>OX467082.1:46792604-48006387 GCA_950106755.1 Climacium dendroides | reverse complement strand
AGTTTTGGACACATGTAACCATAGGATCTTGTAGTATGCTAGTTTGAAAAGATGTGAAAAAAAATTCAGAAATTTTCACTATGTAGATTGAAAAATATTAGTGTTTGAAGTGACAAAAATCCTTTGGGGGGCCTTACACAAAACAGGGTAATTGCACTTCACAAGGTTACATTTGCATGAAAAAATATCCATATTGTTGGTGTTTCTTTGGATTCATCCTTCAAGGCAAGTTGGCTACATGCTTGAAAAAGTTCAAGACCATTTAAAATTGTACAACACATAGGGAAAAAAAAAAGGTAAGTACAAAGAAGTAGAGAATGATTCAAAATACTAAATTGTTGACAACTTCACCTGGAATCTTCCTATTGCACTTGTGACATTGCAAATTCGTCAAATTTGATTTTTGATTGCTATATGGAACCAACAAAACAACTCCAAGTAGTGGTTTCCCCTCTATCCATGAAATCACTCAATTAAAAGACAATTGAAATGCCTAAAATGTTGATCAACACTATTCCAAATACTATTCATTCTTAGTTTTTGCTTCTCTTCGAGTATTGCTTGATTGAAGGAGATGAAGCTTCATGAAGTGGAACAAAGGGCCACACATGATCTTAGGCATATACTAAATGCTTACAAATGACAACCTCACACTCAATAATTAATTGACTAGTGGTACTCCATGAAAATGTCCAAAAAAATCTGCCTTTCAATATTTCAAAACTACTCTTTGAAAAGGGCTCTAAAACCCAAAGTTTTAGAATTCTGGGAGTACACCAAACTCTGCTTATAAGGTAGGAGGCTCAAAATATGAGCGGGCATTAAGAACTACCCATATAGATGGTTGTGAATGGATATGAAGTGGTTCTTAAATGTACCTTTGTAGTCCTTGAATGAATGGAAAGAAAAAAAAGCATTGTTAATGACAAGAGCCAATCATACTCTTTGCTTTCCCATTTATTTTCAGAAGTTGCAAGTGAACAGTTCATGGAAGCCCTAGGGACATAAATAGGGACCTATACCACATCTTGTTTGAAAATTCATAACTAATTCAAAAATGATCAAAAAAATAGGAAACAACTTGGATTAGATGCCAATTCTTCATTTCTTTCAAGGACAATTTACTGAAAAAATATTTTGAGAAGTTTTACCTACCCAAAATTCAATTTCAATCCTTAGATGCTCGCTTTATGGACCAATACCTTAGTACAAATTTGGTTTTTAAAATGTTATTTCTAGCCTTAATCTTGGAACATTTTGTCCAACAAGAAGATCATTTTGAGAGAAAGGTAGTAATAAACAATATATTTATTATGATTTTATTATTTAAAAATAAATAAAAATAGAATTAAATAAGGGATGTCAAAGTTTATTTTAACCTCTAAAGGACCATTGTCCCTTCAGGGGACAAATTAGATTTCAGGCAGGTACCTACGGGCTGAAATTTTGTCATGATTTTTTGAAACTTTTTTTGAAGATAGAAAAACTGATGAGCTTTGTGGGAATATAATTTTTTTCACATTCGGTGCCTGGAAACAAAAGTTATGACCAAATAAGCTCAAAATAGGGGACGGGGGGCAATCCAGGCAGCAAAGAAAAAATTGTAAAATTAAAAAAAAAAAATTTTGAATTTTTTTTTCTTGTAGATTATATTTTTGTCTACATGGGAAGCTTTGATTCATTCCATTTGGACTTATTATGAGAAAGTTATGGACAATGATCTTGTTTTTCGGGTAGTTAGAGCATCTTCCTGAAAAAATAACTTATAGAATTCATTTCTGAATGCAATTTTTACAATTTTTTTGAAGAAAATTTTTTACATGATTTTGTTTGCTTGCTAAAACAATCTCACCATTGGGATTAATGCATTTTAATTCCATCTTAAAAATATTAATAATTTAGATTTCCTTCTTTCTCATACCTACTTCTACTTAACAATTTTTTTAAGTATGAAAATTTAGGGTTTTTTTGAAATTTTTTCCCCCCAGACTCTCAAATCAATTTCACACAATAAGGATTTAAATCTCAAAACTCTGTAGAGAAAAAAGTTTAAGTTAAAAAAGTTCAAAGTCAAATAATCCAGTCCCGCAAGGTGCTAAAAAAATTGTTTTTTTCACTTTAAACGCAAATATCTTTTAATCTATGTGGTCAAAAATTTTGAAATTTTTTCCACACATTTTTGTACTAGTAAGGTATAAAATCCTACGGTTGAATGTGCAAAAAATAATAATTTTCAAGTTTTTTTTACTCTTTGCTACAGAAATGACAATTTTGAGTGTTTTTGGGTAGAAATAAGGCCTTGGTCCTTTAGGGGGTAGAGTAGAAAATCTATAACTATCACAAACTAAAACTCTTCTTAACTTTCATCTCATTAATCAAAATGGAATGATTCAAAGCTTTATATGAATATTTAAATATAAAAATTCAATTTCAAATTATTATTTTGTAAAAAACGAAATTTTTAAAGAATTTTTTAGAATTTCCTAGATGACTTGTAGATCTTTGAAAATTACATATCATACAATAACTTTTTAACCATGTAGTAAAAAATTATGAAAATTTTTGCACCTTAAAGCTACTCCTTGGACACATGTTGTATAAAAAATTTAAATAAAAAAATAAAAATTCCATTCACCATAAGTTGTCCAAATTGCTATACTGTCCCAAAATACCATTTGGTCTTGTAAGGGTTTAAATAGTAATGAGATTTTTTTTAATTTATCCAATTTTGTGGTCACAAACTTGAAACTTGAAACTAATAAATTTTGGCTTCATATATTCTTGACGGCTTAACCCTAGCCCGCCCAAGAGGACAAAAAGTGTCCTCACATAGTTTTAAGTTCTATTCAAACCACTGTAACTTTTGCATCCAATGTCCAAATTCAATCAAACTTGTTGGAAAATTTGCGCCTTTTTTTCTAGTTTGTGTGGTAAAAGTTTCAAATCAATCCAAAAGGTAATGATTTTCTAGAAGCCAATCAAAATTCACAGGCTCAATTTGATTCACCAAAGTGCACTTCATGGCTGCAACTTCGGGGGCTTGTATCTCCTTCATCCAATGTTCGATTTCAATGAAATTTATTGGATAAGATTCCCCTTGAAGTCTAGTTATTGTGGTGAAATTTTCATGGCAATCCAATTTTTTTTGAATGTTTGGGATCAATTCGAAATTCAAAATCCCGCCATTCTTGGACTACAGTGAACTTCGGCGGCTTGTATCTTCTTCATACATTCTTCGTTTCCAATAATTTTTTTTGGGAAAGTTGCGCATACTAGTCTAGTTTGTGTGGCTAAAATTTCATATCAATACAAGAAGTTATGAGTTACTGATAAGCGTTTTAGTAGATGGAGGTTCAGCCTCATATGTGTTTTTTGCAACTTTTCTTGCCTATTTTTTGACATTTGCAAGCCATTTTGCAAACACATTGAGTCAATTGAATGATAATTTTTTTTCACCAATGTGTTTGTATGTTGTTTTTAAATCACTTTATAGTTTTAAGTTTTTTCATTTGAGTAGGTTTCGGAATCGAATTTCACCTCCAAGTGTGTTGCAAGGAAAATTTCAGCATCTTTTTTCAACACTAAAACATTATAATCTTTCAATCCATGCGGTCAAATGACTCCAAATTTGTTCCACATCATCTACAGCATGTTTACTACAAGATTGTACGGTTAACATCTGTATAACTTAGTCTCATTTAGATTTTTAGCACTTCAAAAGCTACAATGTTTTTAATCCAATCCGGCCATGGGCGGTCTAGGGTTAAGGACAATGTATTCAAATCTTACACTATTGATGGATGCAATTGGATGTCACTTTTACATCTGTAGGAAAAAAACTAGACAAAATAACAAATAATTAATGCAAAATTCTATAGCAAGGTTCATTTCCAGAAGTGCAAATTTTACCCTCATTAACCCCAAAGTGACATTCGATATCCAGGGTTCAAAAACATCATTGCTTTTGAAGCTCTATAGGTCTAGATATCTTCAAGTTATACAAATCTCAACCGTACAATCTTGTAGTGTATATGTTTTAAATGATATGTACAAAATTTGAAGTCATTTGGCCATATAGATTGTAAGATCATAATGTTTTAGTGTCAAAAATAGATGCTGAAATTTTCCCAAAAACACATTTGGAGGTGAAATTTGTTTTCTAAACCTACTCAAATGAAAAAACTTTACACTACAAAATGATTTTAAACTAGTATAAAAACACATTGGTGATTTTTTTTTTCATTCAATTGACTCATTGTGTCTAAAAAACAGCTTTGAAATGTCAAAAAACAACAAGAAAAATTGCAAAAAATACATCTAAGGCTGAAGCTCCTCCCACTAGAATGCTTCTCACTCACTCATTACTTCTTGGATTGACATGAGATTTTTGCCTCACAAACTTGACTGTTATGCACAACTTTTCCAAATTTTTTTTTTATTGAAAATGGACTTTGTATGAAGAAGAAATAGGCCGTCAAAGTTCACTCTACTCCCAAAATGCTAGGATGTTGAACTTCGAATTGCTCCCAAAAATTCACAACAACTTGAATTGACATGAAAATTTTACCACAATAACTAGACTTCAAGGGGAACAAACTCCAACAATTTTTTTTTTATTGAAATCAATGTTTTACGAAAGAGATCCAAGCCCCCAAAGTTGCAGCCCTAAATACAGTTTGGTGAACTCAAATTGAAGCTGTGAACTTCAATTGGCCCCCCAAAACTTAGTACATCTTGGATTGATTTGAAATATTTGTCACACAAACTAGAGGAGAGAATACAACTTTCCCAACAAGTTTTATTGAATTTGGACCTTGGATGCAAAAGCTACAACACTTTGAATTGGACTTCAAATTGTGTGAGGACACTTTTTGTCCTCTTTGTCATTTTGGGGTTAAGCTTTCCTTTATATCCACAAAGATATATATGAGTCCATAGTTGCCGTTAAAGATAGCTGTGAAGTTTATGAAGTCAACATGATAGCTAGATATGAATGACTGCTTGCTTATTTGAGTGTGAGATTTTATTTTTAAAATATATTTATCAATGGTCTTATAAGTATTTGTTTTTTTAATTTCTAATCTCAAATCCAATCATTCCTTTGAAATAAAGTCAACTTCAACTTCACTGTGATGATGCTCAAATACATTTGGTAGTTATTTGACTATTTTTCAACCATATATTTTTTCACTTCATAATGTCTACATAAGAAACAAATAAGGTCATCAAACTTTTCACATTCAATAGTACAATTTCATGCTAGAAAAAACATGGTCTAAAATGGATTCATGTTAAATCTATATTATTTTTAATGCAAATGTACTCATTCAAGGTAGGTTTAACACAAGATCATTTTATACCATGATTTTTTCAATATAAATTTGTGCAAGTGATTTTGTACACTTTTTATGCCGTCTAACTCCTTTGGTCTACAAAGGTTAAATACAATAAAATTAATACCTCTTATTCTAAAGACTTGTCTTTAGATGAGACAAATGTAAACATATAATGTAACCCCCACAAAGGAGTAACATGTTTAAATGCCCCGATTTTTTTCAAAATACTCATCTCCAAAGTAAGGTCAAAATCTTCATTAATTTTTATGTTTTACCAAAACTAATGTAAGATACTTTGGTTAATTTGTTCAAGTATATTGTTCCAAAATTTTACAGTGAATATCCCTACTAATTGCAAGTTCAAAATGCCTAAATTTCAAAATATAGGCTTTTTTTTACCTTTTTTAAAAGGTAGAGTTTTGTTTTTTTAGCATTTTTAGAAAAAGAAAAACTTATATATCCTATAGCTTATGCATTTAATCAATATCTAGGAAAATGGATTGAAAAATTACATAAATTCTTTAACCAAAAACACTTTCATATTCATCTTTAAAACAATTGTAAAGTGGAATGTGGCACTTAATGAAAAAAAATATTAATAACTTTTACATGAAATTAAAAATTGTTAATTCCAATGGTGATAATTTTTTAGTAAACAATCAATATTACTAATTTCTATTTTTTAAAATTTTTCTACTTTCATTGCCTTGCAAAATAAATCTCCTCATAACTTTTATCTCATTATTTGGATTTGAATGGTTGTAATGTTTGAGTAGTTATCAATCTATATAATCCCTCTAAAATAATTAATATTTTTTATTGTCAAATTTGACATTGAAATAAAAAAACTTTTAATTTTTGCAATATTTATTGCAATAACATGAAACAAAGTTTCACACATAGATTATGATGAGTAGCATCCATTCTAAAAAAGTTCATGCAAAAATTTCAAATTTTAAATTTAATAGAGCTTGCTTGAGGTTTCAAAAAGTCCAAAGTGGGTTCTTTAGTCCTTTAGGGGATAAACATACAAACAAATGCATTCTTTGTTTTTACAATTCCTTGTACAATTCACAGGTTGATGTGACTCTCTCTTGAAAGACATTTTGGAATATCCTATATACATGTCACAAAATCATTGAATGCCCAATGCTAGTACACTTGTATCATTTTCAAACTATTTGATCCATAATATGACTATTTCCAAAGTAGTTAAAATAAAAGTCTAGAAAAGAATGTATTTTATTTGCATGAAGATATTGTACCCATAATCATCAATGCAATACCTACATTTAAATTTGAAAACAACATTAAAACTTATATATTGATGAAACAAGAGTACCAAGATGTATACAATGAAAAATGAGATCCTAGGAGAGTCTAGGGTCAATTTTTGATGCACCTATAAACATTACATGTAAAATTTCAAAATGGATTTCACATGGTGACCAAATGATGCATGCTAGGTGCATGTAGGTGGGTTGGAAACCTCTTTCACTAGCAAAGTAGAAAATAATTTTTGTTTAACCCCTAAATGCCCAAGACTTCTATTGAGATCCTATGAATTTGCTATAAATTGAACAAAAAGACAACATTTTGATAAGTTGAATAATTCTTTTTTGAATTGTAACCATACAAATTCAAACTAAACATGTTAGAGATCACATAAAAAAAGAAAACCCAAAAATATCACTTATGGAGTGAAAGATTATAATGTTTGATTATAAAAGTGTTAAAATTATGAAAATCTTTCAACTCTCTTTTGCTTGTCAAATCTAAAAAATTAGTCACCAAAAACATATGAGGTTAATGTGCATAACTCCAATAAATTTATGGCTTCTCAAAATCTACTCTACAATTTTTTTAAATGAATTTCTAAGGTGATTTTTTTTCTAAGGTCTAGTATATTTGAGGTTCATTTCCAAGAGCCTTCAATACTATGGGAAGTCAAGATTGCAATGGAGACCCTTGCAGAAAATCTTGAATACAAAATTCATAATCATTCATTTTCAAAATCAGATTTTTGATGCTAAAACTACACTTAAAGGAGAATTTGTCAAAAATATCATACTACTAAAATCATAAGCCCCTCTATAATATCACAAATGCTACCATTAATACTAGGGGCTCGTACTTGCTATGCTACGCATTCTTTGTATCACATATTAGTAAAAATTTGATATACTTGAATAGAATGCATGATAATGATTTCAATAAGTCTTTAAAATAATTATTTTAAATATTTTGTAAAAATATTTTCAATCATGCATACATAGAAATCATATTTTTACACAATATGATATTACAGAAATAGAGTAGTAGTTCACAATCACTTCTGTAATATCACTTTTTATAAATGGTGATATTATTGAAATAATATAGTCGTTGCAATTGAGGTGATATTAAAGAAGATCAATATGATAATATTATAAAGGTAGCAATTCCATTGCTTTTCTTGGCTTTATACTTCTTTTGCATTTCTATGATTTTGTGCTTTTGTGAGCTTTGAGCTTCTAATTTCAATTTTCTATTGTTACTACCAAATGATTTGAGAAATTTATTAGATTGAACCGATTTCGGATTTCACAACAATTAAATTGTTTACGAAGCTTTTGAGATTTACAAGTTTTTCCTTTAAATTCTTCTATTTGGGTTGCCATTGTTTGTAACAATTGAGTCAAATTTCTAATGCATTCTAATGTATATGTATCTTTTACCATATTCATCATTGCATGTATTTCATTCATCATTCATTAAATTTTTATTGTTTATTTCAGTATATGATTATTCATTAAAAAAATTATATGAAGATTTTAGTAATTTTTATCTGAAGATTTTTTGAAATTCTTGCTCTGCATTCTATCTAATACATAAAAATTCCAATGAAATTATAACGGTGAATGCGTAGCATAGCAAGTGCCAACTGCTAGTAAACTACTAAAAATAGAAAAATGGTTAGGTTTAATTTAACTTCAAAGTACTATCGACACCATAATTTGGTGCCTCAGGCATTTAGTTTTTTTTTGTCACATTGAGAGAAACTTTCTTATTATTTGCTATAACTTTTGAAGAATCAACTTGATTAACTTGAAATATTTATTGGAGATGGCTAACTTGATATTATTCAGATCCCTCATTTTTCAAAATAATTCAAAAATCATTGTATATTTATTAGTCAATTTAGCTACTTTATCACACTTTGCAGATTAGGATTTTTTAGTACTGGAGAGTACCCAAAATTAATGATTTAAAGATGAAATTTTTGTAGTCTATTTCCACAATAGGGGAATATGTGCCAACCAAAGAAAATCTAAAAATACATTATGTTATGGCCTCCATATTTGTACAAATAGGGCTCCCTCGTGCACACACTTTTGAACATTGAAGATGGTTTTGACTTCCATTTTTTGGTGAAATGTGACCACTATTAAGTCTTTACAAATGAAAATTTTTTAGTTTTTTTTTATTCATAATTTTCTAATTATTATTAATTTATACCTAGTTGTATTCATTTTTTTTGTAACAAGCTGACTTTTTTTTTTCCAAATAGTATTTTTTTAATACTTGAAAATAGTCAATGGTACTAGTAATCATCAATTTTTTAAGTCAATGGTTTAGATTGTTTCATTTCATAGTACTCATAGTATTGAGTGAAGAAATTGCAATTTGGGCAAAACACTCCCTAAATTGTTCGGTCTTTCTTGCAACCACCCTTGACTCCTATAGAATCAAGCTATGTTTTTTGGCAACATGGCAATTTGGGCAACTCAAGTCACGCTATGAATGAAATTTTTCTTTTTTTCTTTTTAAACTTTCACAAAACTTGTGAAAGAGCTTTTTCTTATAAGGCCCAATAATTTTCATAACTTTTGAATACATGGTTAAAAAATTATTGTACAATATTTAGTTTGTTTTTTAACTTAGGTAGCCTGGGCAAATTTAAAACCTCCTTTAAAAAATCACTTTTTTCAAAAACAAAAATTTGAAATTGGTTTTTTAAGTTTATATATATGTGAAAAGTTTTGAATCATTCCATTTGGATGAATAAGATGAAAGTTATAAGGGTTTTTAGTTTGTAGATAGTTATGGATTCTCTACTCTAAAATAAACTTTGAAGTCTTTATTTTATTCTATTTTCAATATTTTTGAAAATAAAATAAAATTATAGTATGTAGATTGTTTATTACAACATTTCAAACATTGGAATTGGCATTCTTCAATTTCATAACTAAATTCTTAACAATTTCATATTTTGAATCATTATCTTCTCCTTTCTCCTTACTACTTTTTCCTATACATTGTACAATTCCAAATGATTTGAAAATTTTCAAGCATGTAGTTGATTTGCCTTGAAGAATGAATCTAGAGAAGTTTCATTATTTTGGACATTTTTACATACAAATGTGACCTTGTGAAGTGCAACTACGTGGTTTTTTTGTAGGGCCCTCAAAAGAATTTTTGTCAGTTTAAACATTAATGTTTTGCAATTTGCTTGGTGACTTGATAAAAAATTTTGAATTTTATTTTACAACTTCTCAAACTAGAGTGCTATAAAATCCTACAGTTACATGTATCTAGAAATGTGTTTTCTTTCTAAAATTTGGTACTTGTACTAGAAATGATAATTTTAGAGTGTTTTTGATTGAAAATATAGTCAAGGAACTTTAGGGATTAATAATAGTAAGTGTATTCAATTGTTATTATTGTCGAGTATGAGTGCACTTTCCTAATCAAAGAGTACACTCAATCTTGAGTTTTCGCTTTGGACTTAGATCTTAGGGGTTCATAATTTGTTGTCCACTTAAACCAAAGTTATGGATTAGGTAACCTTTGAGCCGTTGGGAGGCAACAAATTAGTTACATGACTTAACTAGCTTTGTATCCACATGAAAACTTATGTAATTATTGCCTTTTTGGATGAATATCTTGTGGTTACAAACAAATTGTCCTGCTTATGGATGAAACACCATCAAGCAAATAGATGCACACAATCAATGCTGATTATGACTTAGGAGCATTTGTATGCACAAGTGCTCAAATTCCAAGTTTTCGATAAGGTGACAACACCCATTCCCGTCCTTGTATCCAATTCTATCGTGATGTACCAAGAGAGTACATTCTCATTAAAAAAATGTACACCCTTGCTACATTGTGATGGGATTGGGTGTAGGGACAGGAATGGGTGTCTTCCCCTTAATATCCCAAAACTTGTTTCATTTTGCTGAGTGGGGCTTCTTCAATTTAATAACAACTCTGGCCAGCCAAAAATGAGAAGGTGTCAAGGTAGCGGTAAGTATAGAGTTATAATTACTTGCACCTCACCTCGCAGCCACAAAAAATCGGTGTTAATGCAATGGCTTTCCATTTGTTTAAAAATAAAATAAAAAATAAAAAATAAAAAATAAAAATCGGTGCATATTGCCTGGCCACACCAAAAAAACAAAATATCTGTAGTTACGAATTACAGAGCAGTCAGATTTCCCTGCAAATGATCTAGCTACATGATGAATGAAATCGTAGATGGTTTTCAGATTTAATAAGCATATTTGTAACCCAATGTTTCAGATCCCACAATCTGATTCATGAGCTACAATGAGATGACATCCACAGAGTGGCGTAAATTGCAATTCGGTGTTCAAAGCTCGGCGGGTTCGGATTCGTCAGTTGACCCAAATGCAACTTGGGCAGAGGATTAGGGATTGTTGACAAAGATTTTGACTGAAAACAGGTGAGCTTGGCGACTAGACGAATCCTTTCGATAGTCATGATTACAGGATATTCTGCAGTTCTTTCGCATGTTGGAGGAGCAATGATAAGACTGCCGTGCTACCGCGGTTTTGTCTAATATACGTGCCCTACCATGAACAGTAATTAAAAATAATAAAATACATCACGTTGAGTAAATATGTTCCTTGATGATGTCAAAGACGCGTGGGATGTTTCCAAATTGTTCAATGACAATCAATAGCGAGCTAGAGGGATCAAATTGATTCCAGCATAGTGTGAAGACTTGTCCGAATTTTGTCCACATCGTTCTGTTTTTTCCTGTCTCCCTTGAAATCTGGCTTGGTGGTAAAGTGGTGAGATTCACACTGTGCTTTAAACAACAATAATGCTGGAAAAGCATCCCAAACAGCGAGTTTTTTTAGGGCAAAATTTCGCACTCTCTGACACGTTTCTCCAGAAATCCGCCAGTACTGTGGCAGGTACTGTCCCCCCCCCAAAAAAAAACACTCTGATCCCAATAACACTCAGGTCCTGCGCATGGTTCCTGTGATCCTATCAAGATAGGTGTATCCAAAATCGACCCTGGGAGGGATCGCCCTTGTCGCCTGCCAGGGTGCTGCTTGGTTTGTTCAATTGTTCCCTCTCCCTCCTTAACGAAAGCTGGCTGCATTTGGTCCTTTTTTTTAGCGTTCAAATTGGGTCAGAATCAAAATAAACAATAAACCAATCCGAGGTTGTCACAAACTCGGAATCACATGGGTTATATTGACTGACTTTAGACGTACTGTAAGTTAGAAAGGTAGTGAGTCAATTGAGCTAGAACGACTGAGTTTTGGCGATTCTCAAGCCCCATTTGCAGTAGGCTTAGAGGCAAGAGGCCATGGGGAGCAAGTTTTGAATTTTTGACACACGAGACTCCGAGTTCGATTGTACAGATAGAGAAATATAAAATGAATCAACCGTAAAGTAAAGGGAGATTTTACACTTATAGGGGGTGTCTGAGAAATTTAAAACAGACGCGTCCTCAAATACGTGGAAGACTTAAATTAGAGCCGTGATCGATCCGACAAGGTTCTTTGTATTACGATCTGCTGAGTCCTGACGGAGCGTCAAGTTCTGGCTAACGTGCACGTCAATTTTCTAGCTGACGTTCCAAGTTTTGTTAACTTTGGTGTGACTGCAGGGACACTAGTTCTGTAAACGTTGAAACTCGATCGACCTAGCTTATTGCAGAGCTGTCTTACAATACAGACCGGATCAAATCGATCTACTTACGGCGATTTCGAATCTAGCTACTCGATCAGTATGTTGGATCAAGATTATATTATCAGGAGGCCAGGAGCTTCATTTGCTTTTAAATGGTATCGGATGGCACTCATTATATATCTGCAGTTGCTGATCGAACAGATCAATCACTCTTCCAATTTGCCTAAATCAATCATATCAGCCTCAAGTGATCTAGTTTTTATTGCAATATAAGAAATGATCGACCAATTGGAAGGTCAAAGTTTATGCAGGTCAGCTCCTCTGCAAAGCGATGTTGTCTATGTGTGTTCGTCGAATGCTATATAGAAGTCTTGTCTCCTTATTCTGGCTCAATTCATCGTAAATATAATATGATCCGTCGAGAATGGTTTTCTCAAGCTAGTAGTGCAAAAGCTAGATTGAAAAAATCGTTGACTTGGAACTTACTGTGATTTCCAGCTAGTGATTTCTAGCTGCTGAGGAACCGATCGATTGAAGCTATATGCGTTCACAAAGAGCTAGATTGTGAGCGGGGAAGTGGGACAGGGGAATGCATGAGTACATACAATTAAATTCCTCTAAGATCTCATTCTTGTCATTGAGGTCCGGTCAAGGAATTGTTGCAATTCCCTCTGAGGGAAGGTGGAAATTGCACAGGAAACTCATATTCAGTTCCCGGTGTTAAAATTCCCGGTGAGTCCCACTTTTCCCTGTGTGTCTTACACTGGAAACACCGGGAAAACACCGGGGAAAGTGGGACTCACCGGGAAATTTACCACCGGGAACTGAATATGAGACCCCTGTGTTGAATACTGATCATTTTAACACTAGGAGGATTGCAAATAGCCTCGTGTTTTGAACAACAATATCAAATCTTTTTTGTCTTGCTTAGCCTTCTATTAGTTGTAGTCTGTGTATGTTAAGTCGTTAGGAACTCAATTCTTGTTTGCACTTGGTGTTAGAAATGCTGTTAGCAAAGGATTTAGGAATGAATTTAGATTCCGTTCTGGCTAGATTCATTTTGACAACACCGCTCCTAACATTAGGTGCAAACAAAAGCAAATGAGTTGTCCACGTTCTTAGTTGTCCTCTCAGAATCATTCCAGAATCTAGATACCGGTATTTTGCTACTACATAGCAGGGCTTTTTTTGGCCGAAATTTCGCCAGACCTCTCTGACTTCGTCCCTCCAAAAATTGACCTGTGAAGTGAGGACAACAGGGGGACACTGGTCAAGAAAAGCCGTGCTACGTAGTAGTCATATTTGTTGAAACAGTGTGTTTTGATTTTTATGAACACCAAGACTGACATTCATAAGATTGGTACAGATTTGAGGTTCAATTCCAAATAAGAAACTGCAAAAGTGCCAATATCTTCAGTTGATATTTTGCCAATTCACTGAAAATGATGGTAATTTTGTTGTACCAAAGGTCCACCTCTGCTCTGTGATTTTTCCCATTCCGTTTTTGTAACAAGGTCCTGGTCAGTCATTGTTTTAGACCTACTTCAGCAAAATTTGACAGATTCTTGACATATTTTGACTTTTTTTTGGCACCAGCTATAAGGCAGCTAAGGCTCTAGGAATTTGTGAGAGGAAAATGAGATTTGTTGAAATTTTTTTGTATGTTGCCAACAATTGTATACTTTGCAGAACAGAGATGGCTTGATCTGGTTTTAATTGAATATTCTGTGTTTGTGCTTCCACAGCAGAAATCCAGGATGGAAATTGGACAAATGTCCTGTCTCTATGAGCGATTGTACTTTTGTGTCCAAAATTCATTTCATAACTAGACTTTGACTATGAAATTCTTCAAAAATTTCATAGATGAACGTTTTGGATTTAAATCGTGTTCATGATAAATGTTTTATTGGCTCCAGCTGCAATATCTAGTTTCTGCCTTTGGATATATTTGCCTTTGGATATATTGATTTACCTCAATAGTGCATGTGGCACTAATTTTCAAGGTGATGCTAATTTTCCCCTTCCAACTATTAGGAAAAATCAGTGTACTTAGTTCTTTTGCAAATTCTTTCCAAAGTCATGGTGATTGTACAGATTCCAGTGACCTTGAACAAAATCCTTCCTCTCACACATGGCATCTTTACTTTCAGAGTCATTGGATGCATGATGCCCACTTCATTTCCATTTCCTTGTTTTAACTTGTAGAGTTTGATCAGGGGCATGTAAGCATGAAAATCTTCAGCCATGAGCAACTGGTATCATTTGTTGAATGTGTAATTCTGAAGTCTGTCATTCCTTCTCATGGTCAACTCCGTTTCATTTACAAGGAAGGTTGTTTGCCACCAATGATTTTTTTTTGTTGATTAACACTGCAATAATTGTGAATTTTGTTAAATTCATGTGGATGATTCCTAGTGCCAAATTTGTGATATGTAAGTGCTCAAAGGTCTTGAAACTACGAAAGTCTAGTGTAAATTTGTGTATTTTTTTCCTTTACACCAAAAGTAAGTGGTACATACTATAAATTAGAATGTCTTGCTTCTGGTAGTGAAGTAAAAAACGTAATGGCCATTTGAAAAGTGCTAATTTTGTGAGTTTTTGCAATTTTTAGATTAGCCATTTCTGCGAAGTATGGCATGTCTTTTATAATTTCTATACAAATTTTTTGTTTTTTCAGTTGCAATCCCTATATGCTCATTTAACTATATAATCATTTGTATTTATTAATTGCAGGCACTATATTATATCGTGGCAGAAGGGATTTAAAGTAATACTTGGTGGATTTTGGCCGATAGTTGGACATGTTCATTTGGAATTATTCACAAGCATATATGCTTGACTGGAGGAGAATTGTGAAATGGATGTACAAGGAAATTTGTCCTATTTTGTTGAACGGATTTGATTTTTCGAAAAGAATGAATATGAATGAGTTCTCCAAAAATAGAGACAAAGTGGCAAATAATTGAATTATGCTTTAAGAGAGGCTAATTTAGCACAACTTTTAATAAAATATATAATCATTAGACAATGAAGAATATGCACCACTTTATATATTTAATTTAATTTAAATTTCTGGCTTTTGCATTTCAAAAAACTATATATAGACATTAGAATGTAGAATGTAAATGAAGATAGATCTACATTAATACAAATGAACAACTTTAGTGATTTGGAAAAGCCAAATTTTTTTTACTATCAAAGTTTCAATTGGATAGCTAAAAGATTTTCAACATGATTTTAAAATACTCTCTTGTTCAATTGAAATGTGATGTATTAGAACACCTTTTGTAGTAATTTGGATAGGTTTGGTGATTTAAAACTTAGAAGAGGTAAGTTTGTTGAACAACATTCAATGGCTCAAAGGAAATATTGTCTTGTTGAAGGGGTTGGATATTTGCACATTTAAAAAGTTGTACTTCCACAAAGAAATTCTATGAAATTGGAGGGTTTTTTTAAAGCTTAAATAGCCTAAATCTTTTTTAAAGTTTGGAGTGGATAGTTAAAGATTTATGTGGAATTCTTGTCGATGGTTATATGTTTTAAAATGACTAAAATGACTTGCAACCCTAAAATTAAACCATTCTTCAATTATATGGTGATCAAGTATTTTTAATGAATAAAAATTTAGATCATGTTGAAAGACAAAAATGTAATTTGCAATCTTGCACCATGAATGATTCAATCATTTGTATCCATAAATTTGCATTAAGTGTTTGAATTCTTTCTGTGAGGGAATTCAACACACTGAATGGTTTGCAAACACAATTAAGTCTATGGATATCCCACAAGCATTCATTTGAGAGACGAACCAGGCAGAACATTCCACAATTTAATATCTCATGGATGTCAAGACTACTTACAGTATGCATTAGTACCAAAAAAAATGTCTGTGGACCTTCGAAAAAAACTAAAAATTCTTGAGAGATGCAAGCCATTTTCTCAACTTCATATGAAATCATTTCAAATTCAACTTTTTTGCTTTGGGATTGCAGTTAAACAACAGCTCCATCAACCTCCTTACTTGTGGGAAGCAAGGTACGGTATCTGCAGGTCTCTTCAATTTGGATTTGATCAATGAGGTAACTGATACACCATACATCCTTTGTTTCATAGTTTACAGGATTAGATGAAGATGAATTCATATTCCTCTGAACATATCAACCCTTGTAACTTTGTACTTCAATTTTGGTTGTTTATTTTCAGTGACTTATTTCATTACTAGAAATTGATCTGATTTTCAGCTTCAACATGCAATCTGTTAAGTTCAAGTACATTTCAAAACTGGAATGTACACCATTAGTACAATTTTGCGTGTGATGAGATGGCTCCCATTTGGGCTGTCATAGCAGAGTTACCTTAATTCAAAGTAGAGATTTTTGGACAGGAGCTTGTGTCTGAAGCCAACCTCTGATCCTCTGACTTCCACATAGAACAGCTTCTGATATTCTCTATCTCAGGTGACCTCAATCTGGAATTCATTGAATAAGTTACTTACTACTGAAGAGGCAAAGCTATGGATCAGCAACTGATTGATGATTCAAATGGTCCACAATTTCAAGCAGCAGGGGGGGAGTTTGTAAGTCTTCAGAAACTTACTTGAAATAAGTTGACGCCTGGTCAGTTTCCTGTTGCCATGGTTTTGAAGTGACTAAAAGAATTTGCCTACTTAGTCAATTACTAAGCATGGGAACTTATAGGTTTCAGTTTGAACAGACTATGTTCCACAACAACACTGGTGGGGTACACTGTAGCAGTGGTGACCTCAAGGCCATCGCTGGGAGAATGGATGCATGGCCCTTCAATGTGATTGCCCATCTCCTTCTCTATTAATTGCATGTCCATCGCCTAGCTTCTCCATCACATGTCCATTGCCTTCTCATATTATAATAATAATGTAGCACCTAAATCCTATGTAGCAGAGTATATAAGATTTAGGTCTATAGTGGAGTGTCAATAGGTGTGTAGTGCTATGCAGGACAAATATGAAGGAATAATCTCTATTAGTGGTCAGGATATTTTGGTTATATAATATAGAAAAATATAAATAACTTAACATTCAACAGGCAAGCAAAATTCCATGCAGGCAGAAGCTAAGGGATGTCTTTCATTTCTTAGACAAAGAAGTGGGCCAACATCGAGGCGCTCACCTGCTCTTCCTTCTGGCAATGGTAACATGAGGTTGGTGCTGCTACAAGTGTCCCAACTCCCAAACTGGTGACTTTGGGTGACCCTGAAATCAATTTGATCGATGTGCCTTCTTTTAATCATTTGTTTGTAATACTAGCTATTGTCACACACGAATATATTGTCCCATCTAAGTATCATCCACAATTCCACAGATAACTTACATCAGGACTGATTTATGTTACATTTGACAGCAGTTTGAGCAAGTACTGCAGCCTCTGCGACTGTAAGTTACTGTTGGATTTTTATTTCTTCATGGATCACTTGCCCCTGTGCCTGTGTCCAGTGGCATTCATGCATGCAGGCCAGCCTGCCATTTTCATGCTGTAAGGCAGGAGGTTCTAAAAGCACATGGGCTCTAAAATGGTGTACCTCCTTGAATGCACACTACTTGTACATGTTGGTATTTTGTAGTCTTCAGCAATATACAAACAATGTACATTTTTAGGAGGTGGGCAATTTTAAAGTCCTATGCCATTTCAACTTCAAAATTTCATAACTAATTTTACAAAGCTTCAATAAATATGAAATGACTTGAGTTAAGTGTCAGTTCCACTTGTCTTTCAAGAAAAATTTACTGAATTTTTTTTGTGTGGGCAATTTATGGACCTCCTACCTTAGCTAAGCAATTCAAAACAGTTAACTTACACTGATTTTCCTCAATGCAGGTTGGACAGTCACCATGGTGCTGGGAAATCTACATTCACAGACCCAGCTTGCCGGACGTTCAGTTATCCAAATTGCAAATAGAATTGCACAAATTAACAATATCTATGTCTAAACAACAGGTACATTGTCTTACCACATTTATGCTTTGTACTCCCCATTCCAAGCTTGTACAGTTGCACATGATTAGCCAGAGTATGAAAAATTGTAACTCTAGAAGCCAATATTTTGGCTTGCTGTCAACCCTTCTACTTTAAAGCTGGTAAGGACAGAACATGTCCACACTTGGTCAAACTTCACTAGTAATTAGGATTGTTGGTGTACTATATTAAAACGTCCCTTTTTATATGTTTTGGTGTGGTAACCATGTAATAATCTACATCTCAGATTTATTTTCATTTTTTTGTAATTAAAAACATGAAAGCAAAATTTATGTGATTTTCATAAGTAATTCCTTTTGTTAAAATCATAGTAATTTCAAGAATGCTTAAAATAGTCTGGAGTGTTTAGAAAAATGGAGGTAATAGTGATAAACACCACTGTGTAATTGGCATACTTTTTGAGCTTAGACAAACAAAAAATTGATTAAAAAAAAGTTCAAAAGCAGTTTGAAAGGAAATTAAGATTGTAAGACTGAGATATATTTTCTTAGTTGAGCTCAACAAAATTTAAAATTGTGAATGTTGCATTTCACTTTGAGAGTGTCTCTCACACTTGCAAGGGCCAGTCAAGTTTGTCTCAGTATAGTCCCATTTTTTAAAATCTGTAATTTTTTTTGTGTTGTTTTAAAACAAATTAAACAGAAATTTGTAGTTTTTGAACCTTACATCTGCTGCTTAACTGATTTACCTTGTGAAGAGGATGTTATCAATGAAGATTGAATCAAAGATCCTTTGCAATGAACATTTTGTTTCAAAAAAGGAAGGTTGAATCAAATGGATGTTCCAGCATGGAGATCATTCAAGCAGTTTGAGGGAGAATATGGCAGTCAGAGGAAATCAATGAGTGTACAGTCCTTCAGTTGCTCTTGAGATCAACATACACGAGGTCAGCTTAAATGACTTGTATTCAAATTTGATCACCACTTGCATTCCTACATATTTATTTGCAAATAAAACTTCATAACAAGTTTCTTGGTGAAAAAATATTTCTTAGTGTATATGCTGTTGATTCACTTTTGAGATTATGTAACTATTCATTTAGCAAAGAATATTGAAGTCTGAAATTGTGCATAGATCTTGCAACAACAGAATAAATCTATTATTTTAGAGAATTAAGTAACATATATTGAGCACTCTTATTGATGATGACATAGTAAAAATTGGAAATGACATGTGAAATTTAAGATTTGATATTAAGAATTATAATATATTCAAGAGAAAATTATAATCCTTATTATTTCAAATAAACTATTTCTTGTTAAGTATAAAAATTCATGATATTATTTAGCATAATAATTGAGTGGATTTTGTACTTTCATTTCACAATGAATAGGAGATTTTAGAAATGAGATGCACTAGAAGGGGAGGTAATTAAAGATAAAATGTGTATGATTTTGATATTGTGGCTTGGTTCATATCCAAATGAGAATTTGAAGGTTTGGCTTTATTTTAATATAATTCTAACAACTTCAATTAAAGTCTAAAGATGAAACATTGGTATCCCAAGAAAAAATGATTTATTTTAAATACCTCGCAATTTATTCAAAGAAAGATGAAAATGTAAAATAATTAATAATTTTATATTATCTAATAGTTTTAATGTTAAAAACAAATAAATTTTAAATTAATATTTTTAAATTAAAAAGTTTAAAAGGATGTCTTAATTTTTAATATTTACAATTTAATTAAGATAAATCTTACAATATTCTTACCTAGGATAATCCCTCCAATTAATCCCTACTATATTGAGAATGTGTGCTTTTGCAATGTATACATTCCTTGAAAGGGATAATGTAACACAGTCTTAGATAATTGATACAAACTTGAAACTCCAACCAAATTGGAGTTAGAGTTTGCAGGGCATGAGGGCACTGGTAGGGTAGGGCGGTAGGGATTACTTTACATCCACTTTTGCAGTGAGCCCAGTTTGCCGATAACTGAAATTGATGGTGCACTCCTTCAAATTTGTAGAGAGCCCAAATTGATGGAGGACCCAAATTTGCAGAGAATCCAACTTGATGGAGGACTCAAATTTGCAGTTGACCCCAACGGGCCACGGCACCCCAACTGGCCGCGGCATCCCAAATTCGGCAGAACCTCCCAGACTGATGGTGTCCCCCCGACTATCTTACCTTGGCCTCTATTTTGAAGCCCTCGCGTCGCGTCTCAGTGCTTCTGCAGAGGAAACACTCTCTCGCGTAGATTTTCAAGACAGAGCACTTGGTCTCGTTGCGTGAGGGATCGGTTTTAGAGCAAGTCAGGATGTCGGAGGAGGGGTTACTTGTCAAGGTGGTCCGGGTTCTGCAGTTTGGGAGGAACTGGGTGATGGATGTGCTGTGGCGTTGTCACGGGTTTGTGTTGGGTGCATCGGCGGACTCCCAAGGGCCAGTCGAGAATCGGCCGCAATGCATCACAGGGTACGTTAATTGCTACACCTCTAGAAACCACTTCCACATCTCAACAAACGTACAGACTTTTCTTGCAGGAAGGAAGGATGATGTGCGAAGCTGATCGTTTGAGTGTTTTCTTCCCAACGTTGAATTTTCTCACGGACAAGAATTTAACTGAAGTGGGGATGCTCTCCGCCGCTTCGACGTACTTCCCGCTTCAAGCGGGGATGTTGTAAGTCTGATCGCTAGTGGGTCGCATCTAAAATGTGTCTCTGAGTCCGTGTCCTCATGAATCGCTGTCTAAGCGATTGTGCATGCCTGACATATCTTTTGCGCCTTCGTTCAGCCAATCGTCGATGCTAGAATCCAACCATCCCAGTCAAGCAATTTAGACACAAACCCTACTTTCGACCCTATGATCGAGACTCAAGGAGTGTTCAATTGGAGACCATTGTGCTGGTGTCCATCAAATATGAGGGGTTGGATGACTTGGATAGTAGCTAGCAAGGGCGTGCTAGTTTGCGAGGGCCGGGGAATTGAGTTTGAAAAGTGTCTTGGTATAACCTAATTAAGTAATTAGAGGAACAGTGCCCATGCAGCACATGTAAGTTGTAGTTAGGTCTCCGTGTTAACAGAGCGAGACTGTGGGCTGATTGTGGACTGACTTAAGGGCCAGCAATGATGGAGCAAGTCCGTCGGAAAAGATTTCCAGTGCCGAGGAATGGGAAGAAATCGCCACTGCTTTAACAGCAAAATCATCCGCTCCTCGATTGGAGATCTCCAAAAACATCGACCCTGCAGGAGAGTACAAAGTGCCACTAGGTTCGTTTCTTCACACATTCCATGCTTTCTTAGCTACTAAACCCCTAGCATTGAAATTAACCCTTATTCACAAAGTTAAGGCCCAATTTTGACGTAGTTAGGAGATGAGATTCAAGAGTTAAATTTGCAGATCTTGAAGGACGTCGATCTTTAAAGGGACTTCAAGGCACCAAACATCAATTTCGTGAAATTGACGATATTCGCACACTCAGTAAAAAATTGTGTCATATCTTATCACAAAGATCAAATTTCAGGTCTCAAACTGGGACAGATATACATTTTGGGTACACTGTAATGGAATATCGCCAGTTTTACGAAATTGACGTTTCCAGCATTAGGTTTGTCCGTTCCAAATTGCTGAAAAAATCTTCAATGGTAAGCCTTTAGATTTTGGCCTGTTTTACTGCTTCAGTCGACATGTACTTATCACTCAAGCTATCTCAGGGGAAGTTCAAACTTAACGAACGTTGTAGAAGATTCCAGGAATCCAGGCATCGGTCAACGTAAGTTGGAGGATACTATACCCATCCGGAATTCCCGTCATGCAATTGCTCATCCATGCAATTGATGCAAGTTTGATCTATGTACTAGCTTCTACTGAAATTTGAGGGTTTTAGGAAAAGAAGGTTTGCAGTTCAAAATTAACTAATATCTAGGACACTCAATCTGAACAAAAACCTGGGAGCTCTGAGAGAATCCAAGAATAGGTCCTTAGTGGTATCCTCTTCCTTAATTCTTTTTTAATGTACTTGAATAACAGAAAGATGTAGATTTTGCAGCTTACGCAGATGAAGAATCACAACCAACTCATGCAGCTACCCCAGGAGCATCAGCACAATGCCAGACTCCAACCCTGAGAAGGTCGCTTGAGGATTCCAAAGAGCAGGGCAACATTATTATTGCCCAGCGAACTCCGGAGTTGGCTTTCAAGGATGTCAAGATTAGAAAGGAAGTTTGGGTCGTGAACCCCTGTTACGTGAAGATCACCGACCAGATCGAGTCTTGGAATCAAGGTGATATATATTTCGCCCACTCTGTGAATTGTATCACTCTAATTACATTCATTGTCTTTGAGGGGATTTTTAGGGCTTAGGCGTAAATCTTGAAAATCTTAAGCCAAGGACTTGTTTGTCTTTAGTTAAGTGTGTTTGAATATTTACAACATCCCAAGTGCAGTGCTTGAAAATATTCATAACAGGGACATCTGTTCAGATCAAGATATTAAATAGATAGATATTAAGGATTCATATATTCATTCATTAGAGAGCTAGCTAATGCAGCGTCAAGTTTGGTTGGGACTTGTGGTACGTACATAGATGACAATTACGTACTTTGAAATATTATGAACGCAGAGCATGAATATATTGGAGTACATGCACTTTCCGAAGACCGATTCCGGAAGACTTCCAGTCTTCAAAAACCAACGTTGGATAATAAAGGCCCTGGTCGTGTGCCGGTGTTCGTCTCTGAAGGGTGTGTGTCTACGTTTTCCATGTTCGTGGATCAAACAAAGACGACCTTGGTACCCAGCCTGGAATCGCGCCGAACTGCTTGGGGAGAGGGTGCCGAAGTCCTTGCAAACCTCGAGCAAACTCCGCCAACTCAGGGCATTTCTGACTCACTCGGTCAGGGCTCTTCTTCAAGCAGCTTTATGTAGTGCAGGTGACTGAACTTACCCTAAATGTGTAGATCTGCAGATTGTAAAGGCACTTGAATGTTTGTAAATCGTGAACCCAGTCCGTATGCCGTCAATTCTGTTAAATTTATACTACTACATGCGCCACATGTTATGACATTTATAATTATAGCTTTCTGTGACCCTAGATATGCAAAATGTTGTGCAAATTAAACTGCATTTCATTTATAATATTGTGCACTACTTTGCATGCATCGCCACTCCCATCTGTGGCTCTCATACTTTATGTATACCTTATATGCATGCTGACGGTAGAGTTATTTAGTTTCGATCCCTGAGCCATTCATTGTTAGTTCTTACATTTAATCACATAGCAGGAGATTATACTATGCCAATCGCTTGAAAGTTTGCTTCAGTGGATGCAAATCCCCTGCAAACGTTGGGCAATTATTTAATTACATTCTACGTTGGGCTGGTTACAGTGAGTTCTGTTAAGTGTGCCTCCAGTATCATCCACGGAGGATGATACTGAAGACAGCAACTCAAATAGATAGATTTAGGTTTTCTTCATGGATACATCATGCACATTGTACTTTGCGTAAAAGCTAAGTCTCAAAGTCTGTGTAGTGGGTGCGCTGAAATTATGATCATGTCAGCAGACGAATGGATCAGTTTCTACTAAGAAGCAAGAAATATTGCTCCAGATGTATGGACTTACAGTAGTGTAAATAATACATAGAGCAGCCTCAGTAATTTTGTTAAAATTACAAACTTGTTCATTGGCATTAATTATCCATGTATAACATTATGAAGTAGGAGCACTCTAACCCTTCTGACTTGCTGAATACAGTGAGCACCAAGTCATTTCTTAACCTTAAGCAGAGACGAAAGTAAAGAGTGAACTGAGTGAACTGAGAAGTACCATGTGTGCTCTATCATTTTTTTCAAATGATATCCCTAAAACTTCATTTGATATTAATTGTGTCATTGGTTATATTGTTTGCAGTGGTCGACTATCACGAGTGTGGGTTAAAATGGCAAAATTTCAAAGGATTGGCACTACTCCGAGTACCCGCATTTGGAATCTCAGATAGTCAGATCTCACCGTACCATACCTTCTTGTGAAAACCGTGTGCATTTCAATGTTGCATGCAGTTTTGGCGTTTTGAAACATGCCACTCTGTTAAGACTTCAGACTTGCAGCCTTGAATAATGTTATCATGCAGGTTATTATAATAATCAGGTGCTGGAATTTTTATTAGCGGCAACTAAATTGAAAATGGTATTTCTTTTCATTTGATAGCATAATGAAGTTTTAGCTTTAGTTCAAGTGCAACCCGTTGCATATTAGGGGACAAGTATGGCAGACGTTTAAAACTCATAAGCCTAACCAGGGAATCTCTGGTTCTTCCTGAGCCTGGAGATGTCTCTAGTCAATCTCTACCTGGATATGTCTCTGCTATTGAAACATAATCAACTCTGCATCCTTACTGTAGTGCAGGTAGTGCAAGTAGTGCAGGTAATATATAAGCGAAGTCAAAGACAGTGTTTTACTATCTGTCATGTCCATGTGTTCTGAAAACCTTCAAGACTTGACAGATAAGTGTAATTTTCAAGGCCATAACTTACTTTTATGGCAATATACGTATTTGGCATCTAGGGCATGCTGCATGTCTAACAGTGCATCACTTTGGTAGGGACTTTGGTAGGGAATGAGGTAGAAGCACCAAAAACTGTCACTTTCACTGCCCTGCTAGGTGCGTGCAAAAAATGATGGGTTTTTAATAGGATTTTTTGGGTAAGAATGTTAGCCTACTAAAACAAAATATCAACTTGTGTTTTATAATTTTATAATACTCACTCAAGATTCCATGAATTTTCAAAGCTAAAAGTATAGGATATCCATACATGTCCTATAGACTCCCTTTAAATTTGAAGCATGAAATATTGAACTCCCAGTGATTGTCTTTGTCCTTTGAGACCTCTTCAACTCCCATCGGTTGCTTTTGAAACCTTGCCCATCGTGATTTGGGGGCATGGTTGTCATACTGGACAAGTTACTATTTATTTTTCGTCGTGTAGGACGAGTTATTATTCATCAAATGTACTTGAGAGGTACATTTGATGAATAGTAACTCATCCTACAGGACGAAAAATGAATAGTAACTTGTCCAGTATGACAACCATGTTTTGGATGAAGGTGGGTGGACATTCAAGGTCAAAATGTAGATGACAAAAATAGAAAAAGGTCGATTTTAGAATTTCATACCTCATTGAGTTTTGAAAATATATCACTACAATTGTTGAATCAGAAATTAAGATTGCTATTGAATAAATAATTTTAGATCAAATTTTAAGAAAATATTTAGAAGAATGATTTTTGTTCAAAAATCAAAATTGAAAGTATTGATGAGAGCATAAAATATCTTCTAATTTTTTTGCATTTGAGCCATTTTGTCTTTGGAAAGGTGATATTAGGACAACTTGTGCTTTTGGAAAAATAATATAAATAATAAAATATTATAAATATTATATTTTCAAAATTTTGGAGATATAAAAAAATTCTCAACAATTATGTACAAAACACAAAAACAAGTCAATAGAATATTTTAGAGAAAAGATGCAATAAACTTTGATCTTTAAATTGTTAGTATCATGGTTGTCATACTAGACAAGTTACTATTCATTTCTTGTCCTGTAGGACAAATTACTATTCATCAAATGTACCTCTCAAGTACATTTGATGAATAATAACTCGTCCTACAGGACGAAAAATGAATAGTAACTTGTCCAGTATGACAACCATGGTTAGTATATAAGTACTGAAATCTTTCAAAGAAACAAAACAAATAGAATTTATTTTCAAAAACTTTATAGAGATGAAAATCTATCAATGAAATGATGGAAGAATGCTTATGAGTATTAAGAAAAATTCTTACATAAGAAAGCCTTCTTTGTACCATGTAGAAAACAAGGATTTCTTAAAAAAAGTTCCTTGACAAGTAGGTGTGATACTAGTTAGTAAATTTGCTTTCTAAATTTTCATGTAAGATTCTTTAGAGAAAATTTTAGGCCATGAGAAGGCCGCTTTAGACTCAGTTTAGAGTTGACAAACCAAGCTATTAAAAAGCTATTCTAACACTTCCCAAAGTGGCCAAAGTGAGTAGTCAACATGTATGACTTTTGCAAAAACAATTAAGTCATGACTATTTACGTATTTTAAAATTTTAAAATTTAATTTTTTTTTTGAAATTAACACACAAACCATTGTATTTGCAGTTTTTAAAGTTACAAACCTTGGTTAGTTGACAATGGTTTCAATTTAGTCAAATTAAATTTAATCAAGCCACAAAATTTGACTTAATTGGATTTGAGACATGTTCTAATACATTAAACTAAGCAAGTGCCTTAATTTGACTTCAATTGTTCAATTTGTCAATTGAATAAATGAAGTAAAAAAAAATGAAGTGGCTTTTGAAACTAGTTGCCTAAGAAAACTAGCTTCAAATGCCACTTCATTTAACTTAAATTTTTTTATCCTAACTTAATCATTTTTTTAGCTTCCAAAAATGAATCTGTGGGGTCCTTGGAGGGCTATAGAGCGGCCCTCTAGAGACCTTGTTTTTTCTCTAATGCATTGTTTTGAATACTAAACAAAACTAAAAACTACAAATTACAACAAATAAACAAATCTTTACAATATAAGAAAATCAACATTTAAATTATATTATTAGCATATGTTTTTTTTAAACTTCAAAAATTACAAGCTATAGTTGAGATTGTATAATGCACTTTTAGTATTAAATTTGGATATATTGACTCCATTCTTCAAAATTTATGATTGCATTTGAATTGGATGTACAACAAATTATATTAATATAAAAATATAACTATTTTGAAGTATTAATTTTTTTTAAATTAGTAAAATTTCAAATAATATAAATTTATATGAAATTCACATCAAATGTGGTATGGCGTTGAAGAATTTTCATACATCCAAAGTCAAATAAATGTCATATGACCCTTAACCCCTCACCGCCCAAGGGGACCAAAACTGTCCTCACAAAGTTTAAGTTCAATTCAAACTTCTGTAACTTTTGCATCCAAGGTTCGAATTCAATGAAACTTGTTGGAAAATTTGCGCATTTTCTTCTAGTTTGTGTGGTAAAATTTTCAGATAAATCCAAGAGGTAATACGTTCTTGGGAGCCAATCGAAGTTCACAGGTTCAATTTGATTTACCAAAGTGAATCCATAGCTGCAACTTCGGGGGCTTGTATCTCCTTCATCCAATGTTCGATTTCAATAAAATTTGTTGCGCTATATTCCCCTTGAAGTCAAGTTATTGTGGTAAAATTTTCATTTCAATCCAAGTTGTTTTGAATGTTTGGGAGCAATTCAAAATTTGAAATTCAAAATCCCGCCATTTATGAACTACAGTGAACTTCGGCGGCTTGTATCTTCTTCATACAGTGTCCGTTTCCAATAATTTTTTTGGGGAAAGTTGCGCATACTAGTCTAGTTTGTGTGGCTAAAATTTCATATCAATCAAAGAAGTTATGAATGACTGAGAAGCATTTTAGTAGAAAGAGGTTCAGCCTCATGTGTGTTTCCCAAAACGGCCTTGGGCGGTGAGGGGTTAACCTTTGAGCGCCCCAGCGCTCCAAATGTGGCCTTCTACTATGAGACATTTGACCATTATAATGTCCTAGGTTGTATGATGAAAATTTCCACAAATTTCTCCAAAGATGCCCTCCCTCCCTCTCTTGCAATCTAAACGATCATGTCTCTTGGATCTTATTTTTTAATCGGTGGGATCTACTTGAGTAGCAATTTGTATCTTGTTTTTGGAATTTGCACTGAGCGCTCAGGGGTTAAAGGACAAACCCTATGACCATAGAAAAAACTTGAAAAATTCATTGCTTCATTTGCTTAATTTTCCATATATTCATTGAAACTTGAAAAATTCATTGCTTCATTTGCTTAATTTTCCATATATTCATTGAAACTTGAAAAATTCATTTGCTTCATTTGCTTAATTTTCCATATATTTGAGTAGGATTTATTTTATTTTTAAGAGATGAAATCACATGTATTTTAGAATTCCTAAAATATAAAAAATTACTGTGAACTTTTAAAAATAAATTATAAAAATATAAAAAAATTAATACCAAATACGAAATATGCTATAAAAATATGAAAATTTTGGGATTTGAATATATTATAGCATAAAATAGAATAGAATAGAATAAATCAAAATCCCACATCATTCTTAAATTAGAAAACATAAATCTATGAATATAGGCCTAATATTCAAATTGTAATAAAATATCAAATTTTATAATTTTTTTAAAATTTATTAAAGTAGAAAATTAGAAAATAGGTTGAGTAAACTTCATTTCATTAGTTGTACTCAAATTCAAAAAAGAAATTCATGCCTACAATTTAAATCAAAAGCACAAAAATAGAAATTACTAAAACCTCTAAAATCCCATTGTTCCTACGGAAGATAAAATGGATTTCAGGAAAGTTCCTATGATCTCAATTTTTATTGAAACTTTTTGAAACTTTCTCATAAGATAGAAAAACTTAAGAGCTTTCTAGAAATATAATTTTTATTTCAATCAATGCTTGGGAGCAAAAGTTATGCCACAATATGAAGTTATTGGAGTGGCATGCCTTGCTTGTCAAGAGAGAAATGGTTCCATACCAACATCCCTTTATAATACAAGTTGTGATGTTCTTCTCATCACTTCCACATTTACTCAGCAATAGAAGGCATTTGTAAAAGGCAATTTTACATTCATTGTCTTACTCTAAAGTGAGAGACATAAGAAGAAAAGGAAGGATTTTAGCGAGAATTTTAACCTTTAAACGTCAAGGTGGGCATTTGGTGTTTGATGGATGATAGAGAATCTTTTAGTGTTGGATAAAAGTGAAATTATTCATCTTTGGTACTTTAACTTTGAATGAGTGTTTTTGAATTTTTTTAGACCAATGATTCCAACAATATCAAAATGGACACGAAAATGGATGAAATCCACAATCACCAAGTCTATTGCTTAAGGGTTAAGAATCGTTGATCTAAAGCATCAAGTCTTGAATGCATTGCCACATCTCATGAGGCACTAAGGGCTACTTTAGACTATAGTAGAAAAGTGCACCAATCAAGTCAAGAAATGTAGGGAAATGGAGTCTTAGATTTGATGGCTAACATTAGAGCTCAAATGAATAGTGAATAGGTTTTTTTTCCTATTAGCCATCCTAAACTCTCCTCATCATAGAAGAGCTACTATTCTATAGTATTTAAAATATATTATTACTATAAATATAAATGAAGGTAAAACTCTTAACTCATCACATTGACTTGAGTTAGAACTTCATATTGATGCAAAATCCAATAGCATTTTTTGTTTCCAATAGAATAGACAAGTTATTTATATATATATATGGGATTGTAGGAAGTAAAACAACCAATGTGGAAATGTGGAATATATAAATTTGAATGAATAGGAGCTCAACTATTCATAACTAAATCAAAAGTAGGAATTGTATTTGAAGTAGAATTTTAAACCTCAATTAGGCATAAAAGAATAATCTGTCTATAATTTTTTATTCAAGTATTGAAATCTCAAATGGATTTTTGTAATGAAATTTAACTTGATTTTTCAACTTTTTTTAATTCAAAGTTTTTTGAAAAAAATTATTTTACTATGTCTAAATGAAGTCTGAAATTGTGCTCCAAATATATTTTCTTTGTTTTGAAAATAAATGGTCAAGTTCTTTGAGCTTTCATCTTAATTTAATCTAAATAATCCCATACCCTTTGAGGATCCATGATGAACAATGAATTTCAATATAAAAATTATGTCTTTACCCTTCACTTCTACAAACATCAATGAAGCCTTCCCTTCATTTCACCATCAAAGTTTGTTTGATGAACTAAAATTGAACCTCCCATACTTAAATGATTCCTTCAAATTCAATACATAATAGATTGATGTGAAAATATTATTACACAAACTAGAGAACTAGACACATTTTTTTCAACAAGTTTTAATGAATTTGAGAACCAAATGCAAAAGTTATAGCTTCTCAAAGTTCATTGTAATCCTCCAAACATACAAAATATGTCCATCGGAGTTGGCTGGTGAACTTCAATTTGTGAAGTTGTCAGAAAGACTTTTTTGATTGATATTTACACTACAACCAATCAAGACTTCTTAAAATTATTTTATTGTCTTTCCATCTTCTCCAACATCCCACCAATTGCCTCAAATAACCATGTCTTGGTCAAAACTTCTTGACCGACCGGTGCGCTTCTCCGCCGTAGTCTAAACGGCTCTAACTGCCTTGTCACTTCTTCATGCCGTATTGCCCGTGATCAACTGGAGGGCAACTGGTGGCGATGCGATGCTCTTACATCCTCCACTGATCACTTGAAATCAGAAGCCATCCAGAAGCCGGTTTGAGGTACCGTGCTCTTTTAGAGGGGACTATTTTGAGAAGTAATGATTGCAAATTTGTAAGCCTTAAACACCGCTGTTCCTGGATCAGTATCCCTGCATTTCTGGTAAAATGTCCTGTAGGAGGGAAACTCTCTTGAAACTTGTTTCACAGGCCCATATCTTACTTCAAAGGAAGTATATGCCTCATGTTTTCCGTACACATATTGTTTTCAACAATTACAATATGATTGCGAACGGATGCGCAGGGCAGGCATTCAATGAGAGAAGCAACATGACCCTTGCTTTAAGTTTGATGAATTTCCTGGAAATGAAGACCACCCCCTGTTTGTCTCTCTCAAAGGAGCGGTGACCTGAAGTTGTAGGACGTTATCTTTCCTTTGTGATCGCCTCTTTTTTGTGAGATTTCGGTAGTGAAAATAGCTTCGTCATTAGAAGTAGGTTTACACACCTACAAAGTAGGATAGAGTTTTACACTGAACACCCTGTGCGTACACCCTTGCAACTGTTAGAACTTTCTCGATCAAAGACTTTCTTACACCGCTGGACGTTCGGAAGACATATTTCTTAAACCTGAAGTTGTAGCCAGTGGCACAGCTGTGCTCACAGGATTTTTGTACAATGAAAACGGGAAGTTCACATGTTGATTTGAATGTGTGGGATAACTTCGTTATTAGTTTTGACTCTTTCGAGTATGGTAAGGGCTCTGTGTCTTTAAATCTCGAAGCTGGAGCCAAATTGATGAAATTTTTTCTCACTGTCCATGTGGTTTCTACACCGACGGCATCAGTTTTCAACAGGATCGAGTATGTGATCGTATTTGTTAAAATGGCGCAATTTCAAGAGATTGGCACTTTTCCAAGCAGACCTCGAAACCTCTGATCTATATCGGTCCTAGTTTTTGGAGTTCTAGACCTGAAAGTCTGAAACCGCCAGCTTAACTACGATGACCATATATTCTAGTACTTTGCTCTGAGGCACTAAATTGAAGTCATATCTATCGATTTTTTCGTCATGGTACCAATGGAATTCAGATGCTGCTGCAAATGCTATCTATGTCAATGGTCGTTACCGGTGGGCAGCAACCTGATCGAGTTATTCTGTTCCCATCTATTAGGTAAGACTTTTGATCTGAAGTACAGAATTCTCATATTTCGTATGCGTTTTGAAGTTCCAGGTACGTGATGCGTTCGAGTCTCATATGTATTTGAACAGATATAGCAGCACAATCTTTTCAACTCCTTAATATATATTGCACTTTGGGCCATTCGTTGCTCTTCTGAGTTCTGATTGGCATATTTCTGTGTAGGTTTTGAACAGATATAGCAGCACAATCTTTTCAAGCAATTCCTTAATATATATTGCACTTTGGGCCATTCGTTGCTCTTCTGAGTTCTGATCGGCATATTTCTGTGTAGGTTGCGATGGAAAAGCTAAGTACGAAGTCCCGAGCTTCTTCAGTCTGCTCCTGGCTAGTATAGTCGTAAACCATGCAGAGGAACTTGGCATTGGAAGCGATTACCAAGTTCTTAGTATCTAATTGATGATGCATAGGCACAGGCAGCCAACACTATTTTAGACAGTCAACATTAGGATGCTAACGTGCTAACGTGCTAAGCGCGTGAAAAAACACTGTAACGGTACATGCAGTATGTATTTCCGTCCACTTTTCTTCACTGCCGCTACCGCGCTCGGAACTGTAAACCGCGCAGACACAGAAGCGGGAGAAGCGGGAGGCGAAGTGGTTGGTGGTAAGGGTTCGGAGGAGCGACTATGTTGGTATCTGCACCTAAGCGTTGCTTTTATTGTTGTGCTGTGGAGTGCAGAGAGTTTGGTGGGCACAGCAATGGACGAAGTTTTTTTTGCCGTGCCAGTGCCACGAAATGCCGAGCCCGTGAAGGTAACGTGGGAGGTGTCAGCATTGGGTCAGGTTTCCGGTGCTTCTCTGAAACCCAAGCAGAACTTGCCGCCGCAGTGCGTCCATAGACGTAGCATTGAGGATGCTCTAACGTGTGAAAAAACACTGTAACGGTAAATGCAGTACGTATTTCCGTCCACTTTTCTTCACTGTGGCTTTTCCCGTCGCAGGCGCCTCAATGCGACGACAGCGCTTGAAACTGTAAACCGCGCAGACACAGAAGCGGGGGAAGCGGGAGAAGCGGGAGGCGAAGTGGTTGGTGCCTTGGTGGTAAAGGTTCGGAGCAGCGACTATGTTGGAATCTGCACTCAAGCGTTGCTATTATTGTTGTGCTGTGGAGCGCAGAGAGTTTGGTGGGCACAGCAAAGGACGAGTTTTTGCCGTGCCAGTGCCACGAAATGCCGAGCCCGTGAAGGTAACGTGGAAGGTGCCGTCAGCATTGGGTTTAGGTTTCCGATGCCACGTGGAGCGAGTGGATGAATTGGACAAGTCATACTAGCAATGCTTACATCCTAACCTCCATAATTTGGGAATACCATTGCTTGTGATAATATACAAATGTACGGAAAAATTGCGTTACAAAGTAGATGTGACATCACAGAGGGAGAATTTAATGCCAACTAATTGAAGTTTAGAGTGATCGGGGTAAAAATCCAGGTAACGCTAATCACAACATAACACTATTTATCATCGTTAGTGTACTGAGGGGTGTGAGAGTGTGAAGTGAGGATTACAGCATTGAACTGAAAAGATTTCGATGCTAATTAAGTGAGTACAATTCAGGAGGTTTAAGTATTGTACGGCAAGAAAGGGACAAACGGTGCCCGCTCGTGATGCATGGGCCCGTGCCACCTCCGGCAGCACTCTAGCTTTAGTACTAACTTACTGCGGAAGTCATAAGCGGAGATCTCAATGCAAGAACCCCTAGCCTTGTGGTCCGCCAAATTTTGCACATTGTGTGCGCGAGTGACTCAAAATTGAATGTTTCCGCGTTTCCGGGGTTTTGTGATACATGTAAGCTTGACCCATCGATCATCTACTTACGACTTCAGGCTTAGGTTGCAGTGCGTTAAGTACTTTGTCGGAGGGGAGTACGGTGTTTCAAGAGGTGCGGCCGGCCGGCCCCAAGCATTCGAGTACGTTCTGATCGAGTTTTCCTGTGCCGGAATTCAGTCGAGCTTCTTCCTTCCTGTGGGTAAACCTCTCACAGTCTCATTTATCTGTAAAGTCTGTACGTGTACGGAAAATTAGGGGTTGAGTCGGCATCCGAGAAGCGTTCAACGATGAGTTCGCAAGAAACCCCAGGAGCTTCTTCCTCCAGGTATGCTCCTTGTCTAATATTTCGATCACGATTGAAACGTGAAGTTTGTTCAATCAAGGGTTTTGAAGACGACAGTGGCGATGCGTTTTCGATTCTGGCGAAATTCAATTGGTTCACTCTCTGAATGTACCCGAGTCGAATTAATAAGTGGATAGATACTAGAATTGCACAGGTCTTCAACTCCTCTCGCCGCCCGATCGATATATATGCCGAATTCTTCGACTTCCAAGTTCTTTATTCTATCTACACCTTGCCCATTTAGTAAGTACCCTCTTCCAAAGTTGCAATTGTTCAACCGTTAGATCCCTCATTCAGTAGTACTATCTTGCTCAGTGCCTCAGGCGTACACAACCGAGGAACCTATGGTGATGAATATCGACCTATGAATTGAACATGTATTGCCAATGAATATAAAGAAACTGATTTAATTAGTGGTTACACGACTAATATCGTCTACGAAGCGGATTGTCTAGCGTATATATATCAAAATGTATGGCCCCCTACCAGAGTCCCTGAGTGTGAGGCGGACTCGCACTCTCGATCTCATATACTATTCGTTAATTCCTAGCTTCAAAATTTGACAGCGGTGCTTGCTCCGCTTTGTCACCTGCGTGACGACTTATGACTGATTGACAACTCGGTCCTCACTTGCTCCCAGACGGAAAGTCTTACATTTAACTGTTAAGTTACGTACAATGTGAGATTCACTGGGAAAAATGAGACTCACAGGGACTACTGTTATATAATTATACACTGTTTTCTTATTGAGCGACGAGTTGCCTCCTGGATCCGGCCCTTGTACATGCATGCTGAAAGTATATTTTCTGTATGAATCGAACTAGGTCATCATGCTCTCTTTGATATAATTACTGCAAACATATACTACTCGTTAGTTCACTCTCTTCATTAACTGACTTCGTTCTGCAATGCAAGTGGCAGCTAACAGTTCGAAGTAAGTAGCAAATTTGGTCATTTATTATCTTCAAGCCGAACCTTAATAACTTTACATGCGTTCTGGGAATGACTAATAGAGGAATGACTAATAGAGGAACAGCAATTCCACTGGAGGCTACTACTGGTACCGGTAATCTCGGCAATCGAGTTGAAGATTTCGACACTGCCTTCGGGCAGACAACCGCAAGTGACTTCAAATTGGAGCTCTTGCAGAAGATAGACGACCCTGAAGGAGATTACACAGTTCAAGTATCAGGTTCGTCCCTTCCTGCTTGCTATTGTAAAAACAATTTAGCGCGGCAGGAACTTAATATATATTAGCAAATTGAGTCTGACTCAGACAAAATGCATGAGACACGCATACGAATTGGTAATCAGCTGACAAGAACTGCTGTTCCACGGTAATGTGGCTCAATTCGATTCAGCTTTCACAATGTAATATATATACCAGGTCTGCGCCTTAAGCCCGCAACCAGTTTCTCTTTTTTTGCGTGCTAATTAAACAGTTTTTCAGTTGTGGTCAAGGTACTGAAGATCTAATGTGAATATGAATGCTCGTATGAAATGCAGGTAGTGCAGCTCCTCAGCATGATCTTCCGAATGCACCGGTCCCAGATCCAGCCTCTGAGCTCTGCAATGAGATTACGGGGGAGATTATTGACCAATTTTATGCAGATAGCTTCCAGCAGTTTGAAATTGCTAAAGCGCATACGAGTGAGGACAACCTGGAGGACTACTACTTTACTGATGACGACGAATGATTCCTCGTACGTGTGCTGAAAGTTTCCTGCAAGCAAGGTAGATCGAGTATCCCATCTGCATTGCGGCACTGAGAGTGAGATTTTAATTTCGCGGGATGCATAGATGAGAGAGACCTTAAATGGAACACCAGCTTGCTGTGTTCCACGACTTTTACACTTTCCAGGACGCACTTCCGAAAAGTAAATATGTGTGTGTCCTCGGTTTTAGATCTTTGCGTAGATGTATGTCACAATACTATGTGGAAATTGACGGTTTGGAATAACAGCTAATTGAGATTGAGGTTTATCACACAATGTATGAATTTCTTATGCACAATGTATGTAAAGAGTTTCTTTCGCAATCTACTTATCTACAGATGTAATTTCAAAGAGAGGTTGTAGACGTACATCGTAAATGATAGCTGAAATCAGATCGAAGATTAGTGGCCGTAAACATTTAGTCAAGTTTCTCCAGTCCCCACTAGCCAATTTGTCCAACTAAATGACTCTGAATACCAGATGGCAGCTGCGTTGCAATTGGTAAATAGTGGTCCTGCAGTATACTGTAAGACACGGATCAGTTCCCAAGCTACCGGTAATAGTATCACCTTCGTATGAACTCCTGTACGTAAGGACAGAGCTTAATATGAGTTATGACCACACAGGGTAAACTGCAAAATCTTTAACTGCAAAACCCTTCGTTCTTTGTGTATCTTTTTTCCACAGAATGTGAATGAAAATTTTGAATTTTATTTTTTATCATTACATGTCTTCTGACTCTTTTCAACGTCATAAAATTTTCAGATTCTTTGTGAATTTTTTTTAAACAAATGTGAATCTTTGAAGAAAAATATGAAGAATGTTTATATGATTATGAGTGATTGCAAGAACTTAGACCAAATGATTTTCGTAGCATTTAGCACTTTTGCCAAAGTGGTTTTTATCTAAGCTATAACTTTTGAAATTTAAACCCAAATAGCCAATGCCAAAATTAAAAAATCTATTTCTAAATGTTTTGATTGAATTGTATTCCTTGTTTTTCAAAAAAAAATTAAAAATTGTTTAATATTTTAATTTTAATTTCTCTAATTTGTCACACTTTTGGAATTTTTTGTTTTTAGTACTAGAGAGTACCCAAATCTAATATACTAGTGGTGGTCTATTTTCACACTAGGGCATCTTACACATGAAGGGCATAAATTCATAAAAAAATGCGTTATTTATTAATGCAAATAGGCCCAAAAAAGCTCTCCATCACTCCATGGTGTGCACACTTTGAACATTGAAGATGGTTTCAAATTCATTTTTTTGGTGAAATCTCATCACCATCACGTCCTCACAAATGGCCAATTTTTAGTTTTTTTATTTTGCTATTATTGATTTATAATTTATTAGAAACCAAAACATTGAAATATTCCTATTCTACCCTAAATTCTACCTACAATTCTAAATGCCCCCAAAAGGCATGTTTCAATGTTTTGATTTTTAATAAATTACAAATCAATGAGACAATAATAGCAAAATGCTATTAAGCTATAACTTGTCAAAACATTTAGCTTGGATAAAAACCACTTTAGCAAAACACTATCAAAATCATTTGGTCTTTCTTGCAATCACCCTTATATTATATACAAATTACATAATGCTCTTCGAAATGCACTAAGAACATCTAAAAATTTCATCACATGACTCTATTATATCATTATGGTCTATAATGTTATAGATTGAATCAAAATTCTACATTGATTTATATTCAGAAATGAAGTTATAGACTCTTCACTTCAAACAACAACAAAATACTCTCCCTAAGGAATTTTTCAAAACTTTTCAAATAAAGGAGAAACTAAACTTGGAAAGCTTCATTCTATTACTATTTTTCAAAGGCAAAAAGAATGATTTTGAATGTCAAAAATAATTTTTAAGAGAAAAAAATCAAAACTAAAAAATTTTAAAAATGCATAGGCATTCCATTTTGAATAAACTATATAATATAATATCAAAATTTAACCATACTTTAAATTTAATTGAATGACAAGCCCAAACTATGAATAAAATATTATAGTATACCAAAAAAATGATATCCATTCCCAATATGAAAATAATTATTTGGCCTTTTATAAACCATATTTTAGTTATTATACTGGACAAGTTACTATTCATTTTTCGTCCTGTAGGACGAGTTACTATTCATCAAATGTACCTCTCAAGCACATTTGATGAATAGTAACTCGTCCTACAGGACGAAAAATGAATAGTAACTTGTCCAGTATGACAACCATAATTTTAGTTCCTCTATCTTTATATGTTAGGAGATTTTAGGCTAGCACTTAGACTGAACCTTTACTACAACCTAGATATATAGTGAAAGTTATTTTTGTATTAGTACTTAATGCAATTCAAAAGTCTTCCCACTAATTAGGTAATTTATGACCCCAATTTTTGTTGAAATAACAATGGATCAAGCCTCCAAACTATTTGTGCTATATATTGGTATGTATTGACATGAAGGTCCACTCATTCATTGTAAGGTAGATACACCTAAATGCACCCAAATAAACAATTGAGCATTGGTCCTATTATTGAATTACCTAATTTTTGATGGATTTTGTTGGAAGTAAATAGAATATACTAGATTTATTTCTTAAGCATTTTTTAGACACCATATAAATAAAATATAAACTTTCAAAGTGCTTAAAATAGGTGTGCAATGTATTTCCAAATGACCCTAAGTTCTTATGAAGTCATGAATAGAGGTTGTATATTTTAGGCAAGAATGTATAGGGATCTATTTTAGAAAAGGGCCACAATTACATTAAGCCCTAAAGGACCAAATGTTCAAAAACAAATGAATGCAAACATATTCCAAGTACATAGAATCTTGAGTTGAATTTTTCATCCATCTAAATGTTTATAAATTTTGTATTAATTCTCTTACATTTGTTAATATATAGATTTTTAAAACCTTTCTTTGCAAATATTTTATAATTTAAAGAAACGAGAATATTTGATTTCAAAATGTAATTTTTTTTATTCAAATAATGGCCCTTCAAAAACAACTTGAATAATAATAAAATAAAAACTTTAGAAAGTTTCATTATAATTATAATTTAGCCATTTGAACTTTATTTTTAAATTTAAAAACTTAAAATATTTTATCTATTTTCATTGTAGGAGGAATTTTCAAATTTTGGTTTCAAATATTATTGAAAAACACTAATTAGTATTGAACTTGGTATTACTATATAGATATGATCTACAAATCAAACTATTCATCTAAGTTGAATCTTATAATATTAAAATTTTTACTTATTTATTCTATGATCCTTAACCCTTTAAGGACCAAAGGATAGTCCAAATTTCCAAAATAATGGAGATGTGTCCTAAAATACAACTTAGAATAATAATTTATTGATGAATTTCATACAAAAGTTGTAAAATGTGATCCATAAATCATATCTATATGGTTAGATCAACTACTACGTAAACCAATATTTTTCAATAAAAATGGAAATAAAAAATTAAAAAATCCTTCAAAAATTGATTATAGATTGCAAGATTGAATATTTGTTATTTTCACAAGATTTTCTTTTCATTGAGTTCAAACTTTTAAGTTCTAATTATCATTAGAAATATAATGAATTTTTGACAAACAAAACTTGAAAATTTGAAAATTCCTCCTACAATGAAAATTATATTGTGAAGGTCATGCAAAATCAAATTATATTGATACAATGAAAATATATTGATACAATAGGTTGTCTCAATTGAGACAATGACATGATGATGGACACCAAAACAATACAATTGGATGGAAAGGGACGTTGCTAAAGCATGCATAATCCTAAACATGCAAAGTATGAAATAAACTTTTAACTTTTCCATCCACTTGATCAAGGTGTTGATATTTGTAGGAATCTACATGACAAATGTCATACAAACACCTTATGGTAAACCACATTTTTTATCATTTGAATGGCATTTGAATTTTCATTGGAAACATTAATGTTTGCAAAATCTCTACCATAAGACAAAGCAACATATAACTGACCATGGCTAAATACTTCATTTTGAAAATAAATGTCAACTTGATTATATGATTGGCCTTATGATTTATTGATTGTCATAGCAAAAGCACTAGTGATAAGAAATTGTTTTCAACATAGTGTGAATGACAAATAATTATTGTTGCAATGATGTGTGATTCTTGGAATTAACACCTCTTGACCACAATGGCACCCTTCTATAATTTCATACAATAATACAGATGGAGACACTTGCAACAAATGCAAGTGACTACCATTGCACAAACCTTTGGTCGGATTTAAAATTCTTAGCAACATCACATATTGACCACATTTATAATTTAATTGATAAGGTGGCAAACCACTCACATGTAAAAAATTTTAAAACTTTAATACTAGATAATGTTCATCATTCTCATGAATAAAATCAATACTAAAACATTAATGCACATCACTAAGCATGTGATCAATGATTTTACTATTGATTTTTTGGGCATCATTATTTTAGACAACTATAATTACACACTTAGAGAAATCAACTGAATCGTCAAAAATTGTATCAATGAGTCCATCTAGAAAATTTCCATGCACAATTATTCCAAACAATATTTCTACCTCTAATTTAGTTTTGCCTTCACCAATATCTAACAAAAAATATTGAAAGTCCGATTGACTTTGCAAACGCATATTAATGGTTAAATGAAAATGTTGCATTAGCGGAAACAAATATAAACACCGTAACACTAGTAGAAAAATCAACGACCAAAACAACTAGAAAATTGTTGTTTCCATCTATTGTTTTGGGCAAGTTATACTAGTTAATATTATATTCAAATTTGTTGATTTGATTTGTTGTTTTGGTCAAATCCAGAAAAATAAATAATTTTTTTTAATTCAAAACTTTAAAATATTTTTTTTATCAAATTTTTTATTTTTGCTTGAAAAATTATTTTTTGGGCTATTGAAAATTCTTTTTTGGTTGCTCAGATTTTCAAGCAACTTAAAATATCAAATTTTTTATACTACCCAATACCCACCGTCCACATGGGTAGGATCACCTAGGTAGCCTGCCAAGCAAGCAAGTAATGCTAATGAAGTTTAATCCTTGGACCTCAAGGTTGAGGCCCAAGGATCTTACCAATACACCACATCATCATTTCATATGTATGTAAAGAGTAAAATTTTATTTAACTTAGAGGCTATTTTGGCATAGTAAAACAACTTTTTTTTTAAACTTTGAACTAAAAAAAATTATGAAATCAAGCTAACTTTCATCTCCAAAAATCTATTTGAGATTTTGAGACTTCAATCAAAAGTTTTGAACAAAATTTAGAGAGGATGTTTGGAAATGTCCCAAAAAATCTTCTATTCAATCCTTCTCTAAACTTTGCCCATACTTTTTGATTGGAGGCTCAAAATCTCAAATGAATTTTTCTTAGGAATTTCTGGAAATGAAAGTTAGTTTAACTATACAACTTTTCCTAATTCAAAGGTTTTTAGAAAAAGTTATTTTACTATATCAAATTTGCCACCAAAATCTTTTGAGTTTAAAAACATTGAATTGTGATTTTTAAATAATTAAGTTCAAAAAATATATATAATATAATATTGTGAGCCACTGCATTGATTCACAAATTAGAATTAGGGAAACTCAGACCATTTAGGTGAAATAAGAAGTTAGAAACTATTAGTTGGAGGAATTTAAGCTATAATCATAAATTAGTGGATTTTTTAATAGGTAGGAATGGAAATGTTAAAACAATGGTGTGAATTTTTTTAAATGCAATTATGCAAAAAGGAAGAGAAAATTCTAGGAAAAAATTAGGAAATTTGAAATAAAAAATAAATAAATTAAAATTTGGTAGAATTAGAAAATAAAATACTATAACTAAAAATTAACATAAAGATCGAGGAGTAAACCGAGAATGGGAAAGGCAATTACAAAACAAAACACCAAGACTAAAAGAAATGAAGATCAAGACTAGAAGAAATCAAAATCAAAATTAGAAGAAATGAAGATCAAGATTAGAAGAAATACTAGAAGAAATGAAGACCAAAACTAAAGGAAAAGAAGATAAGAAGGAAGAACAAGGAAGATGAAGACATGTAGTAGATGGAGGAGAGTAGGGATTGGAAAACCGCTCTTTCTCTTCCCTTGTTTTGACTCTCATGTTTTTTTTTCTCTCTCTCTTCTTACACTTAGATTGGGAGGAAGTTGAAACAAACACTAGGGAAGGAGAATTGAGAAGAAATTGAGGAGAGAAGTTAGAAAGGAGTAGTAACTTAGGAGAATTGCGGAGTAAATTTAGTTCAATCATTGCTATAGTTGGGAGAAGGTTGGATTGAAGTTAGAGTTAGGAAATGAATCCTAGATTAGAATAGAAACTTTGGAGAGCAAAATCAAAAAGAACACAATGAACATAAAGACGAAACTTGGTGGATTGATGCGCATTTGAGTTGGTTTTCAAAGAAGACTAATTTTGCATCATTTGGAATAAAGATGAAGATTTGAAAGCTATTTTAGTGCAAGGAGGTCTGCTACCAACTTCGCACAAGATGATCAATTTCAATGAACGAGATCAAAAGGACAATAGCAGAAAAGGAGATGAATTTTTGGGACGTAATAGATCAACAAGTTAGCCTTTCAAAAAGCTAGTTTTGCATCATTTGGAGCAAGGATGAAGATTTAGCAGCCGTTTTAAAGCAAATAGGTTTGCTACGAACTTCGCGCAAGATGGACAACTTCAACAAACGAGATCAGAAGGACAATAATACAAAAAGAGTTAAATATTTGCAAGGTGATAGATCAATATGTTAGCTTTCTAAGAAGCCAAGGTTCGCTCAAATTGAAGCAAGGATGGAGAGTGGGCAACCATTTTAATGCACGGAGGTCTACTGCCAACTTCTAGAAAGAGGGTCAACTTCGATGAACAAGATGAGGAGGACAATAGCACAAAGGAAGATGAATTTGGGGGAGGTGATAGATTAATAAGTCAACTTTCCAAAAAGATAAGGCTCACCCAAATCCAAGGCAAGATAGAGAGTGGGTGGCCGTTTTAGTACAAAGGAATTTACTTCCCCTAAATCCAAACAATGACTTTGAGGTTTTGTGATCATTTGACATTTGATGAACACATTTGTTTAGGATTAGGTAGGTTGCCTTTGAATTTTGCATGACTATCAAAACATGCATAAGTGAATTAGTCACTAAAAGAATTCTAAGGTGAAGGATTATCTTCCAATTCATAATACATTGATATTTATGAAATGTAATCTTTTCATTGTATGTGAAATTTGCATATGAATAGATATAGTGCAAGGGTTGTATGTTCACTCATCTCTACGGAATTTTAACTTAAATCCTATGGTTTGAAGAAAGAAAATAATTTGATTAAATAAAGAGTCATAAAATTGGTACACTTGTGATGTTTTCTTATATTTTCTTTGGAGTCTTAAGGTAGTGTTTAAAAATAATAAACTAAATTATATTTGAAAAATCCATTGCTTGGAAGGCTAGGTAATAAACATTTCCCCCCAAACTTTTCTAGGTATGTGTTTTTGCCATCACGATGAAAAACACTCATCAATATCCTCTACAAAATCTTGCAATCCCACTATGAAGTTTAATAAAAAAATTTGTACTTTGAAGGCCATTTTCTCCTTCATGCTTTGTCCAATTTTCATAAAAGTTGTTGGAAAATTTTAGCGTTGAACTCTAGTTTTTTAAGTTAAATTTTCAATTTTTTCTAGAATGTTTAAATGTGTTGGCAAACATTTTATTAGAAGTTATTTTGACTAAATATCAAATTTAATTCTTTTTATTTATAGTTCAAAAATCAACTAAATCCGATTCTTTGTAATATTTCCAACTTGTTGCTATTATGTTATTCAACATTTTGATAGTAATTGATTTATTTCATATTAAAAAGTCTTCGGTCAATGTTTTTCTAATCAAATATCATTGAATTCATAATATAATATTAGTAGTTTAACTCTAAATTTAATTAGAATTTTAATAGTTTAAAATATAGAATTTAACTTTTAAATAGTTTCAATTTTTAAAGTTAAATTTAAATAGTTGATTTTGAACTTGGAACTATGTGTTTAAAGTTGAATAGTATAGAATTTTGTACTTGAATAGTTTATAATTTTGAAGTCAAATGATGAAAAAATGAGATCTAAATATATATAAGTTGGACATTTGATTCCAATATTCTAGGATTCAAAATATATTTTATTTTGAAATTTGAGTAATTTTGATTCAAAATTTAGAATTCTAATCAAATTCAAAATGGCAATGAGAATATTTTGAAAGTATTCTTAGAAAAGTCATATTATCAAAATTATCAAAAGAAACAACCAAAAAAATTCTTAAACTTATTAGACTTCTTGTTAGACTTGTTGTATTACATTTCACAATAGAAATAATTTTAATCAAAATAAAAGTTTGTACTTAAACTAGATCATATTCCAAAGAAAATTCAATTGAAAATGAATTGGAATTTTAATTCTAATCAAATTAGAATTTAATCAAATTTATTTATTTGAATCAAATCAAAATTCAATTCAAATAGTTTAATTAGAATTCAATCTTTGTATTCAAATTTTGAAATAAATTCCAAAAGATTAAAAAAATATTTCAAAAAATTCTCAAAGATTTTTAAAAAATACAAAAATTCTATAAGATTCATGGTTGTCATACTAGACAAGTTACTATTCATTTTTTGTCCTATAGGACGAGTTACTATTCATCAAATGTACCTCTCAAGTACATTTGGTGAATAGTAACTCGTCCTATAGGACGAAAAATGAATAGTAACTTGTCCAGTATAACAACCATGATAAGATTCTTTAAGATTTTTTAAGGTTCTTTGTAAAACCAAACAAATTCAAAAATTCAAAAATTCCTTAAGATTTTAAGAAGATTCCATTAGATTTCCAAAAGATTTCTTTAAATTCTTCCAGATTCTAAAAAAATTCCAAAAATTCCAAAATAAAATGGTTTTAAAAAATTTCATACCCCAAAGTATCTAAAATCAATAAAACAAAAATCTCATTTCAACAAAAACTTGTTGATTGTTGCAATTCATATCCAATGGTGCTCAAAACAACAGACGGTTGTTGATTTTTTGTTAAATTGATCACTACTTTCTAAAAGTTCAAACAAGCTTCAATAGTTTGTTTACAATCTCTACCTACAACAACTAACAAAGTTTGGCAAAAATCACCACTATATAAAACTATAAGATCACCATTTGAAATATCAATACCACAAATATCTTGCAATGATCAATCTATTGCTTTGATCATAAATTTATGCCCAACACAAGTTTCATCAAATACAATCAATTCCACTTCATGTAAACATTGAGCTAACAATGATTGAACACTAATACAACAGATCAATTTCTTGTACAATTGTAATGAAATGGCAAAAGAAAATGAGATATTCGTCTTCCATGAAAAGGCAAGCATCAATTCTACTTGTTGCCATTGCCATACACTTAACACCATGACCACAAAAATAACGTAATATAGTATTGTATACAAAAGTCTTGTCAATACCTCTAAGATCATCAAAGATAAATAACTTATTTGGAGGATGAGGTTCCAAAACGACAATCGTAATTACATTGAAAACAATACATTGTTCTTCATTTAATATGCCTACAACTTCTTCTGTAAAGTTAATGTTTGAATTATTTAAATCATTGTTGTGATTAGTATCACTACAAACATCAAGAATGCTTGAATAACCAAACTCATTTAAATCTTGAATGTTAAAAAAATTTACAATGTCTTTATTTGAAAATGACAAATACTTATTAAACACAAGAAGTGTTGCAAACAATCATTGAATTTGTTTTAACAATACCATGACAGTTGCTTCTTAGAGACAATTGTCTCATTCAGCATCATTTTGGAAAAGTCTTCTTGCAATGCAAACAACTTTGTATGTTGAATGTACCAAATCTCGAAAACAAAGTAGATCATCAAACGAAGTTAGTGCCTCAATATGAACAACAAACACAACTTACATAGCGCCCTTCCAAAAAATCCTTAATTTCATCTACTACCTCATTTGTTTCTACAACATCATGATTTGAATTCTTAAAAATATATTTATGGAGGTATTTCAATTTTTTTATTGAACTACAAACCTTCACATTAATATGACAATTAAAACAATCTACTAAAATATGGATTATATAGTACAATTCATCGATTATTCAAATGGATAATTTGATTACATGTGTAGTTTTCAACATACCGACCATGATTTCAGAAACAATATAAAATATAATCATCACCATTCATCTTAGTGATATTTTGAGTTTATATTAGATAATACTTAAAGCATTTTTCATCCTCTATACATGAACAATTAGGATTATTGAAACTACATGGACTGTGCATCATGTACATAGCAACCACAACATAAAATTATGGTTGCCTATTTAAATTTGGAATTTTAGCACATACAACTTTATCTATAAGGTTACAATTGTTGACCTTGTCTTTCAATCAAAAAAATGTGAGCATGAAAAAGACCACACTTTTGAAACTTGATAATATAACAAAAAAAACAATTGTAACACATTCTTCTTTGTGATTTCCTCCATTATCGCACTTAACTTGAGCTCAAAAACGTGCACAATAATATTTGGATGATCAAAAAGACTTTGACATGGCTCAAACTCATCAATAATCTTAAGCCAAATCAAATTACACATCATTGTTACAAATAAATCTAGTTTATTTAAAATTCTAATCAAAATCATATTGTCATAAAAGAATTTTAGCATGTATCAAAAAGATCCAATAAATATTGCAGGTAAAAGAATGTGACATCTAATACGTACTCTATTGTCTTCTTGCATAGCATTTACAATCCTTTGATAGCATTTTGCTCAAAGTTCTACTTGATATTGTTTAATGAAAAACAAATTTTTGTAATCTATACGCAAATATTGATTTACTACATGTTTCTGGAATAACCTTCTAGTTTTATGTAGTACATTAGACTCAAGCTACTTTTGATGCATATATTGAACAAATGATTTTAAAATCACTCCAATATTTGTTTTAAAAGTAGGCAACCATCCACATCAACCATCTGGAAACAACAAAAAATAGAATAAAATATCATAAATTAAATCACTTCTATCATGTTGGTGAAGAATAATATCTCGACTAGATTCCATGTGTTGTTTGTCACAAACAACAACAATTTCTAAAACTACAAGTCGATTATATCAACAATGATATTCACCTATAGAAGTTTCACCAAAGATACAAAGTCTTATATTATGTCCTTCCAAAAGAACATAATGTGAAGATTTGAAACCACAAATTAAAGCATTTATTGCTTCTAAACCCTCTTGGATGTTGTTAACGGTGTCATGATGAAAATCATCAAAAATCTCTATATGACAATCTGTTTACAAATCATTATCTAAAAGGCAAATTTGTATAAATCTTGCACCATGATCTATTTCAAGATTTAAATTTTTAATATAATGGTGTAGCATCACAAAGTTTATACCTTACGGTTTGGCAACAATTATCGTGTAGTTATCGTTGTTTCATGGGTTCGTACGTTAATCACATTATTATCGCATCATTACGGTGCATTGCTTCGCATCGTTACGGTGCAGTTACAAGTAATGAATTGTAACGATGCGATAACGATGCGAAGCAATGCACCATGATGATGTGATAACAATGTGATTAACGTGCGAACCCATGAAACAACAATAACTACATGATAATTGTTGCCAAACCGTAAGGTATAAACTTTGTGATGTAGATAGTCCAATTGGTTAGAAATTTTGTGAATCTTCGAGTGATTTTGTGTGTTTTAAAATAGTATTGGTAAAATGTTTTTCATATTTTTGTTCCAAGTTGGTGTTTTTGAGTGTATAGTTAACCAATTTGGAGGTCAAGATTAGTGGTCTATAGAGATTTCAAGTAGGAAAGCGTGCGATTTTGGATGTAGGATGAAAGTGAAGGATTCAATTTTCTTTGTGGTCAATTCCAAATTTGAATCCAATGACTTGTAGGTAGTTGTGTACATTCCAATTAGGTAATTTTGGGTAGTTTGTCATCCTCTCCAAATTGGTAACCGTCAGATTTTGGTTGCCTATTAGGTTGGTTTTCCATTTCATTTTCTTTTACCCACTGTTGAGAGTGCTAGTGCGAGTCCCAACCCCAAGTTGACTGCGTATTTTTAGTTTTTTTATGATGGATGTGTGGGTGAGATGGTGTTATGAAGTTAGTGATGGAAGCTAGTAGGAAGATTGAGTATGCTAAGTGGTTGTGAAATTTGATGATAAATTGAGTAAAAGACTAATTAATGTGGTGATTGAAATATGATTGAAAAATATTTTTAAAATTTAAAAACTTGTAATTGGTGATGTGCTCACCATCTAGATTCATATGATAAAATTTTAGGCCTAATTGGTTGCAATGTGTGTGAGTGAATTCAAGTTAGAATAAATGTGTATAAGAAGTGCATGTTGAATGGTGAAATTTGGAGTAAAAGTCTAAGTTTGAGTTTGAAGTGTCGTTGTAGTGATGATTGTCATTATTTTCCAAATTGGAGTGTTGAGCAATTGAATTGGAAATAGATCCTTAATCAGAACTAGAAGTCAAAGATCATTTCTTTATTGATATAAAATTCCCATTGATAAGCTTCTCTTGGAACGAACTTACTTATTATACTAATAGGGTAATTTCCAATTCGGTAATTATCCTCCTTCAACAAATGGCATAATATTCCATTTAGACAAAAAATATTTACCCCTTGACCCTTAGTTTGGATAGATTGAAACTTACTACGCATACTTATGAATGCAGATGCTTGAATATATTTTCTAATGGATTTAAAAAATCCTCAAGAGGTAGATGTATTGTCTATAAAAAGTTCATTAAGCATTGGATGGACAATAGAATGGCTAACATGTTCATTAGTAACTTTGCCATTGTAATAACAAAATGTTGTTTTTCTCTTTCTTAAAACAAAATGTTGTTTTTCTCTTTCTTAAAACAAAATGTTGTTTTTCTCTTTCTTAAAACAAAATGCCAAACATTTTGAACATTAGATGCACATGGATTCAACACCATCAATATTGACATCTATATAGTCATCAATTGTAAACAAAATTTGAGCCATAGTCTAAGACAAATGACAATTATAAATTTAGGTTAGGATAAAAATCTTAAACCTTAAATTTTAAAACAATAAAATTTTGTAGTGAATTTTTTTAAAAGGTTTGAGATAATAAGATAATAAAAATCTACTAGTGATAAATTCTAAAATCCATAAAGGGTAGAAACTTTGTGGTGTACAATCATAAAAAAATAGGTTGGAGATTGCACCTATATAATATGCACTTTTAAAATTTGCACCCCTTGAATATGTTCTACTTTGTTTCAAATGTTTTGTTGTTCTAAAATTTACTACACATTAAAATATATTCAACAAATATATTCAACAATAAGATTTTGAATTTAGGAATTTCTCGAGGAGTTTATTGCAAAAGTTAGATCAAGTTAAGTCAACTCAGGTCAAATTGGGCCAAATTCAAATCAAATTTAATCAAATTGATCAAACTATTGAAATTAAATTTAATTGTTCAAATTTGTCTCAATTTGCTCAAATGAATCTCTTCAAATTGTTAAGATTAGGCTTTGATTAGGTCAAATTATTAAATTAGGGCTCAATGCATTAATAAAATTTGAGTCAAATTGCTCAATTGAAGCTCAAATGAAGATTAAATTGTTGAAATTAAATTTAAAATAGGTCAAATTGTTCAATTTAGGTCAAACTATTGAAATTAAATTAGATTGCATTATTAAAATTTGACTCAAATTGTTCAAATAAAGCTCAAATTGCTCAAATCAGGCTCTAATTAGGTCAAATTATTAGATGAAGACTCAAATTACACTCAAATTGTTCAAACAAAGCTCAATTTTCAAAGCACCAATTTATACTTGAAGTCAAATTTGTTCAAAGTGAATGTAAATAAAATTGTGTATCTTGGAGGCATTCTTGAGCTCAATTGAATACTTGTACAACAATACTTGATAAAGTTCTTGCCTCTCAAACAATGATGACCATAATTGAAGAATTGAAATAACAAATTTGCAAATTTAAAACTTTGTGAATACATGAATTGTTGTGAAAACCAAAATTATTTCAATTTAACAAAAAATTTAAATCATTTGGTAATAGCAATAGAACATTGAAGTCATGAAAGTTCAAAGCTCACAAAATCGCAAAATTGAGGAGGTGAAATGAAATTTGAAACAAAAAGAAGCAATCAAAATGTCACCTCTTTAATGTCACTCTATCAATTCTCTCTAATATCACCTCTCTTCAACACCATCGTTTTGTAATATCACAGACTTTGTGTATGTGATATTACAGAAGTCATTGTATTTTTGTAATATCATAGAATTTACAAATGTGATATTACAAAGGTCTTTGGGATTTTAGTAGTATGATAGTATGATGATGATATCTTATATCATGATTCCTTCAAAACATTTTTACATCTTTTTAATTTTACCTTCATTGATTTCATATCAAGGGTGAAGAAAAGGTGCAATATAAACTTTAACTACATGGATTAAATAAGAGTTAAAAATATAACCTATGTAAAGATAAACATTCTTCCTAAGATTTAGAATTTGTTCACATAAAGAGGGAAAATATAATCTTCAAGAAGTAAATAAGGACTACAAAAAGATCTTACTCTCCTTGAAAGGTTTAACACCTTAAGGACCAAGGGTAGCTTAATTTTCATAATTGTGAAGATATGATATAAAATACAACTTCAAAGAATAATTCAATGATTATTTGTAAAAAATAGATAATTATATGATCAATAGGTCACATCCATATGGTCACATCAACTACTAGTTATTTCACCTATTTATTTCAATAAAAAAAAATTAAAAATGATTATAGAGTGAGTATTTTTCATTTTTACAAAAAATTCTTCCTTTTAAGTTCAAAATTTTAAGTTTTAATTATGATGGATTTTAAAGATTTTTACTTTATTTTGTAAAGCAACTTTATTTTTTAAGAACTAAATTTTGAGCTTGAAAAGTTATATTATATAAATATACTTACTCCCTTTAAATAATAAAAATTTTGAAATCTTTTACAATTTGAGTGCTAAAGAACAAATACAACAATCTATAAACATTGAGATTAATGAAAAAAAACAAGATTATATGTTAGAGACATACTTGAGATCATCTACTATTTAAAATTGAATGTCTAGTTTTGAACCTCTAAAATGTGAAGGCCTTTATTTCATCATTAACCACTCAAAATTGCTATTTCTATTGCAAAGAACAAAATAATTATAATTTTTTTTTCATATTTAACTACAGGATATTACACTAAACTAGTATAAAAATGACCTAAAGAAATTACTAAAACTTTCCCTATACAGATTGCAAGATATTTGTGTTTAATGTGATGAAAATGTTTTTATTAATAAGTTCTATGACTAGATTATCTAATTTTGAATCTTTTCCAACCTAAATTTTTTGCACCAAATACTTTGATTTTAAATAAAATAATGTTAAATATGTAAATTGAAAGTATTCAAAAAAAATTCAAAAAAAACGATTTTTACTCTTTAAAAATTTATTAAATAAAAATAAGTATGATATTGAAGGAAAAACTAAATCATTAATAGTTCTAAGATGGAATTGAAGCACACTAATCCCAATAGTAAGATTGTTCCAGTAAATATACTTAACCTCATAGAACTTCTTTTTTAAAAATTTTGAAGATTGAGTTAAAGAACAAATTGAATACATTATTTTTTTCAAGAAGTTTCTATGAATACAGTCACACCTCGATAAGTGTTAGAGGTTGGGAGCATACTTTTAGTTAACACTTAGACACTAGTAACACATAACACTTATAGAGGGTGATGCCGATGATTTGTAACACTTATAAAAAATAACACTTAGAAGAATTAAAAAGGTAAATACATAACATTTATAGGAAAAATGGATGAAATTACAAAATATTGATTCATTATTCATCTAAGTCCGTCGAAAGAATGAATCAATAGTACTTTGGCGAGTTTTTGTTACACGCCAAGATTCTACTTTTCTAATGCTTCAATATTCCTAATAAATAGCATGGTGTCATTAGGTCTTTGCTCCAAAAACTTCTTCAAAATTTGAAGAGCACTACCTACATCTTTAAAGCCTACAACCTCTTCTACTATATCGTAAGGATTAGCTTCATCAGGATCACTATCTTCGTATTCACTACCTTGTTGAGATGAAAGCATTTCAATAATTTCTTCATAAGTGGGCTGATAAGGGTTATTCAAATCAAACTTGAGTTCATAATTTAAATATTCTTGAACATTCATATTAGGGGGCTCAGTCTTAGAGGATATCAAACTTAGTTGTTTCAATACAGTAGCAACCTCCTCTACCTCTTTCCTTTACCTCAAAATTATCTCCTCCCAAGCGATGGCTCTTACGAAAAGCCTTTTTTTGGAAACTTATCACTTATCGAGGTAAAATTAACAAAGTCGGGAGCGCGACATTGCGTAACACTTAACACATAACACTTACTAGTCTTAATTTTAAGGGAGCACAAATCTCCATAACACATATAGAGTTTTAACACTTATCGAGGTAACACTTATCGAGGTCTGACTGTACCAGCAAAACAAGAAGCCCCATAACTTCCACATCCAAAAGGAATGAATCAAATCTTTCCATCTAGAAAAAATTTACCTTCAAGAGCTAAGATATAACCCACCTTCCTTGTGGATTAGGTTGAAGATTTTGCAAAATGTTAAATTGGGTTTGAAATCTTAACCTCCTAAATGAATGTGTGAATGTTGTGAATGTTAACCTCCTAAATGAATTTCCCACTTGGTGTGAATGTTGTGAATGTTAACTTCGGGGACTGTCAGAAGTTGTTTTGCACTAGGAAAGGGGGCGAATCAGGAAAAAGCGTAACAAACAGGGACAATCAGAAGCATTGATTTTTCCCGTCGGTAATACTGTACCCAGGAATGGCAATCCGGTAACCAGAGATACGCAAGAGAAAGCAAGATACCAACAGCAAGAGCAAGCGAGAGACCAAAAGTAAGAGAGCAAGGGCAAGAGCAGGAGGGGAAGAAGTAGCAAAGAGAAAGGAGCTGTCAATAATCTTTGGGTTGTCTAGTGAAGCTTTAAAATTGCGAAAAAACTTGTAGACAGTGATCAAACTTGACCTCAAAAGAATCGGCTCCTGTACCAAAAGTAATCCCTCCACAGCACTTCAGTGATCCCTCCGAAGTTGCACTCTACATGTTAAAAACGCTTCAATTGACATATCATCTACCTTCGTCAAGTAGGAGCACTCCTTTACAGGTCCGCAGTTGAGCAGCACCTGCGGTAGCAAGTGTCATATCGTACGAACAACTGGATTCTAAAACCAGACTCTACAAAAAGCTGAAGAGCATAGCTAGTCTCTTGCAGCTCCCTAAGCATTTAAATGCGAGCCCTGAGATTTGACATGCGATTCAACTGCCTTAAGAAATGAATTTATATTTTCCTTGCGAATTCTTTTCTAACCTGAATGAAGCTGGTACAACTAGCGATGTTGATGAAGTGGATAGCAACATCTGGAATGGGAAATACCAGAAATCCAGGACAAAAAGAAGCTAGCTTGGAGGCATTTCCTAGCTTTCGCTATTTTGTAAGCACGACCTGTACCCCATGCCAGGCAGGACAACTGGTCGCACAACTGGGACTTGTGTCTGAGACTACAAATATTCTTCTTTGATGACTTTGTACCCGTTAATGCCTCCGACACCCACCAAGCTTTCTGGATTATCGGAGAGGTTCCTTCAAACTAGGTTGATGTCTGCTGAATCGGTGGTACGTTGTTTCTTGAATGGCCTGTCAATCACATAAATGAAAGAAAAACTTGTCAGGACAGCCTGTAAGGAAAATCTAGCACAGTCCCAAGTCTGGCACCATCTCTAGATGTTTTCTGTAAGTAGATGGCCACATCACAGTAAAAAATTAGGAATGATCGAGGTAAACAACTACAGGAGAAGGGTTTAAAGTCATGTCCGAGCACTTATAACAAAAATAACATGAGGAGCAAATCATAACCTCGCAGGTTCTGTTGGCTTGCTGAACCGCGTGGAGAAATTATCACGTTGAAGTCCAATACCAAGTCCTGATAAACTTCACGAAACAGCTCCGTTGGTTTGCAATCAGATGGCATGTGCCGAGTCACTGATTGTTCTCGACAGAAAGCAGCAACAGCGAGATTACGCATTCAGTTCTAAGGTTGAAGACAAGCATGAAACCAAATCTTTGGTTCCTGATTCCAACGTCTCTAAGGTGCTAGAACAATTCCTGAAGGATCCAAAGGCCATTAGTCCCAATATTTGATGAGCCCGTCCCAGCCACAAGTGGCCACTTTAGACTGCTCCAAGGGATGCCATTCAGCTCCTATGCATACACTATCATGACACTTCAGTGTCCGAAACACTTTACATGTCTTCCAGTCCCAAAACCAGCAGCGACCTTCACCATCTCCAGACATTATAAACCGTCCATCTGGAGAGAAATTCACTTGGCATGCATACCCAGCGGCAATATGCCCCGCAAACCGCTTCTTTTTATTCAGCCTGAAGCGCTCCCGAGTACTATAGATGAGAATCTGGTTATCTAAGCTTTGAGCTGCAAACCAGTTGGAATTCGGGTGCACAGTGATAGCAGGCATGGAGTGCATATGCGGCTCACTAATATACTTAATCACCACAGGAATCCCAAACTCCCACACGCGCAACGACTTATCATCACTGGATGTGACAAACCTCCGATTATCATCAACAAAAGTAATTGTATTCACAGCACCCAAGTGCTGATCATACTCTTGGCTAATCTCCTTGGTGTTCATGTCCCATTGCACAATCTTCTTGTCACTCATCCCCGCCAGCAGCACGTTCTGCTTATCCTCGTCTGGATTGAACTTCACTACATAAGGAATCTTCCCTGTCGAAAACGTCGACACCACTTGCCCAGTCTCCGTATCCCAAAGCTTGATCTTCCTATCATACGAAGCCGTCAAAAACTTCGACCCATCGTTATTGAAAGTGATGTCCCGGACTGCTTTCGAGTGCCCCATGTACGTTCGCATACATTTCCCACTCCCGTGAACATCCCATATCTTCACCTTGGTGTCCATACTAGCAGAAAGAAGCAGATGACCATACTTAGGGAAAAACCTAATTGCAGAAACACCCTTTGTATGCCCACTCCATGTATGCACCCATCGCTTCGGAATGTAACAATGCTCATTCGAAGCCTTGACATCCTTGGGAGGACTAATCCACGATCGCCCTTGATAATCCACCTCCTCTTTCCCATGAAAAGTACTCTTATCATCAATCTCCACCTTCTCGCCTTTCTCCTTTTGACTCTTCTTCTCCGCATGAAGCTCAGCGTAAGCCGTCTGCTCCTCCGTCAGCTCCCCTTGTAACCCCTCCTTCTGCCCAGCCCAAGGCGACTTCGAGTTCTTCAGAAGCCACTCCTCAGAAGCAGGATTCTCAACATTCTCCTCATCAACCTCCCCTTCCCTGACCCTCTTCTTACGCTGCTTCCGATGCTCGTGCTGCGGTAAATTATACACCGACGCTCCGTCCGTGGCTTGCACGGCGCTAAAATCGCCAACGATATTACTCCCCGTGGTGGCGCCGGGATCCGCCGCGAATCCGTAAGCATAGAACGTGTTGTACTGCTCGTCGAACATAAAAGGCGCAATGGAAGCGTCCTCCACAAACCCTATTTTGTGGTTGCGAAGCCCCTGCGCTACTCCGTCTTTCGCAAACGGGTGCGCGGGGCCTGCCACAGGCGCCCAGAGCTGCTCGGCCGTAGGGTTGTAGCTCACTTTCCGCTGGGAAGGGTCCAAGGGCTTCCGCGCATTCGCAGAACTCACACCGCCGAGCACGAGCAAAGACTCGCTGACCTCTGGTGCGGCGGAGCGACGGGGCTCCAGAAGCCGGATTGGAGATGAGTCGGGAGAAGGTGAGCCGCTGCTGGTGACTTCGCCTTCAGGTTGCGTGCGCGACGAGGGATCCTCCACCTCTTCGCTGTACTGCGCCAGGAGATCCATGGCGCCTGACTCTGGACTCTCAAGCGCGTGGTTCTTCGTGTTTTCAGCGATGGTTAGAACAGAACAAAGGCTCACTTTATAAGTGGAAAAGACTCTAAGTATGGTGAACAATCTGGGACGAGAACGCTCGCAGCAGCGGCGGATACACGATGGAGCTGCGAAGAACTGCGATGGGAGCCTCAAACCCTAAAACGCTGGAAACCCTGCAAAGCGTTGGTGATGACGATTCTCGTTGTGACATTACAGAGGGAATGCGTCAAACCCTTCCTTCAACTCACTTTCCGTAGTTACTAGTAACCTTACGTCCGGTCCAGTTTCATAAATAATTCAGAAAAATTTGAAACATATTCAATATTTTATAAGTTTATAGACCAGTATCCCCCAAAAAAAGAAAATTTTAATTGAAGGTTTTTAAGTTCATTTTGAAATCCAAAATGCTAAAATTAGAAATTCCAGGGATAAGAAGTCACAAATGTCCCTAATTATTGAATGAAAATGTGTCTGGATGACTATAATACCATCCTAAATTTTATGAATTTTTCTAAACTTTATGTAAGCAATCTAAATCCTATGAACCCTTCAGTTTTGGAAAGTTGTGAAAATTAAACTCCAAAAATAAATTTCCAAGGTTATTTTTTTAGAAAAATGCCCTAATTGCTTGCAAAACAAGATTCTTCATAACTTTTAAATCCCTAATCTAAATAGAATGAAGTAAAGCAATCCATTCAACTATAAATATATTCTATTTAACAATTTATATATATATTCAAGGAACAATGGATTTTTTGAATAGAAAAATTAGCTTTTGAAGAATATGGGTTTTATTTCAATTGATGCCCAAGAGGGAAAAACATGCCACAAAAACTAAAAAAATAATCAAGTTCAAGAAACAAAAGATTTGTTAGTTTCTTTCCTTGTTAAGTAGGCTTATGTCAACATAGACGTTTTTATTCCATTCTACTTGGAATAGTGAAGTGAAAGCTACAAATAGTATTCTTTTGTAGGCAATCAAGGCATCTTCTTCAAAAAATAACACATAAGATTTGTTTATATTAACCCTTTAATGTCTAGAGTTTTCTCCAAAATTGACAATTTGAAAAAAATCATTATAAAGTATTATTTGGAAGAATATTTTGGAATTGATATAAAATAAAATCTTAGATTTTGAATTTTAGATTCCATCTATACGTGCATCTATATGGGCATATTTACCAATGCTATCACCAATATTTTTCTACAAAATTTGAAAGGAAAATTTTAAAATTCCTTTGAAATTTGATTACAAGAAAAATATTATCATTTTTGGAATAAAACTTGTTGGAATGGATTTCAAAAGAGGTTATCTTAGCAAGGTGATTTTTTGAAACTTTTGTACTCTTTAAATCTATTACCTCACTATTGCAAATCCAATTTTGAACTAGAGTCAATGCAATTTTGACTTGGTCAATCACTTAACATACTTCCATATTTGTAATTTTAGAAAAATATGTATTCTAATAATACCAAATTCAAACGACAAATAGGACAAGAACTTGATAAAGTATCTCTACAAATTATAATGACTTTCATCCAAGCAGCAATAAAAAAGAAACAAGGATATGAATCTATTCATCTTTCAAAAATTGGACGTCAAAGCACTTAAAGGTTGACCCCTAAAAGACCAAACAACTTTTTTTGGCAACATAGCGATTTTAAGCAGCTCACTACAAATGGAGTTTTTATTTTTTTTTCTTTCAAATTTCCACACAACATGTGCCCGAGGAGTAGCTTCAAAGACCAACAATTTTCATAACTTTCGACTACATGGTCTAAAAGTTATCGTATGATATGTCATTTTCTACATTCAACAGACAGCCCGAGCAGAAAAAAAAAATTCAAAAATCATTTTTTTTTTAAATATTTTGAAATTGGTTCTATAGATTTATATATACTTGGAAAGCTTTAAATCATTCCATTACGATTAATGAGATGAAAGTTATAAGAAGTTTTAGTTTTGGACAGGGCCCAGGACAGGGTTGCACGGATGTCCATACGTCCAACGTCACGGACAGACGTCTAACGGATGTAGACTTTCATGTGCGGACGTCCCTGGACATTCGCAAAACATTGTTTTCCAATAGACAACGGATGGGCAGGCGGTCGCGGACGAGCGGACACGCGGTTGCGGACGGGCAGACATGCGGTCAAGGACAAGCAGACGGGCGAACAAGTGGACACGCGATCTACTTCGTTGGGGCCATCCGATGCAGCGGATGCTTGGCTGTCTGCCAAATCAGATGGTCTCTACGGAGCAGACAACTAAATAGACGTTTGGGCGGACACCCAACCGTCCATTGGATCGGTCGTCCACCGAAGTGCACAGTCGGCCGTCCGCCGAAGCGGGCATTCGGTCGTCGACTCTATTTGGGCATCCGCCTAGGCAGACGCTCGAGGTAGGCCAACAGCAAAGCATCCATCTTGTGCAGGCACGCACCGAATGTGGACGGCCTAGCATTCGCCTCGTCAGAGCCGTCTCCTGCGGCGAACACTCGACTGTCCGCCGTGTGGTTCATTCATCATTTAAGATTTTTAATCTCATAATTTGCCATATGACATGTTTTCAGCTTAAAATCAATACGGTATAGAATTTAGTTGAAAGTCTTGGCAAAAAAAAAAAAAAAAGGAAAAATTGAATTTTTAACCCCTAAATTATTAATCCCTAAAGCCCAAAGAATGTTATCTATCAAAACCCATTTTGAACTACCACTTCTACTGTGTTCACTTAAGAAAACCAGAGAAGTATGTTTTTTAAAATTCCAACCTTAAGTACTTAACTTGTTTGAAAACATTTAGTAAAACATTTCATCAAATTTCACTGCATAGATTGCAAGGTATTTGCATCCAAAGTAAACAAAAGAAGTTTTTTTGTAAGCCGTTTAACTAGATTTGGGGGCTTTGGATCGTTTTCACTAAAAAAATTTGCACTATTAATTTTGATTTTCTAAGTTTATATATTGAGTAGTGGAGTTTAGAATGTAAGGGAAAAAGTTCAACAAAAAAACACTTCATTTCACTCATTAAAAAATTATTAAGTAGAAGTATGTTAAAGATTGAAGGGAACACTAAATCATTAATAGCTTTAAGATGGCAATGACATACAATAATCCCAACGGTGAGATTGTTCTAGAAAGCAAATCTAACCTTCTCTATGAATTTCTTTTGGAAAATTGTAAAAATTGCATTTACAAATGAATCCTACATGTTATTTTTACAAAAAGAATAGAAGATGCTTAGATTGCCCACAAAATAAAAATTGTCCATAACTTTCTCATAATTAGTCCAAATGGAATGAATCAAAGCTTCAGATGTAGAAAAAAATATAAGATTTTAGGAAAAAATATTTTGATTTTTTCTGATATTTTTTGTATTGCCCATTGACTTCTGTTTTAGGCATATTGTACCATAATTTTTTCTCCTGGGGATCAATTGAAACAAAAATTATATATTCACAAAGCACTCAAAAACTTCACAACCTCAAATAATCTCATAAACATTCATGACATACAAAACTATAATAAACATGGATAATTTTTCATTTGAGTTTCCATTGAGTCATTGATAGTTTGATACACAATGTCAGAAAACAATTGACAGTAAAAAACTGAAGATGTGCACATAGATACAAAGAAAAGGAAAACAACTTCAATTACATTTGTTTTTTACAAATACATGAATGAAATTTTCTATGTTTATGTATGTTAAATCGTTCAAGTTACATTATAGTGTTCAAAGTACTTTTAATTGCATTCTTTTCTTTGTCTAATACAATAATTAAAATATACAACAACAATTTAGATATTATGTATAGCTTTGTGTTTGAATATATCAAAGCATTTTATGCGTTTTGGACATGGAGATATTATATCCAAATGATTAATTATTTTTTAATACAACCAACAAATTCTAAATTAAACAAGACTACAAGAGGCATATCTAGTGTTGTCACATTTAAATCATATAACATATAAGAAAAATAAAAAAAAATTTCAACCTCCCACACATTAGATGTTTAAGCAACAAAATGACAAAGCTCACCACATTGAATTTTATTACATTTCTATTTCTAAAGATGTAGTAATGATGCTATGGCTTGTTATTTGTTATTAAAAAAAACGTAGTAATGCTTTAAATTAGGAACTAGAGCAATTTGTTTAATAATTGTATTGTTGAAATCACCTACCAACCCAAAAGCTAGAACCATTTGAACGAAACTTGTATTCTTCATATGATCATTACAAGAAAATTAAACTCTCCATGTCTATAACAAAAAATAAAAAATACTAAGATGGCAAGGCTTACATTAGTTTGATAATTCTAATGTAAAAAAATAAAAATCTCTAAAAAATAACATTTTGCTAATCCGCTCCTTGGCAAGACGTTACGTTTGGCCCCTTTTTTAATAGACTACATGTTCAAAATAAACATTTAAATACTTCTCACATATAAATATCGGAATTTTTAAAGTAATGAATATGCAACATGCATCTTAAGTTCTTGCCCAGTATGTGTCAACTTTATAAAACATTGAGATTTGTTTTAGTAAACAAACGACCTAAGAAATAAGTTTTAGAGTTTTAAATGTAAGAAATGACAATTGCATTCATAACTACAAAAATTTCTTATCAATTTAGTAATTCTGACATAGTCATTATCAAAGATTACCATCTTTCAATCCATAAGTGTATTTTGAATTTCAAAATTTGGTTGTGTACTCCTCAACATTTTATTTTTCCTTTCGTTTCCTTACAATTCGAAACAAAATGATACAATTTACCAAGAAATTGCCTTCATGTTGGACATAGAAAAAATCCCTAACATGATAACATCTCCTAACTCCTAAGCACTATAAGCAGTCCTTAATATTAGGGATTCAAAGGAATTACAAGTCAAATTGCTTTCACAAATTGCCAAAAAATTTGATTTATAATTTAGGGTTTAGGGTTTAGGATTCACAAGCTTAAAAAAAACACCTTACATTAATAATTATACTTTATAATACATTAGGTGCTTAGTTGCTTATTAGTTGTATAATACTGCCATCTATCATCATTAGTGGCACATTAGATGCTGCAGCGAATAGCTGGCAGACGGTCCATGGGCGGCGACTAACCATAGTAGTTGCTCCGACATTGGAGGTGGTTGGCGTGGTAGATGGAGACCTCAACAGACAGACGGACAGCGGATGGCAGACCAAACAGCAGACAAGTCCGCGTCCGCCAAGAAAACTAGCGCGGGCAATCGGCCAACGGATGGTCCGCATCCGCCTTCCGTGTCCGCCTCTATCGTCTGCCCTCGCGGACAAACCCGCGTCCACCGTCGGTCGTTGACCGTCCGCTTTGACGTTCGCCATTGCCCGCTTTGGAAAAAAATACTTCCGGACATTCAATCCATGGAGCGTCCATCAAATCCAGACGTCCAGACTTTGGACGTAATTTTGCCTGGAACGTTCATTTCGTGCAACCCTAGTTTGGGTAGTTTGCGGGTAGTTATAGATTTTCTACTCTCAAATAAACTTTGAAGTCCTTTATCTTACTCAATTTTAATATTTTTGAAAGAAAAAAAAATAGGTGTAGATTGCTTATTACAACATTACAACCATTGGGATTGACATTTTTCAATTCCATAAATTAATTGCTAACAATTTAGTGTATTGAATCATTCTCTACTTCTTTCTACTTACTATTTTTTTCCTATATGTTGTACAACTCCAAATAATCTGAAAATTTTTAGGCATGTAGACAACTTGGCTTGAAGAATGAATCCAAAGAGTTTGGACATTTTTTCATAAAAATGTGACCTTGTGGAGTGCATCTGCTTGGTTTTTTGCAGGGACAAAAGAAAGTTTTTTGTCACTTCAAACGCTAATATCTTGCAATCTATGTGGCGGAAATTTTTGAAATTTTTACAACTTCTTCACAAACCACTATACTACAAAATCCTAGGGTTACATGTGTCCAAAAATAATTTTTTTCTAAAATTTGGTACTTGTACTAGAAATGACAGTTTAGAGCATTTTTGGTGAAAACATAGTCAAAAACCTTTAGGGGTTAAACTCAATTTTTTCAATTTTCCAACCACAAAGGTTAATAGTGTACAAATTACATAGTACTTTCTATGAAAATCTTATTGTTAGAATTGACATATTTTCAATTCCATTATAAAACTATTAACGATATGATTCTTTTCTTCTATGTTGCATCTATATTTGCTTAATAATAATTTTTAAAATGAAAATCACTTTTTTTTTTATTGATAGTTTTTCCTAGTATTTTCAACTCAATTTTTTTTCCAGAAAAATTTAAACCTCAAAACTTTGTAGTATACAAAATTTAAATGAAGAGATTTCAAATTTTGAGATTCTAGTATAACAAGGTATAAAATAACTTATATTTTTATTTTCAATGTTATTATTTTCACATTCTACTATATCAAAGTTTGTAAAACAAATCATGCATTTTCATACAAGTCTAGTACAAGATCCTATAGTTGAATATGCAAAAAAATAATTTTTTGATTGTCGCTCTTTGCACTAGATATGGCAATACTAGAGTATTTGGGGGAGAGATATAGTCATGAACCTTTGGAAATTAATATACCAACAAATGCTCTCTAGCTTGCATTCTAATGTGTTTATATAGATATTTTAAAATAAAAAAATTAACCCCTAGAGTTTTGTAGTGCTTCAAGGCCCAAAATTGCTTTAAAATACTTGTACCCAAAATAAGCTGAAATCTTCATCTTTATTTATTCTCCAACAAATCCAACCATTGAATCTTTTGGTTGATTATTTGACTATACCCTCCCAAATTTAAAGTGTGAAAATCCCCACCATTTACAAGTTCAATGTGCCTAAATTTTAAAAAATAGGTATTTCTAATGCTTTTCAAAGGTGAAGTTGTGTTTCAACATTTTAGAAAAAATGAGTGTCCTATGACTTGTGGGTTTTAGCAAATATGTTGAAAATAGATTGACAATACATAGAAAAAAAGAATTAACTAGTTTTTTTTCATATCTTTCAAAGAATAATGTAGTGGAAGGTGAAAATTGATGAAAGAAAAAACTAAATTGCTAATAACTTCTACAAGAAATTGAGAATTATCAATTCCAATGGTGAGATCTTTTTAATATAAAATAAATACTCTTCAAGTTTTTAATTTTAAAAAATTCAATAATGCCATTGATATTGATTCAAAGAAAGCATATTTCAAGCACATATAGAAGACGAAAACATTTATTTTAAAAAAGCATTCAGTCAAATTATTTGATCCTTGTAGATCCCAATTTTTAGCTTCAAATTTGCATTTGGGGGCAATAATAGTATGCCTTCCAATAATAAGTGAGTAGGACTTTCAATTGATGGATATTTTGAAAATTTTATTTTAAATTTTATTAATATAAAAAAATTATTCAAAATATAAAGTAATCATCTTAAGTACCTTGCTTTTGAATATTGTATCTTTTGAAGGTAGTATGTAAAAGCTTTGGCCAATGTTCATAAGTACATACCAACAACATGTGCCATAAGATAATAAATTGTTTTTTCTAATTGCCCACATCTAGCCAAGTTTAGATGAGATGTCATCCAAATATAAATAAAATTGCTATTAACTAATGTGTTAATATCATCTAAATAGGAGAATTCTTAAACTAAAGTAAATTTACAAGGTGAATTCATTGCATTAGATGTTAAAGTATTTTAACCTTTTGGAAGAATAAAATAAATGCCTTTGAGAAGATCCGTCTAATATCACTCCAACAAGGTATTCCTTTATAATTAAGGATTACATGTATTAATAAAGTATTTTAAAAATATTATATATAATTAATATGTTTATAATTTATCTAAAGAACATTATAATAATATTTTTAATTTAATTTATAAACCTCTATTTATTTATTTTTAATAAAAAAATTTACCTCCAATGAATTAACAACATTTTATCTTTTAATTCACATAATATTCTAAACAAGTGCTAGTGAATTCCCTAGGAATAATATACTTGACTTGAATATTTGACTTAAATGTCCCCAATAATAGTATGTAATGTCTTTAAGAATTCAAGATGCCAAAGATGAAACCATAGTAATGGCCAATGGATATTATTATTAGTAATGTGCATAGTTATGAATATTGCATTCTTTAGCAATTAAAAATGGTATTGTTTTTCTTACATGGTTTGGAAGTAGCAGTATATTTGATTTTAGTGTAGGATCATTCCACACAAAGTGTACAACAAAAACTATGTCTACTCAAGTAGATAATAAAATCATACTCATTTGACATTAAATTATAGAAATTTGAAAAATCTAGCAATTGAACTTATAACTCTCTTAAGGTTTGCTTACATATTCAAAAATTGTTGTGAATTTTAACACTTAAAGGCTTTTTCCTTTAATAATCAATCAAAACTGCCATTTCTTTTACAAAGAACAAAAAAGTTTGAATTTCTTTTGCATATCTATCCATAGATCTTCTAATGATCTAATATATGAATTCTTAAAAGAAATTTCAAAAAATTTGACTGAGTAGATTGTGAGATACTTCCTTTTAAAGTGAACAAAATAGATTGTGTTTGCACCTTGTGTGCTTGGATTCAAAGACTTTGAATCTTGTTAATTTAAGATTTTTGTATTACACATTTGAATTTCTAATTTTTATATTGAAGAATTGAGTTGAGAGTCTAAGATATAATTTTTTTTAAAAGACTTGATTTAAATTCTTTAAGAAATTGTTAAGTAGAAGAAAGTATAAGATTTGACAAAAAACCAAATTGCTAGTAGCTCTAAGCTAGAATTGAAATACACTTATTCCAATAGTGAGATTATTCTAAAAAAAAATAACCCATGTAGAACTTTATTTTTTGGAAAATTAAAAAAATTGAATTCAAACACAAATCCAATACGTTATCTCTTTAACCCCTAAAGGACTAGCATGTGTTTTTTGGTAACATAGAAATTTTGGGCAGGTACATGTGGCTAGAAATTTGCATATTTTAGGCTGAAATTTTAATAGAAGGTAGGGGTGAGCATTATTGTTCATATGCACTAAATTTCATGACATTTGGAAATACAAATCAAAAGTTATGGCCCAATATGTTTTTTTTGTATATGGGCGGTATGTGCATATTAAAAAAAATCACTTTTTTTAGAAACAAAATTTTTTAATTGATTTTCTAGAGAGATATCTATGTAGAGAGCTTTGAATCATTCTATTTTGATCAATGAGTCAAAAGTTATGAGGAGTTTTAGTTTGTGGGTAGTTATGGATTTTCTACTCTAAAATAGACTTTGAAGTCCTTTATTTTATTCAATTTTCAATACTTTTGAAAAAAAATAAAATCATATGATGTAGATTGTTTATTACAACATTTCAACCATTGGGATTGGCATTTTTCAATTTCATAACTAAATTCTTAACAATTATGAATTTTGAATCAACATTCTCTACTTCTTTCTACTTATTTTTATCCTATATGTTGTACACATCCAAATGATCTCAGAATTTTCAAGCATGTAGCCAACTTGCCTTGAAAAATGAATAAAAGAAGCACCACCATTTTGGACATTTTTTCATACAAATGTGAGCTTGTGAAGTGCAACTACTTGGTTTTTCGCAGGGTTAAAAAAGAAATTTTGTCACTTCAAACACTAATACCTTGCAATGCACACGGTGGAAATTTCTGAAATTTTTTCCATATCTTCTCAGATCAACATACTACAAGATCTTATAGTTACATGTGTCCAATTTTTTTTCTAAAATTTGGTGCTTGTACTAGAAATAGTGGTTTGGAAGCGTTTTTGGTGAAAACATAGTTACAGTCCTTTAGGGGTTAAGATGTTTTTAAGATTGCCTACAAAATAAGAAGCTCCATAACTTTCACATCACTTATCCAAAATAGAATGAATAAAAGCTTTCATATAGACAAAAATAAATCTATAAGAAACAAAAAATTTTAAGATTTTTTTATTTTTGTTTTGCGGTTCAACAAACAAACAAAAAAGCTTATTGTAACATAATTTTCCTCCCATCACTTCTAGAGAAAACTATGACCAAAACAACAAAATCAGAACTAAAAAATGTTGTTCAATTCTGTTGTTTTGGTCACGTTGTACAAGTCAAAATTACACTCAGATCTGTTGTCCAATTCTGTTGATTCGTACAATGATTTTTTTAAATTAAATTTTTTTAAATAATTTTGTAATTGCCATATCATCAATATGGTCAAACTACCACATCATCACTAAGGTCAAATTGCGTTGACTATTATGTCAGCCCCTGAGGTCAAACTATGTTGACTTCCATGTCACCAAGTATTGGTACTGAAATCATACAAATTTGATCAAGCACACTACAGTATTCACACACGCATCAATTCATATGCACAAACTATTCCATCCTTCACAGTAAGAGGAGAAGGCTCCCTTCATATTCATCTCTTTCCGTGTTACATTCTCCTGCCTGTGTGTTTCCTCTCCCTATATATACCCTTAGGGTAACCGACCCTTCTGTATTGATCAGTCGGTTACTACAACAGACTGATGGCAGTTATCCAAGACCGATTGTCCAGCTTGACCACCAGAATGATTATGGTCAGAATTTCTCGTTTTCAGTACCAAGGTTTGAACTCGAGACCTCATCTTTGTAAACTAAATCTTCTAACCAATACACCATGTTTAAATTCACATGTATCCATACAAAGTAAAAAGTGTTATAGGTGTCTTTACAGAGTTTTGCTAAATTGATCAAGTTGTGACCAAAGTGCCCCAAACAACAAAAAATTGTTGATTTTTTGTTGTTTTGGTCACAACTTTCTAGTAGTGGATGCACCTATTGAAATAAAATTATGTTTCTAAAAAACTAGTACATTTTTCTATCTTCCAAAAAAAATTCGAAAAATTAGGCCAAAAATTGAGACCATAGGGAACCTACCTAAACTTCTATTTGTTCTCCTTGGGACAAATGATCCTTTAGGGGTTAAATTGCAACTAGTTTAGATGTAATAAGAAACCATACCTTTCCAACACAACCTAAAATCATAGTTAATGAATTTTTGCTAAAAAAAACCCTCACCTTCATGTAGACAACAAAGGGAACCTCCAACAAAGGCAAATTTTGGATGAAAAGAATGCAATTATTACTTGAAAGTGTCTTTTGAATCATCTCTGCAAAGGCAAACAAACAATTTTGTGAGGTTGGCACCTCCACCAAATGTAATAGAACCTCTTTAATGTAATATTTTTAAAAATAATAACATTTTTAAGGTAATATTGATTGCCTTGGTCTTGGTCTAGGCCACATACAAACGTCATTAATCGATATAGGACAAACAAGTGAGCTTGGAAATCATCCCTTTTCATTACCTTGTGAATCATTGGCTTAAGAAATAGCAAAAGCATTCATTAGAAGTCAAACTATTGTAGATCTCCCCTTTTTACAACAAATTTTTGAAGATGAATAGTTACACTTTTGTCCTACTTGAAGGATTTCTTGTCATCCTTCAAACAAATGCCAAATATCTATATGGACACTGAAGGGTTAATGCAATGTCCCCCCCCCTTTTTTTAATTTAAAATAGTCAGATGAGTCCAAGTCCTATTACTTTATAGAGGTTCCATTGTATTGTACTCCTTTTATTTCTGTAAACCACTCCCCAAAAATGTGCCGTTCACTTTCTGGGAGACGTATGGGGTGCAACAAGGCCGTAATGTCCGATTACATAGACAAACCCACGTAATCGGACATTATGGATTTTCCATCCAACTACGATTTCTCATCCGACTGATTTCTCATCCAACTTTGACGTTTCTTGCTCGTGGTCAATGCCCTCATCGTCAGGGATTCTGCAAATTAAAATGCCAACAAGGAGGGTGGAGCCGGACGAGAAGGCATTTTAATTCGCAGAATCCCCTCCTCCTCGGGCATTGCCCTCTACATGATCACTATCTGTTGGCCCACTGGTGGGGATGCTCTTCAGGAAGTGCACACATTTTGCCGGCAATAAATAATGTTTGAGTCCGGTGAGGTGGGCCAAATGGAACAGAAAAAGAGGAGTCCCACTGAGGGAAATTTAAAATTTAGGATACCGGCTACCGGCCAGAGGGCACCTCCACGTCACTGTACAAATGAGGTGCTGGCAACTCATGGCCAACGTGCGACCTCAGGAAGGTAGAGACACCAATTAAGGTAGGCGGCTCTAAAAGCGACCAATTAAGGGCTGGGTTGGTCCACCTTTTTCATAGGCTTCCTCAAACCAAAAAAATATTTTAATACCATTGTAAGTTCAAAGAATGAAAAATAAAAATAGATGGTTGGCTCTTGCAATAGAAAAAATACAAAACCACTTCAAACCACTTCAAAAATAATGGTTGGCTCTTGCAATAGAAAAAAAATATTATTTAATTCATTCAATTGCTAAAGTGGTTCATTTGATGATCACCTCATGTCCATTCTCTAGCTAATAGTAGGAGTGATTTCAAGAAGAGGGTCACAATAAGAACCTCTTACCTTAGGTCAATGTTATGTTGCGATCTACGGGAGGCAACCCATCCCTAATCAACCCCCTCTTCTAGCAATGTAGGTTGTTATCTTTGAAGAGATTAATTAAGGCATAGTTCTCAATGCACTCGTGGTGCATTATGATTAACTACAAGACTCTCAATAGTGCAGTGAACCTTCGTGTATAACTAAGGATTAGGAAGGTTTATATGACCAATATGGATCGAATGAAATCTTTAGCAAATTTTTTTATAGTAATTATGTTTTGAGAAATAAAAATTTGAAAAATCATGAAAACCTTTTGAACTCTAATTTTGCACACATGAAAATTTTTCCATTGAAGAAACCTATCCTATAAATATGTATATTTGCATAAGTGGTCAGAAATGGGTTGCCTCCCTTAACTTAGGTCGACATGCCAAGAAATAGTATTAAGAATGGTACCAAGAACACGATTGTATCAAGAATGCAATTGGGGGATGCATGGTCCTAAAGATCTCAACACAACAAATAAAACAAATAGACAACCTAACTTGAGGTATGGATAAGTTAACCAAGAAATGATCCTCTTTATATTGGCAAGTATTATACTTTGCTAGATACCTCAAAGGACTTATGAGTTAATACAAGGATTGAAGGTGGCAAAGTAGTTATATAAGGTTGAACTACATGTAGTTGATCACTTAAGCGATTGTGTGATGAATAATGAGCAATATGAGGTGTTGTAAATTTTTCCATGTAGAAAGATAGAAAATATAGGAATTGCAATTTTTAAAAATTTTGTTCCCCAAATTGAAATTACTATGAATTTTGGAAGCCAAAAGTGTTTAGAATCTATAGCTAATGTTTGGACTCTTCCAATTTCAATCATTCAAGAATTTTACTTTTCCATTTATTACTTACTATTTTCTTATTCACTACTTGTAGTGCACCTTGGAACATGTGTCACAACCTTATGAGTCCCAACCTTGAGAAGGAGAAAAAACAACATTTTAAGCTTTAGTTGGAAATAGCTACACCCTACAAGCTAGATATGGGTCCTTGATAGGGAATGGGTGGTTTGACCTTTAGGCAATTTTGTTTACTACAAGAGCTTCCTTTTCAAAGATGCAAAGGCTGATACCACATTAATAAAAAATTTATGAACTTGTGTTTGGAGTAGATTTTTCACCATGGTAGGAGCTTATTATTTATCATTGACTGATCAATTTGAATATTTGAATTAGAATCAATTGAAATTTATATTTGGAATCACTTTTAATTATAATTAAAATGGATTTGAAATGAATTTGGAATTAGAATTGGAATCCATTGAATTTTTTTTTGGAATCAATTTGAATTTCTATTTAGATTTAGAGACACCAATTATGTTACAAAATACAAAAAATATGGCCACTAAAATAGGGGGAAATCTTTTAGATTTATCTTCTTGCTCACATGCTAGCAACGTTGTGTGAAAAAATTGGAATTTGTGCATCTTCAGTCCCTTGTTGGATTTCACATTACCTAATGATATAGTCATGGCCATTAATGTAGTGCACTACCTAGCTAGACAATGGAATTCTTTTTATGAAAGTAACTCAATAGTGTGCATTTTGAACATTTGGAATGTGGAGTAAGTATGCCTAGCTATAACCAAGCTAATCGCTACTTGGGCATCTTGGGAGAATGTGCTTGGTAGCTCTCAAAATTTGCTTTCCATTTCTTGCATTTAATTTTGCTTACAACTTTGAGCAAATGTATTATTTACTTGAATTTTATCTAATAGGTTTTAAAAAAATTAATTTTTGAAGATTTAAGTACTTGTTGGGATGAGAGATAAATTATTTGGACATATCATCATGTTGTTCATCATTCTAAATTTAACATCAAGTAGTTAATAGTTCCAATTATGGAACAATTAAAGAGTCAAAATTTCAAAGGTGTTATAAAATCATGAAATATTAAATTTTCACTCTAAATGTTTGAATATTGAGGTGTTATCAAATTTCAGAATATTAAATGCCAAACACAAAACATTTGTGAGGAAAAATTGGATAAAAACATAACATTGCAATAGCAAGTGAAAAACTCAATGAACAAGTTTATGAATTGAAGGTGTGGTTAGAATGATTTGCTCATATTTGAAATAATTGTCCATAAATCAACTGTATTTCAAATTTGATCAAATTACTTATTTTAAATTAATCAAAAATAATAAAACAAAGCCATGACCATTATGATCCAAATTAAAAAATTATATGGATATGGAAATATTTCATTCTAAAAACCAATTCCCTTCAAAATTTTATCCTATATATTATAGGAATTTTTAAAAATTATATTATATATATTATATATTTATTTCTCCTCTATAATTATTTTTATATTTCCAGATAAATAGGTTCATTATCTTGCCATCCGATCCTTGATATTGGTTTAATTAATAGATACTTTTAAAGAAGCAAACTTAAGTCTTAATGAATAGTAATTGCATGAAATAACATTTTCAAAACATCATTATTTCCTAAAAGATGGAAGAGGGTTTTTAAGAAAATTTGTCAATAAATTTCCAACTTCAAAATTGAATATTAATGCCTTTTTAAAAAATTCCAACAATATAAATGTATAGTAAATTATTGTGTCAATGTATGGAAAATTTTAAGCACATTGAACTAGTTGGATTGAAAGATTATTATATTTGAAGTGAAAAAAAAATTCTTTTCATTTGTGTGAATCGAGGTCAACATATAATGTTTTTTTTTATCAAAATTGTCCCGATATTGTTAACAAAGTTTGACTTCTCTTAGAATGTGATGTTAGAACTATTAAAATTAGTTTATTTTTTTACAATTTTATGCCATAACATATTCATTACATACATGCCAAATTTCAATAGTTGATAGGGAGTTTAACAAAAGATGCCCCGAAGATGCCCAACAAGCCTAGTATGACAACCATGATGGTGATTACATTTCACCAAAAAAATGGAGGTAAAAAGTATCTTCAATGTTCAAAAGTGTACATGCAAGGGAGTCTTATTTGTACAAATGTGGAGGCTATAAAATAATGTATTTTTAGGGTTCCTTTGATAGGCACATGTTTTCCTATTCTAAGAATAGACCACATAAATTTCATTTTTAAATCATTGATTTTGGGTACTCTCCAATACTAAAAATCTCTAAACCATAAAGTGTGACAAATTAGCTAAATTTAAATATAAAATAATTTTTTATTTAGAAAATGAGGAATGTGAATACTATCAAATTAACCATTTTTAATAAAAGTTTCAAGTTAATCAAGTTCATACTTCAAAAGTTACAGTGAATGATAAGAGAGTCACTCTTATTGTGATGGAAAATAGTATTGTTTTTTCTTGCAATCACCCTTATCTCTCAAATATCCATATGTCTCCCTCAAGAACAAATTAGATTTGAGGCAAGTCACAATTATTATAATCTTTGGTTTAAATTCTTCAGATGAAGATTTCAATAGCTTTATGGGTGATAGTTTTCATTGAAGTTGAACTTACAATCCAAAAGTTATAAGCATTTTAGTTCAAATTTGCAAAAAGTGAATTAGGCATGGAAATTTTTGAGAATATCAATTCAGTTGACTTAGATAAGACATCAATTGAGATAATGAATAAAGGTCAAAGTTTCTAATGATGGAAATTTAGAAGAATAATATTTTCAATTTTAAAATACATGGGGACAAAAGAAACACAATTCTCAATGATGAAATCTATGGGAACAAATGCAAGGAAAAAAAAGGGTGTCTTTGCAATGGTGTTCAATTATTAGGAATGTAGTTGATTACATGTAAATTTGAAATTTGAGATTTTTCTTTTGTAATCATTTTTTTAGATACTTCCGAAGAAAAATTTATCTTGGCATCTACCATTGGAATTGTTTAATTTTGAAAGTATGAGACCATGGAAACTTTGTTTGCAAAAGGCATAGAGTATTATTATTTTTTTACACATCCATGCATTTGGCAAAGATATTTGAGACAATCTATAGGAAGTGAAGTGTTTGGTGCTCCAAGGGTGACCTTTTAAAGAAGAAGTGTGGTAACATGTGTGACTACACAATGTTTGCGACTTTGAAAATTCACATAATATTATTCAAGCATCACAAAAATACAAAATAACTTCAAGAGTTGGGCTTCTCTCAAGTTTATTAATTACTACATTATTAAAAAATAGAATCTAATTGTAAGAAATTGAAGGACCAAAAGAAGGTGGACTTTGGGATGCTCATACTCTAGCTATTTGTCAATGTAAAGCTTCTTCCATTAAGAAATTGGATTAAAAATATAAATATTCTAAAAGGTAGAATGGATGTTGATTGAGTCGATTATTGATTTACGATGCAAAGACACATTAGAAGACATTTCAAGCCTCTATAGGGTTGCAAGTTATTATAGTAGGGAACTCCCCACAGTGCACTATAGTAGTGACAACGCAGCATGCTGATGTGGTCGAGACCTTGCCACGTCATTTTTGAAAAAAAAAATTAAACTTTTTTTGCAATTTGTTTTTGGCATTCTAAAAACTATTAAATTTTTTTTCCCTAACAACTAGCCATTCCGTCACTGCGAGGGGAACAACAAGGGAATAAGACTCAAACGGCCCTATAGAGGCTTGAAATGTCCTCTAATGTCTTGGTTTCAATGACCCCCTAAATGAACCAGCCTATACTCTTGACAATTTGGAGATCCATCCAAATCACTACGTAAAAACCTACATCCTATTTTTTAATTTAACTTATTTCTTTTTTCTAATTCCCCTTGAAGAAATGTCACTAACTAATTTTTTATCCATGATAAATAATAAATATGAACATTTTTTTACCAAAGGATTCACAAAATAGCTGTTTGGTTCTCCCTACTAAGCTACAACCAAGCAATGATCCTCCCTACATTGAAAAGGCATTCTACTTTATGCCTCAAAGGGACTCATGAGGTAATTCAAAGATTGAGGTTGACCCAAGAGCCGTGTAAGACAATTTTGTTCACTGTAGAGGTCCGGTTTTCAAGGATGCAGAACACCCGTGCATCATCGGTAAAGAATGCTATAGACTTTGTGGATCTACGCTCACGTTGTCCATTCAGACAAAGGACTTATGATCCATGACTCCGCCTGACTTCAATTGAAGACGGACTGTTTGGCAGTCAAGCATCCAGCTGGCTGCTTTATTGGAGGACTGCCATTTGAATGAGCATGGAGTACCATAAAAGTAAAATTTCTCATCTCGATGATCAGAGGTCAGATGAACCACAGCCAACTGACTCCACGGCAGAGCTGGGCCGGCCTCTCTTTGATTGAACGAAAGCTTCCTCGATCCCTCCTCTGCCTGATATATAACAGTGTCGATATCTCTAAGATTAGGCCAACGCAACTTGCACCTGTTCGCGGCCCCTTATATTATGCAGAAAATATTGGATCGTGGAAGTCTCTATTTCCGGCGCAATTGATAGGAAGGCTAATCTTGAACTGGTCTCCAATCTTGTGTACCGCTCGCCATTCTACTATTCGTTTCGCTCGTTCTGCTTCTCGATCTGAGCAGGGAGGATCGATAAGTTATGGCTATGCTTGGGAGCTTGTTGGAAGCTTGTCCAGGCTTGCTTGTGGAGCGAGGACTGAGTCTGTGGAACCTCTGTCTGAGCAGTCTAGCTGCCTGGACGTGTTCCACACTGAAGAAGTCTGAGGAGAATAGCCGTCTCCAAACACTTGTTCAGCGTTGGACGCTTTCACGTACTGGCCGGTGCATCCACACGAGCTAATCATGTTGGAGTTGTTCGTACTGTAACGGGGTGAACGATCATCTCCTGGGATCCTCGGCTACATGCTTTCAGGTTGGACCTTCTGCTCTTTTCATGGGCGAGAGTTGTGCACTTCAATTTTTCGGTTCCTGAAATTTCTGGCTATGATTCAGGACGCCTCGTGTGTGTCTCTGAGAGAAGTGTAAGGCGATTCACTTAATTGGAGTTATCATACACCTCGCCTCTTGATCGTAAGGTTTGGTAAGGCTTACGAGATTGGTACGATTCGGAACCTGTACAAGTTTAGAGAGCCTGTGTTCGCTTGATCTTCGGCAGAGTGACATGTGACGATTGAGCAGAGTAGCATCCTTGCGAGTAGGGTGCTCGTGTCTGCAGCATGAATGCTTTCTTTCCCAAATTCTAAGCTACGTCTATATGGTCTCTTCTTGAGACGCTAAATGGGTTCGAATAGCTCCGTGACTGATAGAATTCGCTAAATTAGCAGGAACTGTGGCTTGATTGTGGCTGAATACTCAGCGCCAACGACTACTTATTCTTTTAGGAGCACGTATTATGGGGGAGAACATAAATTTCCATATTCTGATCGATGATAATACTGTAGTTAATGATCTTGGATGATATAACTGTAGTTGATGCCATTATACTGTACCAAGTCGTGGTGGGGACACCTTGGATCTGCCAGCTCGAGTTGCTTCGAAGTTGTTTCATAAAAGTAGCTTCCATGCAGTTTCGGGGAGATATGAATTCATGTATTGTATTTCATCCAAATTGGGAATGAAGAGTCGATTAGGGTTCAGAATCTCAAGTTACTGACGAATGTGGACGAGGAATTAGACGTCCGTCCGAGGAATGAACTGATTCTTGCCAACTTTGGAAGGTGGTAATCGTGAGCGAGGGTTTGGTTGCGTTGCTCTCAGAGTCTCCCCATTTTGCAAATTCGTCCGCCCTGACTCGAAGCTTTCCGTTTTCGAGCTATATTCCAATCGCTCTCTCAGTTTTCAAAGCGTCTCTTCACAACTTTCGCGTGCCGTTTGTGCTGTTACACGCAGCAAAGAGACATGGGGTCATCCGTCGATTCATCAATCAGGTGCGCGATAAGTCAATCTCTCGGGTGCGCGATAATATAACAGTCTTTGCTGCTTTTCTAGTGATAATTGTATTAAACCAGGGGTTGTTTTTGAGCAAGAACCGATTTTCAGGGATTTGTCTGTAAACCCTTCTGCCGATGTAGAAGTGTAATATTTTCATTTTATGTTACTGAACGTGGTACACTTTGTTATTACTCAACGGAATAACACTGAGCCAGGACTACGTAGATCCTTAACACTGAGCCAGGACTACGTAGATCCTTTTGCACTGGATACCTCTTTTTTTGTGGTTTACTAATTTTGTGGTTTCTGAATTTGCGTTTGCCCTCCTGGTTTGTTTCTACTGTGACTCATCATTAGCGGAGTATTACCTAGGAAGTGTGCTCACTTCCCTGTCGTGATATTCGATTGTTTGGCATCGCTACATAGTATTTTAGTGTTTGCACTTAGGGTTTGTGATGATCAATCCAGTGTTAACCTTGTATTAACCTCTGAGTTAAGCTTACTAGCAGTAGATTTGTTTCGGTTTCAGATGGACTCAAAATATTTGTTAAAAGTAATCAGTTTTACAACTGTTTGGTCATGCAATGAATCCTCTCCGATGACACTTTGTAATTGCACATTTCATGTATATGCTGGAAATATGTGATGTTGAGTGTAGGTCTGATTAGAAATCCTGCGCATGTCAAGTGAATGCACACATGCGAGTGTATTTAGAAGGCATTTGTGATGTTTTATACTTATACTGTGTGATGTCATATATGCATGTGTGGTGTCGTGTATCTGTGCATTAAGTACTCATTCTTGGACCACAAGCACATGTCAAGTAGTGATCACATGTGAGGCTGCATTTAGAAGCCCTCCTCTGAACTTAAGGTCGGGACCTGGTTTTGGGCCACAGGGGTGCACCCCTGATGTGTACTTCTTTTGTATATGTGTATAAGCTGAGGAGGGATTTTCAAAGCATTTAAGCTGAGAAGCTTAGAGATTGTCGGGTGTAAGGTAAACCAGCCTATGACTGGTAAAAGACCCATTCCAGATACAGAAAAGTCCTGCATTAACCTGAGGGAGACTTTTTTTTAATATATGAGATTTGGGCTACATTAGGTTGAATTAGTGATCACAATCGACATCCTGAATGATGGTGATGGAGTGATTAGTGATTGTAATAGGAATTTTCACGTGTTGAGTGTACTGCTATCAAAAGAAGTGACTTTTTTAGGCCTTCATATTGTGGCCATCTTAGGAAATATTGTGACTGCTTTAGTTGAGTAAGATGATCATTATGAGTACACTTTTTGTTGGTTGGGGGTAATCTAGATCTATTGGACCAATTGGAACAATTCATACTTTGTTAGAAAAATAAAATTTGAATTGCTCTCCCCATTTCTCACATTTGTTTTTATATGAAATTTATTTTATATAAATTTCGACAATGCCAACAGGGCAAACCAGTCATTCTGCTTTGTCGTAGGCTGGTTTACCTTAAATCTTTGGCTGGCATGCATGCAGGTTCTTACGGATGTCTGTGTTCTGTTCTTAGTTATCGGTTCAGAGTTATGATTTAGCTGCAATACGTTAGTTGATTGTGTGGCAGGTGTAGGAGTTGTTGACCAGTTTTTCGTGCGTCAGTCACTTTATGATCATGGTTAATTGCACATGTGCAGCTTGGACAGTGCAACTGGTGGACCTCTGTTACTCTTCGATTTTGCAGGATCGGGAGGTTACTCCAGAAGAGATACGGAAGAGTTGTTCCTGCCCGTGGACTACGTGTCCGATGACCTTCGGCCTTTTCTAGGTTAGTCTCTGAAACCACATTAGTGTCACCGGTAGGGTGTTTTCATCAAACAGTGGTACTGTAGTTATTTGCACCCAGTTTTGTGTTCAGTCATATCCAATGTGAACCCACATATCATAATGTAGCCACTTTATTATTGTGATTGGACCGGTGACATGAATGGCTGGGTAATAGCTAGCTTTCAATTCATCAATTGCTGGAATCTGAGAGCAGAAACCCTATTTCTATTCAACGGCTATAGACATTTAACCCAGTGATTCTTTCACCACTTACTTATAGGACCTGTCCAACCAATAGACTTCTGGGTTGGTGTTGGTATTGGGAGTCACGTACTGTGCTCACCTCCTCCAATAGCACTGCCTTCTGGGGGACACAAGACGGGTTCCTTGCACAACTTGACGTGTGGACTTTGCTCAGTCATATGTGTCCAGGGTGCCATTAGAGAGGGTTGGGTGTTTCACTGATCAATCCCTTGTGGTTTTAGTATCCTCTGCCCTGGCCAGTGGTTTATTCAGAGCTGTCAAAGATTCACCGTTCACCGTATATTAGATATTAGAAGTTTGGGTTGATGTCATTTGAGAACCTGGAAACTGTCGTTTTGGAGTGATTATGAACTGTATTTCAGTTTGGTAGTTAAAGCGCGTGTCATTCCTTTACCTGCAATCACAACTGATGAGACTACATCTTGACAGTGAATGCAGCTCCGGAGCATCTCCCTGCATCGGCTCAGGGCTCCAAGGCCACAGGTCCTAGTGGTATCCCCGGCCCGCTCCCCGGCTCTAGCAGGCTAGACAAATTATACGAACTCGAATTTCAGCGACTTGAACGTGGGCTGGAGGTACTCAAGGCCCAACAACTTGCTGCGCCAGAGCTGCCAAAGGTGCTAGAGGGAAATGTAACTGCACAGATCCACGTTCCCTCATCAGTAACTCAAGGCTACGTGCCTGCGCTGGACGTGCTTGACGTCAATGCTGAAGGTGTTGTCGTCTGTGGATCCGTTCTGGTGGAGCGGAAGGCTGGGGTGAGGAAGTGAATTTGTGCCAGTAATGTAATAAGACACCGGGAATTGATGCCTGCGATTCCTGTGTACAATGCGGGTATTCTGGAGAATTTTGTAGGTTACCTACTTACCCGGCGTCTCGACTCGGATGAGCTTCCAGTTTTCAGAAGTACGTGCTGGAGCTTGCATACAGCCTGCGATATAGAGAGGAAGTCTATGCCCGAAAGTGTGATATATATGTTAATAAGCGAGTTGGTTTGTTCCTGTTGAACAGCCAGGTTTCTGTTGGGTGATAGTCTTAATTGGATAAGTCTTCTTCTGATTTGTTGGACTATAACAATTTGAACTCTACGATTGGTTTTGATTTTGACTATGTTTTCACCAAAACGCTCCAAAACTCCCATTTCTGGTACAAGTACCAAAATTTTCGAAGAAAATAAAATAAAATTTGACATATGTAACCATAGGATCTTGTAGTAAGCTGGTTTAACCCTTAAATGACATAGAGGACGTTTTCTAGCCAATGAATGACAAAGAATCTCTGCAATATAGGTCAAAAGTGTAATTAGTTATCCTCCCAATTTTGTGTGAAACGGGAAAGTCTTCTACAATAGTTTGTCTTCTAATGAGTGCTTTTGCATTTTTTTATGTCAATAATTGACATGGCACCCAAACAAATAATTTCCATGGTGAGTGGTTTGTTGTTTAAGGATTAAGAAGACTTGAATTTTTTTTAGAAATTTTCATTGTGTAGATTATTAGATATTAACATTTAAAGTGACAACCCCCCTTTTTTTTGTCCCTATAAGAATCTGGGTAGTTGGACTTTACAAGGTTACATTTGTTTGAAAAATGTCCAAATGGTGATGATTCTTTGGATTCATTCTTCATGGCAAGTTGACTATATGCTTGAAAAGTTTTACATCATTTGGAATTATACAATATATAGGACAAAAATAATAAGTAGAAAGATATAAAGAATGATTCAAAATATTAAAATGTCAACAATTTGTTTAAAGAATTGAAAAATGTCAATTCCAATGGTTGTAATGTTGAAATAAACAATCTACACCTAAGATTTAAAAAAAAAAAAAAAATTGAAAATTGAATTAAATAAAGGACTTCAAAGTTTATCTTAGAATAGAGATTCTATAACTACCTACAAACTACCCACGCATATAACTTTCATTTCATAAATCCAAATGGAATGATTCAAAGCTTTACATACATACATACATACATACATACATACATACATACATACATACATACATACATACATACATACATACATACATACAAACAAACAAACAAACATACATACATACATACATGCATGCATGCATATATAAATCTAAGGAATCAATTTCAAATTTTATTTTTAAGAAACATGATTTTTAAAGAAGTTTTATTGTTGCCTAGGCTATCCATTGAACACTGAAAACTACATACCATACAATAATTTTTGAATCATGTAGTCAAAAATTATGAAAATTGTTGGGCCTCAAAAACATTCCTTGGGCAAATATTGTGTAAAAACGTCAAAGCAAAAAAATAAAAACATCATTCATAAAGAGCTGTCTAAACTGGGTATGTTGCCAGAAAACATAGTTTAGGGCTTCATAAGTTTCAATTCATTGGTTTGATTCAAATTCAAAAAAGATTAGTTTTTATGGCTAAAATTTAGATAAAGAGGAAATAAGAATCTGAGTAGACAAAATACACTATTCAATGATATGTGGATTTTCCATTTTTCTATGTAGGAAAGTCAAAAAATATCATAAAGATAGAAGACAAAATAATGGAATATCCAACAATATTCATTGAAACTAGATTCAAGCATCTTTTTCCATAAAATTGTATGGAAAAAAATGCTTTTCCATCTTGGAAGCTTCTTTGGAGTTGAAGATTGGTTTCAATCCACGCTAATATCTATAAGACATGATTTTGGAGTGCAAAGTTCAAAATTTTTAAAAATTAAATCAAACAAAAAAATAAACACCAAAATATATTCATACACTAAAAATCGAAAGATCGTATAAAACAGAAGGTGGAAGTTTTGTACATTTAGCTGCAAAGAGATGTTTTATTATAAACATGAAGAAAAATATTCCAAAAATAATAGCCATGAAACCAGTAAATAACATCATCCAAACTTTAGAAGATATAATAAAAAATAATAATATTTAAAAAAAAAAATCATGGATTATACATTTTGATTTTTAAAAATTTTACACAAAAATATTGAATCATTCAAACAATTTAAATATTTAAATATTATCAAACATTTAAAATAAAAAATATAAACATTCAAGTAAAAGATATTCAAACTTTTAAGTCTTTTGACACTATAGTTTTGAGAAGATGGAAAATTTCATTAAAATGACAGTCATTCTACAACTTTGGCACTTAAATTGTAGTTTAGACTACACAAGTCTAAAATCTATATATGTCCTAATGGTTTAGAACTTGAAGTTTGAATATGGCATATATAATATCGCCATTTTAACAAAATTTCCTATAAAAGTGCTAAGTCATTAAAGTCAACCATGCGCCAATGTTTATCAAAAATAGAATCCAATGTGTGTTTTGAAAAATAATGGTAATTTAAAATTCTTGAAGTCTCACCCAACCTTATCATTTGTAAAGACAAGAAATAATTCCTTCATTAATTGTGGTCACCCTTTTACTACCCAAATTTGTCCCTTCAATATTTGAAGTTGCTTCCAAAAGTATTTGCCCTCACCCATATCCAAAGTTGCCTTTGTATACGTGAAAAATTATCCCACGTTAGTCTACCATGCAAGACAACTATGTTTATCATATGATAAAAAGAACTTGCAATAAATTTTTTTTTTTGCATATCATATACATATTTAATACAACACTGTTCGATAGATACTCAAACATCTTATAAGATAGACATAGGGCAAATGTGTTGATAAAACAATTGTGTTTTAGATAGGCTCTTGAAATGCTTATATATCATATTATGTGTTTATGAAATAGTATTAAATTCTAGTGTCTCAAGGGTCAAAACTTAAGTGTAGATGTGTATTTTGAACTATGTCTCCCGATAACTCTTGTACCAAGAAATCAAGTTTTTTATTATTTTAATTTTTTTAAATGCAAATGAAAGGAAGAACTCTTTGCAATTTTTAAGGTTTTCATCAACAATGATTATGTTATGCACTATGAAAGAAATAATCTATGTAGTCATATAATATTTATTAAATAGGTAATAACAATTTTCAACCTTTGTATAATCTACATATTTAAAGACAATTGATCCGATTTTATGTACATAAGTAAAAAAAATTTGAAAAAAAGGTCTTTAGCCACCTCAAAATGATGTATGAAATAAATAATTATCAAATGGTTGTACAAATAATTAGGAATTAATCCTTAAACGTCCAACAAATACATGACTAAACAACGATATAAAATATGGCTTCTTCAACCTTCCAATTGAGTTTGTATTAAAAATCAAGATATTAAATACCAAGATTAGAAATTATTGATAAAGTCATAGTTTGAAAAATAATTATTGTAGCTTCTTAGCAACTTTGTAAGAAAATAAATAATTAAAAGGTATCTAAATATTTGAAAGTTATTGAATTAGATTGCTTATGCATGTGTGTCTCTCTATAGCCTAATTTCATAGAAATGCAACTTGTTGCACACAATCTTGCATCTTTTTTTTGTCAATAATTGTATTAAATATACCTTATTTAATTTTTTGCTTTGTTGTTTTGATCATTCTAAAATACAATCTCTCACAAACAAAACATATCTCTTATATACAACAACTTTGACACTTAATAAAACCTTCACAGACAATGTGAAGTTTAGGAATTGGAGGTTAAGACAAGGATTTAGTAAAATATGGCTACCTTATATGAAAGTAGCAATAACCATCCAAAAATTATAAGAACAATTTAAATGAATGCCTGATATTATTTAATTGTATTTTAAAACTATTTGATTTTATGATGATTGGCTAAAATTGTAGCTTCAATTGTTGCATGCAAATTGACAAAAGTTTTAAGGACAAAAACACCAATACTTTCCCTTACTGGTAGATTTATTTAGTCTACGCAATATTGAACATTTTGTGCTATTTCTCTTATCAACAACTTTTTACTATAGTAATTATAATTTGGAACAAAGAAAATTCAAAGATAAATCCAAATTAGTGTGCATTAAAAATTAAGAAATTGAAAATTTTTCTTCTCAAAGAAGTTGCTGAAAGCTAAGCAATAAACATGAAATGGTTAATTCACTTGATTGATTAAAGAAGGGTCATATATGGGATGCTATGTCAAAATATATTAATTTGTACATATATTTTTGATGCATTTATTAATCTTCTTTTCAATTTTTGAATTTTATATGGAAGTTGAGTTGCTATTTTTATAATATATATGCAATATAAGAAATAATAAGTTGAAACATCAAGGTAGCGGCATCTAAAACTACTAGGTATCTAAAATAAACTCCTATTTTTTGTCATGAAAAGTAAAGGAAATTAACATGCAAATCTATCAATCTCCTATTTAACCCCTAAAGGACCAAGGCCTTATTTCTGCCAAAAAACACTCAAAACTACCATTTCTGTAGCAAAGAGAAAAAAAAATTGAAAATTATTATTTCTACACATCCAACCGTAGGATCTTATACCTTAATAGTATGAAAATGTGTGGAAAAAATTTCAGAAATTTTGACCACATAGATTAAAAGATATTTGCGTTTAAAGTGAAAAAAACAATTTTTTCAGCACCTTGTGGGACTGGATTATTTGACTTTGAACTTTTTTAATTTAAATTTTTTGCACTACAGAGTTTTGAGCTTTAAATCCTTATTGTGGGAAATTGAGTTGAGAGTCTAGGAAAAAAGAAAATTTAGAAAAAAAAATTAATTTTTATGCTTAAAAAAATTGTTAAGTAGAAGTAGATATGAAAATGAAGGAAAATCTAAATTATTAATATCTTTAAGATGGAATTAAAATGCACTAATCCCAATGGTGAGATTGTTCTAGAAAGCAAACAAAATCATGTAAATTTTTTTTTTCAGATAAATTGTAGAAATTGCATTCAGAAATGAATTCTATAAGTTATTTTTTCAGAAAGATGCTCTAACTACCCGATAAACAAGATTGTCCATAACTTTCTCATAATAAGTCCAAATGGAATGAATCAAAGCTTCCCATGCAGACAAAAATATAATCTACAAGAAAAAAAAATCCAAAAAGGAAAAATTCAAAATTTTGCCAATTTTTTTTGCTGCCCGGACTGCCCCCCATCCCCTATTTTGAGCTTATTTTGTCATAACTTTTGTTTCTGGGCACCAAATGTGTAAAAAATTATATTCCCACAAAGCTCATAAGTTTTTCTATCTTTAAAAAAAGTTTCAAAAAATCATGACAAAATTTCAGCCCGTAGGTACCTGCCCGAAATCCAATTTGTCCCCTGAAGGGACAATGGTCCTTTAGGGGTTAAAACTTGAGTAGATTATCAAAGCGATATTTAGGGATGATGGTATTGATTTCATGCCATCGCTCTATAATTCTTTGTTGCTGCAAGGTTCTAAATGTGATTGTTCCCATTCATGTGTTTTTTTCAACTAAGTCTACGATTCATTGTATAAGCCTAAAACGTGTTGCTTTTGAAAATTTACAACATATTCTCTTAAAAGCCAAATTTTATTTATTTATTTTACTTGCAGCATGTTTCAATGTGATCGATTTGAAATTTTGAGACGGTTGTGTGTGCGAACTAAGTTACTATACCATAATATATTCATGTCAGGTTGAATCAGGCACAACCTCTTCGCACAGAATATCGGCAGGACGAACCATTTCAATACTGCGGTCCCCAAAGTCTCACACCTGCTGATCCAATATGCAACAGAAAAGCTCGAAATCGAACACTGGAATTGCAAATAAGCATTTATTTTCAACTCTTTCGGACAGAGGCATATATACTCTCTACAAAATCCAGACCAGCAGCAGCTAGCTCCAGCACCTCAAAAAACTGTAATCTCATCCGGGGCCCGGAGGCCACTGAAAAGCCGGCAGTATATTAACTTAAGCACCAAATTCAAGTCGCATATTACATCGCTGAGTACAAAACATTTACTTTTCGGGAGCAGTCACGTGGTCTTCCAGGGTGGGTTCGAAGACAGCGTCACCTTCAGCTGACACCCTAGCCAAGCTGAGCGTTGCCACCTTCCCTTCAGTTGCGGAAGCTGGCACGTGAGAGCTTCCAGCCTCGAGACCCCGCTCAAGACGCCGGAAATGCGGTGCATACAATTCATCCAGCTTACTAGGCGCAGAGGCCTGTGGCACGACTGGAGCTTGTGGTGCTCGAGGCCTCGGGAGATATTTAGGATCTGTGATCACAGTCACGGGTAAGAGCGTTAGGTCACACGGCAAGGGAGTTTTATGAGTTTACCATCATGCTAATGAAACGGAATTTATCACTCAGCAGGTGGAATTGACCCAATTACGACGGTAAACTCGGTTTCATTTCCTCTATGGTAACTCGATCCCTTGTGCACTCGCTCAACTTATCAGTGTCAGTAATTGGCAACTGTAAACTCATGCTGAACACGAACACGAACGCATGGAAAAACCTGGATGCAAACGATTAAGAAAAAGGTCATAACGTGGTTGCAACAGACCTACTGTAACCTGAAGCGTCCCGTTCTCATCTGCTATTTTAGGCAACAGAGACCAGTTTTCAGCCTCTCGTTTGAATTCGTCGAAGCAACCGTCCAGAATTGGATGTAACGGATCAGCTTCGCTATTAAGAGTCTGCCTGTACGCAATCATGCACCTGAAGTAAATGACTGATACGTAGAAATAGATCAACTAGCAATTCAATTGCAACCATCAACCATAAATCACTGAAGAAGAATCAGAACAACCGGGATTAAATACTGTGCACAAGCACCGAGCAGATCGACAGCAAACATTCAGACTAAATTACACGTTTTTTGAACCACATCTTTATATTAATAAGAACAAAACATATGCAAAATCTAACAATGGTTTAATGTATGATCCGCCCAAACAACTTACTGGTCAGTAAATAGAGCTAGAGAAACATCAGGGTTACCTGAAAACGGAATAGAATGGTTTCGTTCCAATCTCCGATTTCAGTTCCATATTAATTTGAACGTTTTTCAACCTTTTTACGTGCATTTGCAGCGTCTGAGAAGCAAGAACTAAGAACGAGTCTTGAAGACCAGAATCCAGAAAACGCAGTCCGAGGCAATTAAAAACCCAAATACAAAACAGAATAAGTAGGGAATTCCAGTTTTCGGTGGCAAAACCCTCCGTTACGAAAAGCACGGAATGTTTTCGTATCTGGTTCTTATCTTGGCAACAAAATAATCATATTTACAAAAATTCAATCTTCGTATATATACTTACAGCCTTAGAGCAGTCTACGATAACAGAATCGAAGAAAATTAAACACAGTTTAAGGCAATCAAAAATGCAACTGGAAAATTGTCAGAATGAGAACGTTCTGATTCCCTTATCTTACTGTAGTTAACTTGACATTAGATTAATTATCGCTAATTGGTTAAACCAACCCTAACCGCAAATGTAAAGTTTTTACAACCCCGAACCAAGAATTCGCTAAACAGATACGATTGATCAGTATCGAAGTTAGAATATAAAACAAACCTGAACAAAGAAGAGCAAGTACAAAACATCACTTTTCCGAGGTTAGTATCTTTAACAAGTAACAACGGCAAGAGAGAGCCGACCCTGGAAACCTAACAAATCATACAGTACATGTTGAGTGCTGGAAACCCTGCAAACCCTAGAAACCTAACAATACAGTACACGTTGAGTGCTGCAAACCCTGGAAACCTAACAATACAGTACACGTTCAAGCGTTCAGAGCGAACCACGAAGCACCGGTGGCTTCGATCTACTCCAAATACACATTTGTTATAATTCTACAGAGTCTTGCAAGCAAACGCGTTTCAAAGAGTTATTGCGCGCGCACCTCACGGCGAAAGAGTTATTGCGCTCCGAATCGGCCGCCATGTTTCTCTAGTTGAATTGCAGACACAGGCAGATAGAGATCAAAGCGCAAGAAAAACGGGAGGAGCTGAGATTGAACAAGAGTCCTCAAGAGCTTCAAGCCAAACCCTTAAAACTCTTTCAGTTCATTGTACCAAGCAGGCGCCGCTGGTCTGGTACATTCGATGGTGTACATCAACGCATTCCGTAAAAGGATTTCGGAATTTGAAGAATTTAAGCTTTATGTCCCTAGTGAAAATTCAAATCTATGAAAATACAGCTGCACAACTTAGCTCGTCACTCATCAGCTGATTCCGAAACTATCTGACTTAAATTCCGATTAGTACAGTATCTGACGGTATTTGCGGATGTTATATGAACTGTGGGTCCCTGTTTAAAGGACAACGTACTGGGAATAATCTAATTGCCAGACAGTGACTAGATTGCCATTGGTTCAAAACTGCGTCACCGACCACATTAAATAAACAATTCGGGCAACTGGAAGTCCTCGCCCGGTGTACAAGTCACGCATCAATCTCCTGAACCTAGTAACTATAATTTATAAAATCTTTTCATTTGTTCTATGATGACGTAGGGAACTGACATCAGCAGAATATAATATTCTTATTCCAAATGTACCATAAAACTATTCGACGTTCAAAGAAACACTTGGCAGTACACATCCGATTTCAACCGGTGAGTTCGACGATACTCCTAATCAATTCACGGCTGTTTCACTCTACAGTAAGGACACCAGTAGAAACGCAATAAGGAGTACCTGTACTCGATTTTCTCTGTCCAATGTCCATCTTACACGCTATCGAACCGTTGCTAGCACAGTCGTTGGCGATGACCATAAATCGAACATATTATCCTATCGTATTAAGGTACGTAACTTTCGTAGACACACTATCTTTGTTGCGTGAGTATTATTGTAAGTATAGCTTCTGCAGTTGTAAGTTGGGTTCCTCAAGCTACATCTTCGGCGTTTGACATAAGAGAAGGGGACCTCGACAATTACAAATAGAGGGTAAGTGCCAAGAAAACAATGCAAAAGTCCTTGCAACCAACGGATATTAACACCTTACACAGATCAGACGAAGTTCGATGTCCGGATTGCCAGATCTTAGCTGCTCGGCAGTGACCCAATGCTGCTAAAACTTGGTGCTCGCAGATACTCCCCTACCAGGCTCAGCATCTCGGTACCGACGTGTGAATCTGACAACATGTTCGGCAATGAGAGGAGAGGAGTCTCCCGAGGAGTCTTCTGCACCGAGTGCTGTCCAGACGAGAGTCCCGAATGAATACACGCCCAAGTTGGTGGACGTGCGAAGAGCATAAATGTCCACCGCCTAAAAAAACTTCAACTCGAATGGGCTGACTCTTAAAAATGTCAAACGGCGAAGATGTAGCTTGAGGAACCCAACTTCCTCAAGAAACTTCTTCACCGCGAAACACTTCCCAGCAACCCACGAACTCCCAATCACGTCCTCAATAATACTGGTTGATTGCTCCTCGAAAGACTGAAAAAAACTCCAGCGGGATGCACAGAAATTCTCTTCTTGAACAGTGCCGGAAAACAGTGTGAAGCAAGTTGCTATTGATTTTGATGAGGGAGAACCGCAGAGGTAGTCAACCTGTTGCACTGTTGCTTTGGTAGACAGACAAGAAAGAACTCGGCGGGACAGGCCACCGCAAATGGAAAATCAGCCAGAAAATGAGGCTCCGGATGCTTCAGGTGCAGACCCGTAGGCTGCACGACGCTTGTGGTCCTCCATCATCACCCACAGCCGGATGATACTTAAGCTTACAGTAGTTGGTTTCATCACATACATACAATTCAACTGACTGACTCATCCACATCTCATTGCAGTCATCAGTCGCGCAGGGGCAGGATATGAACTTAACTTCATCTGGAGGAGCTTGAAGTCTGAAGAATCCCCATCTCACTCCAGGTCACATCTCACTCCAGGTCAATCATGTGGTACATGAGTTTCAATCACAGTAATAATTAAAAGCGTGAACTCCTACAACCACGTTCGGAGTACTCAGTGCAGTACAGTGGTCAGTAAAGTCTAAAGTTATCATCACGTTCAGAAGAAATCGACTTTGAAACATCAAGACTTAGTCCTCTATCATTACGCCATTATCCATAGATTATCCGGTTTTACTGGAATGAGTCAATTTTATTGGAGTGTACATACTGGTAATTTGTCCAAGGATCTCCTTAGGAAAAATGGTTCGGCTTGTCTGTACTCTGATAAGGGTGGTAAATGTGTCATTCATCAATTTGTATATTACTATATTTATGAACACATGAAGACATAAGGTAGTTGGTAGAGTCACACACTCATGCTAGGAGGTCATGCATTATTAATCCCTGAAGAATGGATCCTATGGTCTTATAAAATATTCTTGTTTGAATACTCTTTTTTACTATTGTGTAGTATTGAAATTTTTTTTATTTTAAAGATGAAATCACATGTCTTTTACAAGTCATAAATATTTTAGACATTTTGTAAAGGTTTAAAAATATTTTGAATTTTAGAAGAAAAAATAATGATGAAAAATTCACATCATATAAAGGATATAACCTATGTCAAAAAGGGTTATAATCAGCTCATCCTTTAAAGATTAAGCATCTTATATGTGATGTGAATTTTCCATCATTATTTGGGTTAAAATTCACATCATATAAAGCATATATGAGTTGTATGTAATTCACATCACATAAAGGATATGACCCTTAAAATTTATATATGGTTAACCTTTAAAGGATGGGCCGGTCATTGTACAAATCATCTATTTAGATAGTGTGTGATTTGTTGACTTAAAAAAATGAAAAAGCACTCATTGGAAGATAAACTAGTGTAGAAGACCTTCCCTTTTCACACAAAATTTGGAAGATGAATAGTTGCACTTTTGTCCTATATAGAGAGATTCTATGTCATTAATTGACTAAAAAACGTCTTCCATGTTATTTAAGGGTTAAAATCTTAAAATTTTCACAATTGAAGTAAATCATAATGTAAAAGATAATAATATAAACTTGTTTTTCTATGCCATTTTATAATTAGAAATTTAATAAACTATTGTACTTATATAGATGTAAAACCAATTTTAGGAATCATCCCATTCCACAAACAAACATGTTGATTACAAAAGTATTTAAACAAAAATACACAAATGATTATAAGCACGCCAAATCAAGAATTGACAAATGAAAAGTGGTAGTCCAATTACAAGTATCCAATATTAACTTTAGGCACCAATGTTTTAAATGTATATATTTTAAACAAGAATCTAAATGTTTTAATTTTGGAACAAGGTCTCCTTCAGATGTACATTTATTTATCCTATTAGAGTATTAGGTGAAGGTGCCTATTAGATCATAATATTATAATCCTACAAGCCTTCAAAAGAAGTAGAATTCCCTTTACTATTTACAGGGATAGATGTAAAAATGTACCTTATATAGTGGACTTTGATTATATACTTTGGAACTTCTTGTAACTAATTTGAAGTCTCTAATTCCAAATATGAATTCACAATGATCTACAAAAGTTATCACATGTAGTATGAAATTCCTATATTTTTCTTTAAGTAAAATTGGAGTTCCAATTTTTACCCTCATAAGAAGGCTCATGGGACTATTATAAGAAATTCGTGCAAATTCGTGTCACCTGCAAAATTAGTGTCCCCCACCCAAAAAATATTGGGGGAATTTGATACAATGCAGAAATATTTAAGCCTGCACTGAAGTCACTGAACCAACATACTAAATTTGCAGCCTTACCTTAACTTTCGGAATGCGTGGTCGGAGTTGGTAGGGTGCTTTGACTGCCACACTTTGTTCGCTGTTCATGTCAGCAAAGTCAGAAAGCGTGACAGTCAATGTTTCATGACAATGAATGGCGCGGTAGTCATGGAAACCAGAATTCATTTAACTGGTGCAATTTCTTCAACATTAATTCAATTCCATTATTACCTCTGCTCGCCAATACTAATGAAGTCCCTGCGCTCCTGCCCGAGCTCAGTCGATCGGGTGCCGTGATGCCTGTCGATCCCAGAGAGATGTCAGGCAATTGATGATCAAATTTGACAAGTTTGGCACGCTTAAGATCTCCAAAATCGTGAGTCTCTTAAAACCAAGGCTTGGGGTAACTTAGATTTGAGGTTGAAGACATGCGCATAATGCTCCGCCATTTCAACGAAAGACGAATCGAGTGTTCGCAGATAAGACGGAGGGCGGTCAATAGCGTGAATGATTGGACACTGGGCTTCTCCGATATCGACGAACAGTGCTGTGGGCCTTCTATGCAACACGAAAGGGGCAAGCCCAATTGCTTAAAAAGTGGGATAAGTGAGGGGGTGAAGTACGTGGTGAACCCTGAGTCCCTGACCCTGACCCTTCTAGGCTAGTAGTTCGATTCTTCACGAAACTTTCGTTACCTCATTGATTACTGGGATCATCTTTTCCGAGGAAGGACGATTCCCTGGATTTTTCCAGTCGTTCATCTATTGGGCACCAGACGCATGTCCCCTGCTGTTCACTCCATCATTAGCCTTGTCAAGCTATACGAACAGTCAAAGACGTTACTAGATTTTCAGCGCGCAATGGGATGCTGCCTTTCTTCTATTCCTCCCCGAGCCTTCGTGTTTTTGAGCTCCACAACCTCAGGTGCACATGTCTTCGATGGAGCACTTGCGGAACAGGAAGTGTGATTAGAAGTTCCCTACGTTGCTGCTGGATTTCAAAGTGAAGTTATTCGTATTGCAGGGATTCTAGAGAATTAAATGGTGATCAGCGGAAGTGTCTCACGTTGAATCAGTTCCTGGAGGTTGACATAGACAGAGGTACCTCTTGGCACTTGTTCAGTGTGTAACTCTTTCTTCTTACGAGGCAGTTCATAAGTCCTTTGCGAAGGTAGCGCTGGAGCGTAACGTTCTTCTGGTCTACATCATTTCAACTGATTCACGGAGGAAATTGCAGTGCCTAGTGCATCCTCGTTGTAGCGAAGCACATGTACTTGCGGTGATGTATGCGGTGTCAATAGCTTGGCACTGGATGGTATCATCTTGTGCTTTCTTGGATTGTTTAGATACGATGTGCACATAATTATGTGCTCACGGAAACTTTTATTATGCTTACACGTTTAGATCATTAGATTCAAGAGTACGGACTTGCATGGTTCGAGTTTGAGATGTCGATGCTTTTTACGAAGAGCTTAGTTTTGGTTGTTCGCTCTGGAAGCCAGAAATTTTAGAAATCTTGCATTTTAGAAATTGCATGGCCGTGAGGATGAAAGGACGGCGATCAAGGTTGAGTGGAGAGTACTTAGATAGAGAACCGGAACTATTAGTATCCGACGGTCGAGAATTTTTTAGTTGAACTGAGGAATTATTTACAATTAGAATGACCTCTCTATTCCTGTTCTCGTCACTTGCTCATTCAAAATCCCGACAAGATTTCATCTAACTTAGTTCATCCAATTTTCCAAGGCACACTTAACAAGGGAGGGTCGTCCAGGGCCCTACTTCACAGAGATGCCTAGATGCTATGACCTGGAAGTATGACCTGGAAGTATTTTTAAGCAAGTGATCACCACCGTCAAAGGCTGTGTGATTGAAGAACTCTTTATTCATTTGAGGATGTTTTGATTCTCCTATGTGGCATACGGAAGCTGACATGGCTCATGTTTTTTATTCGAGGAACTGTTCCATGGAATTTCATGAAACATTGAGGTAAAGAAAACTATTTTGTTTATTCTTCATGCCATGTGGATCGTGCTCTACAGAAGTTTGTATGCCTGCAGTATTGTACAGAGTAGTAGCGATTAAATTATGAAAAACTAGTTGTCCAGGTCAGATTCTCTTCTCCCAGTTCTCGATCCGGGTAGCACTCCCAACCATGGGAAGCGTCGCGAACCTCTCTTGCTCTGGAACCAGTGGACCCGAAACCCTTTAGGGTAGCGATCGGAAGCCCTACTCTCCTCTGGCGGATTTCTGGGAAGAAAACTCACTTCGCGACGCAATTCCTTGGGTTGCCAAATTCTCAGCACGGTGGAAAATTCTCTGTCGGTCAATATCCACTCTTGTGGCCGTTGAGAACTGTCGACGCTCGACCTTCACGGGAAATATGGAATCGTCAGGCGCCTCTTCAATCCCCATCAGGTACGACATTCAGCAATAGGGTTTGTGGAATCACGAGGGAGAGTGCTAGTGTTGTCCCCGGATCTGTCCCGGGGGTCTTAGGAACTATATAATGGTCAAGGACCATGCCAATACGGTACATAATTGGGCTGGTGTCACATCGCGGATCGACGAGACAGCACCAGACCAATTGTGTACTGTGTTGGCATGATTCTTGCCCATCATTAGTCGTAATGGACAAGAGAGGATATTTCGCTAGATGGCGCCACTTGCTGGGTGCGTTTTTCATTTACACCACTCCAGTAGATTGCGGCCAGGGTCAGTATTCGATGAGTTTGTGATCGATCGTGTTCAAATTTTTCTGATAACATTAAGGGGAGATTTGGTTTAAGATCTATTCTTAATGGGCATGCATTTATGCCCTAGAATGATCTCTGTAGCCACATTTGTTCGTGATCTCAGAATCCAGTTTGGTGTATTACACTCTTCTTTACCTAATTCGATCAGTATGGGAGTTTTCTGAAATGTTCTCCTTGGGTAGCCGATCTCAGGGTGCATGCAGACTGAACAAGTTTGGAATGATACATGTGAACTGATCAATCAATTTCTTTTACACTGTAGGATCATTTTAAAGAATTATGGATTCAATAAACCCAATTTTAAATTCACATTTTCTAAGTATGATGTCTTCCTACGCTTTTTACCATCTCGGGCTTGGTATTAGTGATGAACCCTTGGTCAGTTTGTAGTCTGGTGTATACTGGTGTTTTTGAGGGGACCTTGTCCTTGAAGGATGATGGCTTTTTTTCATAAAAAAATGGGGATCTGAATGGTATGAATATATATCAGAAGTTCAGAGTTTCAAATGATATGTGATAAGATAGACTCCCTAGTTCCTAATGCACCACTAGCTCCATCGTCTATGTACATTCGGTTAACCGAATGTACATAGACGATGTAGCTTTTAGGAACTAACCCCAAAGCTCCATCGTCTATGTACATTCGGTTAATCAATATCTACCTCCACTGAAGAAACTTTTCAACCAGAAATAACTTTCATCCTTTGTAACTTTTGCATGGAATGTCCAAATGGAACATTGTTGGGTGCGCTGAAATCATCTTTCAGTTCACAACAAGAAAATATAAAGATTTAGTGAGTCTAATAATGGTAAATACGATCTGGTAGAAAAATGGCGCTTTGCGGAGTCCCTACCTTTAATGTTTGCATCCGATGTATTCCTACCCATGTATCCATATCTGTATGGGACATGGGGCAGGACACAGACAGCTCATTGGCAATTTTTATTGGTGATTTTTTAATTTTAACATTTTGAGTTTTTACCCTCTGGCCAGCGTTTCTGAAATTGTATGCCTCGTGTTTTTAGGGGATAGTGATGAACCCTTGGTCACTCTGTTATAATTATTTGCTTGTAAGTTTTTTCTCTGTTTCCAGTATACCATTAATAATTTAATGCTCTAGAAGTTCTCAGCTACGATTTTGCGTGCTGACATGCAGGGAGACGATTGATGGCGAAGTTCTTCCTCCGCCGGCTGTTGATCAAGCGTTGGTGGATGTGGAAGATACCTGGGACCTTGATTCTGCCATCAATGCCTCTACGCAGGCTTTTGGAGTCTGCAAAATGCCGATTCCTACGGATATCGATCCTAAAGGAGATTACATTGTTCGAACAGGTTCGTACACAATTCATGCAACAGATGAATTGCATGCTTGCTAGTGAAAGCCTAACAAGAGAGTCCGGGGTTGCTTGCAATTGGTTTCCAGTCTGGGAGCTTCTATACTTCACTTTCTGTATCTTCAGTGTAGTGTCCCTCCACGCTGGCTGCCAGGTACTGCTACCCTCTTTTGGCTTCTTAGCGTCAGTTCTCAATTAACTGTTCGCAAAATACGGTGGGCAATCTAATTGTCATTGAAGAGTACCCAACTCGAATGCGGCGTTGAAAGATGGAGCTAGGGATGGAAGATGGTGAGTTCAAAAGATTGTAATCTGGTAGTGGCGTACGAGTGTCAATAGTGTTATCACGAAGTTACGTACTAGATGACGACCTTTGCACCCCGATTTGCACAGTAGTCAGTTTTAAAACAAATGCTTAATATGAAGTGGCCCACACCTGAAAATGTAGTTTCCAGAAGTATATGTAATTTACATATTATGCATGTACTGGTATTTGATATTATGTGTTCGAAGTGATTAGGATATCATAACCTATGTTGTGCACGCACGGCGAGGATGAATCACTTAATTTCAAGTCGCCTTCTGAAGTTGATTCAATGACTTCTGCAGATTTTCGACCTGCACAGCCTCCACCTACAACAACCCCAACTCCAGTGGAAGTTCCGGAGCCTGTGGCCATGCTCATAGTGCAGGGAGACATGAAAATCCATCACGAACGCTCTGCGGAGGAGCCACCAGCTCATTTTCTGGAGGGGGAGGATGTCGACGAGGCCGAGAGTGATGAAGACCAGGTTGGTGGCTCTACTCGTGAGCTGCCGAGGAAACGGGCTCGAATGGTGACTGCAGGGCACTTGGCTACACTTGGCCTGGCGGACGAGGGATTCACGTTTGGTTCTGTCTTAGAACCCCATGTGCCTGCAGGCCCGGCAAAGCAATGAGTATAAGTCCATGTACAGTACGTCAGCCGGGGTAGTGAGGGCGTGTGTCCTTTAGTATCCCAATAAAAAGACGCTAGTGGTTTGGCTCCAAAGGAAGTTTTTTGGAGAGAGATCTCACCTTGAGATGAGATGGCATGTAGTTGTCCCGGAGGTGGGGGCGTTCATCTGAGCCTTCTCTCTGGCCGTCGGCCTCGTTGGGCTTCAACTTCCCTTGAAGTCTTGTTCCTGGACTCGTTGTGGCTCACTTGGGTTGATTGGTAGGCGTCACGTGTTCTCTCGCTTTAATTTGGTTGTCTTGTGTTTTAGTTGTGGAAAATGTAAAAACTGTCTCCGGGGACTTGTCCCTTGGTTCTGCGTACTCTTTCCCCTTTCAATAGAAATTGTCCATGTGTTTCAAGAAAAAGAGAAAAGAAAGGAAGAAGACGCTACAGTAGTGGATTTTCAGGTATGTAATTCAGGGGGCTTTCGTTTTTGGCCAGGTTTGGTTTGGGTTTGTATAAGCTTAAATATCCCTTTGCTGGAATTTGCGAAGTTGTAATTACGGTACGTGTAAATAACTAAATATGTAATGTAGAATAAATGCTCATGTTGAATTGTGCAACGTGGTTTGTTTGGGGAGTCTCCGTCGGCTCTCACTGTCTTTGCCGGGCGATTGAATATACAGAATCCGTAGTCGGTATACTTTGTAAATTAACAAGATTTACAAAGCATTATTAATGCAACTAGATTGCACTATTCATCCTTAAAATTTTGGGGGACAGTAACTTGTCTCTCAATGAGTGCTTTTGCATTTTTTTAAGCTACGGTGGTGACCAACTCGTTGTTTAACCCCTAAACCAACTCGTTGTTTAACCCCTAAATGCCCAAGGCCTGTTTTGAGCTTCTTAGAATTTGCTATAAATTGAACAAAATGCCAACATTTAAAGTTGCATCAATTTTTTTGGCTTTGTAACTATACAAATTTTGACATTTAAAGTTGCATCAATTTTTTTGGCTTTGTAACTGTACAAATTCAAACTAGACATATTAGAGATCTTATAGGAAAAGAAAACACAACAATATCAAACTAGACATATTAGAGATCAAACTAGAGATCAAACTAGACATATTAGAGATCTTATAGGAAAAGAAAACACAACAATATCAAACTAGACATATTAGAGATCAAACTAGAGATCAAACTAGACATATTAGAGATCTTATAGGAAAAGAAAACACAACAATATCAAACTAGACATATTAGAGATCAAACTAGAGATCAAACTAGACATATTAGAGATCTTATAGGAAAAGAAAACACAACAATATCAAACTAGACATATTAGAGATCAAACTAGAGATCAAACTAGACATATTAGAGATCTTATAGGAAAAGAAAACACAGCAATATCAGTTATAGAGTGAAATATTATAATGGTTGACCAGAGATCTTATAGGAAAAGAAAACACAGCAATATCAGTTATAGAGTGAAATATTATAATGTTTGACCATAAGGGTGTTAAAACTATGAAAATCTTTGAACTCTCTTTTTGCATGTCAAATCTAAAAAGTCGGTGACCAGAAATATACAAGGTTAAAGGGCCTAACATGTATAACCTGAGTCAATTTATGGCTTCATAAAAGCTATTCTATAATTTTTTCAAATGAATTTTGAATGTGATTTTTTCTCCAAGATCTATTGTATTTGAACCTCATTTCTAAGGGCTCTCAACACTACATGAAGTCAAGACATGAAGTGAAGATTGCAAGGGTAATTGCAATGGTTGCAAGGGTAATTGCAATGGGTACCCTTGTACAAAACCATGAATAGAAAAATTACTATCATTTATTTTCAAGATCGGATTTTTGATTTAAAATTAGACTTGAAGAAGTTTTTAGAAATATAAACTACTGAAAATAGCAACTTCGATTAGATTTTATTTAACTTCAAAGTTTTGCAAAATTGCAAACACCAGATTTTTGGTGCCTCGGACATTTAGGGGGTAAGGGTTAGTCACCCTAAGAATCTGCAACAATGGTGATAACATGTGATCTAACATGTGAAGTTCTAAGGAAACTACATCAAAAATGAATAGCCTCTATTCATAGGAACCCAAGGTCAATTTGGGGTACACCTAATTTAATTTCAGCTATCTGGTCCCAAAAAAGAATACATTTTCACCCACCAAGTAGCCTTGAGGTAACCCTTTAACCCTGAAGGTATTGAGAATTCATGATTTTAAATTGTGGACTTTGATTGATCATATTGTGGAAAGTATGATCTAAATGAAAAATTCATTATATCAATAGTTTTAGTAAAGCATAAAGAACATTGCATGCATTGGTTTAAATAAATAATTATTAAAATAAATAAAAATCTCAATATAAACTCTTCAAAATTGTTTAAAAAACATGAGGTTCAATTTGAGCTTTTTAGTCCTTAATCGGTTAATCCTTTAACCCTTCATTCTTAACCCTTTAACCCTTAAAGGACAAAGGGGTGACCTTAAAAATCTTTTCATTTCATTACCATGTGAATCATTGACTTAAGAAATAGCAAAAGCACATTGGATGTCAAACTACTATAGAAGACCTTTCCTTTTCACAACAAAATTTCAAGAATGAATAGTTGAACTTCTATCCTACTCCCTACCATCCATCGGACATTTAGAGTCTATATCGACATTTATCCATGTTGACGTTTAATCCCTAAATGCCCAAGGCTTGTTTTGAGCTAATTGAATTTTGCTCTAAATTGAACAAAAAGTTAACATTTTGATAAGTTGTATCAATTTTTTTTAATTGTAACCGTACAAATTCAAACTAGACATGTTAAAAAACACATAAGAAAAGAAAACACAATAATATCACTTATGATTTGAAAGATTATAATGTTTTATCATCAAGGTGTTAAAACTATGAAAATGTTTTAACTCTCTTTTTACTTGTCAAATCTAAAAAGTTGGTCATCATAAAAATATGAGGTTGAAGGGCCTAACATGTATAACCCCAATCAATGTATTGCTTCTCAAAATAAGGGAAATTTAACAAATTCTGGGATTTTCAGATTCCATAAATATGAATTCTAGAATTTAGGGTTTAAGTGTTATCGATTTTCGTTGGTCACTACTGATCAACTACAGCATAACTGTCTTGCAAATCTATATTTTTCTATCTTGTATACTACATAATAGTACCTGTATGTTGGCTACCCACTAATACTTCTGTTGCTGTCTTCAGGTTTCAATCAAGGCTTCTGGCAATGTCTTCAAAAACATTTTTTGGTCCATAAGTCCTGAATAACTCCATAATTTGTTAAATCATTGATAAATCTACTCTAAAATTTTTTAAATGAATTTATAATATGATTTTTTCTCCAAGACTTAGTGTATTTGAGACTCATTTCCAATAGCCCTCAATATTATAAAAAGTCAAGATTACAATGGACACCCTTGCACAAAATCTTGAATAGAAAAATCATAATCATTCATTTTTAAAATTGAATTTTTCATGCTAAAACTAGATTTCAAAAAGAATTTGTAAAAGATATAAACTACTAAAAATAGAAAATTAGTTGGATATTATTTCAACTTCAAAGTATTGTCAACTCCAAATTTGGTGCCTCAAGCATTTAGGGGTTAAGGGTTAAGGTCCATTCATCCAAAAAGTGAATGCGCCTTGGTCAACTCTAATTGTAACTTTCAAAGTATCCATTATTGGTATGTGTTTTAAACTAAGAAAATGAAGATTGAAAAGTTTTAGTTTTATCTCATTTTTAAAAAATTGAAAAATTGAAAAATTGAAAGAATTATTGTAATTGCAAGCTCCAAGTGTCAAGAACTCAAAATTTATATTACACCATATTATATGTTTTTCATTCAATTTTTTTTCAAATTTAAATTACAAAATTATATTTTTTATTTTGAACTTAATTTATGACAAAAATACAAAATTAATTGAATATATATTCTAATTGATATAATTTATTTCCACATTTTATTTATTAAAATTACAATTATTTTATTTTTCAATCAAAATTTGTGAAAAAGCAGTGTCAATAAAAAATATACTTATTTACATATTAAAAAATATCAAGATTGTATATATCAATTATATAATAGGATCAATTTAGCTTGATAGTGAAATTTGATTTGAAGGTCATTGCTAGGGGTATTTTGGGTATAAAAAATAAAACAAGTTAAACAACTAATTGAGAAATTTTCAAAGTAATATCCATTACTACTTGTACCTCTTGAAATAATTTCAAATTAATTGGAATTTTTTTCTATATTTACATATTTATTTTCACTTATAGTCACAAAAATCATAACTATGACAATTTTTCATAAAACAAAGTGAAAATTTTAATAATGATTGACAATTCATAGTGTCACATAATAAAAATATAAGATTGATATTTGAACACAATTTAACAAGTATAAGGCTTCAAAAGTGACAAATTTTTACTCAAAGCCACATTAAATTTGCAAGAGTAGCAACTTCCACAATATTGTTGAAATAGATGAAAAAAGAATGAAAATCATACAATTTGACCAAGCTAAAATAAGAGTGACCTACATCTGGCAAGTGTTACTTGCTTTCAATTTGACTAATGTACAATAATTGCAGATTATTGAAAATTCAAAATTTGGGGGGATGAATATATATAGTTGATGTCTAAACATGTGCACATGAAGAATTTGTCCCCAAATTGTCTATCAAATTGTAGAATTGGAACTTCTAATGAGAGTTTCATGTATTAGAGGGCAAATATTATTGCCTAATTTACACAAATTGTTGCACATGGTCACAAGTTGTGAAAGAAAGCATCAACACTTGGAACATGTTCTTGCCCATCCAATCAAGGTTTCTAGTCTAATAATGAACTCCAACATGCAATCAAAGAATAATAAGGTATATACTAATTGATGTTATTGAGTTTTCTCATTTTTGGTTTTCTCTGAAATTTCATGAACTTTTCATATATTTCATCATTGTATACCAAACTCAAAATCACAAGTTTGAGTTACAATCCCTTATCATACATGTGACCTATTGTCATATTTTTAAGTTCTCATTGGAAGAAGCATTGGAAGAAAAAAATTTAGGGATGAAACTCAAAAAAACTCCATTATGGACAAAATACAAGTTTGACCCTCAATTTTTCTATTTTGTTATTCAAATGCAAAGAATTCAAGTTTGCTCCTATTTATAAATAAGTCTAGTGTTCTCAATAACCTAAGTATCATTTCAATTGTTTTTTGGTACTATGAAATGAATTCAACAAGATACTGGTCTACAATTTATATATGCAATATTTTTAGCACTTGTCAATGCATGTTTTCATAATGTCACTTACAGTGGTTGCAAGAAAGACCAAACAATTTTGGTAGTCTTTTGCTAAAATTTACTAATAGAACTAGGGAGGGTTTGCTACATTTTTTAGCCATGTTTTTCTGTGGAGATGGGATTATCGAAGCAATGTTTTAGAAACATTTCTTATGAGAAAGTTTAAATCAAATGCTCCCAATGTTGTGTGGGAACTACATGTACTTTTATTATGTTGATAGCCACAATGAACAATGAAATGGCCAGTGTTCGGATTTTGTTTTGGGATCCAAAGTCCTCATAATAGAGTTACCGTAACGTTCAATAGTAAATTGCGAGTGGGGAATGTCACTATTTTGTTGTGCAATACCTTTGAGTTGGTTGTGAAGCCAAATTTGGAAAGCAAGTGGGGAGGACTTCTTGAAATTGGAGTGTTTAGTGTGTGTTGTGACAATCTAGGTGGTGCAATTTGTAATGTTTAACATGCAAAGTACATTCCATGCTTGAAGTTGGTGAAATTCAATTTCATTTCTACATTACTACACGGATTTCTAAAATTTTACATTCTGTACATGTTGTAAAATATGTCTAAATTTATTCTTACTTTCTAATAATGAAAGAATGTAATTGATTTCTTTATAGTTTCTAGGAGATCCATCTTTGGCATTGACATTTAGGGAGTTTAGGATTTTGATTTTAAAAATGTGCAACTTTAAAAAAAAGAAAATAACATTGACTAAAATCATATTGTACTTAGTGTATTTTTTCAACTCATTGAAAAAAAATTATGATAGAGATAGTAGGAAAGTGGTGTATAGAGAAAATTGAAGATACTTAGATACTATTGTGAAAGTGTCACTGAATTTCAAATTTCAACAATTGAGGAAGAAAATTAAATGGATTATAAATTACAATATTGCAATAGACTTCCTTAACTTACCTTTAAAGCATTTAAAATCAAGAGGTACGTCAAGAATTGAAGTTTGACTTCCAAAATGCCCATTGGACTTACAATATGAATTGAGGGTTCAATTATGTGAGGTATTTATTTTTATGTGATGTATACTACAAAAATATAATAAAATGATTCAAAATTTAATGATTCAAAATTTTATAATTCAAAATCTTCATTCACAAGGTACTTGATAATGAATTGCCTTACATTGTGGTGCATGTTTCTTAAATATAAAGTACTTAGCCCCACAATGTTTAGATGATCCTCATTTTTGTTGTCTTTTTTTTCTTTTTTCCACTAGATGTTTATTTTGAAGTATTTTTTTTTAAATGAATAATTTAGTGTAACTATGAGGTTAGGTCTTTAACCTTGCAAGATTTGTTTTATAGTTATTGAATAATATAAGATTGAATTTTATTCCATACTTTTGTATACTTAAAGCTATTGAGGCCTACAATACTTCTTTTACATGCCTTATTTCAAGTCATGTCCCATTTTGACATTTTTCTATATACAAATGTCATTGACCTTTTTATTTCATTGTAGCAAATAAAATATTACTTATATTGCTTTGCAAGGTATGAATTGTAGAATTGTGGAAAAATGTTGTATTATTTTTACCACAATTTTGGATGTTCAACACATAGGCAAAAAACACATTTTGGGAGGAAGAATAACTATGAGACCCTAAATACTGGTCCATAAATCTTAGAAAAAGAATGGATTGGAATGTTTATTAAAAGCACTATTTAATTTTTTTAAATTAAAAACAAAAATTTTGAAGTTTGTACTTTTTTTGAAATGAAAGTTAATAGTATAACCACAATTGACCACATTGGATCCTACCAAAATATGAAAAATGCATAAATATATATATACATAAATATTCAAATATATGCATACATACATATAAATATATATGTATATACAGACATACAAATATATGTCCATAATGAAATTCAATGGTTTATATTATTCAAAAGTCTTCTAAAACATCTTCTAAAACAATTCCAAACATTATTATATTAGAGAAAGAGCACGAACCATAAGGAAATTAAAATTAATTTTTTCCTAATACCAATAAATATTGAAAATTTGTACCTACAAAGGATACATGTCGAACAAACATTGGCCTACCTCAATTCAATCATACATTGTGTTATTGGATTACACTTATCAAATTATTGAAAATCCTTTAATGAATTCCTATCAAAGTACAATAAATCATAGTTTTTGAATTCATAAGGAGAACTACTAAAAATAATTTCAACACCATTTATGTAGATAAGAAAATTAAATGTACACAAATTTTGAAGCCCACAAGTTAGTACTTTAGGAGCATGAATTGTAAAAATAAATTCAAATAATCAATATTCTTTGTCATTATTAGAATATCCAATGACATTGTATAACAAATTTGAACCTTCAAAATTTGGATCTAACAATTATTATTCTCCTACTAAATGCTCTCCAATATACCATTCAACCCTTGCTCTTAGGTGCAAGTTGGCTAAAAGAATCAGCTCTTGGGTGTAGACATCAAAATTGATTGAGGCTTGGTCAATGGATTTATTTCCTTTGATAGATTTTGATGTACTTCCTTCAACATTGAATGTGCCTTTTTCACCACTATCATCAGTAAATTCATCTTGTTCTTCATCACTAAATTCCATGGATATGCACTCCTCAATGTTATCCATATGCCTAAAGGAGAATATTGGAACACTTGTATTGCTTTCATCATCTCCAAGTGGCATATTGTCCTCATTTTCTTCACCAACCCTATTTATTTCTCTTTTATATAAGACCACGGGGAGGACACTATCCACATTTTAGCAACCCACGTGCAGCGGAAAAAGTAATACATGTAATACATCTTAAAATTTAATTTAAAAAAAAATTATGGATAGATTTTACTACTTTAAAAGTTTATGTTTTGAATTATTGGTATTTTTTATACTAATAGTAATTAGTTATAAATTTTTTAAGAAAAAAGATACACCATAAAGCTGAAAATAACTTTCACACCTCTATATTATATAAGAAAAAATTTGAAAAATGAAAAAGAAATTCTATAGAATAGCTTTTTATTGAAAGTTTATTTTGGTTGAATATTGATGCAATAGTCATCTTCATGTGAGCTCTATAAATATTTAGTTGGAGAACATGCCATTTTAGTTCATTTTTCAACCCTTTCTAGACAATATATCTTATGTTATTTGGAATTGAAATTTTTGTCAATAGAAACCTTTAGTCATTGTTAAACAATGCTCAAAATTTTAGGATGAAATTATAGTTTATTCAAAAATAAATAGGGGGTCAAAAAATCACTCCTCCACACGTGGGTACCTCAAATGTAGTGAGAGTGTCCTCCCCGTGTATAAGACCTTATGGGACTTGGCTTTGTATTTAACAACAAGATGCCATCCTCTATTAAGTTTGTCCTCTACAAAAAAACACTTAATCAACATCCAAAGGATAAACAAAGGATTCATATACTACCAAGTGAGATGTCACATAATTGTTTGCATGTACATGCAAATATTTGAATTCATCAAGGAGAACTCTTAGGTTTCTACAAGGTGTGGGTCTACTATCATACCAATCTCCTTTCAATAATATTATTATAAACAATGTGAAGTTTACTTCAACAATACTCTAGATGTTGCCATAATATTCAATGGTGCAAGGATCTCCATTATCATCCAAGTTATGGAAAGAATATGCTATGCTTGCACACAAACTAATTATTAGGTATGGCATTTGCAAAAATAAAAAATGCTTTTGAAAAACTTCATTATTTTTGGTACAACTGCAAGTATTCATAAGAAATAATGGGAACAAATAATATGTGTAAATTCTATTTGTGACCACTTTATGACATTCTTAAAGGTAATATGTCATAATGAAGACTAAAATTTAGGGTTTAGGAGCGAAATATTTCCTTGTACATATTGAACCCCTCACCATGAATTATATGGAAAAAATTTATCAAAATAAGATATAGATGATACTTGAATCTTGAATTTTTTTTCCTTCATCTCTAGCAACTACTTTGAGATATTTTCCAGTAGCCTACATGTGTGCAAAAACTTCACTTTTGGATGTGGGCCTAGTAAAATATTATACTAACAATCAAATGGATGTTCACCCAAACTAATTTGAGCTTTCATTTATATAACAACCCATTTACAAAATCTTCTTCATTGTTTGTCACTTCTAAACATATTGTCTTCTCCACTTTGCCATGCAAGAGTCGCTTTTCAATTTGAAGTTGTGAATTTGTTGCAAAAAAATCCTCCTTGTGTCTTTTCTATCAAAGTGCCACATTTTATAGATTGTAGGCAATACCATCTTTGATAAACATAGGTCCTCTTTTAACCTCTACAACTAAGGTGCATTTGGTGCCAACCAAGTAGTGTACTCTTTGGTCTAATGCATTATGCATTGCCTCTACAAAAATATATCCCTCATCCATAGAACCCTCCAGATGAGCCTTTTGTCTAATCCAATTTTTGAGATATTTTACATATTGTTCCGAGAAGTGCATCCAATGGGTCGATACAAGACCACACGATTCAACTTCTTTCACCAAGTGCCAAATCAAGTGTACATGCTAATGTTGAAAAAACTCAAAGAAAGATTTATTTCCATATCACACGTCAACTCTATCGCCATAGTCTTCATTCCAAAAAATTTAGAGTTTTAATTTTTTTGCCACATATCCAACGGACACTTCACCCAAATGATATAAAATGCTTTGTAGTTTTACATTCAAAACATCTCTAACTGCAATAAGGAGAAAATTATACAATTATAATTTGTCATAGTCATAGGTCTTCATGCCTATAATTTTTTGTCCACAAATTTGTATTTGAAAGAAGACCCGTAATTCTTTAAAGTCTTTCTAGTCTACGCACAACACATCAATTACTTGTGTAAATTCAGTTTTGGTGAAAATCCAAGGTGCTGGTCGTGGTGCACTTTCGGATTAAATCCACATATTCTTCATTTCAAATCTTTGTGATTTTGAATCAGCCTTGGTACCCTAGTACTTCTGCAGGCTCTCTCAACATTTCAAATGTAGCCAAGTAGATCGACCATTCTCACCATTACCAATGAATTCAAGTAAATGTGGTAAAGAAGAAAATCTTGGGTTCATGCTTGTCTTTGGGTCGATGGGGTACATGGATCCATCAACCCACAAATCTAAATGCCTTTCTCTGACTTCTCTTCTCCTCTGGAACTCCGATCTTGTAGCTTGCTCATGTAGTGGCCGACCCTTCACTGTTAAAGGTCTATATCGTCCATGAATTTCAGCATGGCACTTGTATGTATCCTCAAATCCAGATGACGCCATATATACTAGAAATCTAAGCAGAAGTACTTTGATGGATTCACGTTGATAATGAACTCTGGGCCACGGCAGTGTGTTGATAAGACCTCTACTCCACGTTTAGAAGGGGTACAACATTTCTCCAATGACCTCAACGTCTTTCATTTCAACTTCTTATTTCTATTTTCATATCAACAAGGAAGTACATTGGCATACCAAAATGGACTTGCCAATCACCTAACAACCATGGCAGAAGCTATGGTTCTTTGTTCAACCATCTCCAATGTCAAGCATGTATTTTTTACAATCAAGCTTGTCACAGTTGTGAATAAGAAGTCAACCACCCTATGAAACGAACAGTGCATGAAGAGAACGACGACAACACATAGTATCTAAGTACTTTGACTGTTGATCTTTATACTTCCAGTTGTTGTAATTACATGACGACGTTGAAGACAAACTAATTGAAGTGCCGTATAGTTCATACATGAGTGACAATGAATATAATTGTTGCTTTTTGAGAGGCCAGTGACTTCCACCCTACGAACTGCAACTTCGATTCCCTGTTCACCATTGCATTCAAGGAGTACGACCTACTTTGGCAACAAGTAGTGTACAACACGATGAAGTTTTCTGCATTGTTGTTGTAGGTGCACTCATTGTCAAGTAATGCTTTGGCGGACTAGGGTGGTAACTCGAGAAATTCTAGATATATAGAACTCCACTAAATCAAATCAATTCTAGAACTTGGTGACTGACCACCACGTATAGTTCTAGTTCTATCACACAAAGCTCTAATCCACTGGTATATGAAGTGTAGTGCATGTTGGGTACACTACCAATAATACATTTGTAAATCTTTTTCTTCCTCAAAAAAATATGTACATTACAATCTTCAAACTTCTTCAATACAACAAAAATGCTAGCTCCTCTTTCCATTCTATTGTGCATCTTTATTATAGACATGTAGTCAAAAACTCCAAAGGACTTACAATTCTAGGTCTACACATAATTACAGTTTAGGACTTATAAGCAACACATGGAGTACTCCTCATCAACAATATATCCAAGTTGTTCTACCTATATGAAGAAAACACAAGTTCAAAAATGCGATACAAATGTACAATAGCAAAAGTGGAGAATAAACTAGTAGAGCTCTTTGCTGAAAATTTTGTATTTTTGCAATTGCAAACACTACCACATTTACAACAATTACATTATGTCCTCAAAGCTTTGAAGTGCAATTCCGTACTGTGATTGCACCAACTACCTTGTCCTCATACATAATGTTCTGGTGCCTACATGTCATTGAAAATATCACTACAAGGTCTACAATCGCTTACAAGTGCCACTAATGTGGGCTTTTAATTAAGACCTATACATAACTAGCGATGGCGTTCTTTGCATTTAAAAACCGCCATTATACAATAACTGGCGTCAATATCACACCGTGGCAAACTCGACCTGGATATCACCAATTACAATGAAGTAGTGACGACATCCTCATTGAACTTGTGAACAAGAAACTCATACAACTATGCAAGGAGCGCCCATTGGAACTCAATTGAAATGGCCTTATATAGGCCTCAAATCTCATCTAATGAAAATTATTAAAAAAATTGACTTCAAACATTATAATCTATCAATCTAAGTGGAAAAGTGGTCTACATTTTTTTCCACACATTTCTATAATAGTACCTTGTTTTTTTGTATAGGTAATAATTCCATGACGAGACACTAGTAGAATCTTCTGTTTATCTAGACATGAGTTGTTTAACTTGACATTGTTTACCTAAACGTTCAATGTAACAACCCCATGTTTTTATGTCAATATTATGTCAACATTGACATCCACTAGCATTCATTGTAACATCTTCAATGACATAAAAACATGATGTTGTTACATTGAACATTTAGATAAATAGCGTCAAGTTAAACAACTCTTATTTAGATAAACATGAGATTCTACTAGTGAGAGTTTTAATTTTTAAATTTGGGCAATGCACTTAGCCCCTAAAGGACCAAACAATGTTTTTTTGGCAATATAAAAATCAATTTTAGGTAGCTTATTGGAAACAAATTTTTTATTTTTATACTTTGAATTTTCCACACATGTAGTCAAATAGATGAAAAGTACAATAATTTTTGTAACTCTTGACTACATGGTTAAAAAGTTATTGCACAATATGTAGATTCTTTTTCAACCCAAGCAATCCAAATAATGCAAGGAACTTAAGAGAAATCACTATTGTTAAAAACAAAAATCTATTATTGGTTTTCTAGATTTATGTGTATATAGAAGGCTTTGGATCATTCCATTTCAATTAATGAGATGAAAGCTACGAGGAGTTTCAATTTTTGAGCAATGTTGGAATCTCTATTCTAAAAAAAGCTTTGAAGTCCTTTATTTCATTGTGCCTTTTTTAATTTTGAAAAAATAAAATAAAATGATATAGATTGTTTATTTCGACTTTAGAAGCATTGGGATTGGTATTTTTCTAATCCCAATCCTACATTTTTATAAATTGAATATGTCAAATCATTCTCTACCTTTTTTCTACTTATTATTTTTTCTAAGCATGAAAAGGAATTAAAAAATGATAAGAAATAAAAATTAATATGTACTCCCAAGTTATTTCTTTAACATCTTATGAATTATAATAAAAAAATATTAATTTTCTCTTCTTTCTTTTCTCTTAAAAATTTCAGAAGAATTTTATTTTTTTCCCCCAAAAGTTTTGGAAATCTCAATCCCAATACGTATGACTGAAGGCTTTTTAAGCATGTAAAGCCGTATTCTATTACCCTAAAGTTAATGCAGCAACAAATTGCCCACCTATCCAGAAAGGGGGAAAGGAATACATTCAGGAAGCCCACAAGAAGCCCACCCGTTGATAGCCGGTGGAAAATTCAATGGTTTGGCCCAAAATTTTTTAAGCCCAGGGATCTAAACTATTCAAACTTCCTGGTGATCGATCTCTAATAAATGATTTGTTTACAACTTAGTGACCAAATTCACAATCGACTTCGATTATTTCTAACTAACGTCTATTTGGCAATCCGCATGCGAGTGAAACCATCAAGTTCCATTCAATTGAAGTGGAGGCAAGAAGATGGCTGAAAATATATGGTTACCAAAAATTGTGATACAAGTGTGAAGTGTTTGGTTATCTAAGCTTAAGTTAGAGGCTGGTACACAAATGTGAAGATAACACCCCCTTTCTGCGTCAATATAGATATTGTAATTACAAAATGTACTACTGGGAATTAAAGTCAGCTTTGGGTTCATCCAGACATGTGAATGGTACTCTTTTTGTTTTCTAACTAAGTCTTGAGCCCATGCACATGCAACAAAATGTGGTAGGTACCAACATAGGTTGGTTGGTTCCGCCTAGTGGGATGGCAGAACTTACCTTGGCGGAATAGAGCCTTGACATCGCCTGCAAATGCCCATTTTTCCAGGCTTTTCCGGCTAGTGCCTTGTAGGTGGAGTCACTTTCAAACTTTTTTCCCAAGCCACTTCTTTGTTGCAGCTGCTACGACCTTCATCTTCTCCGATTATGTACCTCCTCTAGTACAGATTGTTCACCTACACAATGCTTGTTTTTTTGTTTAGTTTTCTCTAATTGCGGTTAGGGTTTGTTTTTGGTACTATTTCTTCCTAAATACTCCCCTGTCATCTCAAGTTCTACTTCTTGTTTTTTCGGTTCCAATTGTTGCACCTCCTTCTCTGCAACCTCAACCACCCCTTCAAAAGCGGCATTGAAACAATGTTGCCATGAAGTTTTTACTTGTGTAGTGCAAGGAGCATGTGGAAGCTCATAACTTGGTCACGATGCGTCAGCAGCAGTGGGTGAAAATCCACAAGCTCCTTTTTGTCCAATTTTCTCACAAGTCCAGGAGGAAGGTGAAGTTGTTATTGGGCAAATGGGAGAAATTAAGGAGCATTTATTCAAAGATGAAAAAGTTGTGGAACAAAATGGATGCTGGGGTACGAGACGTTGAGGGTACCAAATTCATTTGGTACGATGCCATTGATGAAATCCTTAGCTTCACGGCTAAGGCTAACGACGTACTAGGTGGCATGGACCAAGGCGTACCTATACCAGGGATAGAGACCTCAACAACACCTGTGGATCTGATAGAGGAGGGCAACAAAGATGGGGAGCCATCTTCACCACCATGTTTCGGCCCAGCTTCATCGATTGGCACCCACCACAAGAGTACCGGAAGCAGTCCACGAACTTGTGTAGCGAACTTGATTGGATGTTGTGGCAAAGGGACTTCTTCTAAACTAGCTAAGAGGGCTAGGGTTGACCAAAATTTGATGGAGGCATTGGACAAGCTAATGGATTTAACAACTAAGATCGAAAAGCTAAGGATTGAAGCCGCCATGATGATGCCAAGGAGAACTTGTTTGACCGTCAGGAGAATAAGAAACTGGAGTTTGAAATGTTCCAATTGCAACAAGCTAGTGGTGAGCATATGGCTTCTATATTTGTTGATGTATTAAAGAAGAATGCTAAATAATCTTCATGTTTTTTGTAATCTCTTTCATTATACTTCACTTTTTTTTATCTATGAAGTTATTTTATTACATTACATTGAACGTACAAACATATTTGTCTTCATTTTATGGATGAATTGTAATTTTCTTGAGAGTTGAGGTCCTTCCAATTCTATTGTACACTTGAACTAAATGAAAATAATTATATTTGCATTTCATTGTCTTCTTATTCTTAGTGTAATTGTTTCCCATGATTAGAATTACATTCAAGCTATTTATTATACATTAATTGTTTTTGAAATTTCAAAGGAAGAATGCTTATGCATGAGAGAATTCATTAACCCATTAATGTCCGTGGTCAATTTGGGGGGTGGGTAGAATATTTTTTGTTCAAAATATGAAAATGTCATAAATTGGGAGGACGAACACAGATCAAAAATTTGACCGTACCAATGGATCTACAATGTCAGGTTTAGTATAATGTTGTTAGTGTTCAACCAAAATGCTTGGTTCATCGAGTATTTTATAAGAGATCTAAGTTGTTGTATTTGCTTTCATATGTAATCAATTCTAGCTCTTTAGCATTGAATGTTGTATTTTCAACCAATACTTTGTCAGTTTTTGCAGTGTATCTTCCACATGGCAACTTAGATTGGTTTAATTTTTGTCCCAACGTCTCTGGCCTACAATTGCCTACATCCTTCTCCTTTGGTCCCACTCACAATTCTGTGTAGAATTTTACTCAACATTGAAAAAGTGTGAATTTCGACCACAAAGTGGTCGACTAGACTTTAATGGGTTAAGAGATACATTGTGAAGGAATTCATTTTGAAATTGGGAATGTGCTAGGAATTCATAAAAACTTTATAGTTTCATACCAAATTTGAATGAATACTATGTTTATCACATAAAATAAATATTACCTTAAATTAAAATCCTTCATATAATACATGGCTGAATCATCATCTACAAATATTAAACAAGTAGATGATTATGAAAATGATATATCAATAAATATTAGATGCAATATGTAAAAAAAAGGACAAATATCACTCTAGATTGCGTTCTAGCCAAGATGCAAACAAAATGTCTCGCACCACCTCTCTAGCTACTTTAGCAGCTAATCTTTTACAAGGAAGTTGCATCTTCCCAACATGAAAAATCACATGCGAGGCATGTTGAAGTTTAACATTTGTAGGTACAAGCACACATTGCCTCTTTAACTTATAATATTTGTGTAAAACACAATATGGTAATATAACAGTAGCAACCTTCTTAATGGACATGTTGAATGCCTTAAGAATGCGCCAACAATTCTTCAAGGTTGCAAATGCCTATTCGATAACTACTCTCCCACGATTAACAGTTGAATCAAACTTGGACAACCACAAAAAATAATTTAATTCACAAATAGACAAGGAAATTATTAAGTACTTTAAAGGGAAAAAATCAAAAAAAAGAAATGAAATATATCTATTGTGATTTATCATTGCTGGATTCTCATGTTTGAAATTCTTGAGCAAATACAATCTACTAGGATAAGATGTGTCACCAATTAGGTATGGCATGATATCCATTCTACTCAAATGGATGACTAGCCGTGCTAAGATTTTTCTTCTGCTTACTTGTATTACAATGAAAGACATAATAAATTGCCCAGCATCATGGACACCTCCAGATTGGCCAGCACAAACATTCCTTGTATCACACACTCCTTGTAAAACTATGCTATGAAACTTTTTTCAATTAAATTTTTTTGGGGGCATGAAGTATATTGTCTACTTGGTCAACATGTCAATGGGATATGAGTGCCATCAATTGCACCAACTATGTTAAACAAGCTTGTAATATCTCTAAAACCTTCTATGATATTGTGCAAGCGATCGCCATGAGGGGTGTAAATGAAATGAGAAAGAATAAACCACCCTCTCCTTTGGTTGCTAATGCAATACATACAATCATTGTTTATTTACCAATAGTGAACTCACTACATCCATATAAATTGTGCATTTTTGCACAACTCACACCATGTGCTAATTGATACAAAACTAGCTTCATTTTTTTTAACAAAAGTAACTGTGGTAGAGCTCAAAAACAATGCTAACAAATCAATTAAAGCCTCAAAGGCTAAAAAGGCCATACAATAAGTTTGTCAATACCTCATGTCTAGCATTTGTGGAGATGTGTGCTACACATCGCCTTCTACAATATTATGGTGGATGTATTAGCCTAGCTCAATCCATCACATGCGATGTACAAACCGTTGCCTTCAAACCATGACCGCAATAATTGACAACAAGTGTCGCATCGGTTGATCCCCTCAATTTGAATTGAGACATTGGGTAGTTTACGACAATGTTTATAACCAAAAAAGGTCAAGAGTACAATTACAAACGCCAAAAAAACAAAGATGGCATGGTTAGCCAAACTCACTAATTCCAATCTTTAACACTTCAAAAAAAAATCCAATAAAATTCTGTAAGAGAGTAGGCGATTCATATAATAATTTCCAAACTTTTGAATTCACAAAATTCCTAACCTTTGAACTAAACCCAATTTTCTACCTAAGTTCAAAACCCTAGTGGCTCACTTGGCATGGCGTGGAGTGGCGCAAGGTCTGGTGCGTGGGAGGGAAGATACCCCTGCACCATTTGCCTGGCTTTTTGGGGCGAGCCACTAGCACTCCGCCGCCTAGCTAGGCAGATGGTGCAAGGGGTGGTAGTGAACTGCTATGTGTGGTCTCCTTATCTTCTCACAAACATTCTTATGTAAGAATAGAGCAGGTGTGAATGTAGGTTAAGACTCATGAATCTATAGCAATGCAATGAGCCTCTTGCAGAGGTCCAGTTGCAAGTGGTGCAACTAGGGGTGAATGTAAAAAAAGACCCCTATTGTGTGCCATATTAATTTTATTGTTGACACCTCTCCTACATTATTTGGGATTTTTGATTGCAAATATGAAACTCAAAATTTGCAAAAAAAATTTTGTGGAGCAAATAATAGGTTCTTGCATTTTTCCTTGGGGTAAAATACGGGGGCAAAATCGCCTCTACAAAAGGCTCGTTGCACTACTTTAGACTAGGCTTGTTGAGATAGAGACAACATTATGCATTGGTTACTTTTATATGGGATGGACATGAATTTGAATAGTAGGCTAATGAGAACTCCCCTACTTACCTATTATATTAACCAACAAAACCTTATTTTTCTTCAAAGTTGAAACAAATGCCATGTTTAGAATAAAAGTGTCCTTAGACATAAAATGCTAGACTAATTGAACTTGAGACCTCGAATAGATACTTTTCCTTGGATTTTGATTCATGGACAAAATTCCACTAATAGTGCAATTTGTCCAATAAATACTTCAAGGAAAATCATTTAATATATCAAAAGAAAACAAATTATATATGAACAAATAATGTAGATAGTTTGGAGGTATTAAAATTATTTATTATGAATTCTTTAATGTGATTTTACTATCTATAATTCAAGTACTTTAGGGGTTTATCTATTTTGTTTGTTTACCTCCCTAAAGACTTAACCCCTAAAGCCCCAAGGGTGTTTTCTATCAATAACCACTTAGAACTACCACTTCTGTTGCTTTCACTTAAGAAAATAAAAAATATATATTTTTTCAAAATCCAACCATACGATCTTGTATTTAACTTTTTTGAAAACATATGGTAAAAATTTCATCAAATTTGACCGCATAGATTGCAAGATATTTGCATCCAAACAAAAAAAACAAGTTTTTTTGCAACTTGCTTGACTAGATTTTTTGGCTTTGAATCTTTTTAACTAAAAATTTCTGAATTGATAATTTTGATTCTCTAAGTTTTTATATTGAATAGTTGAGTTGAGAATCTAAAGAAAAAAATTCAACAAAAAAACACTTAATTTTCACTCATTAAAAAATTGTTAAGTAAAAGTAGGTTAAAGATTGAAGGAAAAACTAAATCATTAATAACAGTAAGATGGAATTGACATATGATAATCCCAATAGTGAGATTGTTTTAGAAAAAAACCTAACATTGTCTAAATTTTTTTTTGAATATTGTAAAATTTTCATTTACAAATAAATCCTATAAGTTATTTTTTCAAGATGATGCTTAGATTGCCCAAAAAACTATGATTGACCATAACTTTTTCATAACTAGTCCAAATGGAATGAATCAAAGCTTCAAATGTAGAAAAAAATATAAGATTTTAGGAAAAAATATATTTAAAAAAATATTTTGACCTTTTTTAATTTTTTTGTGCTACCCGTTGACTATTGTTTTTGGCTTATTGTACCATAACTTTTTCTCCCAGGCACCAATTGAAACAAATATTATATATTCACAAAGCTCTTGGCAAACTCCACAACCTCAAAAAATCTCAAAAACATTAACTACAAATTGAGAGAATAGGAACCTACCCGGACCCAAATTGTCCGCTGAGGGGACAAACAATCCTTTAGGGGTTAAAAAATGGTAAAACTTCATATTTGATCTAAATTTAGCCATTTAAATTATGCCAAAAATCCTTATATTGATTTTTATTACTTGAAACTATTAATTGTATATCATTGTGAGAAATTTTAGTTTATTTTATGAGAAATTGTAATTGTTATCATTTATGTTGCCAAAATTGAACATAAATTAGTAAAAATAGAAAAAACAATTCAAATGATTTGAAATTTTCTTAAGAGGTACAAATAGAAATGGAAATTATTATCAAAAAATTTCAATTGGTTATTTTATTTTTTACACTAAAAAACAACCACAACAAAGATCTTAAAGTCAAATTTGACTATCAAACCAAATTTATCCTTTTATTTAACAAATGTATAAAATTTTGATTTTTTTGGTTAGTAGAAATTTTTATTTTACATTTATTTATTTATTTCAATATTTTTGATGATAAAATCAAATTATTGTGATTTTGTGAATGTAAAGGTGGAAATCAAATTATATCAATTATAGTGTATTTTAAAATAATTTGTAGTTTTTACCATAAATGAATGGTAGAATGAAAAATTTTAATTCAAAATAAATTTAAAAATATATATATATATATATATATATATATATATATATATATATATATATATATATATATATATATATATATATATATATATATATATATATATAAACAACACACCATATTGTATTATTTGGATTTTAACACACAGAGCTTTCAATTGCAATAAATCTTTCAATTTTTGACATTTTTTAGAATTTTGAGATGGAAGACAAATAGAACTTGTCAAATGCCATTTTCTTGATGTAAATCAAATTTCAAAATTAGTTATTTTGAAAGTTGCAATTGAGGTTGACCAAGGTACATTCACTTTTTTACGGATGGGCTTTCAGGGGTTAATTGATCTCAACAAAGTTTTAGGCTATAAATTTTGTATAAAAATTTTCATTTTATTCCTTGAATTCTTACAATCCTCATGTATTGATTTCATACCATTTTTATAAAAAAAATGGACATTATTTTGACAAGCTTGGAAACTTGAAGGGTGAAAAAAAAGGACCATTAAAGAACAATGAAAATTGAATGTGTCATCTTTGGGTGGTCAAATAGTCATTTCTTGTTAAAGAATGTTCAAATGATTTTCACTAAGTCAATTTGTGTGCAACTTCATTTATACTATCTTAAGATAAGTTTAAGTCATATTAGTTTTAAAAAATTTATCTGGAATAATTTTAAATAATTTATAAAAATGTTACACACATACACTACTTTTTGGTACCATAATTTTTTTTCTTTAAACCCTAAACTTTTATATTTTATATTATTTTATTTGCATAATATAAGCATATGCAATTGTAGAATCTTCAATTAGATTTGAATAAGAAAATTACTGAAACATGTCCACCCTAGTGGTGAGACAGTTGTATTAATTAATCTGTAGAATTTAATTAGAAAAACTTTGATAAAGCACATTAATATTTAACATCATAGGAACTAAGGAGCTCGTCTAAATCTAAAGAATTCCATTATATGATTTTGAACCTTTATATAGGTTAAAAATAGATTTTGACATTTATAATGATTTGTTTTGCTTTTGAGCACATTAATAAAGTGAAGCTTTTCAAGTATAGTTTCTAATCTACTTTAAAATTTTTAAATCTCTAGGAATCAAGTGTTTTTATTGAAGTTGAAGATGCATAACTATTTTTTTAATCATAGAGTGATGTCTATGGAAATTTGAATGATCTTTTTGAAATTTTGATACAAAGTGTGGACATGTACCACCTATTGGAAATCTATATATTTTTCTCATTAGGTGCCCAAATCAAAAGTTATGTTGTCCAAATTTTTGGGGGCAAGTTGGGTATTTTGGGGTAGCTTATATAAAATCTTTCTTCTATTACTAAAATTTGGTAGGTATGTACCAACTAACATGAGGATTATTGCAAGAAACACCTATTGTTTTGTCTCAAAATGGCCTATTTTAGTGAATATTGTGATTTTTGAAATAATTTTTTTGCATGAAATAAAATATGGACAATTTGTAATTTTATAAAGGATTATAAATAATACATGTGTAAAAATTCAACCTTAGAAAATTTTATTTTTAAAACTTATATACAAAGAATAGCAATAAAAAATCCAAAGAAAATGAATACTTTGATGTTTGATTTTTTGAAATTTTAAAAAAATTCTAGGAAAAAACTTTAAAAAATCATTTTTTTCTAATTTGAAAATTTTCAATCTTTTAAATTCATATTTATGGGTCAAAATAGTACTAAACCTCCCTAAAATGACAAAGAGAAACATCTGCCTATTTAAAAATAGTAAAATAATATTTAAAAAATTTGAAGAAAAAATTCAATGTCTACAACTATTATATGTACCTTTTTTTCAGATATCATACAAAATTGACATATGACACAAAAGTTATGAGCAAAAATCCATCCATCCAAGGCCAAAGGGACAAAAATAAAGACAAGTGTTTCTTGCAATCACCCATGATATAGGATAAAAGTAATACCATGTGTAGTCCAAAAATCATATTCTAGGAAATTGTGAGTGGTTTTTGACAAAAAACACATCTTTAGGGCTTTACGTTAGGCGTTATAAGAGCAATAAATTTTTAAATTGCCACTTTTGCTGCGTTCACCTAAGAAAACCAAAAAAGTATAGGATCTTGTACTTAACTTGTTTGAGAACATGTGATAAAAACTTCATCAAATTTGATTGCATAGATTGATAGACTGCATCTAAAGTGAAAAAACCGAGCTTTTTTGCAACTTGTTTTATTAGACTTTTTGGCTTTAAACCTTTTTAATTAAATTCTTTTGGACTATTGATTTTTATTTTCCAAGTTTCTATGTTTAATAGACGAGTTAAGATTTTTAAGGAAAAAAATTCAACAAAAAAGACTTAATTTTTGTTCATTATAAAATTATTAAATAGAAGTAGGTTAAAGATTGAAGGAAAAACTAACCCGTTTATAGCATGGTTGTCATACTGGACAAGTTACTATTCATTTCTTGTCCTATAGGACGAGTTACTATTCATCAAATGTACCTCTCAAGTACATTTGATGAATAGTAACTCGTCCTACAGGACAAGAAATGAATAGTAACTTGTCTAGTATGACAACCATGCTTTAATCTTCCAATTTGTTTGGTTAATGTTTCTAAATTTTTTTCCATTCAATCCCTTTAAAGCCTACCAAAAGTTTGTACAATTGAATTTCAAAAAAAAATTCTCACTACCACACTACTCTAAATAAGTGACAAATTCTTAACAATTTAAGACCAAAATGTTGAGAGATCCTTTAGAAGTTAACCCTTGAAAGGCCCTTGGGATCCTTGTATATGACCTATATTTAGCCTTATAACTCTTCAATTGTGGTTTACAATATGAATTGTGATACATTATTATTTACATACTACCATGATCATTAATTTACTTCATTCCAAACAATATTTGGTCAATGTTTTTCTGGTCAAATACCATTGTATTTATAATATATTATATGGTCACAAAGGGCTTTCAAGCCCTTGCAGGATTAATCTACTTCAATTCTAAAATTTTCATATTTCTTAAGCAAGATTTGTATTTGCTATGAATTTTTTTCACTTTTACTTAAAAATTCATAGTAATTCAAAATTTAAAAAATATGAAACTAATTTTGGCAATGTGATTTTGATGTACAAATTCATTCCTAGAAATAAACTACTCCCTCCATCCCAAAATGATCTTCTAGTTTCCGTTAATTTTATTGCAATAAGTTTAATACTACACTTTGAAAAGGGCTCCAAAACTCATAGTTTCATGACAATAAAAGTGCACATATAGCTCAAAATGGGTTGAAATAGAGTTATTTTCAGCAAAAAAAAATCTCGGCCATTTTGTCCAACCCAAACATTATTTTGGGATGGATGGAGTACAATTTCTCACTTATGAATACGGTGGCAGCAAAATACACGACAAAAACTCCAGGCTTCAGCTTGGTTGTAACTTATTACTCTCCTTTTTGCACTGAATCATTCGTTTCATTTGCACTGAAACAAATGGAAATGAAAAGATTTGAAGGTATCAAAGCTACTGTACCTGGAACCATGAAATTTCACCCATTTGATTGTTGAAAATACAACACATTAGCTATAGGGCTTTTTTTTCATTTTTCATAAAGTGCCAAAGTGGCGATATAAAATGTTATCCTGGTGCTTCAAATTTTAGCATTCACCCACACATTGGTTAGAAAATATCACATTTGTACATATCACATGTTTCTAATTTTATTTTCATCCACAATCTGGTGATTTCATCTTTATAATTCAAAGTTTTATGGCAAAAAAACTTCACGATTTCTTTTTTGCCATTTTCTAGCCATTTTTTTTGGGGTGCAATCTGGCACTAGAAAGCCAAAAATAAAAGCCTGAGTCTCAGGTGGAGTGGAATTGTCCTCCTCAAGGCTGATTTCCTGGCATTGTTCTCCTCCTCAAGGCCGGTTTCCAGGCCGATTGTTCTCTTCCTCGAAGGCTGGTTTCCTGGCATTGTTCTCTTTCCGGAAACCGACCATAGGAAGAGTTTGGATTCATAAGTAATAATCATAACGACTAAAGAAGGAGTTTTCACGAGTGTTCTCCATGAAAGCAGGCGCCAAAGTTTCTAGGATATCTGCGCTTGTCTTACCAATGAAACGGGTGTCAAGTTGTGTAAGAAAAGCAATCCTTGTCCGACAAATTATTTGTTGTCAGTTTCTTTGATGCTACAGTAGATTTACACTCTACCACTACAGTGAGGCGGTGAGTGGATGACCCTGATTGGAAAAGAGTTTTCCAATCATAGAAGGTTGGGCTCCTCGCACATGGGAGCACTGGATGTACAGATCGACCCTCGACCCTAGTGGATGAGGGGAGGGCTAGGACCAAGTAGGGGCTTCGTTGTCTTCGAATTCACCGATTCTTGTTCAATCGCTTCCTCTTGTTTCGCCACCACCCAAACTGTGACTCTGTGCCAATCTTTCAAATTCTGAAAATTCTCTGCCTCTGTACAATGAAGTTTGAGTGTCGTGTTTTTTTAAATTCATTTTCAATGCTCTTAAGTTTCTTCGAGTTTGTCAAACTTCCCTTCTGCATGTCTTATACTTGAACTTTGCAAAGTAATTTCTTTTCTTGTAAAACAAGACTCATAGTACATTGCACAACATGCCTTCAAAGACAAAGAGAAGTGTCTAGTTCAAAACGGAGGATAAATAATTTAGGTTTAGTGTTTATATTTGACGATGTTACAGTGCTGTAATATTGCTCACAGCTCACAGCTAGTGTTGGTGGTGGCCAAGCGAGGGGTAAGCTTAGCGTTGAGAAGAAAAGCAACTGAAAAAGAATCGGTGAAGACAACGAAGACCCTTCCTGGTCCTGGTCCTCCATCATCCACTGGGGGTGAGGTTCAATTCAAATCGTCCTTGTGCAACCCGACCAGCGATGATTGGAAAACTCTTTTCCAAACAGCGTCACATAATGTAACGTCAGGCTAACCGGAGGGACTGATGATGTCTGCTGGCCAGGAACCAACGGGCGGATAACGTGGAAGCGGTGAAAGCCGTGAAACTGTCTGTGAGCATTCTCACAATCCCGCAGCCCCTCAAAAACAACTTCTCCACCTTCGCTGGAGCAATAGCCCTCTTAATTTAGGACTCTAGGTATTCCCGACCATGAAATAGTACTTTGGGTGGTCCTAGATTGATCTTCTACAATGAACGCATCTGGTACATGTTCGCACAATTGAATCGGGGCCACGGTTGGTTTTAGATACTGGCAATTAGATACCTTTACTAGAGTCAAAATTGACTACTCCACCATAGGGGGCACTAGAGGCCAGTTGTGCACGTCTCGGAAAAGTCGTTGCCATATACATATTGAGAATCCCAATAGCCTCTTCTCACTATCCCACCGTAGGTCCACTTATTTAACACACGACTTCTCAACTTGGAAATTTCATTGCCTTCAGTAGTTCAGTTCACCTGCTTTGTTTCTCTAGGCTGACTGTCTCATATCAGACAGGCCTGCAGCTACTTCATTGATCGATCGACCCGAAGTTTATTTCTTGAATTTGGATCGACATCGATGGCTCTCATCTTCGATCCAGTTGCAGGAGGTGCAACCCTTGGAGTTGGAGCCGACTGCCCCCCTGGCATTCATCCGCAATTCCAACTGCATCCACAGGAAGTGCTCGACCTCGGCCTCTTTCTGGACCCCACGGTTGCTACCGCTGTCGCTGCAAATTTCCAATTTGATTCTCATTGTGGATGGTACGCATAGTACAGTACGTGTCCTACTGCATCTACCTTGCAATAACTGCAAAAGACACTTTCGCAACATCGCCTTACTGCAAACCCTGGGTTAGCCTTGGAATTATTTAGATCCTAGCGTAGATGCTTTCTTCTTCTTTGTCTGATTGAAACCAATTTCAAAGAAAATACAGGTATTTGGTTTTGTGAATCAATCTCTCTATTATGATCGTACGAATTGTTGATCGTTCTCTAATGCATCTCTGGATCACTTCAACTGCGATTCTGTTAGAGACTTGTGAGGTGACCTGTAAAGTGCTCTTCATATTAATTTACTTCTTGTTCATGTGAAATGGTGGCTCAATCGTATGAACACCCCACAATATTGATTGCTTACCCTTGATTATTTTCTAGTGCTTAGCTTCTTCGTACGTTGTGATGGCAGTCTCTGGAGATTGTGGAACCATGCGGGAAAGCTCCTCATGATTATCACAGGCAGCTAGTGGAAAGATTGATCTAAACCCTGCAATTGCTATTAGCAGGCGGTGATCTATTCAACGTGCAATACATCAACGATAACTGGCTTACCTCGCACAAGTGCACCTCAGCATGCATCCAAGACTGTCTTACTGTAGTTGGGAGCAAACCGAGGTTCCAATCAGAATATGTGATTAGAAATAATTTACGTACCGTATGTTTTTCTGTTATTGTACAACACTAGGCACTTCCCTCTGTTCATGATGAACTTCAGTTTTGCAGTGAATTCCAATTCCGGCACTATGGAAGCTGACTGCATGCGTGACTAATATCTGCATATCCGGAATTCGATAGATAGGCTTGTTGGATCCAAGTTTGGCCTCGGCCCGTTTTTGCATGTAAAGCTAGCTAGAGCTTGTACATAACCCATGTCCATGTCTAGTTTTAAGCGTTTTCTCTTAGTAGAATGACCTTTTTTAATAGTTGGGTGCTATGGCAATTTATTCCAATTTTCGAGAGGATTCCAAAGCACTGCAGTGCGGATGGGTACTATATTATATGAATAAATTATAAAATTTCAAAGATTTGTTTAACCCCAGAAGTCAAATTTTTTGGGGGGGACTCTTGGGATTTTTGGTGGGTAGCATAGGCTTGTGTGATCTCATTTTTTGATAGGATATTTTGAATTTTTTTTTAAGATAGGAAATCAGATTAGCTTTTTAGGAATATAATTTTGATTTCAATTGGTGCCCCAAAACAAAAGTCATGCCACCATGAGTCCAAAAAGCAACTTGAGGGCAAACCCTAAAAAATCACAAAAAGTTGAACTTCTTTAATTTTTATTTCAAAGATTATATTTTTGTCTACATCTCATTCTACTTGGACTAGTGCTAAGAAAGTTATGGACAATCTTAGTTTGGGGGCAATCAAAGCATCTTCTTGAAAAAATAACTTATAGAATCCATTCTTGAATGCAATTTTTTACAATTTTTCAAAAAACATTGTTAGGCAGGGTTAAATTTTCTTGCTAGAAAAATTTCACCATTGGGATTATTGTATCTTAATTTCATCTTAAAGCTATTAATAGTTTAGTTATCTCTTCAATCTTGAACCTACTTTTACTTGACAATTTTACAATGAATAAAAATTAAATGTTTTTTTTGTTGAATTTTTTTTGTAGATTTTGAACTCAATTCTTCAATATAATAAATTAGGAAATCAAAATTAATAATGCAAAAATTTTAAATTAAGAAGATTCAAAGCCAAAAAAATTTAGCCAATCAAGGTGTAAAAAAAACTTATTTATATTATTTCAAATGCAAATAAATTGCAATCTACATGGTCAAAGTTCTTGAATTTTTTCCACACATTCTTCTACTAATGTAGTACAAGATCTTATAGTTAGATGCATTAAAACTTTTTTTTAAAAAGTGTTTTGCTCTTTGCAATAGAAATGGCAGTTTTAAATGGATTTGATGGAAAAAAGGCCTTGGAACTTTAGGAGTTAAGGAAAATTGTGAGAATACTTTGATTCTTCAAGAATTGTACATTTCGCATATGTTCTTGTTAGCAACATTTCACTCCAAGTATGGCTTTGTCATGGCCAATTTATGGAAAAATAGGTTCACTTTTCAAGTCTTCATCATTGCTTTGGTTTCAAAGCATTCAAAAACAATATTTTGTTAAAATGGAGGTATTTCACAAATTTGGCATTTTCATGTTTAGACTGTGCAGTCTCAAATCTACACTTGTCCTAAAAATGAAAGAAAAAATGGCATATGGAATACCGCTATTCAAAAAAAAATTCTATTCAAGCATTCTTCTCACGCAATCATAGGTGACATATGTCTATTTTGCTTGTAACAATGAATTCATGAAACGAGTGTTTCTTGTCAAAAGGTTGGATGTTGTCCGAGATGTTGTCTAAGAATCAATTCTTTGGGGAATTTGTTGGCCAAACCTAACCATGTCCAAGGGAGAGCAAGAAACTTGTAGGAAATTTGAGGATTTTTGGAATAGCTTTTCACCTTTTGCATTTGAGCTTGGGCTTATGATTTGTCAAATCTTTCTTATCATAATAATCTAAATAACTCAAATGAATCAGTAAAGATTAATAAAATTATAAATTATAAAAAATAGGCTTTTCCATCTTGTAGGTGATTTAGAAAATTTCCAAAAGTTATATTGTTTCTTACCGCATCAACTTGTTACTAGCATAGTCAAAATCATTCATCCAATTTATCAAAATTGCAAAGACCACTAGCTAGTGTGACTTTCACAAATTTGCTAAAGTCACATTATTTCAAATGAGTGAAGATTGAAAGATTGCAATGTAATTTTCAAAAATTAAATCATTTTTTTAATGTCATAAATCATAACACTACAAGCATACACCCAATTCATTGAGCTCAGGTCATGTTAGATCATGATTTTTTTGAATAAGTAATTCAGTCCACCAATTGGTCCAACTTCTAAGTATGAAGAGGTTTGAACTTTGGATAAATTTAAGCCTTGTGTCCAATTACAAGTGAGAATTTTGGGCCTTAAACAACAAATTGGCCTGGTCTCTAGGTGCAAAGTTATACGATAATTCAGGGCAGTCTCAAAGGTGGCAGTTGACACCTAAACCCCAAACCCTAAAAAAGAATAAAAGAAAAAAAAGAAAAGAAATTTAAAAAAAATGAAAAATGAAAAACGAAAATGAAAATGATTCGATCTGCTTCCACACCAAGTCTGCGAGCTTGTGTTTCGCGCATTCGTTGTGGCCAAATTCGGAGCGATGGGGACGCGACTGTCGAGCAGATTGGCCAATTCCTCTCAGTGGAGACGATATCTTGCCGCAGCTACGCAAGGCGCACGAGAAGCTCCGTCATCTTCAATTCAGCCAGGTTCAATCTTCATTGCGCTAGCTGACTGTCAATCGATTTTTGTATGTCTGCGATGGATAGATGGAGAACTCTAGAATTCTTTACAATAAATCTGTAATTGGTACGCCATAGTGTTTTCTTCAATGCCGAGTTCTCTATCTAATTAAATTAAAGCCTTCCATGGCAAGTTTCAAGATAGTCCATCCGTTTTATTAGCGAATTTTGATGACGGGGAGAATGTTTGTGGTAACAAAGGAATTTGGTGCTTTATAATGCTTCGCATTCTTGATTATAATTATTGTGGTGAAAATTGTATTCGTCGTTTTGATCAGAATTAGGGTTTAGAAAAGGTTTGTTTTCCTGCCTTTCTGTGGGATTTAGTTTGAAGGAAATCTGGTTGTACAGGGATCGGCACAAAATTTATTAGGATTTCCACCTCAAGTGATGTGGTTTTTAGCCAGTCACCTCTTGGAAAGCTTTGGGCTTGTTTAATTTCAGGTGAGCCAGAAATCATTTTGTCAATTCAAGAAAGCTAGAGGATTCTATTTTGCTTCAATTTAAGTATTTAATCCAATACGTAGGAGTGTGATTTTGGGGAGATGGCTATAGAGCTGTCATTTTGATTACAAGAGCCAAACTGATTGAGATCCATTTTTTTTATCACAACGTATGAATTTCTTACGAAATATCAGAGTGGGAGGTTGTAATCCACCATAAGTGACTGCAGACCACCCAATTTTCCACTTAAAGATGAGTGCCCATAGACATTTAGCCTAGTTATGTTTGGAGCACTTGCCAATAAGTTGAATCGAGTGCATGAATAGATGAGTTGCAGTTGATAACGAGGTTAGGTCCCTAACAATTTTAATGTACTCTACCTTTGTGACCACTCTTGACATGGAAAAGTGTGGGAACGCGGGATTTTCTCACTGATGCCTTCTGAACTGGACACAGGAGTTCTTACATGGGGTGGCATGCGCATTAGTTTGTCTGAGGAATTAAGTGCACGATCATCGACGTCAGAGAGTGTGCAACAGGAGGTTCAACTTGTGGAAGATAGTTTGCAGTCCCCCGAATCGGGTGAGATTGCTTCCAACTCTCATACTGCAAGATGGCGGATCTATACGGACATGGGCCGTGACCTTTTCTCTCAGGTCAGAGCCTCCCGCCTTCTGCAATGCGAATCATGATAAAATGGTGGATAGTAGAATTGTTAGGGACCTGATTCCGTCTCCTTCCCTAGCTCCTGTTTCAAACTGCAACCCCTCTTTTCATACACTTGGGCTGGACATTTTAGAAAGTGGTGGAAGCCCGGCTTGGAAAATGACTGTTGTCACTCGTCTTTGAATGGAAATGGGTCTGTCTACTGTCAATTCTGGAAGTCTACAACCTCCCGCCTTGAAATTGCATAAGAAATTCATATGAGTGATTAAATTGATCTGAAATAGGTTTGGCTCTTGTATCTAAAGTGCTCTTTCCACAGTTCTTTAGTCATCTAACAAATATCACACTCCTACAGAAAGTCTAGCGATGTCATCATGCCTGGAGTTTGAGCTTCCTGTTTTCTGCGTTTGGGAGACCAAATGGCTCATTTGGCAAAGGAACTTATTCACATGTCATCAACTGTCAGTTCTTGCATTAAGAATCTGGAGTTCACTTGATTCAAGCCGACGTTCAAGCTTGGCATGGATGTGTGTGGGAACGTAAATCATCACGAATTGTGAGCCGAGACTCCCTTTTTGACTTGTTTCTTAGGGTCGTCTTGAGGAGGCTGAGAAGTACTTTGAAAGAGCATTGGAAGAAGCGAAGAAAGGGTTTGGAGAGCGCGATCCTCATGTTGCGTCTAGCTGCAACAACTTGGTATGACATTCAGTCCGAAGCGAGGGATTTTGCAAAATTCAGAATGGACAATAGGGCCTCTTCTACATAGATCTTAAAACTGGGTTGTCTTCTCAGTAACCATGGTGCTGAATTAGGACTATCCTAATCCTTGCTTTATGTAGCAGATTTGCTTGAGGGTTGGTTGCATATCTTGCTACCTAATATTCTAAAGCAGCCTCCTGTAAATATTATTTCTTGATTGCTGGATCCTTTTTTCTTCCTTGTACATCATGTCCATGGCTGGAGCAATCTTCCTATCTCGATTCATATGTTGATCCACTTGCCACCAGGCCGAACTATACCGCATGAAAAGGGAGTACGCAAAGGCTGAGCCTCTATTTTTAGAGTCAGTGCAGAGGCTGGAGCAAGCTTTGGGTCCTTTGCATGAAAGGTATGCTGGTGTTTGTCCTCCCTTATGCTGTATCGTCAGTTATTGCTTGTCAAAGTAGTTTTCCAGGCGGTTATCGCGTATCCAAGGACTGCTGATGGTGGGCGTCCCATCCGTGGTTGAAGACAGTGAGAAATTGACTGTTAAATGGGTGGTTTCTGACTGGTTTCTATTTTACAGTGTCGGGTTTGCGTTGCACAACCTTGCTGGCACGTATTTGCAGCAACACAAATATGAGGAAGCTCGGGTTTGCTATGAGGTCAGTTGAACACACATTCGTCGTTAGTGGATGTGGTGAGAGACGTTGGATTGCGAGTTGTAATGTTTATCTGTTCAATATCCACATTAAGGAGGCAACCCAGGTTGTCTGAGATTTATTTCTTAGGTTTGGTTTGGAGCTTTCTCTTAGACATGAATTATTGTTAGATTTAGGCTTGGTAGCCGTTGAAAAGAGCTTGTAATGATTTAGCTGATAAGAGCTTGATCGTCCCATTACTTGCTGACGGGGTGTAGCGTATCTGATAAGTTTAGAGGCAAAGCGTTTAGACAGTGGATCCGTCTTTCTTTATTTGACAGTGGTGGCGGTTTGGGTTTTGCAACATGATTCGACGAATCTTATTAACTTCAGCGATCCTTGAAGGTGCGCTTCGTTTCAAGCTGTGAATGTTTTATTCTGTTTACTACTCTGTTAATCTCCAGCGGAGTTTACCGTGGATGATATGTTGGATGGCTTGATGATGTTTGTTTGGATTCTTCTCTTGTACTCTCATACCGTCCTGATGAACTTGATAAGCTTGTGATTTATGTGACGATTTTTTGGCGTTATTCTTGGACGTGCGTTTGAGCTTATCTATGTATGCAGCGTGTTTAAATTTTGTGTGGTTGCCATCAGCTTAAAGAGAGGAAGCTGGGTCCCAGTCACCCAGAGTACGCCAACACGATGTTTCATTTGGCTGAGGTTTGTATTACCGCTTGCCTCTGCTTTTGTTCTTTTTAGTGACCGATTCCTCTATTTAAGTCACGCTTTCCTGGCTTTGGATCATTTTGGACTACCTACATAGCATTTCTCAGCACTTTCATATCGAACAGCATCCTTAAGAATATAAGTTGACCTATTCATAGAGTGACCAATATTGATGAATAAAGAGTTTGATTCACTCTACTCTTTATTGATCATGAAAATCTCAGAAAGTCCTTCCTTCGAAATACTTGCAATATCATGTACATTATGACGTTTATGTTTGCAAGTGACTGCTGCAGGTACTACGGCTCCAGGGCAAGTCAGGTGATGCAGAGTATCTCATTCGTGATTCACTCCGAATACTTGAGGTGTGCACCTCATAAGCTGTACTCGAGAACCTGTACTGAAGTTCTATCTCTGTTTCAATGCGAAGTCGAGGAGATTTTTGCGTAGATTTGACTCAATGTGAGGAGCAAGTTGGTCTCGGAACAGTTGTTATAAAGTTTATGAGCGCTCTTATTTTCATGTCTCAATACTCATCAAGTCGGTGGTAAAAGCCAGGAGGGCGGAGTTGGTCACTCGCAACAAGCTGTGCGGCGCATGAGCCGCCTTGCAGAGGTACACGAATTTCCTTATATTAAATGAAATTTGAATAAAGTGTGCCCTTTGTTCCTTTCTTGTTCCTTGGTTGTGAAAGATTCGTGAAAGGCTTGGTGGAGAGGGTGGTTATGTAACAGGCTATTATGCCGCGGTATCCTTTTTAGTGCTGAGGGTGCATTTTCTAGTATTTATGGTTACAGCATAGCAATATTTTGGACTTCTCAGAGTTATTAATTTTGCCTCTTCACCATGGTTTTCTGTACTGAGCATGTCTGACAGTGTGGTAGTTAAGAGTGATGTCATGGGATTTTCTATAGAGGCGTCTGATTGATTAGAATTTGTTTTTTGTAAATGCAGATATTGGTGCAATCTGGAAAACTACAAGAGGCCGAAAAAATTCAGCGGAAGATTCTGCACATTCTAGAACTTCTGCTGGTATTTGTTTCATAGCCGCTATGTTAGTAGCTATTTCAGAGAGACTGTATTAAATGCTTATCCTTGAAGTCTGTATTGAGGTGAAATATTATTTAGGATTAGCTGGACCAACTTATTGAATTAGCTTGCAAGAAGGATGCTTATGTTTTCCGTGAATCACCATTGTCGTAAAGAATAAACTTTTCCGTTATCCAGAATTTCATAGGAGTCCTTTAGTCGTGTTTTTATGTTTTCTTTCGTTGTTTCAGATAGGTGGTGGTTCTTAGTGGTTTTGTTCTTTCGTATGATTCCAAACTCTTTTTTTCACCTGACATTTCATGATTTATTAGATTTTTGTGATTACAGGGTCCTGAAAGTCTCAGCACAATTACTGCAGTTGATAATTTGGCTACTACCTTGCAAGCTTTGCGGAAACTGGATGAAGCGGAAGAGCTCTTTCTGAGGTTGGTTTGTTTTCCCATCAAATTAAGTCTGCTTCACACACATTTGTAAGAGGTCATTGACTCCAGGAAACAAAACTATAGTGAAGTACTGGATTTTAAAGCCCGTTTTAATTAGATTATAGTTTCAGGGTAGAATTTCATGTGCCTACTCTGGATGCGGCTGTTTTGACTTATTTTTTACCGTGATTTTCAGATGTCTTCGAGTTCGACAGAAGGTTCTGTCATCGACTCACATCCAGGTATTGGTTATACAAGTTTAGATGTATTTGTTAACTTCACGAGAAAGTTGAAGATCTTGTCTATTTTGAAGGTTTGAGGTCTGCAACTGGACCCGTTTAGTGGAATCCATTCATATTCTGATCAGTCCTTGTTACCTTAAATTTCCTTTCGTTTTCTCACATGGTAGTATTTCTCCACGTGTTGACCAGGTAGGATCGACATTATTTAAATTAGCAGTGGTCACAACACAGCAGGCTGATGAAATGGCGTCAGATAAAAGTGGTACCTCTGAACAGGTTCGGACGGCTTATGACAGGGCCGAAGACATGCTCCGTCAAGCGATAAGGTATTGAAACTGTCAGCTTGAAAGTACATCAAATCTCTTACTTGATCTCTCTCTTTTGTCATATCATTCTAGAGTAGTATACCGCTTGCACCCTATCATAAGAATCTGGAGCATTAAAGTATTGAAGAAATAGCCCACTTTTGAAGGAATTTCTTCCATTGCCAGGCATGCAAGCAATGTCAGATTAGCCTTCATGCAAACATGCCAACTTAGGACTGGATGGAAGGAAGTACATCCGCCTTTGTAAACATAACATCAGCCCAAGATGGTTCTAGAACCTGAAATTTTTTCTTGCCTCACTGTTCATTGACCGGGTCTGCATGCAGCTTTTGAAGAGTGTTATGTATTGTGGCGCCCTTGTTCTTTTAGGAACTTGATGATTCTTGCTATCCCTCAATCCGGGTTGATGAATATTATTGATATCGCTTGTGGCAGGATCGCAGAGCAACGATGGGAAGAAGCGTTGGGGGGAGTTGCAGCTGCAGATCGAGCTGCGTCGGCAATGATAGGCAGTGAGGCCAGTTTAGGCGCTAAAGCTCTCAATACTCTTGTTCCACCTCTCCTGGCCCTTGTAAGCTTTTTGGGTCCCCTTTGATCCGCGCCTTTTGTCAAACATTAGAGCCTTTCTTCATTGATGTCGTCTTGTTTAATTTGTATCAGCGTACCTTGTTCTGTTCAGAAGTGTCAGTTGCTGTGAGTTTGAGGTACCTAATTGCAACACGTACTTGGATGTGATACCCTAGAATTTTGCATGATGAGTACATATTGATGTTGAAAATGTTCACCACTTCAGCAACAGAACTCGTATATGTTTTAGGTCATTTACCGATAAAACTTTGAACCTCTATAACTTCTGCATACAATATCCAAACAAGGCATGCTTTGGTGCGTCAGAATCCCCTTGCAATTGATAACAAGAATCGATAATAATATGTCAGTCTAATAATAGGAACTATACTCAGCGTTCCAAGTGTCGCTTTTAGGGACGATTACCTTCATCGTCAGCGACTTTTCTTCAGCCAGTCTGCTTCCATTCCATATCTGATTTCCCCCTGAGTGCTCAAAGAATTATTCCCTATAGGCTTGTCTATATATACTTCTGGTGGTTGTTACAGGTACGAGCGTTGAATGCGCTGAGTGTTGTGGTCATGCATCAAGCTGATTTGGCTGATTCTCCTGTGGTACAACTCTGTTATCCTTCATATCATTTGAAATTCCAGAACCGCCTTGACAAAGCCATCTAAGAACGTTCTGGATAAATTCGGAATCAGCACTGCAGTCAGAGTCTTCTTTACAAGCTTCGTGTTGTCCTACCAATATTTTCTAAATGCTTAACATTATTTTCCTCTTGGCCATTAGTGTTGCTTTTTTCACTTGAGTGTGATAAATTTTTTTAACATGATAGCGACGTTGTTTCGTATGCGAAGACCGCCAAGGAAGAGACCCGAGAGGCCGAACGTGTTTTACGTCATTGCTTGACACTACTTGACAAGGTACATCGCTTGAGTCTCAGTTTTTGCTTCAAGCTTCTGTTGGTTTCTGATGCTGTTATCAATTTATGTGGACTCCGCCCGATATTGTTTTATGGATAATGAAAATTAGAATCGTGGTAATGTTGTCTTTACATAGACGCGCTATTCTCCTGGTCAAATAGGTGTCTGATACAGCATTCTTGGGTAGTGTTGGATTTGCACCCTTTCCATTGTAGCAATAAAGACAAAACAGATTACGAAACTACTGTGAGACAAGTCAACAGTCATGTGACTTTAAGATTCTGCCACTTTAGAACTTGTGGCATGTACTCCATGACTGCCATCATAGAAACCATGATAACTCTTGAGTCTAGAATTTTGCTTTCAAATGTTGAACTCAACGTATTAGTTGAAGAAAGTAAGTGATAGAGGATCATGTAATTTTGGAAATACTTATTCTGCCTTGAAAAGCAGATGGTCCCAAAGTGTGAAGAGCCCCATGTTATGGAGTCTGCACTTGTAGAAGCAGTGTTTTCCCCCTAATTTTTTGAAGTAATTTCACGACTCTATGTGTACTGCTGGTGTTGTATTTGTCAAAAAGTGAAACTATTCTGACAATAGTTTCCCACTGCAGCCTCCTGGAATATCACAGGAACTCATTGAAGTACCTGAGCTGCAGAGAGAGCATGTATCCTGTCTGCATCATCTAGCAGCGTTGCTTGTGAGGAATAAAGATAAGGGCTCAAGTGAGTGTAACAAGTCAGCCGAGGAGCAAGCTGCAAGGTACCTTAGTAGAGCGGAAAACATAGATGCTTCCCTTGCAACCCGTAGGAGATCCAAATGAGAACAATAATATGTATGCTGCAATTGTCTCGCTTGTTTGATTACAAGCATTTTTACACACGTCCAAAACCAGAATTTCCATTACTCCAGACCTTTGATGTAGGCTGTGGGGTTAGTCGTCCAGTACCGTCGTTCCCTTTTTCCTTGCTACTGACTCGGACTAAACGGACGCACCCCAGAGGTACATGAACATCCAATTTGCAGCTTTATTTTCTAGAAAACTCCTTGGTAAGCGACATAGCTCTAGATTTATCTAGATTGAGAGGAGTTATTTATGATACGTAGTCTTTGTTTTCATTGTTGCAAAGGCTAAGATTTTTTTGATTGAAAGCCAAGATTATTTTCTTCTGGAACTTCATTACTTAATTTTTTTACAGTATGGATATCCATGGTGGAAAAAAAAAAGCAAAAATCACATACATGCGGATTTTTTTGCATTCTTAGCCCTTAAAAGACTTTTGGTAGGTAGTGAAAATTATATCCAAAGCTTTTGAGATAAAAATGACTTTGGCTCTACAAGAATTTAGATACTCCCTTTGTTTCACAATAAAAGCAATGTTTTCTTTTTAAAATATGAAGGAAACATTGCTTTTATTTTGAATCAGAGGGAGTAGAAAATATTTGTTTTTTAAATTTTTTCTTTTTTTTTGATTGTGATTTAACCAATTGAACTAATTTAGGATCTTACACAAAAATAATGTAGCATTGAGTAACAAGGCAAAGCACAACAAGAGTAGACAAATGACACTTTTCCAATATACTAGGATGAATTTCATTTCACATAGAACTATCATGTAGGCTTTCAAAAATGTCTACAATCATCCACCTATTGGATTTTGGCTCTTAAAAGGAGTACACATTTAATATATTTTTTCTAAATATGAACTTACTTTGCTTTTTAATCTTTGTGACTTCTCATAGTGGTAGAAGTGATAGTATTTTGAAAGAGTAAAGGGAAAAACTTATAGTGTTGTCTCTTAGAATCTTTGCAATGCATTTGATGTTGAATAGATTTCAAATTCATAGCTACATTTTATGGTGCACTTTGAATTACATCCAACAATTAGAAATATAAGGCCTTATTTGTATAAGTCAAGCCATTGTGTGTGGGGAGGTCATACAGTTCATGCAAATTTGTTGAAGATTTATGATGGGGATATGTGGGTGGAATTGGACATCTTTAGTTTGTAGATTTAGAATTTGGATGTATTCTCATCTTACATTATAACAAGTGATATTCAAATTGTGCCACCATTATTGAGAGGACAACAAGGATTGATGAAGAGGTGGTGTGTGTATGAATTTGGCAACCTCCACTTTATCAAGGATATAAGTACATTGTCACAATTTAGGGGCTCTCAAACACACCATTTGAAAAAAAATGACTGTCCTATTTGCTAATTGAAGACCTTAGTCTACACAAGGCTCTCAAATCTAACTACAGGTAGAACTTGTCTTAGTGCATAGTGCCAAAACTATGCACTAAGAGACATTTATGAGGTATAATGATGGTGGGAATGATGACCACCTAACTAATGTCAGATCTAACTACACTACTTTTCTATAAAGGTGCTTGAAATTGGGTCCACCTATTAACTGCATGCACTAAGAGAGAATGCACTGAGTCAGGTTCTAAGTGTAGGACAGGCAATCATTTGAGGTTCCATTTGGGAATTTGTAAACGCCTGCTGTTTTTTGAAATTGTTCCATTTTATTCTACCGGTACTATGCAACTTTGATGCACTGTACAATACATAGCAAAAACATATTCTCATATGAAGAGAACATGGGAAAGGTTTCTGGAGGAATTCTAAAAATTCACATGCACAGTGTAATGAAAGATCTAAAAATTTATCACAGGTAACTTGATAATCCCTGAATAGCAACGGATACACAGTCAGAAGTCCAGTCCATTCCCTTTCCTACTCACTGTGTGCATCAACTTGTGAGCAAGCATAAACAGAGTATGAATTCTTTTATTGCAGGAGTGAACCGCATTACAGGCCAAATCAGAAACAAGCAGGACCTAACTTACTCACTTTCATGCCGATATATTATTTTTGAACTGATGGCCCCATAATTAGACTACTTCAGGTCCGCTCTACTCGCCATGGCTATGGAGGTTGCATCTACTATCGCAAGCAGCACACAGATTTAAGGCCACTGGCGACATAACGATTCACGTTTTCCCATTCTGCAGTGGCGAGGGAACGAGCGAGGCCGGAGCACCTAAAGCAACATTGGGACGTAATAAGAACAGAAGAACTGCACGCATGTTTGCTATTTCCATGCCAAGGTCGTACTTCTATGTTACTCGATAGAACCTCAATGTTCAATTGGATCTGATTCAATAATGCATGATCCTTGTTATGAGGAATTAAACACGTCCAACTATGCGGGAGTGGCCAGAGATCAGTTATGCCTGTAACTTCGCAAGGTTGTACCGTTCCAGGATGTCGTCGGATACGATCGCCACAATTGGATCTCGTGCAACGGTGCTCAATACAAATTAAATTCTTGAGAAAAAGACACCGTAGCAGCAGAGAAGGACAAGCTCGGTCGTGATTCTAGATAACCAGGCTCTCTGGACAGATCCAATACATAGTTGCGACTTGTGACTCGACAGAAATGGGCTCCACGGAGGTGGTGTGCTTGTAATGTCGACAGGAATGATCCATTCTGATACAAATGTAAGATAGTAAGAACTGTTGCATGTTTTCTAAGCGCCTGCTCCCTCTTCTATTGTAACCGGTTTGGTGAATTGTGACTAAGCATATATTAAACTTGAATTCCCTCTGAGAAATGGATTGGGTCCGTACTTCCATGGTGTGTATTTGGTTCTAACCATGAAAAGATCCTTGTCAAAAGCAAACTTGGTCATCTTTCCAGCGTAATTCCTCGCACTGGTGGGGAGAAAATGGCGCTCAATGGAGACCGAAAAAAAAGTTGGGGGCAGGTGAGTCTAATGTTTAGCATCCTTTCACTGATACAGATTAAAGAAAACTTGTCAGTCACACATCCGAATTCTGTCATGGTCATTTTGAGGGGGGCCAAGGCAATCGGATTAGAGGTCTGGGAATATCCTCAGGGTCATCAATGGCAGGGATGCAACCACCTATTATGCTCTTATCTACATGTCAAGATTCATCGATGAATTGCAGGGTCAGGAAAAAATGGCCCCTGCCAGTGTACAATTGCGACAAGAAGGTGACAAAAAACAGTTGATACTTCGTCTCTGAGGACATACACTGTCATTGTACTATCACAACCAAAGTTGCGGCAAGTGGATCAATGTGAGGAGTGCTGTGGGCCTTCGACTCAATCAGAATATTGGATCTACAAACACGTATTGAAAATCTCTAGATATGACCCACAGAGGAAATGGGTTGCGTAGGAGCTACTGCTGGTTTGATTTGGATATCCTGAAGTATTGTAATGAAGAAAAGCATGCTGCAAAATGGACTGAAGGCTACAGATGAAAAAAAAATCCTTTCATGGCCAGGATCTACAGATTCAGAGTACAGGTCTCAACTGGCCTCCAAACAAAAACTAATACATGTTTGGATGGCTGCAATTTCCATTATTTTAAGATTGTACCGAAGGGTTACATTTCATTTTGGCTACAAAAGCGCCTGTTCACTCGACAGCAAGCTACCAAACCAACGATGTAGACCCGAAGGCGTCCAGATGCAAATGAATACAAGACCACACTGTCAATTAGTAATTGAATTTCCTTCAGGTGATTTCTCTTCAATTCACAGGTAAAAAATTTGAAAGACAAATCCAAAATGTATCTTTCCAGACCATGAAGTTCCGAAGAACCAATTCGAGGTGTATATGAATTGAATCCTAGGCACTCATGTTCAGGTAATGGTCATTGCACACCATTGACATGATCTGAACATGAGGGCCCCTACAAGATGCTTTTGGGTAAAGCCAAGGTCGCAATACTTAGGTGCAGTAAACTACTGTACAAATGGGTTTGTTGTTCCAGTCAAGTACTCTCCATCCAGATGGTAGAACGAATATGCCATTTGCACGGAAATCCAATTATGTATAAAACCCGATTTCTGCAAGACCCAAGATCATTCAACTGAGCTCAGGAGCATTCTCACACAATTCGGGACCAGTGCAATTGTGTGACTTCGTTATTATGGTGCCCCTGTTTTTGTGGCTTATGGTGGCGATGGCGTCCGCCAACACAGCCTTCGGAAGCGCCGCCGATGTGAACATCTTCAGTGCAATTGCAAGCGAGCCTCCACTCCAAGTGCAGTGCAAGTTGGCCAACATTGTGCTTGTCCTCCCGGAGCAAGCAGTTCCGTATGGGCACCATGTGGGCTTCGGATTCAAGCCCAACATCTGGGGCACCACTCGATACAACTGTGACTTCAAGTGGGGCAATCGATGGCAGAGCTTTGATGTGTGGGTGGACGACTTCTGGCTGTCGTATTGGCTGAAACGACCGTGTCTGCATTGTGTGTGGACTGTGAGCGAGGACGGATTTTTCAGGCAGGAAAACGGATCTGGTGACCAATATTTAGCTTACATTTGGAAGTGATTCACGCACGTGAATTAACGAATGTTTTGTCAATCTTTCATTATAGTTCTCTGCAGACAAATAAGGATTGTGCGTAGTCAGCTAGAAATCTTAGACCTCAAGGTGGAGGATTCTATCATCGCTGGTGAATCGGAAGCCTCGATGATTTCCGAGAACTTATGGTTGGACTTCACTATGTTGATAGCAAGTGTTGTAAGTCGGACTCGGCTGAACTAGCTCATGATCTCTTTGCAATAAACACAGTTTCGTTGAAGTTTTCTGAATGTGGTGGAAGTGTGACTAAATGGACAATTATCTGTGTGTGGCCATTCATGTTTGAATAAGCGTATATAAGTTTGTTTACTTAATACTATTAACCCATACGTACAGTACAGTATCTTCGGCAAACAATGGAGCTGAGACAAGTTTATAGCTTCTTGTTTAGAGTTTAGACTTTAACTGCAAACTGTTTAGCCTCGAGCCGTTTACTGTGGTCTGTTGCTGTTATTCTGGTCTATAAGGTCCTCGTTTGAAGTTGTACTTGATAATTCATTTATGAAATTTTCATTTCAGCAAAATCCGTTCTTCTCTGTCTTCCAAAATTACTCTGAAATATGTTCGTGTTGACATGTTAAAATTGACTCATGAATATATAGTAATTTGTATCAGTCTTGCAAACAGGTTCGAGGGGAAACTCAATGCAAGGGAGTTAGTTTCTTTTTGCAACCTTGGCCGTCAGAAGGATCAAAGATCAACATTTAAGTCGTCCAACGACCGATCTTGCAGCAATTATACACACTCACTTTAGATTGGGGAAGGATTGCACTGGTGCTGCGGTTTATGCTCAATTTTGAAGATTATAGAATAACGACTGCATTTGCATTCACTAATATGTTCTGAAATCAAAATTACCAAACTTGTTGCTTGCTATGGAGTCAGCTAGCTGATCTAAAACCTTCCACTCCTGATAAAGTAGCCAGTTTAATGTCGCTCCGAATTTGGTCACAATGAGTGCGCAAAAAGCAAGCTCGCAGACACTATGGTGTGGAAAACTGAAGCAGATTGAATCATTTTCGTTTCTTTTTTTTTTTTTTTTTTTCATTTTTTTTTAGGGTTTGGGGTTTAGGGCCTTGGACGGAGCCATCGGTGTCAACTGAATTATCGTGCAAACTTAATGACGGTGCAAAATTAGTATCAGCTGCAGTGTTAAATTAATATGGTTTATTAATTTAATTTTGCAGAATTATACTGTAGTCTTTCAGTCTGCATTCATTTGATGACTTTGGCAAATTAGTGTCAGTTGAACCAGCCAGTGATCTTTGCAATTTTGATAAATTGGATTGGATGTATTTTGATTACCAGTAACAAATTGATGCTGTGGGAAGCAGCGTAAGTTCTTGGATTTTTCCATATCACCAATGTGGCAATCAACTATGGGATGAGAAAGCCTATTTTTGCTATTTTTAACTCCATTTGAGTTATATAATTTACTATAATATGAAAGATCTGACAAATTGTAGGCCCAAGCTTGAATGGAATGGGAGAAAAGTTGCTCCCCTGCATAATCCTCATTTCCTATCGGTTTGACGCTCTACCATGGACGAGGTCGATTTTTGGCGACAAATTGCCAAAATAATTTACGTTGAGACGACATCCGACCCTTGGACATGAAAAAACTCGTTTCAGGAATTCACGGTCGTAGGCTGATAGGCATATATTACCTATCACCGTATGAGTGACTGCCTTCAGACCGAAGCACTGAGGAGGACTTGAGGAGCGAACATTTTTTCCCCTTAAATTAACCATGAAAAAGTCAGATGTGGTGGGAAATGTTGCTGGCAGGGACGCATGCAGAATGTACAATTTTTGAACAATTTCACTCAAACAAACTTTAAAATTTATTCATAACATCCTATCCATGCGTACTGCAGTGCTTTGGAACCCTCTCAAAAATTGGAATAACAGCAATACCACATCACCCAGATCTATTAAAAAGGGTCATTCTACTACGAGAAACCGCTCACAAGCTAGACATGGACATGGGTTACGTACAAGCACTAGCTAGCTTTACAAGAAGCTAGTCAGCATACACGCAAGAATGGGCCGAGGCGCTTGCAAGCTTGGACCCAACAACCCTATCATTTGGAAACTATCTAATACTAAATGGATATGCAGAAATTAGTCACGCGGACGGTTCACGCAACTACCATGGTGCAGGAATTGGAATTCACCTTAAAACTGTCAAACTGACAGAAGTTTACAGTGCGCAGAGGGAAATGCTATTGCTGTACAGAAAGCATACATAGTACGTCCATATACATTCTGATGTTAACCATAGTTTGCTTCAACTACTGTAAGTCTTGGATGCATGCTGAGGTGCACTTGTGCGAGGTAAGCTAGTTGAAGCGACCACCGCCTGCTCATAGCAAGTCCAGGATTCAGATCAATCTTTTCAGCGGTCGCCTGTGATAAGCATGAGGAGCTTCTCCGCATGGTTCCACAATCTCCAGAGACTGCCATCACAACGTACAAAGGAGCGAAGCGCATGGAAAATAATCAAGGGGTAAGCAATCAATGTTGTGCAGTGTTTGTTACTATGAAGAGCACTTCACAGGTCTCTAATAGAGTCGCAGTTGAAGTGATCCAAGAGAGGCATTGAAGATCATTAGCAATTCGATCATAACAGAGAGATTGATTCACAAAACTAAATACCTGTATATTCTTTGAGGCTGGTTTCAATCAGTCAAAGAAGAAGAAAGCATCTACGCTAGGATCTAAATAATTCCAAGGCTAACCCAGGGTTTACAGGAAGGCGATGTTACGAAAGTATCTTTTGCAGTTACTGCAAGGTAGATGCATTAGGACACGAAGTATTGCATGCGTACCATCCACAATGAGAATCAAATTGGAAATTTGCAGCAACAGCGGCAGCAGCCGGGGGGTCCAGAGAGAGGCCAAGGTCGAGCACTTCCTGTGGATGCAGTTGGAATTGCGGATGAATGCCAGGGGGGCAGTCGGCTCCAACTCCAAAGGTTGCACCTCCTGCAACTGCATCGAAGACGACAGGCTCCATCGATATCGATGTCGATCGATCAGTAAAGCAGCAGCAGGTCTGATCTGAGACAGTCAGGGGTGTGAGAGAGGGACAGAGCAGCTAAACTGAACTACTGAGGACAATGATATTTCCAGGTCGAGCAATCCAGAGTTAAATAAGCAGACATACGGGAGCGACAGTGAGAAGCGACATTGGGAATTGCCAATGGCAACGACTTTTCGGTCTAGTCGTCCACAACTCGTGATGATAACCCCCTATTCTGGAGTGGGCCATATATTTGCCACCACCCCCCAGCTAGCATATTATAATACTAATAACAACACTCCTTGCGGGGGCGGAGTAACCGCTCATGATCACTCTGACTGAGGTCCGAGGAGCAACGGCCTTTTGGTCGGGGTGCCCCGCACGTTCGGGAACTGAAGTCAAAGCCAAAGCGGGTGCAATCACGCAATGGTGGCCTTGGCATGGCATGTCCGGGAACTGAACGATCTGCACCCAAGGCAAAGGCCCCAAATTCGAGCTACAGTATTCAAGGGGTGCATGATAAGTAGTCCGGGAACTCGTCGGGGTATTAGCTGTCGAGCTAGGTACTGTTTACTCCGCCCCACCCCCCTTCCAAGGACTGTTGTTATTTAATTATTAATACTATATCGTTAAGGCAGGAAGAATATGAAGCTAGGGAGTAGGGGGGCCAAATATATGGCCACTCCAGATATCCTGATACGCTTTTCGGAGACGCCCTGCTTGCAACTGGAGAACAGGTGAAGAATCTCCTTCAGGAATAACTTAATGGTCGAATTCAGGGTGTCGATTTCCGGGAAGAGGAGAACGACGCCTGGCAACGTGGGAAACCAACCAGGAGGACCGAAGGAGGATTACAACTCCACGGACGAATCCACTCCCGCCGCCCTGAGTGGTGCCGTGTTGTTATTTCCAACTGTCAGAGCATCTCCACTCTTTGGGGCGGAGGTGCCTAGCCCTATCTTGGTGCTTGTGGGAGGGGAAGTGAAAGTGCCTAGGCTCGGCACATATTGGAGCAGGATCCTTTCCCATGGGTAAAATTTCATGGATCCATGGTCCACCTTAATTTATTAACTTACCTAAAATCTTTGAATTTCCATTACCTCTAGTGAAAGTGAAATCAATATTCATTGCAAAAAAAGGAGACAGTAATGCCGTAATGGGCAATTTCGTTAAAATGGAAAAAATTCTCTACTTTGGCAATTTTCATAGTTCAAAGCGGGCGGTTTGAAGTGTACAAACGTCATAGATGTCTTAAATCTATACCTCGGGCCTCGGGGGTGCACTCCCCTTTTTTTTGATGTTAGCATGTGAACAAAATTTTGGATCCCTGTATACTTTTTGAATTTTAAATAAAACGAAATGAAAAAAATATGAATAGATTTTTCTACTTTGAAAGTTTATATTTTGAATTATTGATATTTTTATTTGTTAATAATGATTAGTTACAAATTTTTTAAGTAAAAAGATACACTATAGAACTAAAAAATAACTTTCACACCCCTATATTATATAAGAAAAAATTGTCTAAAATATGAACAAAAAATTCCTAAAAATAATTGTCTATTGAAAGCTCATTTTGAGTTGAATATTGATATAACGATCATTTAAATATGTTCTCTAAAAATATTTGAGTTAAAAAAAACATACTATTTTACTATTTTAGTGCATTTTTAACCTCTTCTAGAAATCATTCCATATTTTATTTGAGTTTGAAATTTTGGGAGTAGAATCCTACAGTCATTAGTAACAATGCTCAAAATTTGAAGTTAAAATTATAATTTATTAGAAACCACTTGTTTGCACATAATTTATTGTAGTAGAACTCATGGTTGTCATACTTGACAAGTTACTATTCATTTTTCGACTTTTCGTCCTATAGGACGAATTACTATTCATCAAATGTACTTGAGAGGTACATTTGAGGAATAGTAACTCGTCCTACAGGACAAAAAATGAATAGTAACTTGTCTAGTATGACAACCATGGTAGAATTAAGTGCACCCCCCCCCCGAGATCTATACCATTCTTAGATGTTTGAAATCTATACCTATGATAGATGTCACTTTTACAATTCAGATTGTATAGTCTGAAATCTATAGTAGTCATAGATATCTTAAATCTATAAAAAAATCCAAGATTTTTGAAAACTATACCTATCCTAGAAGTCACTTTTACAATTCAAAGCAAATGGTTTTAAAATGGCACATGGAATGCTACCATTTTAATGAAATTCCCCATAGTAGTACAAAATCAAACTGAAGTCAAGACTAGTATGTATTTCACTATTTTATTGCTACCATATGCAAGACTGAAAAATTATATAGAGTAGTTCATTTCTCAAGATGAATTTGCATGTCAACAACACGTCCTCAAAATTTTCAAATTGGTTTTGAAAATTTGAAATTACAATGATAGTCTGAAGAAAAAGTGAAGAAAATTCATTTAACAAATACATATCATGCTTAAGAGATTTGAAAATTCCAAAGTTAAAGTACATTAATCTCCAAGGATTTGGCAACATTTGGTGCATAAATTGTCAAAAATTTGCCACTTTTTGAGGGTAGAATTGTTGTGAGATTTTTTTTTAAAGATTTTTTTTAAAAATAATACAACAATACAAACTTTGGATAGACTCTTAAGGAATGAGTGGAAAATTTTTCGAAAACTTGGAGTAAAGATAGAGGAAAGATTTTACACATGCTCCAAAACTTGACCAACTTGCCCCCAAAATTTAGGCTACATACTTTTGATTCAAGCACCCGATAAAAAAAAAATTATATTCTTGACAAGATGGTACATGTCTACACCTTGTGTCAAAGTTTTAAGAAGATTCATGCAAAATTGACTTTGTAGGAACCTAGTTGAGTTTTCAATTGATCATTCAACTACCACTTGTATGGGCAATTTTGTTAAAATGGCAAAATTCTGCTACTTTGGTATTTGTATAGTTTAAAGCAGGCAATTTGAAGTGTACAAATGTCATAGATGACTGAAATCTAAATCTTTTTTAGATGCATGAAATCTACATTTGTGCTAAATGTCACTTTTACAATTCAAATTGTGCAATCTGAAATCTACAGTATTCATAGTTTTCTTAAATCTATAAAAATCCAAGATTCCTGAAAACTATATAAATCCTAGATGTCACTTTTACAATTCAGGCACATGGAGTGCCGCCATTTTAACAAAATTCCCCTATCTTGAATTATATTCCATTAATAGTACTACATTACATTTCTAAATAAAACTTTCTTTCCGACATCTCTCAAAATCTACAGCTCTCATTCTCTCAATTGCTCAAAACCGCAAATTCCTTGGGCAGTATACTACAGGTGTCCACCAGGCCACACTCTTCTAATAATATTTCATTACTCAATTATTTAGATTAATTGTCTTATGCCATCTTATAAAATGTCTATTGGAAATGCCGTTGTCCACTACAATAGATAATGTGAACACATAACTTCCTTATGAAAAATAATATATTGAACCACAAGAATAGCAAGGGATGTAAACACTTGTAGATCTCCATACAAAAAATAACCATTCAAATGATGATTTTGATTTAAATTTGTATTATTTTTAATAAAATTGTGTTATTTCCAACCCAAATTTAATACAAAACCATCATCTCAAATGATTTTTTTCAATTTTAATTTCTACTAATGAAATTCTCATACTAAACATTGGCTTTTACATTACCACATATAGCTTTAATGTTGGATAATTGGATCTTATTGATGCATGATCAATCAAGGAGCTAAAAGAAGGGCATTGTAATGCTAATGCAATGTAGTCATACAAAAAATAACATGACTCCCTTTATTCAATGAGAGATTGTCATCAATCTTGAAATGGATTCCATTGAAGTTAATTATGGTTCTCTCTATGCTCAAGGTGAGAAGTATAGAGCAAGTTCTCAACTAATGGAAGTTTCAAGAATTGAGAGGATCAATGAATGTAACTTTACATTTTTGTTCAAATTAGTAAGGAGAGAATCAAGATGTTTTTTTTATTTTTTTTATCTATAGCAATAAAAATGTTCAAATATGAGCATTTTGAATGAACTCAAGTTTTCCATTGGGCTTGACAAGGGAGTGATACCAATAATCCCTCCATTTCTCTTATGATAGTGTTGATAAGTCATCTTGGAAAGCTATATATAATGAATGTAAAAAGATGAGGCTCACAAGACTTGTATCTATGTCTTAAGAACATTGTCCTCCTCTCTTTTACATGCATCTAGTATAGAATGAAAGTAGGGCAACATTCATTAGAACTTCCATTGTCGCTACATTAAATATCAAAGAGATGCTCAATGCATACCAAAATCCCTTAACCTCTAAAATCCTATTATTCCATTGGCGGAAAAAATGGATTTCAAGACAAGCTCCTCTAGTCTTAGTATTTTTTTGTCATTTTTTGAATATTTTTGTAAAGATAGTAAAACACATTTGCTTTCTAGAAAAGTAATTTTTTTATTTCGATTGGTGTTTGGAAGCAAAAGTTATGGCACAAAAATCCTTTTTTTAGTTTGATGGGTAGGAAAAAAACCTCAAAAAAATGAAAAATGAAAAATTTTAAAATTTTATTTTGTAATAATTATATTTTATCTCTCTACATAGGAAGCTTTGATTTATTCCATTTGGATTTGTTAGTGAAAGTTATAGTCAATCTTGTTTTGGGGGGCAATCAAAACATCTTCTTGAAAAAATACTTATAGGATTCATTTCTGAATTCAATTTTCACAATTTTAAAAAGAAAAAGTTTCACTTAAGATTAAGATATCTTGTTAAAACAATCTCACTATTGACATTAGTATGTTTCAATTCCATCTTAGAACTATAAATAGTATAGTTTTTCCTTCAATCTTATACCTACTTCTACTTAACAAATTTTTAGTGAATAAAAACTAAGTGTGTTTTTTAGAATTTCTTTCTTCATTCTACATCAATTCTTCATCATATAAAATTAGAAATCTAAAATCAGTACAACAAAAATTTATAAAGGTTCAAAGCAAAAAATGTAATTGCGTAAGTGCAAAAAAAACTTGTTTCCTTCACTTTAAATGCAAATATCTTGCAACCTACACGGTCAAAGTTTCTGAAATTTCTTCATCAAATTTTTAAACTAGTTCAGTATAAAATGTAGTAAGATATGGGAAAAAAATTAATTTTTTGCTCTTTGCTATTGAAATGGAAGTTTTGAGTGTTTTTTGATGAAAAAAAGGCTTTGGGACTTCAGAAATTGAAAGGTTAAGATCATCATTGCATAGCTCTTCACTGTCTTACACATTGGTATTTGTTGTTTAGTCAAGGTATTGGAGAATCAAAATTGAGACCCAAATGACTATTTTCTTAAAATGTGTTCTTGACAAGGCAAACAATCCTATTGGATATGGTGTTGAATTATGAATATTTGAGCTAGGTGAAGATGCAAATTGTCTAATTTCATGAATAAAAAATCAAACTAGGATATGTACATTTTATGGCTCATTATATGACAATATTATGGTCAAATGCAATATAGTCCACTAGAGCATGTGAGGTGTATGCAAATATAGATAGAACCTCTACTAGTGCATGGTGTTGGGATTATGTTCTAAAAGATGTTTATACATTTAAAGAAGTAAAATAATGGCCACCTATCATATGTCAACTTCCAACACTAATTTTAAAAAAATATGCTTCAAATTGGGCCCACCTTCAAACTTTGTAATTGACAATTATGCACTAAAGATGCTTTTGCAATTGGTGTTTGCAATCACCGACTACAAGGTGACGACATAGTCAACCTCTAGTGATTGAAGCATTAGCAGTTGTCGTTGTAACTATGGCAAATGGTAGTGGCAGAGGTGAACATTGTGCAACTTTTGTAGGACCGATGTGTTCACAAATGGATGAAAAAATGACATAAATGCCACACATGGCTACCTATGTGGCATCACTTTTTATAAAGGGAATTCTCTGAAGGTCAAATTTCTTGGGCAACCTCAACCCCTAGAACAAGAAACTTGGCCTTCGGAAAACTCCAACTTCATTAAATTACTATTTCTTGTATCAAATCTGATTGGATGGACTCTCCAATAAATGTTGATCTCTTTTCTAAGCTCATCTTACATCAATCTAGCAAAGCTATGCAAAACAAGAAATATATTAGTACCCTATATATAAATGAAGATAAAACTCATAATTTACCATAATAAATTGAGCTAGTCCAGGTCTACACTAATACAAAAGCCAGTTACATTTTGTGATCTCTATGGAGAAAATAATTATTATATATATATATATATATATATATGAATTGGTAAGAGGTAAAACAATTCATGTGGAATATGTGAATTTGAATGAGTAGGAGTTCAACCACTTATAATTAAGTCAAAAGTAGGAATTGTGTTTGGAGTAGAATTTAAGACCTCATTTAAGCATAGTAGAATAATGTTACATAAAAAGTTGTTAAATCAAATTAAATTTCATTACAAAAAAATCTTTTTGAGATTTTGAGCCTCCAATCAAACGTTATGAACAAATTTCAAAGGAGGGTTGAAAGCACACTTTTTTTTACCTTTTCAAACATCCTCTTTAAAATTTGTTCATAACATTTGGTTGGAGGCTCAAAATCTCAAATGGATTTTTGGTAATGAAATTTAACTTAATTTTCCAATTTTTTTTAGTTCAAAGTGTTTTGAAAAAGGTTATTTTACTATGCCTAAATGAGGTCTAAAATTGTATTTCGTTTGTTTTGACAAGGAACAATCAAGTTTTCATTTTCAAATTACCTCATATCTTTTGAGGATTCATGATGAACAATGAATTTCAATATAAAAATTACATCTCTACCTTGTATAACTTCAAATGTCAATGAAGCATTTCCTTCATTTTACCATCAAATTTTGTTTGAAGAACTACAATTATATTTAGGTGAACTAAAATTGAAACTCATGTATTTAAATGATTCCTTCATATTCAAAATATAATGGACTCATGTGAAAATATTACCACATGAACTTGACAAGTAGGTACATTTTTTCCAACAAATTTAGTTGAATTTGAGGACCGGATGCAAAAGCTATAGCTTCTCAAAATTCATTATAACCTTGAAACTCACAAAATATGTACATTGGGATTGTTGGCTAGTGAACTTCAATTTGTGAAGACTTCTCTGGTTGGTGTTTACACTACAACTGGTCAAGACTTCTTAAGGCATTATTTTATTGTCTTACTATCTTCTCCAACATCCCACTAGTTGCCTCAAATAACCATGTCTTGGCCAAAACTTCTTGACCGACCGGTACACTTCACCTTAATCTAAAGCGGCCCTAAGAGCATGCCCACCCTTCTTGCAAAACAGCCAAAATATGCAAGCCTCCCCCGGCTTACAAGCCCTTCATCTTAAGAAATCATCCATTGTGCAAGACAGGTGGGAATGCTCTAAGGGAGGTTCTACTTGTACCATCTTGATGGCTACCATCCAGCAACGGTGGGTGGGTAAACAAATTTTAGACTCCATCCTTCTAGAATTTGTAGCAAGTAAGGTAAACCAGCCCATGATAGGCAAATTCCCTAATGGGTGATTGCAAGAAACACTTGTCCTATTCGGGTATCCTCTTGCCAATGGACAAGTGTTTTTTGCTCATAACTTTTGCATTGTTGGTTCATTTTCTATGAAAATTGAAATAAAAGTAGATGTAGTAGTTTTAGACATTGTGTATATTTTTGGATTTTTTAAAAATTATTTTACTATTTTTAAATAGCCCTCAAACCTTGGCCATTTGGAGGGTTGTGAGTCCTATTTTTGACCCAAAAATGCAAATGTGAAGCTCAAAATTGGTATATGAGGACATCTACTAAGTTTACAAAATCATAACAAATATTATTGTAAAATAATAATTTGTCTACCTTCCACATGTGTTCAAAGTGCACTACCTTTGCGCAGCTATAGAGAACACAATTTTTTTTCCTAGAGATAAAATTGCTTGAAAAGGATATCTTTAGGTTAGGAAAATCGGTTCTTAAAGTTATTTTTATTGAGTTTATTTAATATTTTAAAAAAACATAACTTCAAAGTCTGTATTTTCGTAGCGTTTTCGATTGTGCATTTTTAGTGCATAACTTTTAGAGATAAATTTTTTTAGTTTTAAAATTTCAGAAGCATTCTATTTTCAATGATTTACAAATTATTCATATTTTATTATATTTAAAAAAATTATTCCAAAAGTCACAATATTAACCTAAATAAGCCTTTTTGAGCCCAAATCGACAAGTGTTTCTTGCAATCACCCTAATACAAACATTTATCAAACAACCCATTCCAGTTTTCCATCAAATCATGTGAATTTTTTCTAATTAATGTAAATAAGATTTCATTAGGTAAGTTAATGATTGAAATCAATGTTTGGTGTGATGGTGATGAAGATGTTGGAGACTGTTTTAGGAACTTGCACCTTTCTAGTGTAATTCATTATGTGAACTACCTTTTTTATTCCTTTATGTCATGTACATGTTAGAAAATATTTCAACCATGTTAGGAAATATTATAACTCCATTAGGTGGTTTGATGACCACTGCGGGTATAGTTATTGATGGCTTTGGAGGTAGTTTAGAGATTGTTTTGAGCCATTTGGGTCAGTTCACTTAAAAATTTGTAACAAATTCACAGTTTGTCAAAAGAATTAAATTTCAGCTGCTCTCCCCATTTCTCTTGTTTGCCGATATATGAAAAAAAAAATTAAAATTTTTCAAATATGTCAACAAGGGAAACCAGTCAATCTGCCTGTCATAGGCTGATTACCTTACTCTTCGCCGAAAGTAACGCTGCTGCCATCAATTCAGCTGATTGACTCCAGTTCAATCGCCCACTTCCAAGAAGCGTATCAGATGAGCACGCGGCGCGTCAGGCGTTGAGCTCACCCAATTTGATGATCGAGGATATTCGTGGCGGCGCCATTGCAGACTTTAGGGTGCTTCCCCGATCGGTGCTGCAAGATCACGGTCCCCCAATTAAATTATCCAGGCCACAATCTTTACCGATGATCTAGCTCTGACATAACTTGTAGGCAGGTGTGAGGAATCCTACAGAAACACCCACTTGGGTATACGTTCACAGGAGATCATCTCTGGATCCCGGATCGCCAGTCTCTTAGTCCCGCTTCACAGGGTTGCCAATGGGGATACATAGTTTGTGCTAGTAGCTGATTTTTCATTTCCTCTTTACCGCTTTTCCCTGCGTCCCCTTTGTCTCATAGTCTGTGAGGGGAAAACGAAGAATTTAACTCCCACGATGATCATATGCTGAGCTTTTTCGTGTGGATGGTCATCCCGGGAGCGGTTTAATTGGAAAGCCTGTGCCCTTCAGTTTGGGAAGATTTCTGGATTTCAGCAGCGCTATTATGTGTTATCGTCCCTCCGTCGACATCTTCAAATTCTTCATCAGTTTTGACCATTTTTTTGAGTACTTAGTGCTTATTTAGTATTTTGTTTGATGGTGGTGCGCATCATTTGATTAATCGAGCGCTTCACTTGTAACGGAACGGCCTTGTAATTGGTCGAATTAAGAGGCTTCAACTATTTGAAAGGTTTTTTGGTAGAGGGATCGAGTAGCGTTGAGATGGAAGCGAATACAACCGTGATCGTGAATAACACGAAGCAAGACTTGACCATGCAAGTGGGGAACCATCGGTATTTCGTGCACTTTGCGAAACTTGCCAGGGGCGCCAAGAAGAATCTGCGCGTGGATTACAACGATACGTATCAGGAGTTTCTCATGGGCGAGGACAAAGCGGGGAACAAGCTCATCGTCACCTCCGACGAGTGCTGCGATTACAAGTGCATCACCATCACGGAAAACAACGGCAAATTCGACGTCCAACGAGAACCTCGCAGACGCTATGCTGCAAGTGGAAGTGTGGAATATTCTTCCGACGAAGCAGCAGCTCCTGCTTCCAAGAAGAAATTCAGCTGGCGATTCTGGAAATCCTAGAATCGTCGGTCACATAATAGTTGATGTGTACGTTAGCGGAGCTCTAATTTCAAGAAGCTCGACGAAGGGAAACGAATCTAGTCGGTCAGATACTGGGCCAAAAGTTTTGTATTCGATCTCCAAATTTGTCAACGGTTTCGATCTATGTTGAAATTTAGTTCAAGATAGCCGACTGGCTGAGAGACTTAAGGCACTTGGTGTTAAAGGTGTTAGGAATGAATTTAATCTACTTGTGGACCATTTGGACCAGATTCACATTGCAAACAACGCCTCTAACACCAAGTGCGAACATACCTCTAAGAAAGACTATATATATTGCAGCAATTCCTGGATGTTGGACATTCACTATGATCTTCACAACGGAATCCAAGGCATAGGGTGTCAAGAACAATATTGGACCGACCCCCCGAGACGACAGCCAATAAAATTTCAACACGACTTAAGACAATAGGAGAAGAAACAACACGCGAGGAGCTGCAGGGCACGATGGGGAACACGCAGAGGAGCGGCTTAGCCGGCCGGGGCACTCGATGGTTTGGGAAGATTCAAAGGTGATGAATTCAACCCACAACTATATAGTAACTCCTACCAACAAATCTCTTGTTCAAAATTTCCTAAAGTTGAATCATAGGACATCATTAGAATTGAAAATCAAGGACATCATTAGACTTCACTGCACTAGAGTTGCTCTCAAAATTATCCAAATTACATAACATTGTATACCAGATTGGGGGACTTTCCTTTTGCTTCCGCAGGGAGTGGGAGCCCCCAACAAAGAAGCTTTTTAAAAGAGCTACGTGGAGAGAGTTGATGTGGTACTACAGGCCAACACTGTTCTGTAAGCCAATCTACATTCTCCATTTTAATTAAATTCAACCCCTAGGCATCTTGGGGGGAATTATACCTCATGTGTCTGGGAGGTAGGGAGCCCAGTTAGCAATGTTATGTAATACCACTACAGCAATTTCAAAAAGGGAGGGGGAATTTGTCATTTTGTTATTGTTTTCAACATGTGTCACCTTGTTGTTGACTTCCATTCTTTCATGTCTAGTGGGGTTGACTAGAAGCTATAATAACTAAGCAATCTCTTGAAAATAGGAGCAACATTTTCATTAATCTAGCGATTTCCAAGAAAACTCAAATTTATTTAGGGATGGAGGGAATAACATTTACTATATTAATATTTCTATGACCAAAAATCCATGGTTGGAATGTTCCTTAGTGAAATTGATTGACTAGGACACTTGGAAAGAATCACTAAATGACATAGTAAAGGAATGAGACTTGACTCGTGTAAGGGTTGGTGTTCATGAATAATAAACACAATCATGGAGAATTAAATAGGTTACTTAAACTTTGTGCATACCTAAGACAATCTAGACATGTGAATTTGATCACTAAAATTCCCTAGGGACAAAAATGGTCCCCCCAAAGTGTATAGAGTAATGTTACATGAATAGCAAGCTACAATGGTTGAATGTGAAATTTGGAAATGAATAATACTTGGAGCTAAACTAGGGTGTGTATCAATGCATGAGGGTGAGAAATCACATCAAAATTCTTCAAAGGAAAATGATAGACAATTGGTGGATGATCCTTGAAATTAGGATGAATCAAATGCAAATTGCGTCAATGCATGCTTGAAGTGGTTGTTGGGATGTATGTCCTCGTGTGCTGGAATTTCTTTTAGGGCCCAATTTCAACCTAATTGGAAATTTCAATGGGGATTTTGGCATAGGAGGTTGATGGCTTTAAAGAATTGGACAATAAAAGACTAAAGTAGAACTATGAAATCTTAGGAAGAATGCAAATGGATCAATGCATGCTCAAATTCACCCATTTGGGGTGCCCTTAATTGTGAATTTGAGGAAGATATTGGCATGCCATGAATTTGTGATTTCATATGTGTTGGAGGGGTGCACTTAGAGTTGTGTTTTTAAAATAGGAAATTGTCTTGGAGTCCATTGCTTGGAAGGTGTTTAGGGTTAGGGTCACATACCCTCCCCACCATCCAATTTTAGGGGAGTCTTTTTGTCATTGTAGTGAAAAAGCCTCATACCAACAAAGAAAAAATGTCCATCTCCACGAATGAAGTCTGTCAAAGGAAATAAAGGTCACTTCTAAGTGCTATAAGGTCACCATGCAGTCCCACATGTGATTAGCACACACTTGTATGCACATACTATTCACTTCAAGTATATGAATCAAGTGTATGGTGTTCTTAAACCTAATCATATGTAAACAATTTACTACATTTTTCAGTGATGTTTATTACATAAAGATGCATTGCAACCTTACAATTGACAATATGTCTATGCAATGCAAAAATTGTCATGTGATTTGTCAATGTGAATATATATATATGTAGAATTGCATCATTTATTTATGTTTTGTATGCATAAAATTTTATATTATTGCATAGAAAAGTCCAAAAAATAAAAATAAACATTTGGCTCTCCTATTGACACTTAATGAGCCTACAAAAGTTTAAAGTCAATTACAACTTTCTTGCAACTTTAGATACTTCTTTGTATCCTAAAATGCTCATTGTACACTATGAGAACCTTTGTTTTCACCCCCCTTGGGGATGAAAAAAACTACAACAAATTTAGGAAAATATAGATTTTTTCTTGGACTTGATTTATTTACAATATAGAAAATTTGTTGGTTGTGTCACTATGGAAGGTGATGACAGATGCCTTCACCTTCCTTCCACTAAGACGAGCCAAATATCTTGCCATGCAAGTAGGCCACTATAGGGGTGCTTTTATAACATCACCACTTCAATACAATTAACCATTGAAGGACATTGTAAGCTCCACAAACATTTTGAAAATCAAAACTTAAATTTTCACATAGTTCTTGATTGTAAATGCTTTTAAGCTTAACTAGGGAAATGTATCTCTAATAATGTGCTTTTTACTCCATTTTTTTTTCAAAAAATTTTAAATCGTGATTTTTATAACAAACATTTTGAAGATAGCACCTTGAAATCCATAAATACACCATTTTGGAACTTTTTCTATCAAATGTTTCTTCGTGTGGGCTCAATGAATACATCTATTACACCATGATGTTTGTCACTATAATTTCCATTTTTTTGAAAAATTTCATATGATTTTGATCATTTTTTTTACTTATTATGATATTTACAAACAATTTTTTTTTTTAAATCATATAAAATTCAATTTTGAGTTTTAAATTATGAAAAAATGAAATCAAATTTTAGAAATATATTACTACATGTGAAAATATCAATTTTTTGAAATGTACATTTTAATGTAGAAATTTAATGAAGTTTGACCAAATCCAAATGTGAAATGTCCTTTAAGGGTTAAATTAACTTGCTATAATTTCATATCTATAGTTGGTGAGCTTTTCAATTTCTATCTTCTATGATCCTATTTTTTTACACCAAATGTGATCTCAGAATGTGATTCATAAATAGTGAATTGAGCAATTACAAGAAGAATAAAGCAAATAACCAACCAAACTTTGATTTGATGCATCTATCTTTGACATGGTTAGAATGAAAAGATTTTGGAGGAGGTCATCACTTCTCATCCAATTTCACCATATATTACCCTAAGTAAGACACTAGCAGTGTTGTAGTAAAGATGCTCTTCCAATTGCTAAATGCAATTGCATCATCACATAGCACGTTTGCCAATGACGAAAGAAAAGCATACATATATGTTGACCCATAAACAACACTACAATCATTTTTTGGCTGATGAATGACATAGGATCTTGCGATAGGGCAAAAATACAACTATTCATCATCAAAATTTTGTATGAAAAGGGGAAGTCTTATAGAATAGTTTGACTTCCAATTAGAGTTTTTAATTTTTTTTTAAAACCAATGATTCATGCAGTACCAAAAGGATGATTTCTATGGTCACAAGCCTTGTCATTTACAGTAACTATACCTAAAATGAACCACTCCTCAAAATCAAACCCTACTTTTGAAGGAAAACTAAATAGGGAGGATACTCAAAATGGTGCACATGACAACTACAAGTGTAAGGTGAATTTTGAGTACTTTGAAGCTCTATTTAGGTGGCAACCTTAAAAGTGGACATTTTTGGGTATACTTTATGTTGCTTTAACTTCTTCTTTAGTGTCATTTCATCACGTGCATCAAATGCATTTTGGCATCACCTACATGGCACTTGTAGTACCCTACACCTTGTATCTTTGAAAATTTGTAACTATTTCACAATGCATTCGAAAATGATGAAACCACTTGTATTTTGATTCATAGATCTTCACCAATGTGCAAAAATTGTTGTTCATTTTCTAGAGCATATTGGTTATGCCGTAGAGCTTATTTGTGCGGGTTTTTTTTTTGTAGTTACCTTAAGAGTTAAATAACAACAACAATTAAGTTATAGAACGAATGTATAACTTATATTTGTGTCCCCTTGGCCAACTCGAGAGCCTCGGGGCTCGGCATGAAACAAAACTTCACACATAGATTATGATGAGAAGCATCCATCATAAACAATTTAAGCAAGAATTCCAAATTATGAAGTCAATAGAGGCTTCTGAAATTTTCAAAACGTTCAAAGTGGGCTCCTTGGTCCTTTAGGGGTTAAATTGGTCAAATTGTCTTAACTTCCAAATTAATAATTATTTGTGGCTCTAACTAATTTTGAGATCCATTTTTCATATCTTTGTATAAAAGTGTTCACATTACAAAATATTTCAAAAGCTAAGAGCATTCTAGTCCCCTATTTGCATGCAAAAGGAAAATTAAAGTTAAAACTAAAAAAAATTTAGCTTACATGCACTTTTGAAAACATTTATTATACATTGGATGGTTGAGGACTTAGGAGCTAATAATTTTCAAAATTCATAATCCACATAAACACTCAAGTGTACATGATACAATAATCTATTGGAGTGTAGATGCCACCAATCTATCATAATCAATACTAGTGTGCCATGTATTGTTGCCATACTATAATAAAAAATAAAATAAGAGTGTTTTTCTAATTTTTAATTAATAAAAATTTCAGAATTGAATAAATTTTACATAGTAAGTCCAAATGCCACAAACAAAGCTTGTGCACCCTTCCTTGAAGAGAGTTTTTAACAATATTAAAAATGTAATTGGAGATGCACAGTTTATGAGATCTCACCATAACAAATAAAACAAAGAGTCTAATTTAACCCAATATGGTGAAAAAAGGACCGGCATGTGTTTTTTGGTTGCATAGAAATTTTGGATAGGTACATGTGACTAAAGGTTTGTATATTTTAGGATGAAATTTTAATAGAAGGTGGGGGCAAGGAATATCTTTCATATCACTACTAGAAAATGTAGTTTTTCTATTGTTTTGGTCACGTTGATCTGGTCAAAATCTGATAGAAACCTGTTGATTTTAACAGATTTTTGTTAGATTTTGACCAAATCAACGCAACCAAAACAACAAAAAAAACTAAATTTTCTAGTAGTGTATGCACCAAATTTCATGACATTTGGAAATACAAGTCAAAAGTTATGACCAAAAATGTTACTTTTTTCACCAATATGGTTGGATTAAAAAAATCTCTTTTTAGAAAAAAAGAATTCGAAATTGGTTTTCTAGAGTTATATATATGTGGAAAGCTTTAAATCATTCCAATTTTATCAATGAGATGAAAGTTATGAGCAATTTTTGTTTGTGGGCAATTATGGATTCTCTACTCTAAAATAAACTTCGAAATCTTTTATCTTACACAATTTTCAATATTTTTTGAAAAAAGTAAAATGATAGGATTGTAGATTGTTTATAAAAATGTTTCAACCATTGGGATTGACATTATTCAATTCCATAATTAAACCCTTAACAATTTAATATTTTGAATCATTCTCTACTATTGTCTATTTACTATTTTTTCCTATATCTTCTACAATTACAAATGATCTGAAATTTTTCAAGCATCTGACCAACATGTCTAGGAAAAAGAATCCAAAGAGTAACCACCATTTTGGACATTTTTTCATAGGAAAGTTAACTTGTGAAGTGCAGCTGCCCTGTTTTTTGTAGGGCTAAAAAAATGATTTTAGTGAATTTGAATGCTTATATCTTGCAATCCACATGGTGGAAATTTCTGAAAATTTTACCACATGTTCTCAAGTTAGCATACTACAAGATCCTATTGTTACATTTTTCAAAAAAAAAAAAGAAATTCAAAAATTTGGTACTTGTATTAGAAATGGCAGTTTTGGAACGTTTTCAGTGAAAACATAGTGAGGGAACTTTAGGAATTAAGGTGTAGATGAATTTATATTGAAGTAGACTAGTAGAGTAGTAAGAATTCTACTATTGAGTTCCTAATATATATAAATGGTTAGATTTTCTATTGCAAAGATCATAAGCTTTGACCAACTAATATGCGTGTTGACAATTGTATTTCTATTAGTTTTCTAAGTACTATCATTTTTGCCAAAAAATTATCAAAAAAAAAGAAGACAAGTAGATTCATTATTCAAGATCTTATAGACCATGAGGCTTATATGTCATAACATAATGTCAACAAACATATGCCCACCATCCATTTAATTGCCACCATTATATAAGATAGAAGCACCTATAACAACATTTTAAGCAATTCCATAGATTACTTTGAGGTGGAATTAATGCATGAGATCATTTTTAATCCATTGGCAATTAAAAGTCATAAATTAAAAAAAAAGGGTTAATTTTGTGAATATATACATATGAATATGTGAAGTTCAAATATATTGAGTAACCCAAATCATTTTTTGCATTCATGTATACATACTATACATTTTAAAATTTCTATATTTACATATTTTTAACATTTGTTTAGTGTATAATGTTGACTAAGGTTTGAAGTATTTAGGTTTGAGGCTTCTTTGACTTGTTATTTTTATGAAGTCAAGTTTTATGAATGTTTTGAGAGAGAGAGCTCTTATTGTAAGGGTTTGCTTGGCTATGGTAATTAGCCTTGTAAGTGTAGATGCTTGTGTTATTCACTTGACAAGAATGACAAGTCAAAAAAATTTCAAGCCTAGGTATTTTAAATCCTAGTTGACCAAAACAAAGAATCAATTTCTATATTGGGTTCCTAAATGACAAAGAATTCTTTAAAACCACAATATGGGTTAAAATTGAAATCCATTTTAATTCAATATATAATACATTGTGACATGCTTTAACACTATATGCTACATCACCTAACAAAGAGAATGTCTATTTGTTAATTGAAGACCTTAATTTGTATAAAGCTCTCGACATTTGAGGTTCCATTGGAGCATTTGTAAAAGCATTTTAAATAAGAAAAATGAATTCTTCCATTTTAAACCATTATGCAACTTTGATGTATAGTATAATATATGGTTGTCATATCAGACGGAATCTCATTGTTCATGGACAGAATCGGACCGATTAGGGTTGACCGGCTGCGAACTTCATAGGCTTATAACTTTTGCAAAAATACTTCAAATTGGGCAAATGAGATGTTTTTAGGCATCTATAGTTTCGGTCCGATTCTGTCCGTGAACAATGAGATTCTGTCCGATATGACAATCGTAGTATAGTACAGTTAGGTCCAACTAAATTATAAATTTTAGGATCCTCTTGAGATTAGGAGAATTTTGGGAGGCCCATGTGTGCTAAAAATGAACGGAATTTTGAATTTTGAATTGAATTGGAATCACACTGAAGTTTACTTTATCATCACTACAAACATGCATATGTAATTGAAAATCATACAAAGAATTTGATGTTTTCTATACACTATGTACTATCTAGTATTGCCAACATTTGTAAAAATTACAACTTATATTCAATGGTACATATAAGAAATGAACTTTCAAAACTTCTTTAGAGATACTCATTCCCATATCACTTGAATTGCTTGTATGATTTCTTGCTTGTTCTTCACCCAAATGCAAAAAATCTTCAACTATCCTCCAAAGGTTCTCTATGAAATGGTAGATAGTGTACAAAAGGAATTCAAATTATTGTATAATTTTAAATTATTCATTTTTTACTTGTTATGAAGTTGAAGTGCACTTCCGATTGTAATTCCACCGCAATTTGCAATTTCAAAATTGGTTCATTTTTTAACACGCTAGAGCTTTCTAAAATTGCTGAACTTCCTAGTGAAAACTGCCTAAATTTTTTTTCCCACATTAGTACAAGTGTGAGAAACTGCAAGTGCAATTGAAATAAATTTTTTTGGACAAAGTATGAATTCGCTAGGAATTTTTGAAGTGTTCAACCCAAAAGAGTCTGTAGACTACCTCATAACCAACAAAAGCTGAATCTGTAATGCTCATCTCACTACCTAATGCAGTCAAAATATTTTCTATTATGAAAGACCAAAAAAATCAATTTTTACAATGAACTTCACACTGAAAAATCAAAAGTTCCTAATGAGGTCAGTGTTCACTCACTCCATTGCTGTCATGTAAGACATGCATTGTGGCCCACTTCTCAGATACTAAAAAAAAACCCACAATGGGTCATTTCCTAGGCGATGGCAATGGATCATTTGATCACAATGGGCTGTTTTACCTTACTGTACTTTCAGGATGTCGGATATGATCGCCACAACTGGATCTTGTGCAATGATGCTCAATCCAAATTAAAGTCTTGAGAAAAAGACTCCAAAGCATCAGAGAAGGACAAGGTCGTGATTCTAGATATTAACCAGGCTCTCTAGTGGACAGATCCAATGCCTAGTTTACTTGTGGCTCGTGACTTGCAATTGTGACTCGACAGAAATGGGCTCCACTGAGGTAACTTGGGAATGTCAATAGGAATGATCCATTTTGATACAAATGTGAGTAAGAACTGTTGCATGTTTTTGAAGCGCCTGCTCCCACTTGTGTTACTTGGTGAGTTGTGACTCAGCATATATTCAACTTGAATTCCCTCTGAGAAATGGATTGGGCCTGTACTTCCATGGTGTTTATTATTTTGGTTCTAATCATAAAAAGATCCTCAAGTGTCAAAAGCAAACTTGGTCATCTTTCCTGCATAATTCCTCGCACTGGTGGGGAGAGAATGGCACGCAATGGAGAACAAAAAGAAGGTGGGCAGGTGAGTCTGATGTTCAGCATCCCTTCACTAATACAGACTACAGAAAATTTGTCAGTCACACATCCGAATTATGTCATGGTCAATTTGGAGGGGCCCAAGGCAATCGGATGAGAGGTCTGACTGGGAATATCCTCAGGGTCATCAATGGCACCAGGGATGCAACCACTGATTAATTATGCCCTTTATCTACATGTCAAAATTCATCGATGAATTGCAGGGCCAGGAAAAATTGGACCCTCACAGTGTACAATTGGGACAGGAAGGTGACAAAAAACAGTTGATACTTCCCCTCTGAGGACATACATTGCCATTGTACTATCACAACCAAACTTGCTACTGCAGCAAGTGGATCACAGAATATTGGATCTACAAACACGTAATTATTGAAAATCTCTAGATATGACCCCCAGAGGAAATGGGTTGCTGGTTAGGTTTTCCGGATATCCTGAAAGAAAAGCATCCTGCAAAATAGCCAGATGGAAAAGAAATCCTTTTATCACCAGGATCTACAGTTCCATACCAATTTTTTTCCCTCTTCAGTTCATGTTTCAACCGGCCTCCAAACAAAAACTAATACATGTTTGGATGGCTGCAATTTCCATTTAAGATTGTACTCAAGCGGTACATTTCATTTTGGCTACAAAAGCGCCTGTTCACTCGACAGCAAGCTACCAAACCAACGATGTAGACCCGAAGGCGTCCAGATGCAAATTAATACAAGACCACACTGTCAATTAGTAATTGAATTTCCTTCAGGTGATTTCTCTTCAATTCACAGGTAAAAAATTTGAAAGACAAATCCAAAATGTATCTTTCCAGACCATGAAGTTCCGAAGAACCAATTCGAGGTGTATATGAATTGAATCCTAGGCACTCATGTTCAGGTAATGGTCATTGCACACCATTGACATGATCTGAACATGAGGGCCCCTACAAGATGCTTTTGGGTAAGGCCAAGGTCGCAATACTTAGGTGCAGTAAACTACTGTACAAATGGGTTTGTTGTTCCAGTCAAGTACTCTCCATCCAGATGGTAGAACGAATATGCCATTTGAACGGAAATCCAATTATGTATAAAACTCGATTTCTGCAAGACTCAAGATCATTCAACTGAGCTCAGGAGCATTCTCACACAATTCGGGACCAGTGCAATTGTGTGACTTCGTTATTATGGTGCCCCTGTTTTTGTGGCTTATGGTGGCGATGGCGTCCGCCAACACAGCCTTCGGAAGCGCCGCCGATGTGAACATCTTCAGTGCAATTGCAAGCGAGCCTCCACTCCAAGTGCAGTGCAAGTTGGCCAACATTGTGCTTGTCCTCCCGGAGCAAGCAGTTCCGTATGGGCACCATGTGGGCTTCGGATTCAAGCCCAACATCTGGGGCACCACTCGATACAACTGTGACTTCAAGTGGGGCAATCGATGGCAGAGCTTTGATGTGTGGGTGGACGACTTCTGGCTGTCGTATTGGCTGAAACGACCGTGTCTGCATTGTGTGTGGACTGTGAGCGAGGACGGATTTTTCAGGCAGGAAAACGGATCTGGTGACCAATATTTAGCTTACATTTGGAAGTGATTCACGCACGTGAATTAACGAATGTTTTGTCAATCTTTCATTATAGTTCTCTGCAGACAAATAAGGATTGTGCATAGTCAGCTAGAATCTTAGGCCTCAAGGTGGAGGATTCTATCATCGATGGTGAATCGGAAGCTTCGATGATTTCCGAGAACTTATGGTTGGACTTCACTATGTTGATAGCAAGTGTTGTAAGTCGGACTCGGCTGAACTAGCTCATGATCTCTTTGCAATAAACACAGTTTCGTTGAAGTTTTCTGAATGTGGTGGAAGTGTGACTAAATGGACAATTATCTGTGTGTGGCCATTCATGTTTGAATAAGCATATATAAGTTTGTTTACTTAATACTATTAACCCATACGTACAGTACAGTATCTTCGGCAAACAATGGAGCTGAGACAAGTTTATAGCTTCTTGCTTTTAGTTTAAAGTTTAACTGCAAACTATTTAGCCTTGAGCCGTTTACTGTGGTCTGTTGCTGTTATTCTGGTCTATAAGGTCCTCGTTTGAAGTTGTACGTGATAATTCATTTATGAAATTTTCATTTCAGCAAAATCCGTACTTCTCCGTCTTCCAAAAATTACTCTGAAATATGTTCATGTTGAAATGTTAAAACTGATTCATGTAATCTGTATCAGTCTTCCAAATAGGTTCAAGGAAAACTCAGTGCAAGGGAGGCAAGGGAGGCAAGGGAGGCAACCCATTTCTGACCACTTAAGCAGATACACGTATCTGCAGGGCAGGTTTCTTCAGTGGGGAATTTTTGCGTGTGTAGAAATAGAGGTCGGAAAGCTTCCATAATTTTTCAGATTTTTATTTCTCAAAACATAATTACTATGAATTTTTAGCTGCAGATTCTATTCCATCCATACTAATTATATAGACCTTCCTATTTCCGACCAAGGGCTGGTTGCAATATCGAGAGAATGAGAGTATTGTAGCCTACCATAATGCGCCACAACTGATCACTGGGGGCTGATCAGGAATAGGTTGCCTCCCATAGTAATTTATAGTTACTTAGGTCTTTTTGCAAGGCCGGCAGAAGGAGACAACATTTGAGTCGTCCAACGATCGGTCTTGCATCAAATTTAGTCACTCATTTCAGATTGGGGAAGGATTTTGCGCTGCTGCTATGGCTCAGGTTCTTTTTGAAGATTATAGAAATAAAAGAAAACCAAAGTCATTGTTTGCTATGGAGTTAGCAAGCTGATCTAAAACCTTCCGCTCTTGTTCAATTAGCCAGCTTAGTGTTGCAAATATTCAATGCAATTTGTCACGCCCACAACAAAGCGTAGTAATTAAGTTCACTATACCTGATTCCGACCTTTCATCAAGAGTGAAAGTGCTCTAAACAGCAGAAGAGATTGCGTAATTATTGGGAACACATATTTTCATCACTCCAATTGATGTCACTGATTGTAAAAAAATGGCTGCTAGCAAAATTCTAGAAACTCTTCCACTGTCAACAATAGATATATTCTAGCTTAAATACTTATTCAGGCTATTTTAGGTGCAATCATTTTACTGCGGGTTTACAAATGTACACCGGTGCAAGAACATAAGGAAACATACTTAGTCACGAACTTTAGTCGTGGGTGCAATGTTCGAAAACCTCCATATCACAGATAACTACAAAATTGGTAAATTTGCACGGAACTTTTGACATAGAGACTCGGATACAAATCCAAACGAGTGCTACAAAACTTTCCAGCTTCGTACAGACGATTGTCACCATTCATTTAAAGAACTACGATTGATAATTCCACTGCGACACGCACTACAATATACGATACTATGCAGTATAGAAACATAGATAGGCACAGCACGTCACAAAGAGAAGTTGACCTGTAGGTTAATTAAACATTGTGCTAAAGTTGTAAAGCCAAAGAGACGCAAACAGCGTCTTATATATGCATATATATTATGTGCATGTCAAACGCACTGTACATTGCATGACCGATTGACGTCATCATTTACATCCCCAGTGCAAACATCCTACATCCTGCCCTCTCCAAAATACATACGGTACTCACTACTTAGCCTGGGATGCAAATTTATTTAAGTAGTGAACTTCGATTCGTCGATCTGACGACCAGCAGCTTCCGCAGCCTCACCACCAGACATGTCATTGGTGGCAGAGCCACCCTTTTTACCCATCTCTACGTACCCCTCGTGTCCTAACTGCTCCGAACGAGTCTGACCGCCCTTGCTACGACCTGCATTAGCACACGCATCAATCATACTTCAACACACACAGACTTCTTTAATTAATGTCTTCCACAATGCACACGATAACATGAGGCCAACTTCGAAACAGTCACGATCGACACTTTTGCATGGAAGAGCACCAGCCAGATAGCCACAGGAATTAAAAAGACTTGTTAGCTATATCCACTACTTTCAAACATGCAATTGCAACCTCGTACGTATGACTCGTACTGAAATCCAAAAAATTCTCAATCGATGAGAGAACAAAAGAGGGAGAGATATTACACAGGACGGAGAAAAAAGTACTGTACCATGATCGACAAGATCTTCAATGGACCATCTATTACCCACATTCTCATTCCAAATCTCACGAACACAACATAAAATGACAACATTGCATCAAGAAACACAAAGGACTTCATTTGAATAGCAAGGACTGAACGATAGTTAATTAATGCACTTCGAAATGCATACCCTCAGCAAGGTGCTGCTGCGCTTCCACGCTCAAGCCGCCCGTTCCTCCAGGCACCACCGTCTCGCCTGCTGCAGCCCGGGCGTCCAAATCCTTCGTTCCAGACATGGTGATGGGACGTGAGTTTAGTGACAGTGAAACACTAGAAAGCAAGCTCTGCTTCTGTCAACAACAAAGTAATAAGCTTCCACTGGTAAAACACGCAACTTGGAAAGTATTGGAAAGGAATGTGATGAGATTGATCAGCTCACTGTCTCTTTATAGTTGCAGCTGGGGGCCTTCAGCTGCCTTGAATAGCACAGCCTTTAGTTGCCTACATTAGCATTTCATCCATCCATACTCGATGTTGGTGTGGTGTCCTGCAACTATCGACAGGTGGAGAAGCTTCTGGTGCAAGCTGGGCACTGCCTGATTAATTAAGACAGTTTCGTACTTAATTAGACAACTGGTTTAGTCCACTTGTCATGCATGAGGACCCGCACGTTTGGGCCCAGCGTGTTTCGTGACTTCGATTTCGATGTGCTTGTTAGTGTTTGGTTGCCTTGGCCATGCGAGCCATTTGCATGGATGGACGCTAGCTACACTTGGCAGGGTGGAGACGTTCCAACAGGGTGACAACTGAAGGGTAACTTGGAGCGTGTTAATGATGTCAGGGGGTGAGATTATGCAGCCAGGGGGTGAGATTTTTCTGGCAGAAGCCACTGATTAGAAATGAAAATTAACCCCAGAAACGACTGAAAGGTCCTTCAACTACCCCTAAGGCATACAGTGGAGCCACCCATAGCCAACTGAATAAGCAACTACAGACATGATGTGGAGTACATGAAGGTGAAGGAAATATTTCCACAGGTGGAGAGATAGAAATGAAGAAGATTGTTGAAAGTTTTGTAATTTTATCAGTCGAAGTGAATTTACTGTGAATTTACTGTGAATTTTGGAAGGTAAAAGTTGTGTCATATCCATGTCCAATGTGTAGACTATTCTAAAACTACTCATTTAAGAGACTACATATTGTTCACTTTGGCAGTGCAAACCAAAGCAGATGTGTCAAGAGCAAAATGAAGGAATTAATGATAGGAAATCAACAACTCATGTTTGGAAATTAATCCCAACCTCTATTGCATTTTTGCCACCCTATTGAATGCAAATGGGTGCTGGTTGGTGATGGGGGGCTCTACCCAAGCTAAAGAAAACACCTCCAGCTTCTAGTCATTGAATGCCTGTGACTCTAAGATGAGTTGGTGAAGCATATAAGGTGGAGGCACCCGTTACCAACCAGTGCCCCATATGCAATCAATAGGGTGTCTCAAATTCAAGAGAGGGTAGGACTCATTTGCATTAATTTCAAATTCAAAGAAATTGGGTTTTGTAACCAATAATGTGGTCCTGACATTGCTACAAAACTTGTGCCTCCTTTTGTGTGCCAAAGTTACCTACAAGTACTCTCTTAGTGATCAATTTTGTAAGACTCTAAACATTGGACATGGGTCAAGCCCAACTTCAAGTTTTCATAATTCATAGTAATTTCAGTTCAAGCTGTAAATTCACCAAACTTTCTACTACAACGCCATTTCTATCATTACACTTTATTAAATATTTGCTTTGCCAAATACTGCTGCAGATCATATCCGCCATGGCTTAAGTTATCGGTGGCTTCACCTTAACCTTAGAACTGGGAAAAAGGGAAGGGAACGGAGGGTCTCAGTGTTCGCAAATTCCAACGGTATTAGTCCACAGCGGGCAAAACAAAAGTCCTCTGAATCAATCCCATGTTCATAAAATAATGTGGAATATCGTAACATGGTAAATTCCGTAGCCTCACTACTACGGTAACCTTAGTGGAGTGAGACTCAGTCAGAGGGACTTGCCCCACTGACTGCTAAATTAATCTCAATGTCTGCAGGTGCTTCAATTTCATCACGATAGCAGAGAATCAATAATCTCTTCAAGAAAATTCAAAAAGAGGGAGATGGAGGCAAAAATATATGAAGTATCAATCCCATAAAAGACGTCGTCCAGGAGTAATCTTCGAGCGCCCTAGATTTCTACAGCGTCTTCCAGGAGGTGGCGCCATGCTTCGCCACAGCAGCGGAAGCAGGCTCCGCTCCCCCGAACGGTGGCGTGTCCTGGGCACTCTGTCCACAGTGAACTGCCCGTCCACTTCCGCGATGGTGATGCACTGATAATCGCAGCAGTCGTCAGAAGTCACGATGACGTTCTTCCCCGTTCGGTCCGTCTCCATCAAAAATTCTTGATAAGTGTCACTGTAGTCCACCTGTATCGTGTGCTTGGCTCCTCTTCGAATTCTAGCGAAATCCACGAAGTACCGGTGGTTGCCCACTTTCATGTTCAACACTTGCTGCGTGTGGTTCACAACCTCAGTCACAGGGGGTGCCATATGCAACAATCGATCGCTTAACGACCTCCCAGACTCCCGCACAAACCAAATGAAATTCCAACCCTAGATCGAGATTCAAAGGAACCAACCTTGAGCTGACCGCACGAATTGTGCAACCGACACAAAAGAGGCGACAAGCTGAAACTTTAGAGGCGGCACAAGTACTGGCCCATCAAGAATGTGCGAATAGAATGCTCTCTGTCAGCTAGTGGGAGCGCCGATAGAACCAAAACAACGAGAAAGCGAGGCGACAGGGGCAAGAGACAGGGTCGCTTGGTACTGCAAACAAAACTGTGAATTGCAATTGCGAACGGTCCCCGACCATATGAACCAGGAAGACGCGCATTGACGATTCCGATGAGGTTCCGTACCAGTCGGACGAGAGCTCCGGCGGTAGGAGAAAGTCGGCCGTAGTCGGCCATCGGCAGTCGGAAGCCTCGGAACAGTCGAAAGTCTGGAATGGATTGGGTTGTTAAGCGCAGCTTCGCGGAAAGAGCGAGCTCATTGTGGAATCCAAATGCAAATTCGTAGGATGAACGACTGATGTGGCGGGTGGGGGCGGTCACACTCAGTGATTGGGGGAGAATCTGTGGGTAGTGCATTGTTAGCCGGCGGAATTGGGAAAAAAAAAACTGGTTGCAATTTGAAAGCATTGGAAAAAAATTGGTAAAAAAATATCTATAAAATCTCTACTTAGAATAAAAAATAGAGAAAAAATTGGATTCGGTACTTGAAAATCTAGTTCAATCACTTCAATGCGGGAGTGAATGAAAATATTTGGTAAAGCTCAAAAAATATCCCAAATGTTGGTTACACCAGTACAACAACATGTTTTAGAGTGAATGAAGAAGTAAAATGTGTTTTGTATAATGGAGTCAAGAATACCTGAAGACAAGATTACAAATGGCATTTGACTAAATAGAATGCCTTATAAAATGTCTATTGGAAATGCCGTTGTCCACTACAATAGATAATGTGAACACATAACTTCCTTATGAAAAATAATATATTGAACCACAAGAATAGCAAGGGATGTAAACACTTGTAGATATCCATACAAAAAATAACCATTCAAATGATGATTTTGATTTAAATTTGTATTATTTTTAATAAAATTATGTTATTTCCAACCCAAATTTAATACAAAACCATCATCTCAAATGATTTTTTTCAATTTTAATTTCTACTAATGAAATTCTCATACTAAACCTTGGCTTTTACATTACCACATATAGCTTTAATGTTGGATAATTGGATCTTATTGATGCATGATCAATCAAGGAGCTAAAAGAAGGGCATTGTAATGCTAATGCAATGTAGTCATACAAAAAATAACATGACTCCCTTTATTCAATGAGAGATTGTCATCAATCTTGAAATGGATTCCATTGAAGTTAATTATGGTTCTCTCTATGCTCAAGGTGAGAAGTATAGAGCAAGTTTTCAACTAATGGAAGTTTCAAGAATTGAGAGGATCAATGAATGTAACTTTACATTTTTGTTCAAATTAGTAAGGAGAGAATCAAGATGTTTTTTTATTTTTTTTATCTATAGCAATAAAAATGTTCAAATATGAGCATTTTGAATGAACTCAAGTTTTCCATTGGGCTTGACAAGGGAGTGATACCAATAATCCCTCCATTTCTCTTATGATAGTGTTGATAAGTCATCTTGGAAAGCTATATATAATGAATGTAAAAAGATGAGGCTCACAAGACTTGTATCTATGTCTTAAGAACATTGTCCTCCTCTCTTTTACATGCATCTAGTATAGAATGAAAGTAGGGCAACATTCATTAGAACTTCCACTGTGGCTACATTAAATATCAAAGAGATGCTCAATGCATACCAAAATCCCTTAACCTCTAAAATCCTATTATCCCATTGGCGGAAAAAATGGATTTCAAATAGGCTCCTCTAGTCTTAGTATTTTTTTGTCATTTTTTGAATATTTTTGTAAAGATAGTAAAACACATTTGCTTTCTAGAAAAGTAATTTTTTATTTCGATTGGTGTTTGGAAGCAAAAGTTATGGCACAAAAATCCTTTTTTTAGTTTGATGGGTAGGGAAAAAACCTCAAAAAAATGAAAAATGAAAAATTTTAAAATTTTATTTTGTAATAATTATATTTTATCTCTCTACATAGGAAGCTTTGATTTATTCCATTTGGATTTGTTAGTGAAAGTTATAGTCAATCTTGTTTTGGGGGGCAATCAAAACATCTTCTTGAAAAAAAACTTATAGGATTCATTTCTGAATTCAATTTTCACAATTTTAAAAAGAAAAAGTTTCACTTAAGGCTAAGATATCTTGTTAAAACAATCTCACTATTGACACTAGTATGTTTCAATTCCATCTTAGAACTATAAATAGTATAGTTTTCCTTCAATCTTATATCTACTTCTACTTAACAAATTTTTAGTGAATAAAAACTAAGTGTGTTTTTTAGAATTTCTTTCTTCGTTCTACATCAATTCTTCATCATATAAAATTAGAAATCTAAAATCAGTACAACAAAAATTTATAAAGGTTCAAAGCAAAAAATGTAATTGCGTAAGTGCAAAAAAAACTTGTTTCCTTCACTTTAAATGCAAATATCTTGCAACCTACACGGTCAAAGTTTCTGAAATTTCTTCATCAAATTTTTAAACTAAATCAGTATAAAATGTAGTAAGATATGGGAAAAAAATTAATTTTTTGCTCTTTGCTATTGAAATGGAAGTTTTGAGTGTTTTTTGATGAAAAAAAGGCTTTGGGACTTCAAAGGTTGAAAGGTTAAGGTCATCATTGCATAGCTCTACACTGTCTTACACATTGGTATTTGTTGTTTAGTCAAGGTATTGGATAATCAAAATTGAGACCCAAATGACTATTTTCTTAAAATGTGTTCTTGACAAGGCAAACAATCCTATTGGATATGGTGTTGAATTATGAATAGTTGAGCTAGGTGAAGATGCAAATTGTCTAATTTCATGAATAAAAAATCAAACTAGGATATGTACATTTTATAGCTCATTATATGACAATATTGTGGTCAAATGCAATATAGTCCACTAGAGCATGTGAGGTGTATGCAAATATAGATAGAACCTCTATTAGTGCATGGTGTTGGGATTATGTTCTAAAAGATGTTTATACATTTAAAGAAGTAAAATAATGGCCACCTATCATATGTCAACTTCCAACACTAATTTTAAAAAAATATGCTTCAAATTGGGCCTACCTTCAAACTCTGTAATTGACAATTATGCACTAAAGATGCTTTTGCAATTGGTGTTTGCAATCATTGACTGCAAGGTGACGACACAGTCAACCTCTAACGATTGAAGCATTAGCAGTTGTCATTGTAACTATGGCAGATGGTACTGGCAGAGGTGAACATTGTGCAATTTTTGTAGGACCGATGTGTTCACACATGAATGAAAAAATGACATAAATGCCACACATGGCTACTTATGTAACATCACTTTTTATAAAGGGAATTCTCTGAAGGTCAAATTTCTTGGGCAACCTCAACCCCTAGAACAAGAAACTTGGCCTCCGGAAAACTCCGACTTCATTAAATTACTATTTCTTGTATCAAATCTAATTGGATGGACTCTCCAATAAGTGTTGTTATCTTTTCTAAGCTCATCTTACATCAATCTAGCAAAGCTATGCAAAACAAGAAATATATTATTATCCTATATATAAATGAAGATAAAACTCATAATTTACCATAATAAATTGAGCTAGACCATGGCTACACTAATACAAAAGCCAATTACATTTTGTGATCTCTATGGAGAAAATAAGTTATTTATATATATATATATATATATATGAATTGGTCAGAGGTAAAACAACTCATGTGGAATATGTGATTTTGAATGAGTAGGAGTTCAACCACTTATAATTAAGTCAAAAGTAGGAATTGTGTTTGGAGTAGAATTTAAGACCTCATTTAAGCATAGTAGAATAACGTTACCTAAAAATTTGTTAAAACAAATTAAATTTCATTACAAAAAATCTTTTTGAGATTTTGAACCTCCAATCAAACATTATGAACAAATTTCAAAGGGGGGTTGAAAGGACACTTTTTTTTTTACCTTTTCAAACATCCTCTTTAAAATTTGTTCATAACATTTGGTTGGAGGCTCAAAATCTCAAATGGATTTTTGGTAATGAAATTTAACTTGATTTTCCAATTTTTTTTAGTTCAAAGTGTTTTGAAAAAGGTTATTTTACTATGCCTAAATGAGGTCTAAAATTGTATTTCGTTTGTTTTGACAAGGAACAATCAAGTTTTCATTTTCAAATTACCTCATATCTTTTGAGGATTCATGATGAACAATGAATTTCAATATAAAAATTACATCTCTACCTTGCATAACTTCAAATGTCAATGAAGCATTTCCTTCATTTTACCATCAAATTTTGTTTGAAGAACTACAACTACATTCAGGTGAACTAAAATTGAAACTCATGTATTTAAATGATTCCTTCATATTCAAAATATAATGGACTCATGTGAAAATATTACCACATGAACTTGACAAGTAGGTATATTTTTTCCAACAAATTTAGTTGAATTTGAGGACCGGATGCAAAAGCTATAGCTTCTCAAAATTCATTATAACCTTGAAACTCACAAAATATTTACATGGGGATTGTCGGCTAGTGAACTTCAATTTGTGAAGACTTCTCTGGTTGGTGTTTACACTACAACCGGTCAAGACTTCTTAAGGCATTATTTTATTGTCTTACCATCTTCTCCAACATCCCACTAGTTGCCTCAAATAACCATGTCTTGGCCAAAACTTCTTGACCGACCGGTACACTTCACCTTAGTCTAAAGTAGCCCTAAGAGCATGCCCACCCTTCTTGCAAAACAGCCAAAATATGCAAGCCTCCCCCGGCTTGCAAGCCCTTCATCTTAAGAAGTCATCCATTGTGCAAGACAGGTGGGAATGCTCTAAGGGAGGTTCTACTTGTACCATCTTGATGGCTACCATCCAGCAAGGGTGGGTGGGTAAACAAATTTTAGACTCCATCCTTCTAGAATTTGTAGCAAGTAAGGTAAACCAGCCCATGATAGGGGAACTCCCTAATGGGTGATTGCAAGAAACACTTGTCCTATTCGGGTGTCCTCTTGCCAATGGACAAGTGTTTTTTGCTCATAAGTTTTGCATTGTTGGTTCATTTTCTATGAAAATTGAAATAAAAGTAGATGTAGTAGTTTTAGACATTGTATAAATTTTTGGATTTAAAAAAAGTTATTTTACTATTTTTAAATAGCCCTCAAACCTTGGCCATTTGGAGGGTTGTGAGTCCTATTTTTGACCCAAAAATGCAAATGTGAAGCTCAAAATTAGTTATGAGGACATCTACTAAGTTTACAAGATCATGACAAATATTATTGTAAAATAATAATTTGTCTACCTTCCACATGTGTTCAAAGTCCACTACCTTTGCGCAGCTATAGAGAACACAATTTTTTTTCCTAGAGATAAAATTGCTTGAAAAGGATATCTTTAGGTTAGGAAAATGGGTTTTTTAAAGTTAATTTTATTGATTTTATTTAATATTTAAAAAATATATAACTTCAAAGTTTGTATTTTTGTAGCGTTTTCGATTGTGCATTTTTAGTGCATAACTTTTAGAGAAAATTATTTTTAGGTTTAAAATTTCAGAAGCATTCTATTTTCAATGCTTTACAAATTATTCATATTTTATTATATTTAAAAAAATTATTCCAAAAGTCACAATATTCACCTAAATAAGCCTTTTTGAGCCCAAACCGGCAAGTGTTTCTTGCAATCACCCTAATACAAACATTTATCAAACAACCCATTCCAGTTTTCCATCAAATCATGTGAATTTTTTCTAATTAATGTAAATAAGATTTCATTAGGTAAATTAATGATTGAAATCAATGTTTGGTGTGATGGTGATGAAGATGTTGGAGACTGTTTTAGGAACTTGCACCTTTCTAGTGTAATTCATTACGTGAACTACCTTTTTTATTCCTTTATGTCATGTACATGTTAGAAAATATTTCAACCATGTTAGGAAATATTATAACTTCATTAGGTGGTTTGATGACCACCGCAGGTATAGTTATTGATGACTTTGGAAGTAGTTTAGAGATTGTTTTGAGCCATTTGGGTCAGTTCACTTAAAAATTTGTAACAAATTCACAGTTTGTGAAAAGAATTAAATTTCAGCTGCTCTCCCCATTTCTCTTGTTTGCCGATATATGAAAAAAAAAATTAAAATTTTTCAAATATGTCAACAAGGCAAACCAGTCAATCTGCCTGTCATAGGCTCATTACCTTACTCTTCGCCGAAAGTAACGCTGCTGCCATCAATTCAGCTGATTGACTCCAGTTCAATCGCCCACTTCCAAGAAGCGTATCAGATGAGCACGCGGCGCGTCAGGCGTTGAGCTCACCCAATTTGATGATCGAGGATATTCGTGGCGGCGCCATTGCAGACTTTAGGGTGCTTCCCCGATCGGTGCTGCAAGATCACGGTCCCCCAATTAAATTATCCAGGCCGCAATCTTTACCGATGATCTAGCTCTGACATAACTTGTAGGCAGGTGTGAGGAATCCTACAGAAACACCCACTTGGGTATACGTTCACAGGAGATCATCTCTGGATCCCGGATCGCCAGTCTCTTAGTCCCGCTTCACAGGGTTGCCAATGGGGATACATAGTTTGTGCTAGTAGCTGATTTTTCATTTCCTCTTTACCGCTTTTCCCTGCGTCCCCTTTGTCTCATAGTCTGTGAGGGGAAAACGAAGAATTTAACTCCCACGATGATCATATGCTGAGCTTTTTCGTGTGGATGGTCATCCCGGGAGCGGTTTAATTGGAAAGCCTGTGCCCTTCAGTTTGGGAAGATTTCTGGATTTCAGCAGCGCTATTATGTGTTATCGTCCCTCCGTCGACATCTTCAAATTCTTCATCAGTTTTGACCATTTTTTTGAGTACTTAGTGCTTATTTAGTATTTTGTTTGATGGTGGTGCGCATCATTTGATTAATCGAGCGCTTCACTTGTAACGGAACGGCCTTGTAATTGGTCGAATTAAGAGGCTTCAACTATTTGAAAGGTTTTTTGGTAGAGGGATCGAGTAGCGTTGAGATGGAAGCGAATACAACCGTGATCGTGAATAACACGAAGCAAGACTTGACCATGCAAGTGGGGAACCATCGGTATTTCGTGCACTTTGCGAAACTTGCCAGGGGCGCCAAGAAGAATCTGCGCGTGGATTACAACGATACGTATCAGGAGTTTCTCATGGGCGAGGACAAAGCGGGGAACAAGCTCATCGTCACCTCCGACGAGTGCTGCGATTACAAGTGCATCACCATCACGGAAAACAACGGCAAATTCGACGTCCAACGAGAACCTCGCAGACGCTATGCTGCAAGTGGAAGTGTGGAATATTCTTCCGACGAAGCAGCAGCTCCTGCTTCCAAGAAGAAATTCAGCTGGCGATTCTGGAAATCCTAGAATCGTCGGTCACATAATAGTTGATGTGTACGTTAGCGGAGCTCTAATTTCAAGAAGCTCGACGAAGGGAAACGAATCTAGTCGGTCAGATACTGGGCCAAAAGTTTTGTATTCGATCTCCAAATTTGTCAACGGTTTCGATCTATGTTGAAATTTAGTTCAAGATAGCCGACTGGCTGAGAGACTTACGGCACTTGGTGTTAAAGGTGTTAGGAATGAATTTAATCTACTTGTGGACCATTTGGACCAGATTCACATTGCAAACAACGCCTCTAACACCAAGTGCGAACATACCTCTAAGAAAGACTATATATATTGCAGCAATTCCTGGATGTTGGACATTCACTATGATCTTCACAACGGAATCCAAGGCATAGGGTGTCAAGAACAATATTGGACCGACCCCCCGAGACGACAGCCAATAAAATTTCAACACGACTTAAGACAATAGGAGAAGAAACAACAGGCGAGGAGCTGAAGGGCACGATGGGGAACACGCAGAGGAGCGGCTTAGCCGGCCGGGGCACTCGATGGTTTGGGAAGATTCAAAGGTGATGAATTCAACCCACAACTATATAGTAACTGCTACCAACAAATCTCTTGTTCAAAATTTCCTAAAGTTGAATCATAGGACATCATTAGAATTGAAAATCAAGGACATCATTAGACTTCACTGCACTAGAGTTGCTTTGAAAATTACCCAAATTAATACCACTACAACAATTTCAAAAAGGGAGGGGGAATTTGTCATTTTGTTATTGTTTTCAACATGTGTCACCTTGTTGTTGACTTCCATTCTTTCATGTCTAGTGGGGTTGACTAGAAGCTATAATAACTAAGCAATCCCTTGAAAATAGGAGCAACATTTTCATTAATCTAGCGATTTCCAAGAAAACTCAAATTTATTTAGGAATGGAGGGAATAACATTTACTATATTAATATTTCTATGACCAAAAATCCATGGTTGGAATGTTCCTTAGTGAAATTGATTGACTAGGACACTTGGAAAGAATCACTAAATGACATAGTAAAGGAATGAGACTTGACCCGTGTAAGGGTTGGTGTTCATGAATAATAGACACAATCATGGAGAATTAAATAGGTTACTTAAACTTTGTGCATACCCAAGACAATCTAGACATGTGAATTTGATCACTAAAATTCCCTAGGGACAAAAATGGTCCCCCCAAAGTGTATAGAGTAATGTTACATGAATAGCAAGCTACAATGGTTGAATGTGAAATTTGGAAATGAATAATACTTGGAGCTAAACTAGGGTGTGTATCAATGCATGAGGGTGAGAAATCACATCAAAATTCTTCAAAGGAAAATGATAGACAATTGGTGGATGATCCTTGAAATTAGGATGAATCAAATGCAAATTGTGTCAATGCATGCTTGAAGTGGTTGTTGGGATGTATGTCCTCGTGTACTGGAATTTCTTTTAGGGCCCAATTTCAACCTAATTGGAAATTTCAATGGGGATTTTGGCATAGGAGTTTGATGGCTTGAAAGAATTGGACAATAAAAGAGTAAAGTAGAACTATGAAATCTTAGGAAGAATGCAAATGGATCAATGCATGCTCAAATTCACCCATTTGGGGTGCCCTTAATTGTGAATTTGAGGAAGATATTGGCATGCCATGAATTTGTGATTTCATATGTGTTTGGAGGGGTGCACTTAGAGTTGTGTTTTTAAAATAGGAAATTGTCTTGGAGTCCATTGCTTGGAAGGTGTTTAGGGTTAGGGTCACATATCCTCCCCACCATCCAATTTTAGGGGGGTCTTTTTGTCATTGTAGTGAAAAAGCCTCATACCAACAAAGAAAAAATGTCCATCTCCACGAATGAAGTATGTCAAAGGAAATAAAGGTCACTTCTAAGTGCTACAAGGTCACCATGCAGTCCCACATGTGATTAGCACACACTTGTATGCACATACTATTCACTTCAAGTATATGAATCAAGTGTATGGTGTTCTTAAACCTAATCATATGCAAACAATTTACTACATTTTTCAGTGATGTTTATTACATAAAGATGCATGGCAACCTTACAATTGACAATATGTCTATGCAATGCAAAAATTGTCATGTGATTTGTCAATGTGAATATATATATATATGTAGAATTGCATCATTTATTTATGTTTTGTATGCATAAAATTTTATATTATTGCATAGAAAAGTCCAAAAAATAAAAATAAACATTTGGCTCTTCTATTGACACTTAATGAGCCTACAAAAGTCTTAAGTCAATTACAACTTTCTTGCAACTTTAGATACTTCTTTGTATCCTAAAATGCTCATTGTACACTATGAGAACCTTTGTTTTCACCCCCCTTGGGGATGAAAAAAAACTACAACAAATTTAGGAAAATATAGATTTTTTCTTGGACTTGATTTATTTACAATATAGAAAATTTGTTGGTTGTGTCACTATGGAAGGTGATGACAGATGCCTTCACCTTCCTTCCACTAAGACGAGCCAAATATCTTGCCATGCAAGTAGGCCACTATAGGGGTGCTCTTATAACATCACCACTTCAATACAATTAACCATTGAAGGACATTGTGTAATCTCCACAAACATTTTGAAAATCAAAACTTAAATTTTCACATAGTTCTTGATTGTAAATGCTTTTAAGCTTAATTAGAGAAATGTATCTCTAATAATGTGCTTTTTACTCCATTTTTTTTTCAAAAAATTTTAAATCGTGATTTTTATAACAAACATTTTGAAGATAGCACCTTGAAATCCATAAATACACCATTTTGGAACTTTTTCTATCAAATGTTTCTTCGTGTGGGCTCAATGAATACATCTATTACACCATGATGTTTGTCACTATAATTTCCATTTTTTTGAAAAATTTCATATGATTTTGATCATTTTTTTAACTTATTATGATATTTATAAACAATTGTCTTTTAAAAATCATATAAAATTCAATTTTGAGTTTTAAATTATGAAAAAATGAAATCAAATTTTAGAAATATATTACTACATGTGAAAATATCAATTTTTTGAAATGTACATTTTAATGTAGAAATTTAATGAAGTTTGACCAAATCCAAATGTGAAATGTCCTTTAAGGGTTAAATTAACTTGCTATAATTTCATATCTATAGTTGGTGAGCTTTTCAATTTCTATCTTCTATGATCCTATTTTTTTACACCAAATGTGATTTCAGAATGTGATTTATAAATAGTGAATTGAGCAATTACAAGTAGAATGAAGCAAATAACCAACCAAACTTTGATTTGATGCATCTATCTTTGACATGGTTAGAATGAAAAGATTTTGGAGGAGGCCATCACTTCTCATCCAATTTCACCATATATTACCCTAAGTAAGACACTAGCAGTGTTGTAGTAAAGATGCTCTTCCAATTGCTAAGTGCAATTGCATCATCACATAGCACGTTTGCCAATGACGAAAGAAAAGCATACATATATGTTGACCCATAAACAACACTACAATCATTTTTTGGTTGACGAATGACATAGGATCTTGCTATAGGGCAAAAATACAACTATTCATCATCAAAATTTTGTATGAAAAGGGGAAGTCTTATAGAATAGTTTGACTTCCAATTAGAGTTTTTAATTTTTTTTTAAAACCAATGATTCATGCAGTACCAAAAGGATGATTTCTATAGTCACAAGCCTTGTCATTTACAGTAACTATACCTAAAATGAACCACTCCTCAAAATCAAACCCTACTTTTGAAGGAAAACTAAATAGGGAGGATACTCAAAATGGTGCACATGACAACTACAAGTGTAAGGTGAATTTTGAGTACTTTGAAGCTCTATTTAGGTGGCAACCTTAAAAGTGGACATTTTTGGGTATACTTTATGTTGCTTTAACTTCTTCTTTAGTGTCATTTCATCATGTGCATCAAATGCATTTTGGCATCGCCTACATGGTACTTGTAGTACCTTACACCTTGTATCTTTGAAAATTTGTAACTATTTCACAATGCATTCGAAAATGATAAAACCACTTGTATTTTGATTCATAGATCTTCGCCAATGTGCAAAAATTGTTGTTCATTTTCTAGAGCATATTGGTTATGCCGTAGAGCTTATTTGTGCGGGTTTTCTTTTGTGTAGTTACCTTAAGGGTTAAATAATAACAACAATTAAGTTATAGAACGAATGTATAACTTATATTTGTGTCCCCTTGGCCGACTCGAGAGCCTCGGGGCTGCCCCCACCCCTGTGACGCGACTTCCGTAACAGTAAGTTATGTAAGTTACTGAGCAACCGAAATGTGCTTACGCAACAATTTCCGCTAGGCACACGTGGGCCAGGGCGAACTGACGCCCTCATTGCCCCTTTTTTTTACCCCTGGAGAAAACACTGGAATTCTTTTATCTGCCACATATGATAAAATTTGCAAATTCTAAACTCATATTTGCAATCGAAGGCCCCAAATTAGCTGCTAGAGTTGGAGAAATACCAAATTGACACAGCACAAAATAGAGGGCAATTTTTACATTGACCTTTTCACAAGGGCAATGAGGGGGGCAATTTGTCTAGCCAAAGGCAGAGAAGATTCACCCCGTTATTGCCCCATGCAAGGTTAACCCCTAAAGGATTTTGACTATGTTGTCACCAAAAGCGCTTCAAAACTACCATTTTTAGTACAAGTATCAAATTAAAAAAAGAAAAACATTTTTGAACACATGTAACCATAGGAACTTGTAGTACGCTGGTTTGAGATTTGTGGAAAAAATTTCAAAAATTTACACCGTATAGATAGCAAGATATTAGTGTTTGAAGTGACAAAAATCCTTTTTTGGGCCCTACAAAAAACCGGGCAGTTGCACTTCACAAGGTCACATTGGTATGAAAAAAGTGTTCAATATGGTGGTTACTCTTTGGATTAATTCTTCAAGGAAAATTGACTACATGCTTGAAAATTTTCAGATCATTTGGAATTATGTAACATATAGGAAAACAATAAGTAGGTTGAAAGATGTAGATAATGATTTAGAATACTAAATTTTTAACAATTTATTTATGAAATTGAAAAATGCCAATCCTAATGGTTGTAATGTTGTGATAAATAATTTACATCTAATGTTTTTATTTTTTTTCAAAAATATTGAAAATTGAATTAAAAAGAGAACTTCTTAGAGTAAAGAATCCATAACTACCCGCAAACTACCCACAAACTAGAATAGTCCCCATAACTTTCATTTCATTAATCAAAATGGAATGGTTCAAAGCTTTCCGCTTATAAATAAATTTAGAGAAAAAATTTTAAATTTTTATTTCTTAAAAAAGTGATTTTTAAAGAAGTTATTTTGCTACATGGATTGTCTACCGATCACTAAAAACTACATAGTAGGCAATAACTTTTTAACCATGTAGTCAAAAGTTATGAAAATTGTTGGGCAATAAGGATACTCCTTAGGCACATGTTGTGTGAAAATTTCAAAAAATAAAATAAAAAACTTCATCTGTAATGAGTTGCCAAAAATTGCTATGTTGCCAAAAAAATGCAGTTTAGAACTTTAAGGGTTAAATGTCAAAATTGCCCCCTATTTTGTGTTGCAAATTTTTTATATTTTTTCATTTCTCCTCACTAACTTGGGGACTTTAATAATTTAATTGCTATTATGAATTCAAAATTTTTAAATTTTATTTTAGATGGTAAATTATAAATTCCAGTATTTTTTCCAAAGGTTAAATATAGAGTAGTAAGGGGATCAATCCTCCTTAGTCATAAAGCCAAGGTTGCCATCAATCTAGCAAATTAAGTTAATTTGAGTTCAATTGCACACTTCTAAGAGCAAGATGTTATAGTGGTCATACAAAGTGCCCTTGTAGGATGAGTTACTCATAGGGAAACATAGAAAATTTTCATTTCCTACTAATGATCAAATTTGAATTTTTTGGATTCATATTTAAATTCAAAGGTCCATAATTGACTATAGGATGAAAGACACAAAATTAACATGGCACAAAATAGGGGACAATTTTTTTATAATTTATAATTAATGTGCTTAAGGTTTGAAATTGAGTTTCCAAATCAGATTCTTACGGGTCCACATCACCTTAGACCATTCACGAGATGACATGTGCACATTTTTTCAAAAACTACTTAATTTCTACCGAATTTGGCCTTCACGTAGGGTAATCTCTTCTATTAAGATAAGATGTTTGTTTTGTTTATTTGTTTATTTGTCACGTTGAGATCTCCCGGACCATGCGCCCCCCGGTTGTGTGCTTGGTACTGTCAGAAAGCCCTTAGTGAGGAGGGGGGCACCAGCTTGGTTTCGTGGCATTCGAACGTATGGTGTGATAGTTATGCATTTTTGAGTTCTTTTTGGTTCTAAAAAATTAGAAAATTACTTTTTCTTTTACTTTGGTCACAATTTTGGTACCGTCGGAAAGCTCTCGGTGAGGAGGGATGCATAAGCTTGGTTTTTGTGGCATTCCGACTCATGGTGAGAAAGTTATGTATTTTCAAGTTGTTTTTTGTTCTAAAAAATTAGAAAATTACTTTTACTTTTGTTTTGACTGTGGCAACAATACAAGACACACGTACTTGGTACCGTTGGAAAGCCCACGGCGAAGAGGGGTGCACTAGCTTGGTTTCGTGGTGTTTGGAAGTACGGCATGAAAATTATGCATTTTTGAGTTATTTTTGGTTCTAAAAAATTAGAAAACTATTTTTTCTTATATTTTGGTCACAATTTTGGTATCGTCAAAAAGCTCTCAGCAAGGAGGGGTGCACCAACTTGGTTTTGTGGCATTCCAACTCATAGTGAGAAAGTTATGGATTTTTGAGTTGTTTTTGGTTTTATAAAAATTAAAAAATTACTTTTACTTTTGTTTTGATTGTGGCGACGCCACAGGGCACACATGCTTGGTACTGTCGGAAAGCTCTTGGTGAAAAGGGGTACACCGGCTTGGTTTCGTGGCGTTCGGACGTATGATGTGAAAGTTATGCATTTTTGAGTTATTTTTTTTTCTAAAAAATTAAAAAATTACTTTTAGTTTTGTTTTGACTGTGGCAACGACACAGGGCACACTAGTCTTTACATAACATTCTTAACCAGTGGTGGGGGGTACCTTTTTGCTCCCTTGAAATGGGGAGCCCTCCAGTTTGACAAGTGTTGTGAGCTTGTCCTCTAGCTCTCAGTCCCCCAATACAAAGGCTAAGATTATAACTGAAGATCACCACAGGCATCCCGGAGGGGATTATCCCTCCAGCTGGGGGGAGGAACCCAGCGTTGCTTAAGAATGTTATGTACCTGTAGGACCCAGTTAGTGTGATCACTTTAACGACCTGCCTTCTAGGAAGTGTATATAGAAGATAGCACGCGGCGCGGCTATCGCGCGCCAGCGTTGAGCTCACACCGACTTGATGATCGAGGATATTCGTGGCGGCGACATTGCAGACTTTGGAATGCTCTTCTGATGGGTGATGCAAGATCACGGCCCCCCAATGAAATTATCCAGGCTCCAATTTTTTCCGATGATCGAGCTCTGACATAAGCTTATATCAGGTGTGAGGAATTCTACAGAAACATCCACTTGGGGATACGTTCACAGGGAGATGATCTCTGGATCCCAGATCGCCGGGTCTAGTATTAGTCCCGTTTTACAGGGTTGCCAATAGGGAAAGTGTGTGCCAGTAGCTGATTTTCATTTCCTCTTGCCGCCTTTCCCAGTGCTAAATCATCTGGGAAATTTCGGGTAGTCGTCTCGGAGGGGAAACGAAGAATTTAATCTCCCACGATGGTCATATGTTGCTGAGCTTCTTCGTGTGGGTGGTCATCTCGTGAGCGGCTTAATTGAAAAGTCTGTGCCCTCCAGTTTGCGAAGATTTCTGGATTTCAGCAGCGCTATTAAGTATGTGCTATCGGTCCCTCCGTCGACATCTTCAAATCCTTCATCAGTTTTGACCATTTTTTTTGAGTATTTTGTGCTTGTTTTAGATTGATGGATAATTTAATTGATGACTCCAATTAAATTATCCAGGCCCCAATCTTTTCCGATTATTACGATGAGCGAAACTTCCACCGCTACGAGCGAAACTTCCACCGCTACAAGCGCAAGCCTGTTCTAATAAATGTTGCTCTTTCTCTGATCTTGCTCTGACATCAGGCAGGTGAGGAATTCCTCAGAAACACCCACTTGGGTTAGTAAGGGTCCCATTTTCCTGCCTCATGGGTAAACGTTCTTTACGTACCTCATCGGTAAGCGTTGTCGGAGTTGGTAGGGTGCTTGCTGCCACACACTGTTCACAGATAGTGCCATTTCAACTTCCCCTATCCCACCGTGTGTCCACTTATTCAATACACGACTGGTCGACCTGGAAATTTATACTTCAGCAGTTCACTTCAGCTGCTCTGTCTCTCTTGCTCTCACGCCCAGGCTGACTGTCTCAGATCAGATCTGCACCTGCGTCACTGCGATCGACTCGAAGTTAATTTCCTCGAATTCGATCGACATCGATATCGATGGCTGTAGTCTTCGATCCAGTTGCAGGAGGTGCAACCCTTGGAGTTGGAGCCGACTGCCCCCCTGGCATTCATCCGCAATTCCAACTGCATTCACAGGAAGTGCTCGACCTCGGCCTCTCTCTGGACCCCCCGGCTGCTGCTGCCCCCGCTGCCCCTGTTGCTGCAAATTTCCTATTTGATTCTCATTGTGGATGGTACGCATGCAGTAGTACGTGTCCTAATGCATCTATCTTGCAGTAATTGCGAAAAACACTTTCATAACATCGCTTTTTGGCAAACCCCGGGTTAAATAGCTTTGGAGTTATTTATGTCTGTAGATCTGGTCGTAGTTGCTTTCTTCTTCTTTGTCTGATTGAAGCCAGCTTCAAAGAAAACACGGGTATTTAGTTTTGTGAACCAATGTCTCTGTTATGATCGTACGTATTGCTGATCGATCTTCAATGCATCTCCTTGATGACTTCAACTGCGACTCTACGGGAGACCTGTGGAGTGACCTGTGAAGTGCTCTTCATATTAACTGACTTCTTGTTCAGTGAAATGGTGGCTCAGTCGTATGGGCAGCCCATATATTGATTGCTTACCCTTTATTATTTTCCACGTGCTTAGCTTCTTCGTATGTTGTGATGGCAGTCTCTGGAGATTATGGAACCATGCGGGGAAGCTCCTCATGCTTATCACAGGCGGCCAGTGAAAAGATTGATCTGAATCCTGCAGTTACTATTAGCATGCAAGCGGTGGTCGCTTCAACTTACGTCAATAACTAGCTTACCTCGCACAAGTGCACCTCAGCATGCATCCAAGGTCGACTTGCTGCAGTTGGGAGCAAACTAATTAAGGTTAATAGTAGAATATGTGATTAGAAATTATGGACATACTATGTTTTCTGTATAGCACTAGGCATTTCCCAGTGAATTCCAATTCCGGCACCATGCTTGTTGCATGAACCGACTGCGTGACTAAATTCTGCATACACAGTATTAATTAGACAGTCTCCAAATGATATGCCAGCAAGCTTGCAAGCGCCACGGCCAATTCTAGCATGTATGCTGGATAGCTTCGTAAAGCTAGCTTGAGCTTCAGTTGTACATAACCTAGATGTCTACCTTGTAAGCGGTTTCTCTTAGTCGAATGACCATATTAATAAATCTGGATGATGTGTGTGCTATTCCCATTTTTGAGAGGATTGCAAAGCACTCCAGTACGCATGGGTAGAATGTTATATAAAAAAATTATAAAGGTTCAAAGCTAACTTGTATTAGTGAAATTGTGAGAATTCTCTGATTCTTCAAGATGAAAAAAAATTCCATTTAAGATTGTACTGAAGGGGGACACTTTGTTTTGGCTATAAAGAACCTGTTCACTCGACAGCAAGCTACCAAGCCAATTATGTAGACCTCAAGGTGTCCAGATGCAATTAAGCACAAGACCATGCTGTACATTATTATTGAATTTTCCTTCAGGTGATTTCTCTTCAATTCACAGGTAAGAAATTTGAAAGACAAATCCAAAATGTATCTTTCCAGACCATGAAGTTCCGAAGAACCAATTCGAGGTGTATTTGAATTGAATCCTAGGCACTCATGTTCAGGTAATGGTCAGTATAGACCATTGACATGAACTGAACATGAGGGCCCCTACAAGATGCTTTTGGGTAAGGCCAAGGTCGCATTACTTAGGGTGCAGTAAACTACTGTACAAATGGGTTTGTTGTTCCAGTCAAGTACTCTCCATCCAGATGGTAGAACGAATATGCCATTTGAACGGAAATCCAATTATGTATAAAACTCGATTTCTGCAAACACCCAAGATCATTCAACTGAGCTCAAGAGCATTCTCACACAATTCGGGACCAGTGCAATTGTGTGACTTCGTTATTATGGTGCCCCTGTTTTAGTGGCTTATGGTGGCGATGGCGTCCGCCAACACAGCCTTCGGGAGCGCCGCCGATGTGAACATCTTCAGTGCAATTGCAAGCGAGCCTCCACTCCAAGTGCAGTGCAAGTTGGCCAACATTGTGCTTGTCCTCCCGGAGCAAGCAGTTCCGTATGGGCACCATGTGGGCTTCGGATTCAAGCCCAACATCTGGGGCACCACTCGATACAACTGTGACTTCAAGTGGGGCAATCGATGGCAGAGCTTTGATGTGTGGGTGGACGACTTCTGGCTGTCGTATTGGCTGAAACGACCGTGTCTGCATTGTGTGTGGACTGTGACCGAGGATAGATTTTTCAGGCAGGAAAACGGATCTGGTGACCAATATTTAGCTTACATTTGGAAGTGATTCACGCACGTGAATTAACAAGTGCACCTGCTTCCAGGAAGCAATGAAGTTTGTTTTATGAAGAGCTCATAAGCCCATTCGCTGCAGCCAAAATAAGGATTGTGCGTAGTCAGCTAGAAATCTTAGGCCTCAAGGTGGAGGATTGTATCATCGATGGTGAATCTGAAAACCTCGATGACGTCTGAGAACTTATGGTTGGACTTCATTATATTGTTAGCAAGTGGTGTAAGTCGGACTCGGCTGAACTAGCTCATGATCTCTTTGCAATAAACACAGTTTCGTTGAAGTTTTTTTTGAATGTGGTGGAAGTGTGACTAAATGGACAACTATATGTCTATGGCCACTCATGATTAAATAAACATATACAAGTTTTTTTACTTAATACTATTAACCCATACGTACAGTACTGGCTATGGGGTATTGTTGGTGAAGGTAGTCTGTCCATATTCTTCCTGTGTTCTAACTACTGCTAATGAACCATGAATTGTTAGGCTAGGAATGAAAAATAGTCCACTTATGAATTGGTGCCAACTGGGATTTATTGTTGTACAATTTTATGAGTGGTTGGGGCTAAGTTTGATTTGGGAGTAGTCAAAATTTCAGTGAAATAATGGGGAGTAATGAGTGGTGTGTCACTTTGTGCTAGCCTAGGCAATTACATGCACCATGTTGTTGAAGTTTAACCCAGAAACGACGCCAGTGCCATTTTGTGGCTTTTTGATGAATGCTTTTTGAACTATAGAGAGCTGGGAAGCAATTTTTCATCCACTTCTTTCTTGTTGACCTTCCATGTTGGGTTATGAAGATAATTTAGTTGAGTTTGGAGTTTTGCTATTGTTTGTCTTCATATAAATGAGAAGTTACTAAAAAAAACCGGATCACAAAATATGCTATTTTAGTGTATTTTAGGAAGTTGTTGCTCCTTGGTTTAAATCTGAAATTTCTCTACAAAAATGATATTTTTTGAATTTAAGCCCAACTAACAAAATAAAGTTCATTCACTCTAGTTTCTACTCCAATTTGAATTTTGAAAAAATTCTTAATATTCAAATTTTTATTGCAGTTTGAACTTTGGATGTATGTTCAATGTCTACTACGTTCTAATTATAGAATGGCACGGAACATGAGTTTACACCATGTTGTTCATCACTATAATATGCACACATGGTGAAATTTTCAGATTTTTTGAAATAATTTTCTATTTGATATGATTTTTCTTCATTATATCTACAAAAATTCACAAAAAAATCAATTATTTACAAAAAAATCTAAAATTTTGGTGAAACAAATAAGACATTTTGTTTCATCTTTGAAAAATAAATTAAATTTTTTTTCATACATATGTAGTTGCAAAATGGCAACAAACTAAGTGATGACAGTGAGGCTTGAAATCAACGGTCATAGGTCCGTCATATAGGGGTTAAAGTTTGCAAGCTTCCATTTTTGGACTTCATTTGCACCATTGATGGACAATTGTTTGACATTTAATGGAAGTACCTATGGCCTTCAATAACACCCTACTACTATGAGCTTTAAAAAATTATGTATAATTTAGTTTTAAGTTTAAAAATTATAAACCAAATTGTATAGATGTGTCTCCTTTACCTCAAAATTTGTTAGAAAGTGCTATGATCCACACAAAAAAGATGTTAGGCCAAATATGCTCTTATATGGGCTGTTTTTGTCCCTCCTTTCTTATAGTGTAGAATTCAACCCTTGAACGTCAACATAGACATTTGGCCTGTGCCCCCCAAGACCAAGATAGTCATAACAATGCTCCTATTGTTTGACCAATGGGTGCATTGTTTGTTTCTACATTGAGCAATGAAGTCATCCATGAAACTCTTTTTGTCCCGAGTATCATTCAAGGGTTAACTGCAAAAATATTTAGCCTTGAGCAGTTTACTGTGATCTGGTGATGTCATTCTGGACTATAACATCCTCGTTTGAAATTGCATCCGATAATTGACATGGAACTGTCACTTCATCAGAATTCGTCCCTCTCCCCCTCTCGAAAATTACTCTCAAATGTGTTCGCGTTGAAATGTTCAGACTGGCTCGTACAAAGTAATCTAAATCAGTTTTGCAAACAGGTTCAATGAAAACTAATCGCAAGGGAGTTTATTTCTTTTCGCAAGACCAGCAGATGAGCAAATACTAACACTCGCGTCGTCCAACTACTGGTCTTGCATCAATTATAATCACTCATTTTAGATGGGGAAGGATTTTGCGCTGTTGCTGTGGTTTAGGCTCATTTCGGAGAATAACGACTACATTTGCATACACTGATATGCAGATGTTCTGAAATCAGAAATTACCAAACTCATTGTCTCCTATGGAGTTAGCAAGCTGCTCTAAAACCTCTCTTGATAAAAGAAGCCGTCTTAATGTCGCAATTATTCACATGCTGCTTGCGACATTCACAAGCAAGTGTTGTGACGAAAGCATACTCACAAAATTCTGGAAATTGCATTTCACTGTCAACAATGCCGAGACAACTTAAATGTTTATTCATTCTGGCTATTTTAGCTAGGTACAATCAGCTTACTGCGTGTGCACAAAGGGGAATTTGCACGAACTGGTGCAAGAACAAAAGAAAACATACTAGGTAGACAAAGCGTCACTTACGAATGCTAGTGCAATTTTCTTAAACCCCCATATCAACGATCACAAGAATCGATGGAACAACGACAAAATCGACGGCTTAGGCATTTGAGGACAGACAGCCTCACATACAAATCCAAACGAGTGCTACAAAACTTTCCAGCATTGTGCAGATAAATGTCAACACTCATTTAAAGAAGGACAATTTAATTGATGATTCCAAGTTCGTGTGGCACGCATTACAATATACGATACTAACAAATATAAAAGCATAGCACGTGACACAGATATTTAAAACCATACATTGTGCTCAAGTTGTAAAACCAAAGAGGCGCAAACAACATCTCACATACATATTATGCGCATGTCAAACGCACTGTACATTGCAAAACCGATGTATTCACGTCATCACTTCCATCCCCAACTGGTGCAAATCTCCTACATTCTGTGCAAATGTAAACTGTTTTAACCAAGAGTATCTTGGATGCCAATATATTTAAGTGGTGAACTTCGATTCGTCGATCTGACGACCAGCAGCTTCCGCAGCCTCACCACCAGACATGTCATTGGTGGCAGAGCCACCCTTTTTGCCCATCTCTACGTACCCCTCGTGTCCTAACTGCTCCGAACGAGTCTGACCGCCCTTGCTACGACCTGCATTAGTACACGCATCAATCAATCATACTTCAACACACAGACTTCTTTCATTAATGTCCTCCACAATGCACACGATAACGTGAGGCTAACTTCGAAACAGACACGATCGACACTTTTGCATGGAAGAGCACCAGTCAGATAGCCACAGGAATTAAAAAGACTTGTTAGCTGTATCCACTGCATTCACATGCAATTGCAACCTCGTACGTATGACTCGTACTGAGATCAAAAACTTCTCAATATCCACTCCTTGGATTCGATGAGAGAACAGAAGCTGTGATTGGAGGAAAAGATAGTACACAGGACGGAGAAAAAAGTACTGTACCATAACCGAAGAGCTCTTCAATGGACCATCTATTACCCACATTCTCATTCCAAATCTCACGAACACAACATAAAATGACGACATTGCATCAAGAAACACAAAGGACTTCATTTGAATAGCAAGGACTGAACGATAGTTAATTAATGCACTTCGAAATGCATACCCTCAGCAAGGTGCTGCTGCGCTTCCACGCTCAAGCCGCCCGTTCCTCCAGGCACCACCGTCTCGCCTGCTGCAGCCCGGGCGTCCAAATCCTTCGTTCCAGACATGGTGATGGGACGTGAGTTTAGTGACAGTGAAACACTAGAAAGCAAGCTCTGCTTCTGTCAACAACAAAGTAATAAGCTTCCACTGGTAAAACACGCAACTTGGAAAGTATTGGAAAGGAATGTGATGAGATTGATCAGCTCACTGTCTCTTTATAGTTGCAGCTGGGGGCCTTCAGCTGCCTTGAATAGCACAGCCTTTAGTTGCCTACATTAGCATTTCATCCATCCATACTCGATGTTGGTGTGGTGTCCTGCAACTATCGACAGGTGGAGAAGCTTCTGGTGCAAGCTGGGCACTGCCTGATTAATTAAGACAGTTTCGTACTTAATTAGACAACTGGTTTAGTCCACTTGTCATGCATGAGGACCCGCACGTTTGGGCCCAGCGTGTTTCGTGACTTCGATTTCGATGTGCTTGTTAGTGTTTGGTTGCCTTGGCCATGTGAGCCATCTGGCTGCATTGCGCGGATGGACTCTAGCCACACTTGGCAGGGAGGAGACAGTCCACCAGGGTGACAACTGAATGTGAACTTGAAGCGTATTAGCCCTCGAAAGGCCATTGGGTTCCTCTATACAACCCGTATTTAGCCTTATAACTCTTCAATTGTGGTTTACTATATGCAAATTGTGATACATTGTTATTTACACACTACCATGATCACTAATTTACTTTGTACTTCATAGTATTTGGACAATGTTTGTTTTTTCAAATACTACCATATATTCGTAATATATTATATGGCCACTATGGGCTTTCAGGCCTTTTTAGGATTAACCCTTGAAGGGCCTGAGAGCCCTTCACGGCCATAAATCATAGTATACTATATTATGAATTTGGTGTTATTTGATTAAAAAAACATTGACCAAATATTCTTCAATACAATGCATAGTAATTTATACCTTAAATTTAGTTGTTTTGTTTTGTTTGTTTGTTTGTCACATTGAAATCTCCCAGAATGTGCATCCTCTAGTAGCGTGTTTAGTACTATCGGAAAGCCCTCGGTGAGGAGGGGTGCACTAGCTTGGTTTTGTGGTGTTCGGATGTATGGTGTGAAAGTTATTGAATTATAAAAAATTTATGAAATAAAAAATTAGAAAATTTATTTTATTTTATTTTTGACTGTGGCAACAGCACAAGGCACAGTCGTGATTATGATAGAATGTAAATAACAATGTATCACAATTCATGTATTAAAACACAATTGAAGAGTGAGAAAGTCAAATACAGGTCATATAGAGGGACCCTAAGGGCCTTTCAAATATCAATGATGTCACAATTTGAGATTATATGTACACAAATCATTGATTAGAAATGAAAATTAACCTTGAAACTATTGAAATGTTTTTGACTCTAAGAAAACACCGTAGGCACAAAGTGTTCTATAATTGAGAGAGAATCTTTCAAATTTTTTTGATAAGATAGAAGTGTAGATGTCCAATTGTTCATCTTTAAAATTTTGTGTGAAAAGAGGAAGTTGTGCATAGTAGTTTGACCTTTAATGAGTGTTCACTTGGCTTTTTTATGCAAATGATTCATATACTATACTTTATTAGTAGCTTAAACACTCAAGTGTCTAATATTTAATTAAAGTCCAAAAATAAAGTTAGGCAACATTAAAATTTAATTTATATTATTTAGGCACCCATTCAAAATTGAATAAAGTATAGGCATGATTTGGCTAGATTTAGGTACTCTATTTAATGGTTTCATAGAGGATAAGAAGTTACCTATTTGTAAAATGCATGGAATATTGAGACAAGATTGTCATGAATGGCCAACACATGTCTTTAAATAAGGATATTGTGATTCTTCCTCAATCAATTGCAATTTCCAAATATTAAGCAAGACATGGTGATAATATCTTTAAAAATTAGGCAAGAATTATTATAATTATTTTCTACCGAAGCTGCTAGTAAGGTACAATATTACCTAAAAGGCTAATTTCCATGTTGATTAAGCTGACCATCTTCATGGAATTATTTTTAGCCACTTGTAGCATTTGCACTACCTAAAATTGAAAAAAAAAACTTTCTTGGAACTTCAACCATATGAAAATGTAATAGACTACTATGAAAATGTATTGGAAACATTTCAACTCATTTGACACCTTGGATTGAAAGATTGTAATGTTTGAAGTGTGAAAAAAGACTTTTTTCATTCTTGCAAAATAGGATTATAGCAAACTTTGAACACTTTGTAAATAAAATTTTTGCTCTCGATGAATTTAACAATGCTAGTGTGTGAGTATGAAAATATAAATATGTGAGCCTTGAACATTTGCATAAATAGATGTTTTACAACCATTGAAAGTGCTTAGAATATAAACACCTATAATATAGGTATTTATAATATATAATTTTACTATAATCATAGGAGGTTTCTGTAATTCAAACATCTATAGTCTTTTAGGCTCATGGGCTCACTCTCCTAAACTTACATAATAGCAACCCTCTATCAAACTATCTAGAGGACCAAGTGTAATAAAGAACTAAATTTTCTATAAGACAATTGCATAACAAGGCCACAATTCAACAAATACCAAAAGAAATTGGTTGGAGTATTTATTAAATACATTATAGGTAGAACATTATTGAAAAAGTGGTTATATATACACAATGGCTAGCATTCACATATGCAAGGGCCTCTGATCAAATCCACATACAAAAAAAGTGACCAATTCTTTTTCATTGTTCCCTTAACAAGTGAAAGATTAATTTCCAAACAAGTAGTTAAATGAAAAAAAAAAAAAAAAAAAAATTATCCCTTTAGGAAAATTGCCACCTCTAAGGGTTTATTTCCAAACAAGAGGTTAAATGGTTTACCAAAAATTACCTTACAATTCCACAAATAAACCCAATCACTATCCAAAACAGTCCTCAGCTCCACCTTTTTTGATCGTCTTCCTACATTCATAATAATTATCCAAGTTATTTTCCATCCAAAGCAAGGAATACAACATTTTAGTCATTATCTAAGTTATTTCCATCCAAAATTAAGGATCAATATTCCACAAGGATAAAATCCACCATAGATCGGTAGCAAGAAATCTTTGGAATTTGTGCTCGATATAGTTCAAGATACTTGGATCTAGATACACCAAAAAATTGAGTTAGCCAAGCACCAAGTATATCTTAAATCATGGAGGATTCTAAATTTGAGATACCTTTGCTCTATACCCTCACAAGATACAATATCCAAGAGAAATGTAAAACGTACATGTCAACAAATGCAAAATCATCTACCAATATAGCACATTGTGCAAATTCTACAGGGCGACATGTGAGGTATGGAAAGGATTAATTTCAGAAGTAACATTTATCTTGTCTCAAAAGTATTAATGAGACCAATGATCACCTTATTTGTTCAATGGCGAATTTCAAGAAATTGGCACTTTTACAGATGCTCGGCCAGGACCTCAGATCTACACCAGTCCTACTTTTCAGTCACAAATTTGGTGCTCTGAACTACACGCCATTCTAACGAATCTGACCTGCACAAATTATGACTCCACAGACCCTTAACACATTTGGGGCGTGTAAAACTTAAGCTAACAATCAATTGGTATGGAAGGTACAATCTCAGCTACACAAATCTCACATTCTAAATTCTAAATTTACATAGTAAGACTCTGGTTGTGGCAGTAATAAATAAGGGCCTGAGAGACCCACCCATCATTCCATTAATCCAGTTCCATGCACTGATTTCCGACTGCTCACACTGGCGAGTTCCACATCTCCAGCCTGCTCTTGCGCTTTCCTGAAAGCAGGTGGATCCCTGCCTGCCTCTTCCAGGGCCTCCAGATACTGCATTATTAACGGATCAGTCCAAGGACAGCCAAACGGAGCCTCAGGGCCGGAAATCCATCCCAGGTGGCCTCCATATGGCGTTACTACCAGCAAGCAATTTGGGTTTGCCTGTCAATCAAATCATACAGCCACCAAATCAGAAAAATGGTCACATTACTTGCCCCAACGTTTTGCATCAAAGGAAAAGCGCATATGAAATGTATTGCATGAGATTCAAAGCCGTACCTCAATCTCTGCCCGAGGGATTCCTCGCTCAGGAGCAATTGGATCAGTCTTAGCCTGCAAGATTAACTTACATCATTAGAAGCCAGACAAGCAGCCAATTTGAAATGTAAATTATTCACAAGTCCCTTTACATTAATCCTCAATGCAATCCAAAGTATAATTCTATCAAGTTGAAAATTATCTTGAAATAATTTCAACAATCTCAGAATGATAATAATCCTAATATGCACGTCACAATGTCAAATTATGTACCAGACTTAATTCATTTTGGAACCACTACTTAATTTATGTCCTGGTGAAGAGAAAATAAACAAAAAAAAAGGAACTTGTAAGGACAAGGCACTAAAAGCACTCGGTATATATCCAAGAAATTGCTGGATACGTAAAGCTATCAGATGAGACGGGGTAGATAAGCACCTGTATGCACAAGAGAGGCACTTTGACATCCTTGATTGAGCGTGAGCTGCTTGCGTCGAAGTAGTAGTCATCCACTGTTTTGTAGCCAAATGACACTGCACCATCTCCACCACAGCAATCAACAAATCAATTCGAATTTTAAGTGATTTCAATAATAGAAAGTTGTAGGCCTCAAGAAATAAGCGCTAAAAGAGAATCACCAACAGAGAAACTTTGAGGACCCCAAGCTGTTATTAACACGAGATGTTCGCCCGAGGTGAAACTAGCAACAATAAATTCAACATCGTGCCATTCTCCCCAAGTGGAGAGATGGAAAATGACTTTAATATTGAACAAATCAATATCCACACCCAAAGTGCCACGTACAGCATTGAAAGCCTTCATCAAGGTGTGAATCTCACACCAGAGTTTGAAATCCACTACTCTGATATTTGAACGCTTTGAATGCACTGATCTTCCTAATAAGCACAAATAAGAACTCGTGTCTATGCAGACTTGGTGGGAATTGAACTTCAACAAAACAAGTCTCTTGCCAAATCTTTAAGCATAATTTAATGTTTTAGCTTGGCCTCTTAGAGGCTATTAATAAAATTCAAGGACCACTGTATGTCACTATGCAGAGGATTGTACAAACCTCTTGTCAAACCATCGTCAAATTCACGCACGGTCTTGGCCTTGGCAACCAAAGGAATGTTGTACTCGCCGCCAATATCCTTGAAGAGGTGGGCATGCTTGGCAAAGATTTTTCCAAGCCCCCGGGCGAGGCTCTTGTCATAGATGTTGTTGAAGCCTTTGTGAAAATCCTCATCAGCGATGACCAAATCAAAGGGATTGCAGAGGGAAACCGCCCCAGAGAGTGGACATCTCTCGGCCTCCTGCAAACGCAACAGCAGCCAAAGCATAAGTAACAGGATACCAGAACATTATCCCATTTACAGCAACTCTTTCTCTCCCAATAAACCTGGTTGGTCTTGAATTAGCAAGTCATGTAAACATGACTTGACTAATTATCAAATGCCACTGATCTTTAAATTCAAATAGGGTTATTCACTGCCCCTTCAATAATGGTTTACACTCTCCCACGTTGAATGGTTGCATAATAAAATTGTGATCTAGACAGAGTTTGGTTCCTATACCCAAAGAGTGATTACTCCAGTGAACTCTATTGAGTGGCCTCCCACTATTAGTTAAAGGTATCCTCTACATTACTATTTGACAAACAAAAATTACTTGCAAACATAAATTAAAGAAACGGAACCAAAACGGATGCAGAGTAAGAAAGAAACATGCACTGGCTGCACCTGTCCCACGTAGCGAACCAAAATGTTGGCGCCCAATGACCAGCCAGCAGCGTAGGCTCGCAAGGACGGGAACAAAGACGCAGTGTGCTTCACCACTTGACGCAAATCTTCCGTAAACGAAGCAGAATAGAACTGCAAAACACACTCACACATCAAATCCCTAAAAAAACTAATACAGCACACAACTCTCCTGTCCCTTTCATTGCCACATGGCATATTGAGGTTGGTACAGAAGATAATTAAAGTCATAATCCTATTCCTCCCCACTCTTTGAGCCATAGATCTCCAAAATTTGATGATCTCGATTCAGTTTAGAGATGAAGGTTACGTTCCATGACAAAATCGAGCCTCCTCCGGTTATCTAGTCTTCCTATGACTTTTGTTGTTTCAGACTTCTATTATTCATATCCTTTGCACACTAAAAAGCACTGCCCTAAACTGTAGGGCACAAAAAAGATCTTAGGATTGGGTCATCGGATCCTTCACGACTGCACAGCTCTTAATCATTCAATAAAGAGTAGAGCTTCACACATCCAAGGGAAGAATATTCATCTTCAGGAAGAGAGGAAATGATCGCAAAAATAATGGGAGTGTCAAAGATTCTACTCCAAGAAAAGAGTAATTCAGGTAAACTTCTTCGAGGGGTAGTCCTTTGCGACGAGATTCTGGGCCTGCAAATCGTGGATGGCCAGATTTGGAAACAAAGAGAGTCGCATGGCTAAAATTCAGCACAAAGCATCAAACCACCCTAACGTTGTGAAATTCAGCACAATTCAGCGCCACCGTGGCATAGGCAGGAAACCCTAAAATGAGAGGTGCCAGGTTGCAGAAGAACCTGCGGAGTGGTGACGGGAGACCCGGCACAGCCGCGGCTGTTGAACACCACCACAGCCCAACCCTGGCTGGTTGCACGCCGCGTCAGATGCTGCACGTAGGTGTCGTCGCTCCCGCCTGTCAAACCTGGCTGCCCACCGCACCACCCTCGTCACTCTTCGAACCCCACAACAAAACAGAGATTGCATCCAGATTCCAAACATCCACATTCTCTCTTGGGAAAATTCTGAGAATCCTAAAATCCTAACGGCTCAGAACTCTAAAAACGAAAGGGAGGTTCCACCCATATCCCAGACATCAACATCCTCTCGGGTGACATTTGGTATAATTCTCAATCTCTTGACGGTACACAACAAAGGGAGATTCCACCAAATTCCAATCAACACCATTCTCTAGCTGAGCTTCTGGAGAAATCTCAAACCCTTCAAAGCTCACAACAACAGGCGGCTTCCACCCCAATTTCAAACAATAAACATTCTCTCGGTGAAATTGTGGAGAATTCTCAAACCTCCCAAAGCTCACACTAATACAGAGATTCCATCCAAACGCCAATCGTCAACAATCTCTCGGTGAAATGGTGGAGAATTCCGGCAGCAAGAGGAGAAGGAGACAAACCAGTAGAACAAGCACCGCCTTGGGATTCGTCACCTCCGGCAGCGGCCAATCCAGCGCGACAGTCCCGCCATCCGCCATCCGCACGCACTCCCTCCGAAACGTCAGCTTCGGCAAGGACCGAAAGAACGCCGCAAAGATGGTCTCCACATGGCGATTCGTCAGCAACGGGAACGGCTTATAATCCTTCTCCAGCTCAGTCAGCTTCGGCACCAACGAGCCATTGAACGCCGTCCCCGCCCCCAAAACCTCCAACTGCGCCTTCCGCAGTTGCGCCCCCATGACCAACGCCGCTGAAAGGCTCAAGCTCGCCGCCGCAACCGAAGGCAGCGCTTCCCAGCTGCTTGCGCCTTGCGCTCTCACCACCCCAGCTTTCCGCACGTCTCTGCCTCCGCCTCTGCCACTGCCACACCCACCTCGGTCTCGCGATGCGAGCTTCCCCAATTGAAGTTTGGAATTCTCGCTACTAAGTATGCGTGATGGTGGCCCACATGAGAAATGAAGTTGTTGATGCTGCTGTTGCAGGAACAATGAGTGGCGACGTAGGAGCGATGGCGGCCCCGTGGTGAATGCCATCGGCTCCTTCGCTTGCGAGGACAGAGCTCTCTGTCAGTGCTTGAGCTGCAATTGTAACAAAGGGCAACCGCAAAAACTGTCGTCACGATGTCATTCCGTAGTTGATTCGCTGGGAACTGGCGGAATTCCTGCAAAAGAGCACAGGTAGCTTGAGAAGACGTGCCAGCCCCATTCTTTCATTGGAGGGATGCTCCAATTTTGATTTGTTTTTCGGGTGCGTTAAATAAGGTAGGTTCACCCAAAACCGCCACTTTTTGCTACTGAGACTATTTTCTATTATTAGATTGATCAAATTTTCATATGTTCTTGTTGGCAAGTGAAAGGAGGTTCCAACACACCAGAGAACATGGCATTTGGATACTGTATGCAAAAGTTAGTAAGAAACAAAGTTTGATTCTAAAAGCATTTCTTTCATGAACTCATTTTGGAGATGTATATATAGTATAGATGGCGGTTTAAGGTCAATGGCACATTTGGGTGTGGATCTACAGTGTCTACACTATATGCATTGGATTAAGGAATTGAGCATGGTTCCTATTATTAAATCATGTATTGTGTGCTGGGGGGATATAGTCTCTTGTTGTTTGTTTTTCAAAAATGAAATCACGTGTTTTTTTATTGTGAGTTATAAAATTAGTGTGATGTTTTCAAGAACTAGGTGTATGTGATAGTATTCAATATTATAGAGAATGAAGTAAGAATGCCATGCATGTCTTTTGCCTTGGTAGGGAAAAGATGTAACTGATCATCAACTAAATTGCGTTTTGCTCTTTATATGCAATTTGCTTTGTCTTTTTTCACCTAAGTTACATAGAAGATTGGCATTTCATATATCCTGTTCTTATAATACTTGAATTTGTTATCAATTCAAGACAACACAAATTTTTTTTAACAAATTTTTTAAGTTGTATGAAGATGGAAAGTCTTGACCTTGCACTCAAATGCTTTGTGGCCAACTTTACCACATTCATACATAGCATTTTCCTTTCAATGCACTTGATTTTAAAATTTTCCTTCTCTAACCACAAAAGTCTTCATTTCGCCTTTTACTTTCCCACACTTTTCACTATTAATCCTTTGTTCTTTTTGAAGAAACCTACAAATGATTTTACCATTCCATTGTGTATTTTTGTTTTATATGACCAAAACTTTCTTCATAAAATTCTCTTTGTCTTTTGATCATGCAATCATTGAATAAATAAAATTCAACCCATCCAATCTTTTGATTGAAGTCTTAAAAATCAGCTATCGTACCTTTAGGGCAACTTCACCACTACCTAGGCCAATAATTCATTAATTTAAAATTTAAGGTTTGCCATTTAGAAAAGGAATTTTTTGAAATTCAACTCTTTAGATAAATAAACCATGTGGTAGGAGGTAAACTGACAAACCATGTGAGACAGGTATGTAAATTAGGATTAGTAAGAATTCAACCACTCATAGTCAAGCCAAAAATAGAAATTGTATTCAAAGTAAAATTTCAAACTTCATTTAGGCATAGTAGAATAATTTTTTCAAAAAAAATTGAACTAAATTAATGTGAAAAATGAATCTATACTTCATCTCCAAAAATTTGTTTGAGATTTTGATCCTCTAATCAAAAGTTATGGATAAAGTTTTGACAAAGAGCGGTCAAGCTCTCATCTTCAAATTGTCCCGTACCCTTTGAGGATTCATGACAAACAATGGATTTCATTATAAAAATGATCTCTTCATCCATCACTCTTATATAATGTCAATGAAGTAAATTGTTCATTGGTTCATCAAAAAAATTCTTAATGGCAAAAGGTCAAATAAAGGATTGGCACTTGTACGTGGAATTTTTATTCTCATTTTGAAGTCTTCAATTATTTGATTTCTTGCTACTGAACTATAATTTTTAAGTATTTCGCCATAAAAAATTTTGAATTATATTTTGGCAAAGCTACCCAAAAGGTATGGTATATCTCTTTTCAAAATGGAATGATTCAAATCTTTATATATATATATATATATATATATATAAATCTCAAAGAACAATTTCAAATTATTTATTTTAAAAAAATGTGATATTTAAAAAAAAAAATTGAGCTACTTGAAATGCCCGCAAAACAATGAAAATTATATACCATATAATAACTTTTAAACTATGTAGTTGAAAGCTATAAAAAAAATTGGACATGAAAGTTTTCCTTGGGCATGTGTTGTGTGAAAATTTCAAAGAAAAAAAAAAAAAATCAATTTGTAGTGAGCTATCCAAAATGGCTATATTGCCAAAAAATGCCATTTGGCCCTTTAAGGGTTAAGAAGATGTAGTTGTGTTCTCCTTTGATAAACTCCAAAAATCCTTAATCTACATGCCCAATGCAAATATATAAGGACAATTGGTAAACTAGGGAATGCTCGCAATTTTGAGTGTAAAAAAAATGGGCACTATACCCAAAAATTCTCCAAAATTGAATAGTTGAAAATCACTATAGAATATTTCTACACCTTAATAGCCTAGACATACAAAAAGTATTCCATAGATGGCATGTATTGTACTTAGCATGCCCACATATTGCCTTGCATATCAACCTTCATCCTCTCACAATGACAATGAGTTCATCTAAGCTCATACTAGATAGTTTGAACCAAATTAGTTGTTAAGTGTATAAGAAATGCAATTGCCTCCATTTCCATAGGGGTCAAGGAGCTCTTGTAACATTAGTAAATAATGTGAAGTAAAAAATACACTTATTGTAGCCAACCTATTACAATTACCAAAAAAGTGTGTGGAGTAGAGAGATTCACTTCTCAAGTTCATTGGAATGAAGAATCAATAATGGATAGTACATCACTGATAAATCAAGGATACAAAGAGCATGATGTTGAAAAGAATACAAAGAGCATCTAAATGGTGAATTCTAAGAATCACACTCCTTCAATGAGTTCTCCCAATGCCTTCCTCTGCTCACAAATACCATGCCACCCTTGACCATTCATGGTCCTCGTTTAGGTGACAATATTTAAATATTTAAACATCGTTGATAATAGTTGCTCATACCATAACCCTGCAACAGCGAGCCCATCACCATGATCATCAGCCACAAATTATCCTCAACAGGATGAATATCTGCATTCCTCGTTTCCACAATGAATCCGACTGGAATCAAACGATTTCCGAGCCTTTGAGGTCATGACCATTAGTGTCTACTTTGGGTGTCAAGTCAGTTTCAGGAGTAGCTGTAGCAATTTCTGAGGTGGACGAGGAGGTTGTTTTCGGAAGCTCCGACATGCGTTGGCATTCTCGTTGCAAATCCGCAAGCATGTCTCTTATGATCTTCTCCGTAATCCCTCGGATGTAGTTGCTGAGTGGCCATGGCGGCTTGATGGTGGGCTCAACCACTTGCTCAAAAGTAACCCATGAACCTACAATAGGATCCGCATCAGCAGCACCACCACTACTTGCAGTTTGGGAGGCCTTCACAACCCCAGGCTCTGTGTGTAAAGCTTCCATAGTTTCTGCCTCAGAGGCCTTCATGGGTTCAATCTTCCATGAGCCTGTGAACTTGCGCATCATCCCCCCTTGCTTCGCCAAAACGAAAGATATCTGCACAACATTCTTACCATTGGTAAGCAGGAGCATTTCGACCGTTCTAACTTGTGCAGAATATTACGCTCTTTGTCAGATCTGCACCTTAAGTAGATGGAGACTTGTGAAGAAGAATCAATTGGGAAGCGCAGGGTGTCACAGTAGGGAGCCCTCATTCCCCAACTCGTTGAAGAAAATCACATGGACGGAGATGAATGAATAACCAAAAATCATTAGAGCGATGGCGGAAGAAAGCTCAGAGAGTAGCGTGGACCGAAGACAGAGCGTTCACACCAGAAGTAGAGGAGGATCAAGCTAATATCAGGGAAAATTTTCGGGTAGGAATGATTTAGGGCTCTCGGTCATCTGGACATTCTGATTCACGGGGAGGCCTGTTGGAAGGTGTCGTAGTAGTATCGATTTCTTTGAATGTTAATTGTGTTGCAGATTGTGGAGCTTTTGAAGAAGAAAAGAGGCATGACCTTCAATGAAGTGAGTCAGTCTTGCTTTACATGACGTTTATTTTGGATTCCCTTGTGTATAGTTTTCTTCTGTTGATTCTGATTCCTTTGAATTTGGTTCGACATATCTGATTTCAAGCCGAGTTATAAATGATGCACTGCTTCGGAATTTGCGACATTCTATTTCTGTTTAGAATTTGGGATGTTTGTAATAACTAGAATCAATGCATTCCTCGTTCAGAGTACTTCCAGATTCAAATTGATCTGTGAAGCTGAATCAAAACCCTAGTTACCCTACCTTCAATTCCAGAGGGTAATCTCATTTAGGCCTTGCCCGCACCAATTAGCTAACAAGAATTACGGTAGTTAACGAAATGTCCTCCCCCTATGGTGTGTCAAGTTAGGTCGGATAGCAAATCCGTGCTATCTCACACTAAGTAATTTACAACAAATTTGCATTCATTTTCACCAGTTAATTTAACTTCAAAACTCACTAAGTACACTCATCCTCTTTGTCAAGGCACACAAAGTTACATACATATCAGGCAATAAGGAGTTTGGCAGGTGAGAAAAGGGCCCAAGATCATCGCTGAGATTTGTGGAATAGTTGAACAGCGCACTGGAACCTTTCTAATATGACCTTCTCTAAGCAACAATATCGAATATCGTAGGTCTACAACTGGTTTCCGATCATTGATTGTAGTATATTTATCACATATTCAAAGTAAATCATAGTCACAGTCACGTTTTGGGGACCCCAGGCAATGCTCAAGATTCAAGAGAGGTCAGAGAGTAGTACCGTCTTCTCCAGCCGCTTCTGCTCCAGAAAGATCCGAGTGGCAAACGACCCTGACAAGAACAAAAATTTCCAGCGCCCCACCTGCTCCAGCTCAATATACTGTCTGTTTCCATCATCTTCCAATATCTTGCGGTACACGACTTCCTGTGGAGGGTTTCAATGAGATATATACCTGATGAGTGCTTATTGAATCAGACAACATGAACCAAATCTCACATTTGCCAAAGTGAACCGCGCCTTAGAAATCTTAAACTGCAAGCAGGTGAGGGCTATCATCATATTTAGCTAGTACGCTAAACTGCATACCAATTTAAACGTACATAGAGGGGATTTCTAAGAGTTTACATTAGAAGACATCCCATGGTGATTTGCTTCTAAAAATATTGCGATAACAAATCCCATAGTGAAATTCCATACTGATTCAATAGTGCACAACCCTGGTAAACAGTAGTTTTGCAAGATCACATATGTAATGATTTACCAAAAATACCTTGCATTCACAAACTCTGAATCTTGAACATGAATGGTGAACTACTTGAGAATGGAATGGAACTTAGAAGCCATAATCGCAAAGTTTTCTTCAATCTAATGGCATTTTGATTCAAAACTGCACAATGTCTACGCAAAGAAAAGAGTTCAGAAAAGAACCAAACATAGGTTAACTAGGTAACCGTCGAGAGCTAGAGGGCTCAAGCAGATTATTAAACATAGATTCCCATTCGCCATAATCAATTCAGAACATCCCTAATTCTACTTCACAGATTATTTCACAACGATTGGGATTTGAGGAGTTATGAGTCATAACCCTCTTGTAACTAGCCAATACCGCACCCGATGCAGCTTTCAAATAAACTTCATATTGTTGGATGGGAGTTTCCGGTTCTAGAAGCTCAAAGTGTTTCCTATTGCAACTAATCTGAAGTTGTAACAGTTTACAAAAATTACAAAACATGCTGAAATTTCAGAAACTATGAAGTTCATACGATAATAGCCTATTATGCGGAATTGAAGTTCACATCACAAAGTAAATCATGTCAAGGTGGAAAGAACCCTGAAACTTGCAGAGATGACGATTTCATTGCCTAGGTTCATGTCAAAGCCGTTATTTATTTTCCTTCAAAAGCCCCAGATAGACATTCTCCTTCCTCTCAGGCTCTTGAAGAGGTTTAACAAAGATCCTAGAAAATGAAAACCAGAGTGATTCTGCACTCTCTGTGGCACGGTTTAGGGTTTAGGGTAGTATGAGATTAGGGCGACAGGGGCATGATGAGTACCTTGATGTTTTTGAAGACGCGGTGATTGTTGGGATCTGTGAGAAGGTCGAAGATGGCGTCGGGCAGCAGGGCGGCGGCGAATCGCGTGTGAATGGTGCAGAACGAGCCTTGCGACTGCGTCACCTCCAGCAGCGGCGGCTCGTACAGCAGCTCCGCCGGCGCCCAGGCCTCATCGGAATACGCCGACTTGCCGCTGCCGTCCACGCCGTCCAGCACCTTCTCTTCTTTCTCCGACTTCGAGAAAAACAGACCCCGACGCATCCTTCAAGTCTGTCTACGCAACCCACACGGTCTTCCGCATCGATCAACACAAGTACTTCGCATGCAATTCCAAAACACACACTTGACAGCGCTCACATCAATCGTGGAGGATAGTATTGTTTTCGTGTCCGAATTACAAATGGATGTGGTACGAGACAACTGAAACGTGTAAACTAGGAAAAATCCCTGAAAGAGGAACTCCCCCCTGTGTACACCGCTATGCGTTCCCCTGAAATTTTTGCATTAACAAGTAGGACACCGCCATTTCCGGAGCTGAAAGCAGCTAGACTATTAGCCATGGATATATACCCGCTCATCTCCTTCCAAATTCTTTCCCGACACACAGTTTCGCAAGATCTGCTTTCTTTCCTGCCCGATCTCACAAGATTACAGCATTCTCGTGGAGGACATGCAAGAAAAGCTTAGATATGAACACAGTCCCGTCTTTGCTGCTTTGAGCAGCCCAACTGGTCCCATTTCCCACATCTAAGTTCCAGCTTTGAGTCCCACCTCGTCCCTAGCTCACCCTCCCTGAAATGCCAAACTCTCGACGCCTGTCCCTCTTTTGCACATTTCACTGCAAAGCGTCGCATTCGTGCTCGTTTCCTGAAGAGTAGTTAGTCTAGTTCGAGAGCTCCCTTCTTCACCACTCCGTTCCCCCCGAAACGAACTCCCAAGACTCTAGCTGGTTAGGTTCCTTTCCCGGCCTACTCACTACGAAACCCAAGCATGCAATTAATTCCGGTGAGAATTCCCTGTGCAGATGAGTTGCACATATCCTCCTCCTTCCTTCCCAGTGTCAGGGCATCCATGTATGCATCATCCAACCCCACCCAACCCCCAGCCAAACCAACATTCGTCACATACCGTGTGATGAGTTACCACAGTGGTGCCGGACGTACTGACGTCTCCTGGGCGCAATCTCTCTTCACCAGAGCTCGTCCCTCTCCTCCAGTTCTCCTCCGAAGCGAAGTGGAGTTCAAAGTGATTATTCTCGATGGATTCCTGAAGCTCGCTCCTCCTCAACTGAATGGAGTCCCGTTGACTGGAGTGCTCCGGCGATCCGTGCGAAAACGACTGTGAGCATCGCACGATTCCCAAAAGTTGGCCTAGTCAGCTGCCAGCAATTATGGAAGTGGATGCGGCCCGTCCAGTGGCAGTCTGGCAGAGTGGCAGGCAGTCCCCACGTGGGCCTGGAGTTCGCATGGTGAACCGGAAGAAGGATCCCAACACGTGCCTGGCAAGAAAGGACCGGAACTGAGTTGCGTCGAAAGGGAAGGGCAAAGGAGGAGCAGCACGGGAAGCTGCAGGCCGGGACTTCGGTATGAGGAAAGCTTCATGAGGCTTTAACCCTAGAAAGACGCCGCGGATGGATGACTTCACCTGAGACTGGAGGATGGAAAAAATCGTTTTTTCATCCGGTTTTTTGGAGGTTGTTGGAGTACATTTTTGTGAATAGTTTGCAAAATGCAAATTTCCTCATTACAGTATTTTCTAAAGAAGAAGATGCTTAATCCATATATCACCTTGCAATGTATTTTAGCCATTTCATGCTATTTACTCTTGATGTAAAATTTAGCCATAGAAATGATATTTTTTGAATTTGAGACTAAATAATGGAATGGAGTTTATCAAGATTACTTTCTACTCCAATTGGAAATTTTGAAAATTCATATATTTCTATATTTTATAGCAATATGAACTTTTGGCCAATAACTATAGTTTGTTGAATTTTTTATTTGAAAGTGATACGATAACTTTGGTTTATACCATGATGTTATATACACCTTTGATGATAATTTGACATTTTTTAAGTATACTTTGTATTTGATATGATTTTTATTAATTCATAAAAGTTCACAATAATTTTTAAAATTCCAAAAAAATTCCAAATTTTATAACTGAAAAATAAATATAGAATTTTCATTCATCTTTAGTTGCAAAATGGCATCAAACAAAGTGAAGGATAGTGAGGCTTGAAATTAGTGGTCATAGGCATGTCTTTGTAGAGACCTAGAAAGATGCAACTCTAGAAAAGACACAACTCTCCATGACCAAGATAGTCACCAAAATACTAATTATTGGACCAATAGGTGCATTCTTTGGTTTTATAATTAACAATGAAGTCATCCATCAAATCTTTTAGGTCCAAATCATCCTTAGTATTAATCCTAAAACAACGCCAAGGACAAAAAAATATCTAATGGATAATTTTGTTTGTGATTATAGAAAGAAAGGATGTATCTATTGTTCCAAAAATTGAATCATATTTGAGTGAGTACCTATCAACAAGGCAATGACCTCTTAGGATTAAAGTAAGTATACTCTAAATTGATAGAATAAGCAATTCAAGAGGGTTATGTCACTATATTGAAAAAAAAATTGTGGGATCTTGTTGGCAATTAGAAGGGGATTGTAGATTTTTTTGAATTCATTTTTTTGGACACCATATGAATAAATAGGTGTTTCTAAAATTGACACTAAACTCTCATGAATAGTGGGAATAAATTTCAAGCATGAATCTATAGATGCCGATTTTAAGAAGGTGTTGGTTTTAAGTGTAATTACCTTAGTCAAATGGCCAAAAGAGAATTTTCTTAGCAATTGCCTAAGAGCATCACCACCCATCTTGCAAAATAGAATGGTGATGCAACTTACAAAATGGGAAGCCATCTAAAATGTAACTTAGGTTGAAATGGAGTATTTTACCATCCCCTTGTTAGAAGCTTGAGCTATACCTTCATAAAAAGGCTAAACTTGCTTAAAAAAGGTCCCCAATTCTTTAGTAAAAACATGTTGCTATGGCAAGATTCTTATGCATGGATCCCATATACTATAGAATTTTGTGTCAAATTGACGGATTTTTTAAAAAGTCTTGCCAATTTAGCAATATTAACAAAAATGAAGATACCAATATATCTTTTTTAGACACCTTGTTAATACAATTAATTATTAGATCACTTAGAAATGTTAAAACTAAGTTTTTAAAGCTTTAAAACCAAATCAGGAGTAATAATGAAGCTCGTTTGTATTCAAGATTTGAAATGCTTATTTTAATAATGAAATTTAGAACTTCTTTGTTGTTAGGATGTAGCAAGATAACCCGAGAAGATATCTTGTTCCTTGTTGGTGACATCAAGACAAATATATGTAGACTAAGGTATATTTTAGAATTTAGCCACCTACTCTATGAGCATAATACAAGACAATTATTGCTTGTAATTTTTTAAAGTACTTAGGATTTGAAATGCTCATTTTAAATAATGAGGTTTAACTTAAGACTTTTTTTTGTTAATATATAGTAAGATAACTTGTTCTTTGTTGGTGACGTCAAGATCAGAATTTAGCCACCCACACTATAAGCTTAGTACAAAGTTGCTTACTTAGTGCAAGGCACTTCTTTTAGGTTTTGCAAGTAAAGTTCATTATATTGTTTGTAGTGAACTTAAAATCTTCATTGGCACAAGGTATGGTAATTAATCTATAGTGTAGTCTAAAAGAAATTACTATTACCTTTGGACACTAATAAGATTTGAGACTTTTTAATATTATTATCTTTCAACATTGACAAGACATGAAACTTTTTGAGGTGAATATGTTTGAAATGGACAAAATAAGCAATTCACCATGGTTCTATTATTATATTGAATTCTTTTTAAACTTATCATATTGAATTTTTGTATAAAAATTGTCTTCTTAGTTGGTCCAAGTGTTGTGAAGTCAAATAAGAGTTCCTTGGATTAAATAAAATTTCCAATGGCATATGTATTGTTGTAAGTTGCTTTTTGTTTATTGTTTTTTTGTTATTTTTGTAGGAATGTTTTTGAAATACTAGTACATTGTGATTGTTTTGTGATGTTGTATTTGGTGATTGGAACAAACTTTTGTAATTTTCTTCGTTGTTGCACCTATACTAGCTTGTATTTGATGAAGTTTGGATTGCCTTAACAAATGTGGAGAGGTATTAATTTGTTTGCAAATTCTTTCAAATAGTTATGGAGAAGTTACAATTGATAACTAAATGCAATGGAGGTATGATGTCTTTTGCCACACATGTCCTTCCTTTACCGAATTGAAATTCATTCAACTCGCCTAGTATCTTGATTGTTTATTTCGTGATTTTTGTATGAATATATTTCTAATGATAATTTGTGGATGTGCAAGATTTTTCTAATTTGTAATTGATAGCCTCTGCTTTGGATCGCTTGTGATGTCCAGTCTGCAATGATTACTGGAAAGTTGTAGGAAGAAAAATCAAGTCATTGATGACAGTTGTGTGTGATATGAATACAAGTTATGGTACATCACAAGTCTTTTTTATGTTTGGTTATAGTTGAAATCAAGATACAAGGTTTTGCATTTTGTTGGAGATATTGGCCAAATTAAGGTTTCTTGTTGTGGAAGTGATCTTTTGTTTCCATTTGGTGACATAAGATGATATATGAAATTAAAGTTATTTTTGTTGCCCAAGTCTTTCAAGCAAGGTGATATGAGTAGGATTAGATAATTTGTTGCTTAAATTTACATTGCTCATTAAATTTTCAGGATGCACTTGGAAAACCTAAGTGGACTATGTATGGTGTCACTATAGAAGCTTACCTTGCCGACTCCAAGGAATGACAACATGGATTACAAAGAGGTGGTATCTCCACATCATCAACTTGTAGAAGGTATTTGTTTGTGCATGGAAATGGAAAGATACGGGTTTAATTTAATTGCCTTTTGTAAACTCAGGGATGAACTTGAAGACCGCAAGTGTTGCCACTTCTCTTTCAAGGACAGGAATTACAACGAGGTTTCATTTGTTATGTAGGTGCTTAAATTGTTATTGTTTGAATATTGAGGCCAATTATTTGTTAGCAGGGAAAAAATCTTACTATTTTATGATAAACTCGGTGGTTTACAAATGATTGAGATTGTAGGAAGGGATCAAGTGCCATATACTTGGATGGGGTGAAGAGACATGCTCACGAGAGATTTGAATGGCTGGTTAGTTCCTAGTAATAGTGATGTAAAGTGACCATTATTAGTGCAAAAAAAAATTGTTTTATTGCATATCTAAGCATAGACTATAGCAAAGACTATAAGACATATTTATGTTTAAAATTTAAAATCTTTTGTGTTGAAGAATCATGTTGAAGAGTTAAGTTGAGAGTATGAAGAAAAAAACTACAAAATAAAATTTGATTTTTATTTTATAAAGAATTATCAAGTAGAAGCAAGTAGAAGGTAGAAGGAAAAAATAAATTGTTAATAGTTCTCAAATGAAATTTAAACACACTAATCCAACAATGAGATTGTTTTAGCAAGAAAAAACTATAAAACTTTATTTTTTAGAAAATTGAATTAAAAAAAATCAAGTGCTTGAATTTTTGATTTTTTTATAAAAAATGATTTGATTGCAAAGCAAAATGATATTGGTTTGTGTTCTTCAGGCTCATGAACAAATTATAGAGAGAGGCTTAAAGAGTTTTTAGTCCAGTGTCCAAGGCATTGCAAAAATGCTTGTGGACCAAGCCTAGGAGCCTTGACGTGTAGTACTTCAATGGAAGCCTTGACTTGTACTACTTGTGGAGCCATTGGGTTTGGGAATGTTGGGGCTCTTGGTGCTCATAAGAGATATCTGGGATGTGGATCTAAGAGGCCAAGAAGTTCAACTATTGGTTACAATTTAGATTCACCAACTTATGCCAATTTAGGTCTTCCTACTCCTATATTTGAATCATTTGAAGATAATGCATATTTTTCTATCTTTGAAGAGGGTGATTCTAAGACCCCTTATGATTCTACATTTAGTTTGGTACATTGAATATGTACTTGTAGAAATAATGGCAGTTTGTTGATAAGAAATGTAAATGTTTTTTTTAACCAAGTTTTGTTTCATCCATGCTTTAAATTGGAAAATATTTCAGTAAGATCATCTATTGATTTGAAGAGCTATGAAGAAAATACCTTAACTACAACAAATGTTTGAAAACATAAACTCATTCAAGGGCAGATTTTAAATGATTGAGACCCTATTAATGTTTTGGAGTCTCTATTTTCTTCTCTTGTAGCCAAGGGGTTTGAAATATATCCAAACTCTAAGAATTTGACAATAGAAGAGAAGGTGTATTCAACTCCTAGCACAACCAATTGGTGGGAACAGATGCAAGTAAGTTGTGATTTATTTGACTTGAATAAATAATAGTTCCTTAGTCTTGAACTTGAAATCAATTTTTAATACATGATGTCTCATTTTCTAAATCTCTTACTAGTATGTCTTTGTAGGAGTATGTCAATACTAAAGGTGATGTGATTACTCCATTAATACTTTACAACAATCAAACTTCACTATCAAAAGATGAAAAAGTTAGTGGGCATCCTCTAGTGCTCAACATTGGAAATATATCTTGTAAAAACAGATATTTAGATGAAAGACATGCTTTTTTAGCAATTTTTTCCATACTTCCATCTACCAAATCAACCCACCTAAAAAAATTGCAACTTTTGTAGAGTTATTTGGAGCATGTTTTAAAGCCATTAAAAGATGCCAGCAAAACGTAAGTCTAATTTTGATCTTGAGTTTTATTTCAAATTGTTGTTGTATGGCTAAAATGGTGGTTCTAATGTGATGGTACTTGTTTATTGCAAAGAAATCTTACTATTCAATTCTAATGGTAAAGAGTGATGGATGTATCCAAGGCTATATGCATGTGTGTGCAACTATTGTGAGGGTTGTAAGGTACAAGTTAGAATAGATTTTGATATAATTTATAAAAAAATTTAAATTGTATTTTTTGGTATTACATTTGAATTTTGATGCTAAAATGAGTGTTGAATTATACAAGTCATGTGTACCTTTGATACAAACAAGTATATGTTGTCTTGTAGTGTGTGTTTTTGTCCTTCACATAAGTTGAAGGATGTCTATGAGAGATTCCCTTATAAAACAAAGATAGAACACTAGTAAAAAAATAATGACCACCATAAAAAAAAATTAAAAAAAAGTGTTGATGTCGTTTGTATCCTCGGTTGCATTGTTTTGGACAATATCTAACAAAAAAAACTGTTGTCTATTTTGTTATGGTGATCAAGTCAAAAAAATAATAATATTAATTCATTTACAAATTTGCTCAATGACTGGCCGCCACTTGGCAAGCCAAAAATCCGACACAATATAAATCACCACATAGGCAAAAAATGACACATAGATAGGACTAAAAATTAAATTTTATGATTTAATTAGAAACAAATTAAACTTTATAATTTATCAAGAAAAAAGAAGATCAATTTCTCATAATTTGAATATTGGTAACAAAAGAGAGGTGACTTTGGTGATAGAAGAGAGGAAAAGAGAAAACAAGTTCTTTATACAAATAGGGTGATAGAAGGTAGAACAAACCATATGGGATATGTGAATTAAGATTATGAGTGATTCACATAATATGGTTTGTTTGACCTTGTATCATCCCATTTGTATAAAGATCTTGTTTTCTCTTCTCTTATGTCGCCTAAGGTTATCTTAATTTCATCACCTACAAATGAGAGGCATGGCTTTTTAACAAAAAAGTGTTAATTTTTTTGTAGATCTTGTTTTTTACTATCTAAATCAATAAAAATTCAATCATCATTTTATTAGTTTGTGCCAAATAAAAAAAAATTGATAAAACGGTCAATATAGTATCCTAGTCAACAAAAAATTGTTAAATTTTTGTTGACTTGGACACCATTTTCTAGTAGTGGAAATGAAGAGACTCTAAAAAGAGATTCAGAGATCTTTTTCATCAATGGCTAGTAATCTTTCCAAATGATTTTCTATTCATCCTATACAAGTATGCCACTTAATTCATTTTGTATTTTAGTTGTAACTCTAGAGAGAGTTAAATGTCATATTAAGCAAATCTTTGAAATATATAGATCTTGTTAAACTTATCTAATTACTTATCATACGGGGATAGTATGTTCTATAGGGCTTTGTAGGGGGATACGATATTTGGCAACCCTTACACAGAAGCATTGCAGCTTCAACATCTGCTACCATTCTTTTTGAGTTGGACCAAAGACTTCTTTGTATTAAGCATTATTCTAGATTTTCAGAATTCCAAGTTCATGGCATAGACAAAGGAGGGTACTTCTCTTCCAATTCAAATTATATAGCTTTTAAGCATTGGTCGGTCATGTATATTAGTGAATGAAAACTTTGAAACCATTTGTAATTCTTGCACAATTGATGAGTTTCAAATTTTAGGTTTTTTCAATGAATATTTAACATCCATGTCAATTTGTTGTGGAGGTGATTGTTGCGTGGATAATTGGATTGTTTAGAAGGGATATCATAAAAATTGTTGTGAAATTCTTAAGATGGTATGAGAAAGCTTGCCAGTCAAAGGAACACACTAAAGAGACCCTTGCAAGTATGGATTAGCTCATGCAAGAATAAGTGATCAACTCATACAAGAGTTAATTGATGATTTTCTATATTTTGCATTTCAACTTCATTTAAATAGATTAATTGAATAAGCATTTAAATGAAGTTGAAATGCAAAATTTTGAGATCATGGTAGACAAAGCTACCTCCCATGACTTCAAAAAAATTGACTTGGTTTATTTTGTAAAGTTTTTATTGTGTTTTGAAAATGAGGCAGAACCATAGAAGGGTAAGTTTTTTCATGTTAATTTTTGTGGTTTCATTGAGCAATTTAGGGGCATTTACAGGAACATTATCAAGATGGCAAAAATTAGATTTCCATTTAGTGGAAGTCCACATAATGAGACACTTTAGTGATGCAATTCAAAGGTCTAGTATGCCATTTGAATATAGTTCTAATGTTTATGAGCATTTCTATATTGATTTAATGAAAATGGCTTACAAACACAACATCAGAAGGACTATATCAAATATCACTACTAGAAAAACCACGTCCAAATCAACAACAATCTAATAAAAAAAGTGTTGATTTTTTTTGTTGATTAAGACATGTTGACTTGGACATTGCATAACTAAAAAGTGTTGATTTGGATGTTGATGTTGACACTTTTTTGTTGTTCATCTACAAAAAAATGTTCATTTTGTTGTTTGTTTCAACAAAAAAGTGTTGGTTTGCAACAAAAAATGTTGATGAAGTTGTTGTGCACAACAACTTTACAATGCTTTATTAATTGAAAAATTTGATTTGCAAGTGGGTCCACGATATAACCATGCATCACCGGCCACCCCACCATGCAGACGGGCACGGATACCAAGGTTTGATCCTTGGACCTTACCAATACACCACTTAAGGTCCATATAAACATATTTAAAGTACAATTTTATTTAACTAATAGTTCTAATTCTTTTTGTTTACTTTGTAAATTCAGAAGACTTTGGAGGCCATTTTGGCATAGTAAAACAACTTTTTTTTGATAAACTTTGAATTAAGAAAAGTTGTATAGTCAAGCTAACTTTCATCTCCAAAAATCCATTTGAGAATTTGAGACTTTAATCAAAAGTTATGGACAAAATTCAGAGAGGATGTTTCAAGTTTTTCTAGAATGTTTAGATTTATTAGATTTATTAGAAGGTACTTTGGCTAAATATCAAATGGTATTCTTTTTATTTATAGTTCGAAACTCAAAATTTTAATAGTTTTATTAAAACTAGTATTAGTAAATGGTATTAGATTAGTTTTATTTAATAGTTCTAAATTTAATTAGAGTTTGAATGCTTAAAAATATAGAATTTAACTTTTAAATAGTTCCAATTTCTATTGTTGAATTTGAATAGTTGATTTTAAAATTAGAACTATGTATTTAAAGTTGAATAGTATAAAATTTAGTACTTGAATAGTTTATAACTTAATCAAAATAAAAAGTTTGTATTTAAACTAGATTATATCATTATGTGAAATTTGACGCCTCAAGAAGACTGTAAGTTCACAGGCTCGAAAAACTGTCTCAATTGCATGAATGTTGCCAGCTATGTAGTTTGATATGGTTGAAACCATGCTACGTCATTTTTTGAAAACAAAAACAAAAACAAAACTATTTTTTACCTTTTCTTTGCATTTCAGAAGCTTTTAATTTTTGAAATTTTTTTTTGAAATTTTTTTTTGACAACTGGCCACGTTCTTTTACTGTTGTGGGAACAAAATTAAAATGGGCTTGAAACAACGATGTTGAAGCTTCAAATTTTACGTAACGTTTGAAGAAAATTTAATTGAAAATTAACTGGAATTTTAATTCTAGTCACATCAGAATTTAATCAAATTTATTTATTCAAATCAAATCCAGAATTCAATTCAAATAGTTCAATTCAAATTCAACCTTTGTGTTCAAATTTTAAAAGAAATTTTGAAAGATTCAAAAGAAATTTCAAATATTTCCAAATAAAAATTCAAAATATTTATAAGAAAAAAAATTCAAAATATTTATAAGATTCTTTAAGATTTTCTAAGATTCTTTGAGAAACCAAAAAAATATTATTATGAATTTTTGAAGAAAAAGTAAAGAAAATTCATATTAAATACAAAATAAGTTCAAAAATCTGAAAAATATTAAAGATTTCAAAAGATTCTCCTAAATTCTCAAAGATTCCTTTAGATTTCAAAAGATCCTTAAAAGATTTCCAAAGATTCCTAAAAAAATGGTATTAAAAAATTTCACAACCCATAGTACCCAGATGCACAAAACAAAAATTTCATTTCAATAGAAACTTGTTAATTGTTGCAACTATTGTCCAATGGTACCTAAAACAACAAACAATTGTTGATTTTCTGTTAAATTGGTCGTAATTTTCTACTAGTGTGTGCTTATTGATGAAGAAAAAATTTTAGGCATATATGTTGATAGATTTTTCTGAAGTCAAAAGTGTCAAGAGTATTATAATCTTCTGGACTTTACATACGAGCAAGGAGAGGGTTGGTTGAACAAGGGGAAAAAAAGAGTGGTAGACATGGTTATGATTGGTTGGCAACATGATTCTTCTATTAAAAGTGTTGTAGATTTTCAATGCAATCATGTAGGGAAGAAGCCTTAGGGGACACATACCTATTTTAAAATATCACGGGGGGTGCACTACAAAGGAAGTTCATGGGTGAGGAACGACCAAACCCTAACTACTCATTTCTACTTTTCCTAATTACTTTCTAATAAACTATAATTTCAACCTACAATTTTGAGCTTTGTTAACAATGTCTATAGGTTTTTATTGCCAAAAATTTCAATCCTAAATAACATGTGATATATTGTTTGGAAAGGATTAAAAAATGAACTAAAATGGCATGTTTTTCAACTAAAATATTTATAGAGATCACATGAAGATGACTATTGTATCAATATTTAGCGAAAATAAACTTTTAGTAGAAAGCTATTTTATAGATTTTTTTTTTCATTTTTCAAATTTTTTTTCTTATATAATATAGGGGTGTGAAAGTTATTTTTAGCTTTACAGTGTATCTTTTTTCTTCTAAAATTTGTAACTAATTATTATTAACATTAAAAAATACCAATAATTCAGAACATAAACTTTTTAAGTAGAAAAATCTATTCATATTTTTTTTTAAGAAAAAAATAAAATTTTAAGATATAATATAGGGGGTTCAAAATTTGATCGCTCCTCACCCATGAACTTTCTTTGTAGTGCACCTCCCAGGTGAAATATTGTACATTGATCTGTTGTTCATTTCTATGGGAGAGAAATATCAATGTATTTTTGTGTCTTCAAGAGCAATGCCTCATTTTGTTTAATGATCAATCTTTTATGTCTACAAGTGGAAATATATGTTATATCAGTATGTAATGTTCATGTAGTACTTATGAAGTAAATAGTAAAATTCAATAAGAGAATTGAAAATGCACAATGATATCTTCAATTATGGCAGAGCAAAATGCAACTATGAAGTTTGGCATCGCTAACAAACTCTACAAAATGGGATAAACTAAGTTTTCTATCAATCCATGTAAAAAAATGAATTGCATTTGACAAGAAGTATGGAGTACTCAAATCAACAAAAATATATTGATTTCATCACCAACAATTTACATAGTTCACATCAATATGTTGAAATGGTTAGTTTGGTACCTAAACCAACAAAAAAGTGTTAATTTTATATTGATTTGGACGCCGTTTTCTAGTAGTGTTTATTGTCAAGCACAACAAAAGATTACAAGCACTCTAGAAAAATGCCCAAGAAAGAGAAGGTTTTGCATTGACCATCGAGAAAACAACTCTAAACTTGGTATGCATAATACAAGCTGTCGTAGCACAGGAAAGTCAGGTTGCTTCTCTAGGACTAGAAATGATCCTAAAGTGATCCGTTTATCGTTCCCACAGAGATTTAGTTGGAGGAATCCTTGTTTGTCTGGAAGAGAGGGATTTGCGTTACCACAACAAACCCAAGAACACCTACTCTAATCCAGTTAAGTCCCAATTCTAACTATTCTATTTTATTACCATATTCACCCTTTAATTTCTCCTATTCATACATTATCTATAATTTATTTACAATCAAACCGGAACTGAAAAGGGGGTAGTTAGTCCGACTTTCCCGTTCTTGGTAACCGGAATTGAGTTTAACCTCTGAATCAAGAGGGATCCGTGTATTGGGCTTGAGGCAGGAAGCTTAAAACCTACCCTCTAAGTTTTAGAGTGATAAAAGATCCACTGTAAAAAGAAGAAGAAAAACACAACACAACAAAGCCTAATTTCGACCGAACTCTCCTTCACAGCTGAACCGGATAGCTATCAGGATCAACAGGTCACGCAAGGTATAATTGGCTAGAATGTTAACTTGGACTACAACGACAGCCTATTAGTTAATCTGGACTCCTGGCAAAAACCGGGATGGTTGAGTTAGGGAGTTGTTACCTCTCCTTCGGGATTCTGGTTAAGTCTGAACTTATTGATCGAAAAATGGGAGCTGCTCTGGAAGAGTCAACAGTTATACTCCGCACGCATCCAGGACTATCAAAACTCAACTAGAAACACGAACCGGTCACACTTGGGTCTGAAAAACACCCTTGCTCGCAGTCTCTCTTCAAGAATCCGGACAATCTTAATATCCGGGCGCACTCCCTCCTTACCTATTCCTGCAATCTCTACAGAACATACATCAATGGTTATCCACCACCAAAGCACACGCCGCCACCTCAAATTGTGAACCAGAAGGCTGATTTGGATTGCATAATGCTAGGAAATCAAAGTATGGAAATGCACACCGGATTAACAATAACCGGCTAACTAAATACTAAACAATCCATAGGACTCCTCAGTCCATGGGAATCAAAATCTACCTTTCCTGAATCAACACGTACCCTCCTCCTCATCTACAAAAATGACGTTGACTTACTATAATCCTGGAACTAGCCGTTAAAATTCCCGTTCCAATAAATCCGGATCCAGGAAGTCAATTCTACCTTTCTGGCTATAAGTTATTTACAAAATACTTTCTACCAAAACCTTGGATTTTCAGCTGAGATTCTAACCTACCTACCTGTCCTACTCTAACTTTTCTGTCGCTTCCCCGGTGTTGCACTTGGTTTCGGGGTGCCCTTCCGCGCTGATTGTTTTCGGACGAAACCGGAAACTGTCTTCCGTTTCTTGGCCTTGGAGGATTGAACCTTGGTCTTGGCTCTCTTCTTCTTTGGTGCGGCCAGTTCCTGATCCGGATCAGAGTATGGTTTGGACTCCTTTCCAGATTCAGAACTGGAATCCTCTTCTTCCTCCTCTTCTTCTGAATCCTCATCTTCTTTTTCTTCCTTTGATTTCGCTTGGATTGGTTTCCTTGCTGATGGAGGCCTTGGAGTCTTCATCTTCACTTGTCTAGGAGTGGGAGAGGCCTTCGAAATCTTGCTCTGCGGCATCCCTAAATCTACCTCTTCCACTTTTGCTATTCCCCGCAATACTGATCCAGGTGTTGGTGTGTATGCAGTTCCGGTTTCCGGGGTAATAGTCTCCTTAGTAGGAGTGACTATCACCACATCTTCGGATGAATGTCCGGATTTCTCCCGTGTCAGTGGGGATGTCTACTTGGTCTTTGACCGCGGTGGCTTGGATGGAGTCGCCTCTGTTGTAACAACCATTTCCGGTTTTAATTCCGGTTGGGGAGGTGGACTGACCTCCCTAATGACCTCTCTCAATTGAACAATTAGCTGCTCCATCTTAGAGTTGAAGGATACTAGGACATAAATGACTTTGTCCCCTAGCTTTCCTACCCCTTCCAAAACCTTCTCATCAAATAACGTAGCCTTGTTCAATGCTTCTACCGGAAGGGTGATGAACTCCCTAATCCGGTCAATCGTCTCTACAGTTTGAACTGAATATTTCCGGTTACGCTCACTTTCTTGTTTCTGTCTACTCAATTTTTCTTTCAGGGACAGCAATTCATCCGCCAAATCTTGATACTTCGCCTTTTCGGATCTTCCCTCAGCATCCTCTATGAGGTTCTAGATTTGCTCTACACACTCTATCCTAGGAATATCCCCCAACAACTTACATACCTTTTTCAAGGTACTTCTCTCTTTCTCATGTTCTTCCCGGACTTTCTTGAGCTCCCCTATAATCGACCTAAGGGATCACTGTTCTAGATTGGATCCTTCTCTTTATCTATCTGGACCTCTTTCCCTTTCCTCTTTTCTGGTTCCGGTTTTCCCGACGAACTGGAAGTCTCTTTCTTAACCTCTATCTTTTCCATCTCATCATCGGAGTCAGGTTTCATTCCGTGGGCCAGTTTGACCTCCTAGACTGTGTATTCATGTCTCTCTTGCGCCTTCATATAATCTTGGGCATGATACAAATGAAAAAGAAATGGGGAAAGGCTAGATGGTTTAGTCTTTCCCACTCCCTTGCATAGTTTGGCGACATAATCTCTCAAGACTAACCCCCAATCTACCTTCTTGTCTCCGGATAGTGCACCAAAGATCGTATTTTCCAAAGTGATGGTCATCCGGTTTCCTCTATTCGGACCGAGAATCGAAACTAGAAACTCTAGCAACCTCTTCTCTCGTTCATCCTTACAGTCACTCACTGTGTATCCATCTTTTGTATGAGGGACGTTCCAGAATTTATCCACCGTGGACTTGTCTGTCCGGGACGCCAGCCCTTCTCCGTTCCAGGCAAAACCGTAAACCTCCCGCCATACTATAGCGGTCCACTTGTCCGGAAGCACCCTCAAGGTCTTCCTCCATTAGTTCGACTACGAATGCAATATCTCCCGCACCATCATTTCGTCTTTGAAACTCCAGGGCCTTTCTATCAGCCATGCACAACCCATCTGACTAAGATCCTCCACCAGATCTGCTCTCTCTTCCGCATTTTCCGGAATAACCGGAACGATGTTTCTAAGTGATATCTTCGTGGTGGGGGTCTTTTCCTCAGCCTCACTCCCAGACATGGTTGCAGTGCTCTCCCTTTCTCTTCTCAGACTAACCCTCACAGCAGTCGCTCGCATTGCAGTACTAGCTTACTCGGAAACTCAAATTGTTAAGAAAAAACAGAAACTCTTCAATCAACTATGAACCCTAACGGAAACAATTCCCAAGTTATAACTTGCCGAAGAAACTGGAAAAAGGTCTGACATTGAATTCTTCCTACTTCCCGTTTCCAACCGTTGGTTTTGACGTTTCCGGTCACTGGACCGTTAAGATGGCTGTTGGAGGTTCGCTGTGAAATCCTCCGGACCACTACTTTGCTCATCATTATCCGGGGATGACCGTTAACTTCCGGTTTCCGGTTTCTACTGAGCCATGTCTTTTGGAATATTGACTGAAATTAATCCCGTTCCCGGTTATTGATTTTCCGGTTCCGGTTTTCAGAAGTAACCATTAACTCTATTATGGAGTTAAGGTTTTCCGATTTTCTGGTTCCGGTTCTTTTCTCTCCCTGCTCTATTTTTATAGCAAAAAGACAAAATATTTATCTAGATGAACCCACTATGTCCTCAATTCCTCCTAAAAACTTCTAAGGCCCTATTTAGGACTCCCACACAAGCTTCAAACTTATCAAGTTGGAGTATTAAGTTGGTCTAAAATCTGACTATTCCAACAAATTGATCATTGAAGTACAAGCAATTTTAAATATTAATTTCAAAATTAGAAGCAAAAAACTAAAATGGTTTAGCTAGGTATATTGAATTTAGTCATGTACATTCAATTAGCCTATAAGCAATGAAAAATTATAGCTAAGGTTAAGGCTAAGGTTAAGCTATTTTGTTATCATACACTAATCTTTTGAGTTGATTATAGTTGTGATCTCAATTCTTTTAGCTGCTTTTGTTGTCTACTCACACTTTTTATTGTATACTGGCAATTTTGTTTGAATCTCATTTCTCTGGTTGTTCTTGAGGTGTTTTGTTAAGTTATCATATACTAATCTTTTGAGTTGATCACAGGCTAGGGAGTTTGGACAAAGTGTCTTGGTTAGATGTCAAACTATCTTACATATATAAACTTTAGTATTGGATAGCATTTTCACTTCCAGCTATTCAAATCCAACTAAACTACAATGGATACTTTTTGCATAATTAGAGATCAATTCAAAATTGACAACTTTCTTGAAAGCGTATACCCATGACAACAATTTGAAAGATCCTAAAGCAAGTGAATAATGCCCACTATTTCATTTTATTTATTTTAAACCATCCCAAGGATTGAAATTTGTTCATATATGTTGATATATGCTTCCTCTTATTAATTACAGGTATTGTAGGTTTATGGATCATTGGCGATACCTCCTGCTAGCAGTATTCGATTCGGTGATTGGCCCATGTATGCTCAAGCATCTCACAAATTCCATAGAAGAGAATAATACAGTTCAATTGCCATTCAAATGGAAGATGTTGGTGAAGAAGAGAGGATGCAAAAATATTTAAGGTAAATTTTTTTTTGGCACTTATACAACTTTATTAGTATGTGCGGTTCAACACTATTCTTGAGTGTGTAGAGTTAAAGTAGTTAAAAACACAAACAATAGCTTATGTAGTAATAGAAACAACTTCTATCTTCAAAGTTGTACAAGTAGTTCCTCATTTTATGAAAGTTGGGTTCTACTTTGTAAACTCTTTCAAGTTTTGGATACTCAATTGCCAACAATGTTTGGTAGTACCAACTTTGCATGTTTTCCAACTTTACATTAGATTTACATTGTATGACCTTGAATGAAATCCCTCCAAAAGAAAAATTTAAAAAGAAAAATGATTTCCATTCAATGAATAAACAACATCATATCATTGAATGAATGTTGCTTAAAAAGCATAGAATTATTGCATAAATAATGTTGAATCAATGTTACTAAAGAATGATTGGTGATTTAATATGGAAATATAGTTGTTACAATATTGTGTTTTGAATACTTGTTTGTAAAGCATTGAAACAATTTGCATAAACTTAGTATTGGTTTCAAAATGGAAGAAAAATCACAAGATTTTGATGTTGCTACAATGCCAATTGTTTGATAAGTGCAAAGAAAAGATTGCATCATTTTGTATTGAGTTATTATTGCTTCAATGAGCATTGCCTAAACAATGACACAGTGCCTGTAGATAACTTGTTCGGTATTAAATTTTGATTTTTTGAAGTGTTTTTGAGTTGATTTTGGTATGTTTTTGTGTGTTTGGATGGGATTTCATGGTATTTGTTGTGAAATTGCCAAATTGGATGAGTAACTGAGTGGTTGGAAAGTGGATGAATGACTGGGTATGAGTCCAAGTCGGTCTGAATGGAGGTGGGTTGTAATGAGGATTTGAGGGTTAGAGGAGTTGGTAGGGCGATTGCCAATTAGGAAGTTGTGTGGAAACTACAGTTGGAGTTGCAGTTTGGCAAGCTATGCGGTTGACCAAGTTGGTGGTTAAGTGTATGTGTCGTGGTAGTTTTGGTAACCGCTATTGGGATTCCTATTAAGTCTTGGTGTGGAGCCATTTGTTTGGACCCACTGTCGAATGTTGTCCAGTCACTATAAGAAAACCTTGTTTTAGGTGACATTCAAAAAAACAGCTGACGTCAAAGGGAACGAATTTTAGGTGACGTTGAAAAAAACAACCTGTATTTTTCATGTCAATAATGATGTCCAATGGACCATTAATGGAGATAATTGTTGACAGAAAAACATAGGTTATTTTCTTCAACGTCACCTAAAATCTGTTCCCTTAGACATCGAAAATTTTGGTTTCTTCTAGTGAGTGCGAGTCCCAGCTGAATGTGTTGTGTAATTTTCTTTATGTGGTGAAGATGTGTGTATGCTTGGTGTGTGTGAGTTTCATGTTATGTTGAAGTGAGAGTTGTGTGTTAAGTTGGTTGTTGTGAGTGCTAATTGGAGTATGAAATGAGAAATCAGTGATGTTTGGATTTCAATACTAGGTCCTAGTTGGAAGATAGATTAAGCCAGATGGTGTTAATCGAAATAGCTTGTGAAGTCTGAGTGGTGGATAATAAGTGAGTTAAAATGCAAAACTTATTTGTAATGGTGATATGTCACCAATTAGAAAATTAATAAAAAAAATAAGAAGAGAAATTACACACCTATTTGTATAAATGTGTGTACCTGATGTGATGAAATTAAATTATGAAATGCAAGAGTGCAGAATTTGTAAGCCTCACTGGATTTGGTGTGTTGTTGTAATAATGTTTTTGGTGATAGAGTTTCAAGTTGGATTAATCCATTAGCATACATTTCCTACTTGACCGTCTCCCTTGGAACGAACTTATTATACTAATAGGGTAATTCCCCAATAGGTCATTATCCTTCTTCAACAGTGCCAAAAAGTACATTAAACTAGCATTGAACTCAAATGTAATTGAATCAACAATAAACAACTGCTATTTTCATAGGGGTCCAAAATCCATGTGATAGGTGTTCAAAAAGGTGATAAAGTAATGGAATATTGCCAATTTAATAAAATTGCCATTAAGGATTGTAGGTTATAAACTTATAATTCTCTTTATAAATAATCAAGACAATAATTGTAACAACACCAATTTATCCTGTTAGTGTCTATGATATTCATTTATCAAAGTCATACTATTTATATAATAAATAAATAGTATAGGTTGAAATAGTATAATATTTATGAATTTTTACAAAAATATAATTTTGTAATGATACTGATTAAATTTTTAGAATTGCTTAGTTTTCCTCTTCACTAATTAGATAATAAGTTTATAAGTCAATGAATCATAAAATTGAATCAATCATAAGGACATTTGTATTCAAAATGACATTGCATTGAGTGAAGGAATTGTAAAATAAAAAATGTTTACAAAAGTTGAAGTATGTAAGGAATTGCTAGTATAAATCTACTATCAAATGAAATGGTTCTATGTTTGAGTTAAGATTAATTGTGTTGAAATTAACATATAATGATAAGAGTCATAGGATTCTTTAGCAATCCTAAATAATCTATGGGTTTCCACTAAGTCTTTGCTAGATTGAAAATGCAAGTTCTCTTTTATACAATGTTATATGATGAAACTACTAATACTGATTAGTTAGAATAATGTTTTGCAACCTTGCTTTCACTTTTTGCTATTAACATTCAACATTCATGTTCTTGCCCTCAAATGTCAACTTTCTTGTTCATTATATTATGTCTAATTATTTTCAATTTTTTCATTCTCACATCAAAAAATGTCTCAAACAATGTAATGACTTAATTATTTTATTTTTATTTTTTTATATATGGTTTGTTTTTTAAGCTTTTATACTATGGAAATTTGTTAATGTAAATATGATATGAGAATTTGATATATGCTTTAATGCATTGTTGGAATGCATGCCATGAAAATATTCCAAATGAAATATTTAGCCATTAATAGGTGCGAATAAGGTGAAGTCTTTGGTTAGATATCGCTTCGTAAAATAATTTCAAGAGGCACTCAATTCTTGTAGTGTCTTTGTATCATTTGTTTGCCTTTGATTATAAGATATTGGAATATGTTTTTAAATAAATATAATTTTATTTTAATTGGTGCCTAAGGGTAGAAAAAATTTCACACCAAGTAAAAACAACCAAGTCCGGGCAACCAAAAAGAATTACAAAATTAGGTAAATTATTAAAAATTACTTCTCATAGAATATATTTTTACTTGTGTGGATTGTTTTTATTCATTCCAATTGGATTATTGATTTAAAAGTTGTGAAGAGTCTTATTTTGCACAAAATCTAAGCATATACTTGAAAAAAAAATTGTAGTTTTGTTTATGAACTCGATTTTTATAGTTTTTAAAAAAAAAAAGGTTTAAAGGGATAAATTACTTGATAGAGCAACCTCACCATTCACATTGATGTATTTCACTCTCATTTTAGAATTATCAACAATTTAGATTTTCTTTATATCTTGTAACCCATACGTAGTTAATAATTGGATGTTTGTAAGAAATACCAGTCCTAAACCTAGGCTAAAGACTTTGAAGGACAACATAGTTCTTGTTTTCTTGACTAGTTTTTGTATGATTACTCATTTGTGTGGAATAATTTTGATGATTGCCACAATTAAAATGATAGAAGACTTATGCAACTTTTCTATGGATTAAAATCAACAAAATTGCACAATTTTTGAAAAAATGCCACTATAGGCAAGAAAGATGTTTAGTTAGGCGTTACTTTGTAGTTATGCTCAAATTTGAGTACTCGAAAGTGCTCCAAAAGCTTTGATTAATTTTCCATAGGTACATATCATCATAGTTTTAATGCATAATTTTTTGAATCATTTTAAAGTGTAGAAAAAAAAATATGGCAATCTAAAGTGATAGATCAACATGCCTTTTCCATTCTCCACAAATTCACCAAAAATTGCATAGTTGATTTTTTCTTGATTGGATTGCTCCAATGGATTTAGTAGAAAAAATTGTTTAGGTCTTTTTGTTGTTTACAAATTGTTAATAAGATTCACATTTTGAAGTTTTTGCAAATGTAATTGCAAAAGCCACTTGGTGGCCTTGTGGTCCTTTGGAGGATAATTATTTTACATGTTGCCAACTATAGTAGAGTTGTTCTCAACTATAAATTTTGAAGCATGGATACAAGAAACTTGAAGATTTTATTGGAGATAGATCTTTCCATTGTAATTGTATCCCTTTATTTTTCAAAAAAATTAAAAATACATTTATATTTAAAAGTCAAATTTTCTCATTTATCATACTATCAAGTTTAAAATATAAGTACCTAAAATTAATGATTTGAAGCAAAAACATTTGTAGTCTATTTCTACAATAGGCAGCATATTTCACATTCATGAGGGTCATTTAGAATTAGACTATATTATGGTCCCAAAGTATGTGCAAATAGGGCTTTGTAGTGCACACACTTTTGAACATTAAAGATGTTTTTGACCTCATTCTTTTGGTTAAATTAGATTACCATCAAGTGTTTACAAATGGTCAATTTTAAGAATTTTTCTTCACTAAGCTATAAATTAAAACTTTGACATACCCCTTTCTTGTGAAAAATTGGAACATGGTCTTTGGCATGGTATTAGTAGGTACAATTAAGTACTATGTGGTACAATTAAGTACTATGTGGTACTTACAAAGGACACTTGTCAATAGTATAAGAAATCAGTAATATGATCAACAATCTAAAATTGGTGCAAGAGATTTTCCTTCTTGTACTTCTAGTAATTTGTAACAAGACCCCAATTTTTGCCAAAATGGTGTAAAATCAACCAATCATTCTTGTAATTATCCAAATTCTTAAACCATGAAACACAAGTTTTTTAGGGGAATTTTTTCTTTAGATTTTCAACTCAAATTTCCACCATAACTACCATTAAACTCAAATTTTGTAGGGCAAAAAAACAAAGCTAAAAAGATTCAAATTTGAAAACCTTCTATGACTATGTCCTAAGATTCAAAATAAAGGTATTTTTCACTTGTAAAAGCACAAATCTTGCAATCACTGAAGTCAAAGTTTTTGAAATTTCTTCCATACATTTCTACACATTTCCACACTTTTCTAGTGCCATATAGTCCTATAGTTGGATATAGAACAATAATCATTTTCTGGTTCATACAATTTGCACTAGAAATGACAGTTTTAAAGTATTTTTGCTAAAACATAATTATGAAAAGTTAAGGATTAACTAATCAATATTAGTGGTTTCTTTATATTATATATATAACTTTTATTTTCAATCTAGCATTGATGTGTTCATGTGCAGCACAAACTTGTTGCCTTCTAAAAGGTCATCACTGAAATTCTTTGGAGAGGACCCTTTTCATCATACATTACAAAAAATCTGAACCCTATAGAGGGTCACAAGGCTGCATAGCAATAGTGCAATCACAAAAAAAAAAAATTAATTTTTATTTTTATTTTTAAAAATCTGATAGGACACTATTAGTGCCATGTCAAAATTTGGTGATTTCAAAAATGTATTTTAATTTTTTAATTTTAATTTTGGGATTTTTTTAATTTTTTAATTTTCCATGTATTTGCATTGTAGCCAAAAGACAAATGGCCTTCTACATGATTCAAATTTTTTGTAATGACTCTTAAGCCATCCTTCAACAAAGTCATACTCACTTCAAGATGGGCTTGTATTTCTGAAAGCCTTGTGAATGTTATTATACTACCACCCACTATTAGAAACCTTGTTTTTTTTTATGTCTTGATTTTGTATGGGAATGTTGTGTACGGTGTTTGCAATTGTCAATATGTAGATGTCCAAAAAACTATGTTAAAATTAACATGGCAAAACATCAAAAATGACACTTGAACAGTGTGTTAAAGTTACATATTTTTTAGTGAACAAGGAAACATGGGTCAACAATGTGCTAAGAAGCTACCATTTGGCTACCACTCCAAAGTATAGATTTTTTTTATTTGTCCTATCTATGACGTGGCATCTTAGGTGACACTTGACATGGCGGTGGGAAAAATGATGTAGCATCCAACTAGGATGACATGGCATGTCTAGTCAATACATTTTTTTTTTTTTTAAAAATTTTAATATTGTTTTTTAAGACATTAGTTTAGATGTCTAGACATTTGCTAAGACATTTTTTGAGATATCAATTTAGATATATAGACATTTTGTAACATCAATTTAAACCTACATATTTCATCATGAATACCTCTTATAATGCTCAATAAGACTTCCATGAACACATGTCCCTACATGATGTACCAAGTATAATGTCTAATGCAAATTGCATGTCCAAATGTAAACATAATGTTCAAAGCAATATGTCATACGCAATACACTATACACAATATGCCATTTATACAAGTAAAAGTGGTAGGGGGCAAGACAAACAATGTTGGATATGTGAAACACAAGAACTATATTACAAGTAGAATTTTAGACCTCATTCATGCCTAGTAGAATAAATATTTTTGAATATTTTTGAATTTAAAATTGTTAGGAAATGAATCAAAATTTCATCTCCAAAAATGTGTTTGAGATTTCAAGTCTTTTCTTTTTTTTTCTTTATTTCTACTTTATCAAAATTTTCAAGTAATGTGTTTTTTTAATTTTTTTTTCTATTTAGTTATATTTTTAGAAATTATGTAGTACCAAAAATTTGTGTAGTTTTTTGCTTATATATTAAAAAATATTTATTTGAAGTTTTCATGATTCTTTTTTACCCATTCATTTCAAATTTGTACTTAACATGGTATAGCTTTAGAACTTGAACACTGTTTAATTTAAAAATTATATTCTCCAAAAAGGCCATATTCATTATATTGAGACTTTTGGTAGTCTCATTTTTATCCTCGACTCAAAGATAAATCATAATAACTGTTCAATTTTAAGACTATTTGGTAAGTTGAGATTTCAATGTATTAATATATATAAAAACCTTTGATTTTCCAAAGGTTGCAAGTTCATCTTATCCTCGTCTCGAGGATAAATCACTATAACTATTTTAGGGTTGTAGTCTCAAAATGTGAAGATTGTCTCATTTTAACGAATAAGGCCATCAAAGTTAATGTGTATATTAACATCACCATAAACCTCATCCATTTTTGTTAAAAAAAAATACTATTTAAAGATTTTGTAGTGACTAGGATATAAGAAAATCTACAAATGTGAATCATATGATTTCCATCTCCTCAATTACATGAGGCAATACAAAATAGGCTGAAATTTAATGTGGCCATTTTGTATGTGTTCAACCTTAAAGAAATCATAGCTACATCCCTATAGCAGACTCAACAAATTGAAATGGCTAGTGTGTCCTTGCAATGTGGTTTGAAGATCGGACCAACCCACTTTCCTTGTGCCCCATGATTGACGAGTCAAGAAAGGGAGCTAAGTGAAGTTTACAATCTAAAAAAAAATTCTTGCTTGAAAATTAAAATGTTATAAATTTTACTTTGTATCTATTGAAATGTATTTTCAACTAGTGTTTCAAGTTTGCAAGTTCTCGAGTTTATAGTTGGGAAGTAAAGCTCTTTATATACATATAGAGTAGTTAGTAGGTAGAACAACCTATATGGGATATATTAACTTGACTTCACTATGAACACTCAAAACTCCTACTAACTCTAATTAACATATCTCACATAGCACGTTTTACCTCTTCCTACTCCATATGGATATAAAGAGCTTTTCTTCCAAATTGGTTCTTTATTTTTGGTAAATACATTTCTAAATTCAAGCAAAGATTCCTTTACTTTAGATGAAATTGCCTTTGAACATTTTAATTGTTCCAAAAATAAATAAATAAAAACAATGTGAGCTTTTTTGAGCGCTAGTCAAGAGTTGGTTCCTTGGCAAAGCCCCCCCCTATTTGGTCGTTTACTTAGTACATTTGGCCATGGCTGGCCATTGTTTGACCCTTGCCATGCTTGTTGTAGGAAAACTCACAGTGGTGGAGCCCAACCAATCACTGGATTTGTACCACTTGCTAAGTTGTCATACATATGCTCTCAAATCTAAAAACAAACCAATCAAAGGCCAACTAGAATACTCAAATCACATGTGAAGAACCTCACATAAACCAACCTATGACAAGAACAATATGATAAGTTTTCTTTGTTGACATTTAAAAAACAACTAAATTTTTTTATATAAAAAAAAACATAAAAAATAGAGAGAACAATTGAAATTTTATTTTTTTTGATAAAATATAAATTTATTATGAGTTTTTGAAGTGTGTTACTTAGTTAGTCCAAAATAGTCTTTAAACTACCACCAAACCACCAAAAAATAATCATAATGGTCATCTTACCACCTAAAGTAGTCACAATATTTATTAACATGGTCATGATACAAAGAATTAAAAAAACTAATTCTTGTAGTAGATTTACACTAGAAAAATAGAAGTTCCTAAAGTAATCACTAATGACTCTATCACCATCACCATCACCCAAGGCATTGGTTTTGGCCACTAATCAACCTAATGATGTCCTAATCTCATTTACTACCAAAAATGTGCTATGGGCTAATGAAAGGCTATACTGGATGATTTTCTAGATGTCTACATTTGATGATTTACCTATCATGGGCTAATTCACTTTAGCCTCTATAATTTGGGTCCTTGAACCCTGTAAACTTCCCCATCCAATAGTAGCAAATAAACCCATACACACCAAAGAAGAGGGGTGTCACACCTTCATGGAGATCGGCTCTTCTTTTCACTCCACAACTCACGTTCTCACTCTTCATAGCAATTTCATTCTTGGAGAAGATGTATTCCCCCAATTGATGTTGAAATTCGAATGGCGATGGAAGAGACGAAGGCTTGTATGTTTCTTGTGACCGCCTAGAGCTGTGAATTGCGAGCTGTTCGGTGTGAACGGCGCCATTCGAAGGATCGTGGCGGAATCAAACGGTTGCCGAGCCTTTGAGGTCATGACCATTAGTGTCTACTTTGGGTGTCAAGTCAGTTTCAGGAGTAGCTGTAGCAATTTCTGAGGTGGACGAGGAGGTTGTTTTCGAAAGCTCCGAAATGCGTTGGCATTCTCGTTGCAAATCCGCAACCATCTCCCTTACGACCTTCTCCGCAATCCCTCGGATGTAATTGCTGAGTGGCCATGGCGGCTTGATGGTGGGCTCAGTCGCTTGCTCAAAAGTAACCCATGAACCTACAATAGGATCCGCATCAGCAGCAGCACCACCACTTCCAGTTTGGGAGGCCTTCACAACCCCAGGATCTGTGTGTAAAGCTTCCATAGTTTCTGCCTCAGAGGCCTTCATGGGTTCAATCTTCCATGAGCCTGTGAACTTGCGCGTCATCCCCCCTTGCTTCGCCAAAACGAAAGATATCTGCGCAGCACTCATACCATTGGTAAGCAGGAGCATTTCGACCGTTCTAAATTATGCGGAACATTACGCTCTATGTCAGATCTTCACCTTAAGCAGATGAATACTTGTGGTGAAGAATCAATTGGGAAGTGCAGGGTGAGAAAGCAAGTTCTCACTGAGATACCCCAAGACTATTGCTTAATAACAATTAAAGGTAGTCATGGTAGGGAGCCATCATTCCCCCAACTCGTTGAAGAAAAGCACGTGGAAGGAGATTGAGTGAATAACCAAGAATTCTTGACCAAACTTATTGAAGAATCTTGTTTCCCCCAACTCGCTTAACCTCACTGAAGCTATTGCGACTCCCCCCCTAATGTTACTCTCACATCGTGATTCCAAATTGAAGCGCAACGAAATGCGAGTCTGACAATCCAAATACACCTAGACGTCTCTGAACATCACCTTCTGAAAGTATCACTTCATTTGATTTCTCACCCAACGTTAGGAAACGGGTGTACCCAGTTCAAAACTCACTAAGTACACTCATCCTTTTGTCAAGGCACACAGTAAGGAACTTAGCAGGAGAGAAAAGGGCTCAAGATCATCGTTGAGATGAGTGATAGAATGGAATAGTTTACTAAGCAACAATGTGGAAAATCGTAGCTCTACAACTGGTTTCCGATCATCAATTGTAGTACACTTAACGAAGATTCAAAGTACATCATAGTCATAGTCACGTTTTGGGGAGATGCTTAAGATTCAAGAGAGGTCAGAGAGTAGTACCGTCTTCTCCAGCCGCTTCTGCTCCACAAAGATCCGAGTGACTAACAACCCTGACATGAACAAGAATTTCCAGCGGCCCACCTGTTCCACCTCAATATACTGTCTGTTTCCATCATCTTCCAATATCTTGCGGTATAAGATTTCCTGTGGAGGGTTTCAATGAGATATATTGCAATGAGATATATAAACTGATTCACTAATGCACAACCCTGGTAAACATTAGTTTTGCAAGATCACATATGTAATAATTTACCAAAAATACCTTGCATTCACAAATTCTGAAACTTGACAGGTGCATGACTTTGACACATGAATGGTGAACTACTTGAGAATGGAATGGAACTTAGAAGCCATAATCGCAAAGTTTTCTTCAATCTACTGACATTTTGATTCAAAACTGCACAATGTCTACGCAAAGAAAAGAGTTCAGAAAAGAACCAAACATAGGTTAACTAGGTAACCGTTGAGAGCTAGATTTCCGATTGAGATCTGAGGAGCTAGGAAACTTCAAAGTGTTTCCTATTGCGAAATTGTAAAAGTTTACAAAAATCATAAAACATGCTGAAATTTCAGAAACTATGAAGTTCATATGATAATAGCCTATTATGCGGAATTGAAGTTCACATCACAAAGTAAATCATGTCAAGGTGGACAGAACCCTGAAACTTGCAGAGATGACGATTTCATTGCCTAGGTTCATGTCAAAGCCGTTATTTATTTTCCTTCAAAAGCCGCAGAAGACATTCTCCTTCCTCTCAGGCTTTTCAAGGGGCTTAACAGAGATCCTAGAAAATGAAAACCAGAGTGATTCTGCACCACCCGTAGTATGAGATTAGGGCGACAGGGGCTTGATGAGTACCTTGATGCCTTTGAAGACGTGTTGATTGTTGGGATCTGTGAGAAAGTCGAAGACGGCGTCGGGCAGCAGGGCGACGGCGAATCGCGTGCGGATGGTGCAGAACGAGCCTTGCGACTGCGTCACCTCCAGCAGCGGCGGCTCGTACAGCACATCATCGGAATACGCCGACCTGCCACTGCCGTCCACGCCGTCCAGCACCTTCTCTCCTTTCTCCGACTTCGAGAAACACAGTCCTCGACGCATCCTTCAAGTCTGTCTACGCAACCCACACGGTCTTCCGCATCGATCAACACAAGTACTTCGCATGCAATTCCAAAACACACACTTGACAGTACTCACATCAACCGTGGAGGATGTCATTGTTTTCTTGTCTGAATTGCAAACGGATATGGCACCGTTTGATTGCAAATCAGGACATGGCTGTACAGAATATTATCTCCACGAGACAATTGAAATGTGTAAACTAGGAAAAATCCCTGAAAGAGGAACTCCCCCCTGTGTACACCGCTATGCGTTCCCCTGAAATTTTTGCATTAACAAGTAGGACACCGCCATTTCCGGAGCTGAAAGCAGCTAGACTATTAGCCATGGATATATACCCGCTCATCTCCTTCCAAATTCTTTCCCGACACACAGTTTCGCAAGATCTGCTTTCTTTCCTGCCCGATCTCACAAGACTACAGCACTCTCGTGGAGGACATGCAAGAAAAGCTTAGATGTGAACACAGTCCCGTCTTTGCTGCTTTGAGCAGCCCAACTGGTCCCATTTCCCACATCTAAGGTCCAGCTTTGAGTCCCTCCTCGTCCCTAGCTCACCCTCCCTGAAATGCCAAACTCTCGACGCCTGTCCCTCTTTTGCACATTTCACTGCAAAGCGTCGCATTCGTGCTCGTTTCCTGAAGAGTAGTTAGTCTAGTTTGAGAGCTCCCTTCGCCACTCCGTTCCCCCCGAAACGAACTCCCAAGACTCTAGCTGGCTAGGTTCCTCTCCGGCCTACTCACTACGAACCCCAAGCATGCAATTAATTCCGGTGAGAATTCCCAGTGCAGATTAATTGCACATATCCTCAGTGTCAGGGCATCCATGCATTCATCATCCAAACCCACCCAACCCCCCGCCAGCCAAACCAACATTCATCACTTGCCTTATTAGTTACCACAGTGGTGGCAGATGTACTGACGTCTCCTGGGCGCAATCTCTCTTCACCAGAGCGCGTTCCTCTCCTCCAGTTCTCCTCCGAAGCGAGGTGGAGTTCGAAGTGACTATTCTCGATGAATTCCTGAAGCTCGCTCCCTCCCCAACTGAATATGGAGTCCCGTTGACTGGAGTGCTCCGGCAATCCGTGCGAAAACGTTGGCAACTGCGAGCATCGCACTGACTTACTTATAGCGTATTCCCCCAACTCGGTCTTGTCAGCTGCAAGCAAGCAATTGTCTGGTCAGCTGCAAGCAAGCAATTGTCCAGTCAGCTGCAAAGCAAGCACTTGTCCAGTCAGCTGCAAGCAAGCAATTGTCTGGTCAGCTGCAAGCAAGCAATTGTCCAGTCAGCTGCAAAGCAAGCACTTGTCCAGTCAGCTGCAAGCAAGCATATATGGAAGTGGAGGCGGCCCCGCCGACCCGTCCGCGCCTAGAAGAGCAAAGCGGGTCGCATGGTGAACAGAAAGGGAAGAGGCTCGTCGGAGCAACAGCCGGGCCAGCCCGCTGATGAGACCAGCTACACTAAAATTGGTAAATAGTGTTGGCTACACTAATTGTTTAATTGTGATTTGCAAGGTTAGTGTTAGAACATTGTTTACCCATTCTAATACTATTTTAGCTCTATAGTAAAATTTGGTCATTTCAACATTTCTACAAGAGTGCATTTAGGGTTAGATGGGAATAAAATATAGAAGTTGGAATGGTGGGAAAAAAGCAGTGTATGAAATGTTGAAATAAGCAATGAAATGCTAAAATGAACAATGAAATGCTAAAATAAACAATGAAATGCTAAAATGCTAAAATAAATAATGAAATGTTGAATTGCTGAAATAGATAATGAAATGTTGAAATGTTGAAATGCTGAAATTTTTCATAATGTATGTATAAGTTGCTAAATATAGCAAAAACAAAAAATACAACATAATAATCCTAGCTGTAGTAAAGGAAAAACATAGTAAAATATTTAAAAAAAATTTAATTGCCCTATTGAAATTGGACAGTTCTTGCTCTTGGAAGTATTGCAAATGTTTTGCAATTATCTCTTGGAGATGTGGAAACAATTGTCCTATACTCCAAGATCCATTAAGTCTTAATGCCAAGTCACAACGAATCATTGCTTTTCTAACATAGGACATATTGTCACAATTCACCTTTCAATTAACATTTTCTACACTATCGACAGCCAATTGTAAAAAAAAAAGTTTTCCAAGATTTGTAAACTTTCTTGACCATTGTCCATCTGTTTGGGGTGTATTTTGCCAAGCATTTTGTTGTATCAACTCAATTTTCTTAGCTTCTCATTGTTTTGTCCATACATCTTTGATTTTTGAAATGAGGAATGTATCTGCTGGTTGGCAAAGGTGAGTAGAACATGAAAACAAAAATTTAAAAACTGTGTTTTTGGTAGCTAGGATAGCAACCAATCTATAAATTACAGTATGGCCGCTACGTTGGGATAGAAGGACTATATTCTGGTTATCCATGAATTGATTGATCCAATTCGTTGTGATTTTGTTGACCAACAAAACATTGTCTTTGGGATTGACTAATTGGGTTGTAAAAATGGATTCAGGAGCTACAAGAATGGAAAGGGTAAATTCACAAAGTAGGTGAGAGGAAAATTTGACATTTGTTTTGCAAAGGGGGTTGAAATCTTCAAATGATAGATGGTACAAATATTGCACCCATTCGTTCTTCTTTTTGCTTTGCTTTGGTTTGGCTTTTGGAGAATGGCACCTCCTTTTGTCCAAATGGCTTCAGCTACAAGAGAATGGAGTAATGGGGCCTGCAATATCTTCAATGAATTAGTGGCATTGCTGCCATCATTAGCTAGTTTTCATGAGGTTAGTAGGGCGTTGGCTATGGAAGTGTTCTAGAAATGCTTAAATGATCCGAGCATTGAGGCTAGCCAAGTCGTGAATGGCGATGTCCTCAACCATCTAAAAAGTGACAGATCGGCAAGTGGCAAGGCTGGAAACTTATTGAAGATGGCAGGGAGGAGCATTGGGAGGAATTGCAACAAGCGGAAAGTGGTTTATGGTCAGCTACAAAAATAGTAAAAATGTGGCTTTAAAAAAAAGTGGCGACCAAAAAAAACTATTTTTTAAAAGAAATAGAGGAAAAAAAGACAAATCCAATGATGTCATCCAATGTTCAATCACATACCTCAATAAAAAAATATAGGCGTCAGAAGTTTAAAATCAAGCAGTTAGAAACCACGGAGTATACCCCCCTTTGTGGAAAGTTTTCCATTTCTCCTCACAATCTCTCCAAGGTAGCCACCAAAGAGCTCTCTACCTCTCCTCACGATTTTTCCAAGGTAGTTACTGGATAAGAGAAGAGTATAGCAAGGAAACAAGTGAAAAAGAAAGTTTTCTATAGGAGGCGGAAATTAGAGTTTCCTAGGAAAGGACCAGAATTTGACGACGGGAGGCAGAAATTAGAGTTTTTATTGGGAAGGGCTAGAATTTGACAGTGGGAGTAAAGTGCCCCAACACTATTTACACATAAGTTGGAAATAGTGTTGAGGGTAAAAAATAGGAAACAACACTAATTATCACCCAACACTATTTACCAATTTTAGTGTAGAAGAAGAAGCCTTCAATTGCATGGACTTTAAACCCTAAACATCCAAAGTCTTTTTTAGAATTCATGATTCGAGAAAAAACATCATAAAATATTATTTTCAAGAATATTTTGGAATTTATGTGCAAATAAAAGTTGTAGATTTTGAGTTTTAAATTCCATCCATATGGTTAGATTGACCAATGCTATCCTTGTCTTGAGGACACTAAGATTACAATTAATGTTTGCTTCAATCTCTTTTGAATCAATCAATGTAGTTGTTGCCTCGATTTATCTTCAACCCAAAGATAACCCTAACTCCATTCCTCCTATATGTAATATTGCTCTTTCTGTACCAAAGTGCAATCGGGGGTCTAGTCCTTTTGATAAAGTAAATTTGTCCAATCTCCTAGAGGAGATCTTGCCCTTTGATACTATACTAGAAGTCATACAAGTTGATTTGGATTATCCTAAAGAAGAAGATATATTAGTCAGCCATCAAACTTGGGATCCAATCTAAGTAAATATCGGAGACTTAAGAAGAAAGTGAGATTGCAATAGAATCCATCCTCCCTCTAAATGTGGTGCAAATTAGTGAGTTGGTCATCAAGTCACAGAATCCTTCGAACATGTGACATACCTATCTTTTGGGGGGTGTCCAAAGTGCCTTAGTGAGCAAGGGGAACCTTAGAGGTGACTTTCCAAGCCTTGCAAGAGACTAAAAATGAATAAATGGATGTTTTCCGAGCAAATAAAGCACAATAGCGCCCTAAATTTGAAAAGTATGATAGTGTATCATATATACTTAAAAAATCCTTGAGAATGCACATTCAAATATTCAATGAATGCATGATTTGGAGTTGTGAGCTAAAAGTTATGGTCGTTCAAAGTTGGCAGTGTTTAGTGACGCCAAGACATTTAAGGGCTAGGAGTGAGAGGTTCCCAATGAATCTTGCATGAAAACATGACATGTAGCATATCATTGAAAAGCTAAAAATTAAAAAAAAAATGACAAGCATTATAAAGTTCTAAGCTATGAGTCAAAAGTTATGGCCAAGAGAAAGGATGTGGTGAAGGTGTGACGTTTTTTTGGTGAATCCGAATCTTTGAAAGACCATAACTTTGTGAAAACTTGTCCAAATGAGACTAGTGAGCAATTCATCAGCATCTACTTATTGTGTAGATATTCAAAATGAATTTATATGTGAGATTTGGTACTGGGATCACAAAATTACATGGTTCAAAAATTTAAAAAATTCAAACGATGGCGTAACATCCTGATTTCAATTGGAATCGATTGATCTTCCACAACTCAAGTGTTTAGAGATCTTCTTTGACTTAAGACAAGAGTCTACCAAATGCCATAGAAAATACTATAGGAAGGATTAATCTCCCTCTTTATTCTCTCTTGGAACCTTGGTGAGTCTCGGTGATTCAAGGTAGGTGATGCAAATTCACCATCGGGTCTAAGATACTCGTGTGAGTGTCCTAAGGCACTAGTTGGATGGAGTTCCACTCCTAGCTAATCTTTTTTCAATATGTTCTGAGGTATGAGTCCTGATTAGTAACAAAATGCAAGTAACAAATACTCAAGGGCTTAGAATGGAGTTAAGGTGACATTTAAGGGCGGTCAGCATCAGAGGGGAATAATACCTCCATTGGGTTCTTGGACATCAATGAAAGTTTTGTCCCATATCATCAAGTGACATGCCTAGTGTTATAAGTGGAGTGTATGTGTTAGCGGTCCTAAAGACTAGGACTTAGTAACATAAATTGAAAAATGAGAACTAATACTGTGGATGTATGGCATGTGTAGTGTTAATGAGTTGAGACTCAACTAATACTGAAAGTAGAGTGTCGTGAATCCATTTGAGTTGTAAGGTATTATTTAAGTTATAATAGAACAACGACGATGTTCTAGAGTATAGTCTGTATTTGAACGGAAATGCCACAAACTAGGAATTTAGTCAGATACACTCTCCTCCATTGTCAAATTCCTAAATTATTCTAAAGTTAGTTTACAATCATGTAATAGATTTTTTTATCTTTCATCATACTTTCTACTTCTTAGTGAGGGATTTTTATTTTGATTCATTCTAATTGACAAAAAAAATAGATAGTCTTTGATTGTATAGTGTGGACAAATTGCCACTCTATAATTGTGTTTTATAGTATAGTGTATATATTAGAATAGACTATAGTTGGCATTTGTATAGAATCAAATAGTAATCATGAAATCATTTTTGTCACATATATCATAATTTATTTTGAAATTAATATATATGGCATAGTTCTTCAATGGATCTCATGTCTAATGAATTGATTTCATCTATATTTTTGCCGAACATCATAATTTTAGAAGTTTGTACCGTCCTTTGATGTTCAAACAATCTTTTGATAGAGGGATTCTGCAATCACTTAGTGGAGTTCAATTCTTATTGCTACTTATGGGCCACCTAATTATGTATTTCAACAAGTAACTACATCTCTTTTTGTTTTGTTTGATCAAGTAGTAATAGGGGTTTGTAGTGTTAGGAGACTGCTTTAGAAATACACAGGGGATCTAATTGTAACTAAAAATGCCTTGAGGTTGAAAAATGCAGAAAAAAGATAAATTCTTTTAAAACCAATCTTATATTCAAAAATACAAATTGTTTTCAATTATCAATCCCGCTTGCACTTAAGACCTGAAGCATCTAGTAGTATTTAACATTGATTAGGTTTAAAAATCTTGTTGGTATCTACTTCTAGCCAAGGCCTCAAATGTAAACACCTTCAAGTAGTTTTGATGACTACTTGGATACCTGTAACTATCTACATGATAAGAGCAATTTGCACCTGCGCTTGCATAACTACCAAATCTTATAGTTTGTTGGTCATTACTCTAGCCTCATTACAAGGAAAAATTAGTATTGTTTATTTAGTACACACTCAATAGTCTTGCTTGCCATTTGTTGTAGCACAAGAAAGCACAAAACTCTTAGTTAGCATAAAAATACCACTAAGTGACTCGTGTATCGTTCCACAAGGATTTAGTTTGTAACTTCTCAAAATGTCCGGATTGGATATGGATTCTGTATTTCTAATCACACATCCGTTCTTGATGAATCTCACTTTTACTCTCTACACACTTTCGTACCACTATCCGGAACCCCAGAAGGAGTGCCCAGAATCTGTACTTCTTCCGGTTCTGGTTTACTGTAACCAAATTAATTTAACCTCTAAGCAAGAGGGTTCCATTCTTATAATTTAGGAAGGACACATAAATCCTACCCTCCAAATGTTATAGGGATTTGGAGGAACATTGTTCTTTACAACACAACACTCACAAAACAACCCAAGTATAATCCGGGGATACTAGCCTCCTCACAGCTAATTCGGCTATTCACCAAACCAGAAGGTCACACAAGAAACCACCACCCCTCTTTTCGTACTAAAACGACAAATCCTAACCGGAAACGGTTCCTGTGGGAAATAGCTCAGAGCTTTAGAAGTAAATTAGTACTCAACAGTTTATCTCAGCCTTTAGGCTTCCAATAAGATCAGGATCTACTCATGGTTTTAGAAGCAACCACCGGAATCACATTCCGGTTACTACTACCATCCATGTTTTATATCCTTCCCAGCTCTCAGTACTCAAAAACTATATGCATTTCGTCATTCCTTCCTTCCTTCGGCACTCTTTAATCATCCCTCTTGACAATTCCTTCATAGAACTGGATCTGATAGAATCCGGGGACTGCTTCCCTCTTTTCACTCTCAACTTGTAGCGATCTAGCTATCCGCACGAAGTAGTGGTTCTAGCACAATTTGGCATACCAACATGAGCAAACGGCCCTTGACACATACACTCATGAAGTAGAAATACTGCTTTTACTTCAACTCAAAAGGAAATCACATGATAGAAAACTGTTCGAGGAAAACAAGTAAGTGTTCTTCTTAAAATAACAAACCCGGGAACCCTAAAGATCCCCTGAAGATTTTAACCTACGAATCAGAGAGTGACACGCATCATTCTCGCCTCCAAAATCCTATTGTTGACTTAAACTAAAAGACAAAATCAAAAAGCCGAATCTAGATCCTAAAACTCCGGTTCCAAATGTCAAAGTGCATCCGCACTAAAAGTAGCTCTCTAACTACTTTCTAATTACGAAAACTTCCATTTTCCTGCCTACCTACTTTTATACTAACATTAGTCAGATTTCCTACTTCTTGGTCCGCTTAGGTGTACTTTCCAATGTCTTGACACCCCCCTTTCTAATTGGTTGCTTCCTGCTGACTGAAGCCTTGCCCCCACGTATTGTCTAGCTTTTCCCCAAAGTTGACCCTTTTATTTTACCTTTCTTAGGAGGCAATTCCGGTTCCGATTCAGTCTCTTCTGCCGTGCTACCTTCATCTTCTGTTGATGTTGGTGACTCCTCCTCCTCATTTTCATCCGACCCTAGATCAATGTCCAGACTCCTGGTTCGCTTTGCCGGTTGCTTCTTCTTAGTCACGCTTGGCTGCATCGGACTAGAATTCTTGTTGATAGGGGAGTCCAAACTGTCATCCAACCGTGACTGGTTGCGGGTATTAGATCCGGGAGTTGAATCCTTTTCGGTTTCCAATCCCATTCTTTCATAGGGTGGAATCCGGGGTGGAGTATATTCAATCCCTTTACCCTTATTGGAAGACAAAGGGGAAAGTGAATGTACCTTGGATGGAGTGGCCCCACTTGCTTGACCGAATCCTTTTCCCGTTTCCGGTTGAGGATTTAGCCCCAAGACTTCCCTAATCTCATTCAAGGTCCTTTCCATTCTCCCTCCATAACTTACCAATACTGAGACCAGTTTTGGTTCCAACTGTGCACCTTCTTTGTACACCCCTTCATCAAACAGACGGGCCCGGTTTACAATATCTCCGGAGTTCCCAAGGAATTCCCTAATCCGGCCGAGTGTTTCTGCGGATTTGGCGGAGAGCCTCTTCCCTCTCTCAACTTCCTCATATTTCCGTTTAACCTGGTCCCGAAGCTCTCTCACTGTTTCGGTCAACTCGTCCACTCTGCTCTCCAACTTCCGGACGTCCTTTTCGAGCAGTAAAGTGTCTAATTTCTCAGTGAGCTCAGAGGGATCCACTCCTAATGCCTTGCTAACCTTACGAATGGTTTTCCATTCCCTCGCTATGTGTTGGCGGATCTGGGTTAATTCCCTAATGATCTGTCCTAAGGCATCTCCCTTCTGGACTGAGTTCTACGCCGGTTCTCCCTCCTTGAATCCCTCTACTAGACCCTTACTCTTCTGTTCCGGATTGGGTTCTTCCTCCACTTCCGGTTTCGGGGACTTGCTCTCAACTCCTTGTTCTCCCTCGATGCCAAATTCTAACATCACTATTGCAGCCTTATAGGTTGCATCCTCACTTTCCGTCAAAATCCCTAAAGACTCATAGAGGTGGTAGAGGAAAGGGCTTAATCCGGACGGCTTGGACTTCCCTAAACTTGCGACCATCTTGCTCACTGTCTCTTTGATCAAGATCCCCCATCTTACGTCCCTCAGTCCGGTCAATGTATGAAAGATGGTATTGGACAAGGTTATAGTGAGTCAGGTAGGCCTGTCTGGATTGAAGATGGATGCCAGGAATTCTAAAACCCTCCTCTCTCTCTCATCTGCACAATTTGAAATAATGTAACCATTCTTGGGATGGATGGGATTCACATACTTACTTTTATACTTGTCCCTCTGCACCACCAGCCCTTTTCCAATTCCGGTGAATTTGTAGACGGCCTCCCAGTGCTCCACTGTCCACTTCTGTGACTGCGCCTGAACTGTATGCTCCCACTCCTTTATTGGTTCGGCCAGTAGCTCCTGCACCATCTCTTCATCTCGCAGGTTCCACGGTACATGAAGGAGCCCAAGGTAGCTGATGCGCTTCAAATCCCCCTCTAGCTAGTCTTGCTCGTTCTCATTCTCGGGAATAATCGGAATCACTGTTCGGAGAGCCAGCAGAACTTCCTCTTCATTGCTCTCTTCTCTTCCCATGGTGGCTAACGACCCTTCTCTTTGGTCCAAAAACATACAACTTCCTCTTGCGCTCTCGCCAATTGGAACTCACACTCTCTCCTAAAAACAACTTCAGAACCACCTTCTTCCTTGAAGAACACAAAACTTGGTCGAAACTCAAAGTGATCCAGAAAAGGGAGAGTTTCCCTTTTTCCCTTCCTGGAAATCCGGTTCCTACGTCCGTTGGGAATCCTACCATTGTATTTTTAACGGGTATCACGTCCCGTTAATCCAACATTCCGTTTAGGATTATAACATTAAACCTAGGCTTCCGATAGGATTAGGATCCGATTCCCATTACTGTTTATCCTGAATTCATGGACCTGATCGGATTTCCTAGAAAGGTTTCTATTTCGGTTCCTGATTCCGGTTGGATGGTCTTCAATATTAACCTATTTGTCCCACTAATGGATCTCAAGGATCCTTTAGCTTTCATTCTAGCACTCCAGTGGTTTAATCCATCAACTAACCAAAAAATTATGCTAGTAATGGCCCCCTTACTTTAATTTTTAGTCTAAAGTAAACCCACCTTCTAAAATAGACTATCACACCATTAATCTGACCTCACCACAATATTTGAAAACTCCTAATACAAACACAAAATGAAACAAAGTCTGCCACAAGGAAAGGTATTAAGACAAAAACAAAAAAATCTACACTGCGGATCCTCTTTCCCGAACAACATTTAAGCAAAAATTTAAAAAAAAATAAGATGCACTAAATGCATCTTATTGCAAACCTTATCAAACTTCTTCAAATAGAAAGGCAATAGACCTTTCTTCATTCTACTAGCTATAACTTCTATCCTTCTCTTTCAAATTAAATAAATCAAAATCATTTAATTTACAAATGTGATTGTGAGAGTTTGTGAAGCTACACTACCAAATTAGCAAGAGCAACATACCCTCTGCCACTCAAACTCTTATAACTTTTTTTAAAATGCTTCAAATGTTTTAAGAATTGAACCTTTAGAAAGCTATAAAAGACTACTCTAGTTTTTCCAAATCTTAAAAAGATAGGTGAATTTTACAAGTTATGGTGGTCACTCAAATCTTTACTCCTCTTCATTTTAGTGACAGTAAACTTTCTTCCACTTACATGCTTATAACTTTTCACTCATAACTCCAAATTAAGCAATAATGATTTCTTTGGAAGTATAAAAACTTAAACAAACTTTTAAAATTTCATTGCAAAATTCAACATATACAAGAAGCTATAGCTCCTCAAAATTATGGCTTTTTTCAATCCAACTTTTTACACACAAAACTTCTAAAAAATCTCTCTTTTCCCACTAAACCCAATTTAGAAAAATGAAAAATGATACCTATCTACCAATTAGACCCTAGGATAGAGGGGGTAGTCCATGTTTAGTCCACATGGGCCTTTAAATTCTCATTGGTCATAAGAAATTCCCACTAGATAAGATCCTACTTATCTCTAAAGGTCCAAATACCACCAAGGTCAAAATTAGTAGGTAAATCTCTATTCTAAACATATAAATGAACTACAAAATACAAAATGATAAAAAAAATACTATAAAAGTAAAAGTAAAGTAAAAGTAAAAGAAAAAGAAAAATACTACTCCATTTGCAAAAACTTCAAAATGAGTCGAACAATAACAACTACATAATCTGCACATTGAACTTTTGTCATAGGATTCACTAGCCCCTTCAACAACATTGGTGGCCAAAACTTCATGTAATCGGCTTAACTAAACAATAATAATACTCTTCATTTAAGCCTTCAAAATTGTTTTTAAAAGTCACATTTTGAGTGTTTGGTTTAATACAATCAACTTGAAGTAAAATCACCAAAATACAAACATTTTTTGGAAATTGCCATGCCAATGTTGCTCTATATGAGGTTGTTTCAGTGGTCAAGAAGGCCCACTTTCCTTTCATAAATGAACTTGCGATGGTATTGCTAACATCAGATGAGTTGGTTGATCTAATAGCTGTGACAAGGAAAGCTTCAACTCTACTTCTAGTTGAGACTTAAGATCTTGCAACTCCATAAAAATCCTCCAGTTTGACATTCAAAAGTCAAACTTCACAACAAAATACAAATAAAGCCATATTTGTTAAATTAAGACTTTTCATAGTTTCATATTTAATTCTAACTCAAAGATAAACCATTTTATCTCTTTATTAGTATTTTTTTATAAACTAGCGGTTGATGCTTGCTATGCTACACATTCACCATTAGAATTTCATTAGAATTTTTAAGTATTAGATAGAATGCAGAGTAAGAATTTCAATAAATCTTCATATAAAAATTACTAAAATCTTCATATAATTATTTTTATAAATAAACATAATAACATATACTGAAATAAACAATAAAAATTTAATGAATGATGAATGAAATACATACAATGATGAATATGGTAAAAGATACACATACATTAGAATGCATTAGAAATTTGACTCAATTATTATAAACAATGGCAACCCAAATAAAAGAATTTAAAGGAAAAACTTGTAAATCTCAAAAACTTCATGAACAACTTAATTGTTGTGAAATCCAAAATCACTTCAATTGAATAAATTTCTCAAATCATTTGGTAGTAGCAATAGAAAATTGAAATCATTAAAGCTCAAAGCTCACAAAAGTACAAAATCATAGAAGTGCAAAGAAGTGTAAAGCCAAGAGAAACAATGGAATTGCTACCTCTATAATATCACCCTATGGATCCTCTTTAATATCACCTCAATTGCAACGACTACATTATTTCTTTAATATCATCCTTTGTAAAAGTGATATTACAGAGGTGATTGCAAACTACTACTCTATTTCTGTAATATAACATTGTATGAAAATATGATTTCTATGTATGCATGATTGAAAATATTTTTACAGAATATTAAAAATAATTATTTTAAAGACTTATGAAAATCATTATCATGCATTCTATTCAAATATATCAAAATTTTACTAATATGTGATACAATGAATGCATAGCATTGCAAGCAGGAGCCCCTAGTATTAATGGTAGCATTTGTGATATTACAGAGGGTATTATGATTTTAGTAGTATGATAGGTAACAACACCAACTTTTAAAATTTCATTTTAGAATCACTATCTGAACATTATTTATTCTTGATTTTAATTATTATTTTTTAAAATAAATTTATAATATTTAGCATTCTATCTCAAAATCTACAAAAAGTCTCAATATAACAAATATGATAAAAAAATTCTATAGAATCAAGAAGACTATTTTAAATTGATGAAGTTTATCCAAGGTTAAGTCTTTTATAACATTTCCGCCACTTACAAGTGTCACCTTGAAGCCATTGGAAGCGTCATCAATATGTTTATTTCTCTCGAATTATAGAATCTTATCATTATAATAAATTGGTACAAATTTATAATATGTACAAATTTATAGTACAATAGCGAAGAGAGTGTGCCATGGAAAGTGTCTTTATTAATTGTCCAATCATGATAGAAGTGGTTGAACATTGTGTTTGATTAGAATGGAGTATTATGTGAGTGCAAGGGTCAAAGGTCTTGTGTAAAAAATAAATACTACACAATCCATGATAATATAATATGTGACAAAGTCTCCACTATTATTGAGACAAAGGTTGTCTTTGTTTGTCCCAACCTCTACGAATTTTTAAAAGAGGTCTACAAGATCACGAATTGCATTGTAGTTTGTTGAAGAAGATGGTGGAGCTCGTCATTAGATTTTTGTTCTAAAACTACAAGGCAACATTTGACATCCTAGGTCAAGACAAGTATAGGAAGGTTGAATTCAACCTTTCTATACGCAAAAATTTCTTGCGCATAGTTAGAACCTGTCCAAACATCTGTATGTCAAAGTGCTTGAGGAGCACTTGTTCCTGGAACTTAATGATCCTACATTTTTTAACAAAGATAATATTATTCTCATTGGCGATTCTCTGCAAAAGAGCATCCTCAATGAGAATGTGAATGTGCTATTCCTAGATAGTTGGGATCATAAATTAAGCAAGGATATAGTTCTATTGGCAATTCTAGGTCCATGGCTTAAGCAACTCCACGAAGAATGTCCCCTCAGCTACTTATATAAGTACGTAGACTCGAATTGAATTGGTGTATATCCTTTGTTAGCTTCTTCTTCTATAGCTCATGAGCTTCTAGACAGAATGAAGAAGTTAGCCAAGAACTTGGCTCACGTTTTGTCCTATCGGGGATGAATTTAGTGATTGAATCAAAGAGATGTAAAAAGAAGTAGACTTCTTTGTATGGCAATTGATCATAGTACTCATTGTACATTATGTGAATATGGATTTTTATATGTATTTCATTCCTTTGTATTAGTAAAATTTTGAATTATGAATTGAACCTATGGTGTCTCTTTGGAGGTATTGTATTGTCTATTTGCAAGTATGTAATGTTCTTGTTGTATGTAGAGTTATTTTGGGTCAAGAATAATTGTATAGGGAGTTTGTTATCTTTGGGTTGAAGATAATTGTACGAAGAGTTAGTTATACTTGGATCAAGGATAATCATTTGGAAGTGTCTCTTATTTTCGGGTCAAGGATAAATTGTACAAGAAATCTTTTATCTTTGGATTGAGAATAAATTATTACATTCTTTTTGCTTTAGGTTAGAAGATCCATAATGCACTTATTTTGCCCAAGGCAACTGCTAACCAAAAGCTTGTTTTCTGGATTAGATGCATCCCTATTAATAAGGTTCAATTTTGTTGGAGGGAACGACTTGCTATCTGTTTACTCTAGGTCTTTTCTTCTTAGAACTACCACAGATACAACTTTGATGGCCATTGACTTCTCAAAAAAGAAATGTAGAAGATGGCATGGTTGACAATCCGCCTAGTTGAAGACCAATGAGGACCCTGATTTGCTCACCCTTAGCACTAAAGGGACAATTTCTACTCCAAGTCGATTGCATTTGTAGTCACCAACTTTGCGTACCCCGAACACCCTATATGGATAATTATATGTGGATCATTAAGGATATGGTGAAAATCATCACCTCAAGAATGGAGTTTTGTCATTGCCAATAGTTGAATATCATACTTTCCTAAGTGACCTCAAAATAGATTCCATAGGAGGAGATTGTATAGAATTGCATTTCTCATATATTCTCATCTTTTTAGTGATAGATTATCTTAGCTTTCTTAAATTATAACATACTTCCATCTTGGTGTCTATTTATAATTTATAATCACTTGATTCATTGGTGGTAGAGTTGTCCATATTTATCTTTGTTTTCAACAACTTATCTTTGAAAGGAAGGGCCTTAAGGTCTCAATATAACCATTTTGTAGCGTTTTAATGAATAGTTCGAGGAGTGAGCTAGCTAGACAGTGTTGTTGATGTAATAAAACACAATCCAGCTAGTACTCAAATTATCAATCTTTACAAACAACTTAACTACTAATGTTGCCACATCACTAAGGGCTTGTTTACACCCAAAAATTTGGGGCTCCAATCCACGAACACAAGTGGTACCTTGTTCAAAAGATGAGACCATTGTAAGTAGTGACCCAAACATTTGGTGTAAACCAAAAGAGTTGAATCATGGCCCATGGTGTACTAGGGCTGAATTTTTAAAGTAGAGTTATTTATAGAAGTCTTTTTCAAATTTATCCTATAGTCATGGAACCTCTTACAGTCAACGATGTCCTATATGTATGTATATTGTTTTGATTTGTCTAACCCAAACTTAGGTCTTTTCTGATAATTTTTAGCCAAATGGGATCTTAATTGGACTTGAAAGCTATAGAAATCAATCATAAATGAATGATTGAAAAAAGTCTCCTTGAATTTTCTCTTGGCCTTAGGGTTGGATACCTCCAAGACCTTCCCAAGAATTATTCTTCTTAGGTTCAAGAAGTCACTATCTACTTTGGCCATATAGAATTCCAACAAGGATTTTCATCCATTGAAAAAATGATGGGCTACAACCCCAAATTCTATTTGCTGTAAACCCAAAAGCTAAATACCATAGCTATCTTCCAATCAAAACATTCCATTTTGGAAGCTCCAATCCAAAGTTTTTTGATACAAACAAGTCCTAACTCAATGTGTGAATTTTAATGGTTGTAACATTGCATTAGCTAAATACTAATGACTTTTAGTTATACTCTATACATACTAGCTCTTAGAAAAACAATAGTTCAAGAATTTAGATCAACACCATTCAGATTGTATATCAAAAGAGTTACAATGGAGACACCAAAACATAACATGACACATTATATAATCCCACAATGCAAAAATGCCATATTTAACTACTTTTGGACTATTGAAAGTCCAAAATTCCCTAGATGCTGAAATCCGCTGATGCATGTGGTTATGGATTACATCGGGAGTTGTCCAGATACAGTGCTAAGTTCACACCGTTCAAAGCATTTGAAAGTGTACTTACAAAGGTTTGGAATTTCACTACAAAGAGTTCTAACACATTTCAAGTTCTTACAATAATCCCTTCATGTAGGCACGGAAATATTGAGAAGATAGGGTCTAGAGAAGAGAAAAACGGTGAATGACAATTGCTTATGGTACCACTGAATCGAGGCTCTAGAAAAAAGGACTTACCTGGAAATCCCTTGATGGAGAAGTAACCTTAGGAGATGAATGGGTTCATGGTTACTATGAAGCACAATGTATGTCATCCGCTGTATGCCCTACTTATTTGTTCAATCCATGAAGAATCTTAATAAAAAGATGCCTTCTTACATATTTGTGTAAGTGAAGGCCGCAATTACCAAAGCAAGGAAGTTCAACGCAAATAACAAGGAAAAAGGTCACAAACGGTGGAAGAAAGGAAATCCGAAATGATTCTAAGAGTGCTAACATTAGAAGTAATAGAACTATGTCATAGCGATCTAATATGTCGTGATCTCTTAAAAGATCTACTACACAAATGAAAGAGAGTAGTTACCTAAGGTAATGGAGTCAAAGCATCTGCTTCGACTGCCACAACCTACTTTTGCACGCCTTGAACATCATAGCCTACTTTCCATTCGAACATCGAGACTTCCCATGCACAACCTCTTCAAAAAAAATAGTGAGTAAACTACAAAGAAGTATAGACTTCTGTGCAAAAAACTCAACATCACTACGGTGACATCAAATTAAGATTGCATCTGGAGATCTCCTGCTAGCTATACTAACGACCACTTCGTAATTCATCAAGGGTCCACTTCCTTTGCCCTATTCAAATTTACAAGGGCCGCCTCTCTACTTTTCTTAGGAATAGTCCGTGATTTAGGATGGACTATCTTAGACCAAGTTGCGTATACTGCACAAGATGCATCCACCCAAGTGGGGGTAGTTTCTTCCACTACCCATTTTCTGTACCAACAATTTCGGTACCTCAACTCCAACGTCCGCTCAGAATTATCGGGTCTCCAATATTGGAGCATGAACTTCCCGTTCATCTCATGCCCCGGCTCTATGTTTACTTCAGACAATGCTCGTCTTTGCCAAACATCGCACACTGAAGGATCTGCAGGTTTGAGAAGAACCCATGAGCCTGGGCGAATGTCAACCCAAGGATTGAAGCTTTCCCTCGGTGCTTCATTTGCAGGGCCGCAATAAGGTTCCGGGTCTTCTTCTTCAGGAACCATATCAATAGGATTCATCCTACATCCTTGGTTAAGGGTTTCATCATCTAATGTTCTCCAGTCATGCTTTGGCCAGAAGCCTTCTAGCAACTCCAGAAGACATTCAGGTGGTGGTTCCTTCAACTCTTGTACCACACGTTTCCAATATTCCACATATGGACCAAATGCACTTGCAAATCCTTCACACCTTGTCATTCCATTCCGCCAGTATTGAATGTACTTTTCAAGTCCAGACAATATGAAACCCTTATTCACGGTAGCTTTCCGTGCCTTTTCCCTAGCCTTCTCTTGATTTCCGAAGGGGTTCGGAACTTCGTTACCCCACACGGGCTTGAATGGGGTAGGCTTTGGACAACCTGGAGGGAGCATGGGCTGACCTCAACTGTCCTTTTTCTATAGGCATCGAGAAGGTCTATCAGATGGTAGCTAGTTTGAGTCGACATCTGACTTCTTATACTTCATAATAGGGATCCTCCCAACATCCACGTAGAATTTGAAGAGGTGCATTTCCCCCAAACCAATTATATGTGCCGTACCACTGCACAAGAATCCTCTCACAAAGGATTTGAAGTCACCCACCTCTTATATGAAATTATGAACTCTGGAAAAAATGAAAGTTCTTACAACTCCATGAAGGCTTTCATGAGGTTAGCAACAACAAAAGTATTCTTGCTCTTCAAAGACTTTGAGAGATGGCTGAAGTAAGCGTCAATGTCCTCATAAGTGTATCCAACTAGTAGGAACCCAACTTGAATTTATTTGAAGACACCTCGAGTAGTAAACAAGGATAAGAACGCCATGAGGTACTAGTTCTTGTTATCCTTTGTAGAATTGTCAAGCTGAAGGTAAAGCTTTTTGGGAAGGGGGAGGGATCCACGTCGAGCACTAGGTTCAATGAGCTTTATGCTATCCATGCACCTAGATTTTCCTCTAAGTAAAGCCTCAAAGAAAGCATTAGGCGGGGGATATGGAAAGAGGTCCCCCCCTCTAGGATTGGTGCACCTTCTAGTCGCCGAAAGAATCTAGCCAAAGAAGAAATCGTGAAGTTTGAGTCTCCCGGCCAACATGATGGGGCATAATGTGCGTATGCACCATCACCATGTCCATAAGACACCATTCTAGTGATGCTTAGGGGGAACTGACCCAATCCTTGCGTCGCCTTTGTCGTCACATGCATTCTTGGCAAAGCCGTCTTCGAGGTATCCATCTTGTCATGAATAATGCACAAAATCTCTTGAGGATTTCTCTTGGATTCCTCACGCCATGAGGCATACAAACGATGACATGATGCTTGGTGATTAAGATGCTCAGTTCGTTGTTTCGAGAACTGAATGTACTCAGGTCCTCCCTTCGCTGATTTGAGGATGAACTGCTACAAGTCGTCGCACGTTGTGCATTTCGCAAATGAACTTCTAACAGGTTTTATGTAGACATTGTTGAAGTGTTCCTTCTTAATTCTACTAATTGTAGACTGGTTGACAACGGGTAGGCCGTAGTCCCTATTCAACTGCAATTGAAATTACATGACAAGTAAGCAACGAAACTGAACACTGTAGGACTGTCTACATCAATGATTTGTGTATGAATTCTGCGTCGTTGATGAACGACCCAGATTTAAACATCAGGACATCTCCTGATGATAGGAGTTGTGGGGAGATCTGTCGATAATAAGAGTGAAGGGGAGATTTCCCGATGGCAAGAATGAAGGGGAGATCTCCCGATGGCAAGAGAGAAGGGGAGATCTCCATAACAACAACAGTTAAAGGAAGATTAGTGGATGGCAAGAACTATGGGGAGAGTAGTCGGTGAAAAGAGTAATTGGGAGAGTAGTTGGTAATTGCCGACATGAATTCGGCACCCAATGGATACGGTTAATTTTACGATGAATTGTTGCAAATCGACACACGTAGTGCATTTCGCGAAAGAACTTTGGAGTGGTTCGACGTACGCATTCTTCCCGTCCTCATGTACTCTACTAACGGTATGTTAACTCACAGCAGCGAAGTCGTAGTCCCCATTCAACTACAAACATCACATGACAAGTGAGCAAGGAGACCGAACACACTGTTGGGTTGCTAGACTTCTCAGACTATCCAAACGGTGCAGGACACGGGCATCCCTGGAAATTGACTTCTAGCATAACCGTCGGGAGATCATTCCACGAGAAGAGGTATTGGGAGATATCCCGATGACTGCAAACATGTAATCTACAACCCATGGCTATGGAAACGGTTTGATGTGAAGACTACCAAACACAGAAGTCAGCATGTCCAGAATTACCTCGTTGGCGTCGGCTTGAACACGCTTCCAGTTGTTCCCCGCAGGCAGATATTTGAGTGTATCTACTCTTCCGTTTCCAATGCCTCGCATTTGGTGTGGCATTTGGTCCGAGTTGCTATCAATGATTGCTTTTATTGTTCCAGTAACCTGAACTGTTCGAACTCTTGGCCGCTTAATCCCCTTATTCCCGTGTGTTGTCGAAAGGACGCCTTGCTTATACTTCTCAATGTAATTGTGATAGGTCGACTTTGGGATCCCATGAATGAGGTACCATGCCGTGCCACATACTTCCGCCCCTTCTAATGTAATGTACTTCTGCTTCCGAGTACCATGTAGTGAGTGCAATTGACCTCCAACAGCTATCCCGTGCTCGCGGCAGTCCTCGAAGGACTTCAACCAGAACACCTACCTAACTTTCAACGTTTTTGCTTGATCAAAAAATTGGCAGCAACGAATGTTGCAGCATTTCTGAGAACTAACCCTCCGAATTTCTTCATCTGTTGTTTTGCGTGTAAAAAGTGAGTCCCTCTACTGCAGACTAGGCCTGCGGACAATAAATCGATAAGGCGCCTTCACTCTTCCACCAAGGTAGGCCAAAGGATCCCGCATTTTGGGAATGGATGCAAAGTGGTCCACTGTCTCCTTCAAGGACCGACCATTTGGGAACCAGCAATCCGATATGGGCCACTGAGCATGCGTCATTATGTCTTTCGGGTTACCAATGAAAACGTCCAAAACTGTGACACCTATGTGCTCCTCACCAAGTGTAGTATCTTGGAAATGATCGTCTGTCCTCCAGCAGTTAATTCTACCAGAGGAAAGAAGCACACCAAGAGAATCCATAAGCTGCACCTCCATCCCCGTCCAGTCTTCCTGACGAATATAAGGACGTGCATCCATCGGGGGATCTCCCGATGAGATCACAACGTCGGTGAGTCTCCATAAAACAGTGCGGTTTACGACATCCATCAGAGTTGTCAAATCCCTTTGGAGAGGCATAATTCGACATTGCTCTGCCTCAAGTATAATGGAAAGCGGGCGTAACAGAACAAAAGTCCATGGCTCAACCAGGATAGCTACACCAAGCCATTGGCCTTGAGGACAAGCCTCCACAATGGACCCTCCTCCTACTTCACCAAATCCATCGAGAAACAGTTTCACGGAATCACCATTCTTCAACATCGGGGACGTTCTGGCAGAAGACTTTTGTGAATCACCCTCCTCCTCGAGCAGTCCATTGTATGGAAGAATTGCGTCGTTCCGGTCTGAAGGGAAAGAAGCCATTCCATCAAACTGCATTTCCGTTGACACCAAATCTTCAAATGCGCTATTGAAGATCGAAATCTGAGAGTGACAAGGGAGAGAAAATACTTAGTCACACACCTAGAGAAGGAAGCTCAGGTAGACAAGGTAGGAGCCAGGTGAAATTCAAAGTAAGGGAGTGCAATAGGGATGTAGACTCGAAAATGACGGCAGAGGCGAATTAGAGAGATATGTTGTATCGCCATCGGGAGATTTCCCGATGCCCAATTGTAGAGCAGACATGGAAATTATAAAAACACAGAGAGCTATAATATCGAACTCACATTGCACTAGAACAGCATGCATCTAAATAGAAGATCTACCAATGGCCAATTCGAACGAAGTCTGCAAACGTTAGTGGACCCATGTCCCGAACATCCTAAATGGTAACTGAAGAAAAGGGCATCTGGAGATATCCCGATGACCACATGAAGCGCACCACATCAAGGACGAGCGGCATATCCCAAGGGCTTGGCAAATAGAATCATTGAAATGACGATGAATTGATCAATGAATTATAATTAGGAAAAAACAGAATAGTACGCCGACTGATTTTCCATCATCCACTACGCGAGTGCTAATAAAATAACCATCGGGAGATCTCTAGATGACCTTCTAAGAAACATAGGAGATACCATCGGGAGATCCTCCGATGGCCTCCACTACAAATATGCCAAAGAGGCCATAGAAAGATCCACCAATGGCCTCCAATAGAAATATTCCTTAGAGGCCATCGGGAGATCTCCCGATAGCCTCATCTAGAGAAGTACAGGAGACACCATCGGGAGATCTTCCGATGGCATCCTACAGATCATTGCAGGAGGGTCTGATGGGACATCACCCGATGGATTCCTACATGAAAATAAGGATGAGGCCATCTGGAGATCCCCCGATGGACTCAATGGAAACTACAAAAAAAGCCATCGGGGGATCTCTCGATGGGCACAATGAAATCTACAGAAGATGCCAACGGTACATCTCCCAATGGACACCGACATCGTAGGTGCCACCTCTACAATACGTAATATACGGACCTTACGTATACGTATTCCCTTATTCATGCGTCCGAATTCTACATACACCTGCTGATCTACTATCACTAGCGCACAAACCGCTTTCAATATCTAATCACTTTCACAAGTCTCTCAAGAGCAATAGGTCCAAGGGATTCATGACTCTAGGTCCTTCATAAAATGGCACTCCGAAAGGTATTGAACTACAAGAGATTACCTCCGTGGTTCCATGTTCTTGCTTTACATCTTCTTCCGCATGCGTAACAGGAGTATAGTAATACTACGAACTACTGACTGACGGTTTCTGACCATGGACCTCGCAAAACTTGCATGTGTCAAATTCCACTAGCATCGCCCCGTCACTAAGGTACACTGTCACTATGATCATGCTACATCAGTAAGAACACTGCCATAAGTAGCGAGAAACTAGAGAAAAATATTGCACTTGAAATGACTAATGTTTGAGGAAGTCATACCCTGCAATCGTAAGAGCACCTGATCCACAACTCCTTGAATCGAAACGCCGAGGTCTGGGTGAAGCAGTGTAACGCCTCTCTCAACTACTATGCGACAACAACTTCACGTGTGCAAAAGAGTGAGCTCTAGGGAGGTTGCCGGTTTTGACAGAATTGGCCTATGATTCAGGAGAGCCAGGTTCCCGCCACGAATTGGAGAGGGTCGTGTGAGCCTGCATTTCGAATGTTCCCTACATCGTAGAAGTCCGCGCATCGCTATTGACTGGATCTGAAGATCCTCTTCTGCCTTCTGAATGTTCATTGCCTTCTCGAAGACTGCACACCTGTGACTCAATATGTTCGTACGTGTGGAACTTCTTTACTGCGGAATTCGACAGTTAAGAGAAATGCGGAATCCGAAACATGAGTCAATCCGGAGGGGAGTACGTGTAGTCCACACTGGAATCCAAGCGTGATCTTCAGGGATCTCACCGCATTCACTATTTCACTACTAGTATTATTACACTGCTACCACCTGCTCCGTGTGTTTGGGTAGCGCATCAAACATTATTCCGGGAAGGCCTCCGGTTTTTTGTCAGTCTTGCCACACTTGATTTCACGTACTGGAAAGTCATGGAACAATAAAACCTCATCGTATTTATCTTCCTTGAGGGTATTTTGGTACATTACCAGGATTTATATTCCTCAGTTTGTCATGATTGTGGACCTAATAAAACCCTAAACCCAAATGAAACTCTAAACCCTAATAAAACATTTAAATCAAAATGTTTATAACTCACAACATCACTACATTATGAAAATGCCATGAAGTTCAAAGCTTCTAGTACCAATGAAATGCCCACTCTCTTATGTCACTGTATTTTTACTTTCTAATTTCACCTCTATTCAATGACCATCATACTGTTTTCTATCATTTTCAGGACTCAAAGATGTTATTTTGCACAAGCCATGTATTTCTATAACATTAGGTATTTCGCAAAACATTATATTACACAACTAGTGCTTGCTTTGCTAAAGAAACATTTTAGTCTTCGAATATTTATTATAATGACACTCTTAGAATTAAAATCTTTAAAACTATATTGATTTTTTGGATAGGTTGATAATTATAATATGTGGATGAAGTTTGCAGCCAAAATGAACAATCAAGATGGCACCTCTCTAATGTTACTATATCACTCCATTCTAATATCCCCTCAACCATTGATGAGTGGTTTTAGGGTTTAGGGTTTAGGGTTCATCATTCAGGGTTTAGGGTCAGGATTCAGGAATTAGGGCTTAGGGTTTAGGTAACCCGGGTGGGTGGGAGGGACATCCCTAGAAGGGCCTTTCCTATAAATAACAAACAAATCATAATCTAAAAAGTATTTCAAAGATCATGCATAGTACAAAGTAGAATGGAGGTCACTCACATCCAACTATAAAAGTATCAAATCCATCAAGTCAATAAAATCTTTAGCAAAGATGTATTGTACATAGGATTGATTCCATCAAGTCAATAAAATCTTTAGTAAAGATATATTGTACATAGGATCAATCAAGTCAACGTAATAAAATCCTTTACAAAGAAATTTTTATGTACATCAAGTCAATAAAATCTTTTGTAAAGAAATATTAAAAAAGGATCAAATCAAGAACATCTTTAGATCCTTTCTAAGTAAAAATACCAATACAACATGTCAATAAATTATAGACAAATCATGTAGTGCTCTAAATCCAAAAACACATCATGATTTAGAACCCAAAGAGAATAGAAATTTGTTGTCAAGGTCTTGGAAAAAAGTTGCCATGTAGATTTTTACCAAAGAGGCTGTGAACCTCACCTGTCCCCATGACAAACCAAACATCGGAATGTTAGTAAATCGTAGACAAGGTGTCTTCAGTTCACAGCAACGTGTTATAGCAGTCACAAAATCAAAAATCAAACATGAAAACTCAAATCACAAGAAACTTAATTAACAAATTCTAGTCTAGCATCCTATGCAGCATAAAAGACCTGTGTAGACGCCATTTCTAGTCCTCACACCAACTACTCGCAGTCCTTTCCAAAGCCAGCCAACAACAGCAAGTTGTGAGGGCTTGTTGAATTGGTCCAGACCTTTATACCCAAGTAGAGGTATAGGTAAGCCATGGCTAGAGTAGTCCATGCCTAGGTCCTCCACGAAACCCCCAAGGAAATTTACCTTGAGTTTCTAGAAACGACGGCCTAGCTTCCAAGAAATTATAGCTAGGGACCTAGGTATACAGGTCAAATATCTTCTAGAAGGCTCCCAATATTAGTGGAAATCAACCGTTTGTGAATCACAAACGGTGACCCAGACCTCTTCTAGAAACTAATAGCCACCACTTGTTGAACTGGCATGGAACTTCCCATCATGTGTCAGCCCATCACAAGGTGTAAACACCAAGACTAGAAAGGAGACTAATGATCTCAACTTTGCTACATGTCAACCTACGTAGAAGATTCTGATTTTAATCCCTATGTAAGGTTAAAACTTAACCAAGAAAAAATTATTATCTAGGTGAAGTATGACAATATTTACCCTCTGGCAAAAAAATCCCTTTATTGTAAATCAATCTTATTGGTGTTAGGAAAAAATCCTATAGCTATAAATTTCAAAAATTCATGGAAAGTAGACATACGGGAGGGTGGGAGGGGCTTCAATGAACCCATAAATCATATGGTAAAAATCTGAAATTTTCACCAAGGATTATAAACAACAAAAATGGTGCAAAATTGAAAACCATTTAACTTGTAGTGGAATTTTTATAAGGGCCAACCCCTCATAACCATCCCTTAATCAAAGGAGTATAATTACTAATTCTTTTGATAGAACTAGGCTCTATAGGTACAAACTATGGCATAATATAGGGTTTAGGGTTTAGGGTTTAGGGTTTAGGGTCGGCGGTTATTATTGTAGGGTTTGAAGGGTGTAATCTTCTCCAATTGGTTTAGGGGCGGGAACATGTGCTCTTCATTGAAGGCTTTAGGGGTAACATTCTACGTGGTGAGTGGGACCTGGGAGTTTACTGATGACAGTACAGGCATCTTGTTTATTATTTGTAGGGTTTAGGGTTCTCTTTTATAGCCATGATTGCCTTGTTAATTAATTTAGTATGGAGGGATTAGAGTCTAAATTGATCTTTTCTAATTACTAGGTTTTAGGTTTAGGATTTTCCTAATTAGAGATTAACCCGAGGGTCATGAATTTCTCAACAAATTGTAACTCAAGGTTTGGGATAGTTGCAAACTTCTTGCGAACAGTATCGTGGGTTCTAGTTGACATTTTATAGGCACGTTCTGTAATTTTTGATACATAGCAAGATTTGTGGACAGTATATGTAACATTGTAATATATTTATCTGTAGGAGTTCGGTGCCTTAGTAGCACTTCTCAAAACTTTGATGTTTGCGTTCAATGAAAATGGATAAATAAATTTATTTATATGTTTAAAATCCAAAAATTTCTTACAAAAAATTTATATCTATAAAGATTTAGGGGAACCATTTCAAATCTATGGGTGTTTAAAGGGTTTAGGTTGAGAATGTTCTAGTTTCGGGTGTCTCTTGCTATCATGTACTGAATGAAATATAAGGAATACATTATGAATATGTCATATTCGTGAATTACTTTTGAAAACTAGCTGGACTTCTTATTTTACCATGTCAGTCTTATTTCTTTTCACAAAGTATGCCTCAAGTTGCTTTGTTTAGGGTTTAGGATTTTTCTAGTTTCAGTAGGTTTAGTCAGTTTTGATCTTATTTTTCTCCACCCTTGCTAGTACTTGTAATGAAGATACAAAGTTGGGATTTCACATTTGCTTCCAATTTTTGTATCGTTGTCTACCCTCTACAATTATTCATTGAAAGGCGCTATAGTTGTTTTCACACTCCCCATTTTTTTTCCACACTCTATATTTTTTTCTAGAATTTGGATTTTTTTGGACCACTCTATATGTTTTTCCACACTTTGTATTTTTTTGCACGCTCTCTTTTTTTTTCCACACTCTATATTTTTTTCCACACTTTGTATTTTTTTGCACACTCTATATTTCTTTCCACACTCTGTATTTTTTTTCACATTTTAACTACTTCTAGACTATTTTCTGAATGTAGGACACAACATCCAGAGGTCTCCACATGATATCATCAGGAGATCTCCCGATGTTTTACAAAATATCCTAATGTGTTGCGGACATCTTCTAATGCTTTACAAAGTCTCTTGATGTTTTGCGGACATCTCCTCATGTTTTACAGAATCTCCCGATGTTTTGCGGAGATCTCCTAATGTTTCATAGAATTTGCCGATGTTTTGCGGAGATCTCCTGATGTTTCATAGAATCTCCCGATGTCTTAGGGTATTTCCAAGTGGAATTTTTTTTTCCTAATGACCATTATTAATTTTGAAATTTCAAAAGTGCAAAAATAGTTTAATGTGGCATTCGAGTGTCTACAACACTTCAATAGGTACGATACACTGATAAATAATTAAGAAAATTGGTAAGAATTGTGGACATGAACAACAAGCACCTACTAAAATATTTAGTAAATAATATGTGTAAAAAGAAAATACCTTATTCAAAATACTATATACTAATTATCGTGAACTCACTACAACAATACGGATATTCACTAGTATTATGTTACTGTTGGTGTAAGTTGTGTTACATAAACTTTACCAAAACCACTCTAAAATTGAAGTGGTTTAAATCTAGTGTTGGGTTCACCACAGACTCTTTAATTCATAATTTTAGGCTTATTTTTTTTTCAATTCCAACTTTGTGAAATGATGTGTACTTGTAAATGAAATCTTCTTCAACAACTTATAAGTATCTTGTACTATTTGTACTTGACAAATAATATGATTGTACTCAAGTGTTCGCAACGTGAATTCGAATTTTACCATTGAGTTGTGCTTTGTGGTAATCACTAATTACCAAGCATGATGGTAATTAGTGACTGACACGAATGACTGACCCCACCAAGTCATTTCCATGAGGGCGCCGCCTCCACCCGTCCCCTCCTTCCTCCCGATGGCCCCCTCTCCTCCCGATGCGTGAGAACTTGTTCTTCTTTCCCGCTGCGTCGTTTCCCTCCCGCACGCTGCGCTCTCCTCCCGATGCTGCAGCATCTTCAATTTTCTTGATCTCCGTGCGCTCGACCTTGCGCTTGCTCCCGCTCCCGCTCCAGTTGGTCTGTGCTCCTGCTCCCCAGCGCAACCGCGTTTCTCTCGTTGCGACGTGGGGGCGCCCTCTTTCTCTGGCGTGTATGGTTCCAGGAGCAAATTTTGGGGCTTTGAAGTTTTGATTGACATGACTTGAGCAGGTAAGTTTCCGATGTACGTGCTTTCAATTTTGTTGGAGAGTGGTAGGCATGAAGTAAGTTGTTTTTCCACGCAAAACCCTGAAGCCGATGTTGTTAGTACAAACTACATTGTATTAGAATTTATCGCACCATGTAGTTTACTTGTAGTCATTCGATGCACCAGTCCTCGTGTTTTTCTCCCGATCCAGGGTTTAGTGAAGTTGCATTTTCGTTTTCTAGTTGTAGTGACCTGTAGCAAAGCTTGGAAGGCATGGAACTGTCGCCCCAGTCCATGCACGAACTCGGTCCGTGATGTAGTCTTAGAAATTCTCTGACTTCCATCATCAGTTGTAGTTACTTGATTAATATAGTGTTTTCTCCGGATCATTGTTTCACTGAAGTTGCATTCTCGTGTTCTAGTTGTGGTGACTTTTCATGTGCGTTTCATTTTGTTGGATTCAATTTTGAACTGAGGTCCTTGCATGCTTGTCCAACTTCTCTCTTCACTTAGCATTTCCAGTCACTTGCAGGAAGTAGCTTTTGATGTGTGGAAACAAGTCTTTGTCAGGTCCTTCTTCATTTCCAAGTTCTCGGCGCCTTCCAATCTAGCGCTTGGTCAGACCGCTTGCCACAGCTCGAAGGCTTGTATAGAGGTAAGGAACATGCCTAGGTTCAGGGATGCAGTCTAAGATAATTTCAGGGAACCTAAACCCAGAATTGAAACAAGTTTTCTTACGATGCAGTATTAGAATTTGTGGTTCATTGCTCTTACTACATGTTTTCCGGGTTCTCAGTCATTGTGTTTTGTAATTCAGGTGTATAAAAAGCGTTTGGAATTATTAATTTCTACAGAGGGTTCTGTAGAATGGCAACATCGACGGACCATGAAATCTGCCGCGAGTGGAATAACTCGTAAGTCCTAATGTCCCTGCAGGTCTTGCACATGAACATGTCATTTTAGGTTGCTTACTAGAGACCTTCCCGGTGGTCAGAGGAAGCAATTCAGGAAATTGTTGCAGGTATTGTAAGGAAAACCGTATGCAGTAGCTAAAAATTCGAATGTTGAATACATGTGGAAATATTCGGATACCATAAATCCGTGCATCCAGAGATGTGGGGAAAAGTGCCATGTAGCAGGGGAATTCACTGTTGTGGTACGGAATCCTATGACCGTGCATTAGGAGATCTCCCGATAATGCATGGCCACGAAGTCGCTGCGGTAGCTACCAGACGACATTTAGAAATTCACATGTAGTGAATAACTAGACGGGAGTGGAACAGGCCATCCGGAGACCTCCCGATGGAATTTGTGTGTAGGAGAGTGGAAAACTAGAGCAGGAAATGAATAGTACTCCGAGTAGAGGTAGAAGCAGGTCTAGGATCATTATGCATATTTCCAACCATCGGGAGACTTCCCGATAATATGAACTAGAAGCACCATTATTCGATTATGGACTACCTGACTTCAGGTAGCCTGATTAGGAAAGAGAATAATCACTATAAGAAAACCTTATTTTAAGTGACATTCAAAAAAACAGCCGACGTCAAAGGGAACGAATTTTAGGTGACGTTGAAAAAAACAACCTATATTTTTCATGTCAATAATGATGTTCAATGGAACATTAATGGAGATAATTGTTGATAGAAAAACATAGGTTGTTTTCTTCAACGTCACCTAAAATCCGTTCCCTTAGACATCGAAAATTTTGGTTTCTTCTAGTGAATGCATCGAGAGGTCTCCCGATGAAATGAACCAGAAGCACTAATACAAGCATTAGTGCGGTTTTCGATGTACATGAGTTCAGGAAGCCTTAGTGGAAAAGCATAATGCGTCGGGAGATCTCCCGGTGCATAGTCTTAGTAAATCATAGGACTGAACCATCAGGAGATCACCCAATAGGAACAAGCATGACTACTTGTAGGAAAATGAATGAAACCCGATGCATCGAAAGATGTCTGTCCGGAGATCTCCCGATACCATTGGAAATGCAGTAGGAGTAGATTTGAACATGAATAATAGGGAGAGCTGCCGGTAAGAATCGTATTGGAGCGAACCCCGAAATTGTAGACTTCCAAGACAAGAGTGCAGGTTCTGTAGGGAGGCTGTGGAGATCGTGACCTCCTACCACAGGTGTTCAGGGAGTAACACATTCCTTGGAAGATAAGGATAGGACTCTGCTATCGGGAGTTCTTCTGATAAAACAGGCCTAGATATATGAGCGACTTTCTTAGTAAGAGATTGTTGATGAATGGCTTCAAGCATATTGGAGCAATTGAATAAATTTGAGTTTCCTTGGGATTCCTTTCTTCTATTTCGATAATAATAAGCAGTATTGGTCGTGTACCCTAACCATTGATTGTGTCATTTTGTAGTGACAACGTCGTGACAAATTGGGCTCCAGCCTTATCACCTAGGAGGCTTGTCGCCTTTGTGGACTTCAAGTTCCAGACGTTCCAATATCATGGCAGCCACAACCCAGCGGCAATGTTCCGATGCGATGCGAAACTCTCAGCCTGGGGTCTGCAGTGGATGGAGTTGCCCAACATGAGAGTTCACATATGTCCGAAGCTAGAGTACATGGGGAAGAAGCATACCACAATTGGAATTGACGTCCTCGAGATGCAGGGCTTGGATAACTCCACAGTGCTTCTCGTAATTCAAAAGAAGATCTCCAAATCCGATGAGTCCATTACATACGGATTAGTTCTGGATTACGCGAAGATGAATATGGACATGTGCGAGACGTTGACGCGACAGGGAATGCTTAGCAGGAGAGATGATTCCCATTTCTGGACTCGCGACGAACTGAGCAACGAGTGGGACATCATTGAAGAACAAAGGCGACAAGTGCATCCTTCCGCTAGCGTGGGCGAAGGTTTGCCCCCCAAGCCATCTCCGATGAAGAAGGGCTCCAAAAGAAAGTTGCCTGAGGTGGAGGAGGTTGTTCCAAAGAGAACGAAGAAGGGCAAAGCACCCGTCCTCCTCACTATTCAGAAAGTTGTGAGCATGACCGATGTGGAGGTCAATAAGCTCGCCCCACATGACATGAAGGCGATGAACAAGCTTTACAAGCAAGTGTTCACACCACTGTATAAGTGGGGGAAGAAAGCGTTTACCAAAGGAGATGGTAAACTCCTTCGTGTGCATTACAGGTACCTGCACTAGGCTCCGCCAGGCAGACTAGTGTATAGGGGAATTGAGAGGAGTCGGCTCAAGAAAATCTGCAACCAAATTTTAGTGGATGTAGACTACATGTCGGAGAACAAGTACATTACTGTTTTGCCGCTAAAGTAGGGTCCGCATGGTCAGAGTGGGGATGTCACGTTCTGGGATACGTGCCCCAAGTCTTCTAGCCTGACAGAGAACAACCATTATTACATCATTGGGGGGCAGCATTCGGTCGAAGCCCACAAGGTGCTGGTGGAAAGTGAAGAGATACCCCCCACGGACGTGCCATGGGCCTCTACCTTCAACATCATCCCCATCTGGCAGAAATATGATTTGACGAAGAATGACATTGTCCACCTGTCAAGGTTTTTAAATCAAAACATCGTAGGAGAGCAAAAGGAACAGAGCTTTACTCAACAACTCCTGCATGCTCGGATCAGGTGGAGGGACATGGGAAGCCCGCAACCATCATACGGAGGACGAGGGCACTTAGTAGAGTACCTTGTAAGTAGAACGACAAAACCACACTCACTATGAATTTCTTGTCGTTCTAGATTGCGGGTCAGTCAACGGCAGTCTATAGAGGTTTTATGTGCATGATTTTGATCAACGGGAGATTTCCCGATAATTTGTAGTTGTCGTGAGGACACCCACCTGTGTACAGCAACGGGAAATGTCCCGATGTCAGAATTTCTAAGGACACTCCTGTCATGACGCTCATCGGGAGATCTCCTGATAATAGGTAACGATAGGCAGCAAAGGCTTTTTGTACAGCAGGGGTAGATCTCCCCATGATCGATTTCTCTTCTGCATGTCACTAACCTCCGACATTCAATCTGCAGGCCTTCTACCCGGTGATGTCAACAATCTTTGCGGGCTCAAAGGGCAATGACCCTGCGGATCTCAGGATTCTGCTACTGTTCATGGAGAATGACAATGACGTGAACCGCTGGATAAGGATCGAGGAGAGATTCCTCCGATTTGAACTTCCGGACAGTACCGGTCCCGAGTTGAAGGCCAAGTGGAAACCATTTGTCGCACAGGACTTCAAGCCGCTATACGGCCTCTGTCCAGAAGACGTCAACTACCTGGCCAGCCTAGTTGAGGCAAGCACCGTATGCATGAAGAACACAAAGCTCATGCTGGATGACTGGGGTAAACCACTCGTTTCCATCCAGCAATCAGGAGCCCGTGAGAAGAAGATTCGGGCCATGAAGAATGAGCTCATGTGCCACTACCTGGACCACCCCCTGCCCAGCAAGAAACTAGAGTACATCTCGTACACTGCACAAGAGTTCGAGGAGTTCGCTGCGGAGAATAAAATCACTCGTGCGGAACTGGAACACTGGGTGGACAAGAGCATGGCAAGAGAGGCAGGAAAGGAGTGGTTAGAGGGACGGACGAAGGCCCTAAACAAAACATTTGACCTTGACGACTGTCCAGCAGTGGTCAAATCCATGTGGGAACGCTTCATCAACACCCACTCTGAAGAGACAGTGGAGGACGCCATTCGACAAGAATTCGAGCAGAATTATTGTTGTCGAATTCTAGATAACCGGACATGGGATGTTAGCGCCATTCTTTCAGATGTGTCGGTGAAGACATGGAGTGGTGAGGGGAAGACACACATGTATTTCTGGTTTCTCTTCAAAGTTGGCAAGCTTGGAACGCGGGCCCTATGTCTGGAGGGCAAGAAGTTGAGGAGGGTCTTTGACGCCCTGGAGTACTTTGACCCCGTCGAGAAACGTGTGGCAGCCCGATCACCTGCAGTTCTCATCATGGATGCGCAGGGATTCCACTCAATACTCTGTCACATTGAATTGCAGATGGCGGGAAGTGGTGTGAGGGTGTGGGACTGGCATGTCATCAACTACATTCCCAACCACACGGATGGTTTTCCCAAGCCGGCTCCCAAGGATTCGAAATACAATGTCTTCGTTGTATTTCTATTTGCGTTCGACGAGCGACAAGGAGTGCAAAGCTCCTTCCACAGCTTCTTCACAGGGACGAGACCAACTCATGCTGTCTACCGCTCCGAGGACTTGGAGCAGATTGAGACCTGCTATAGGCGGCGTCCAAGGCCTTGGTTTTCCATCACCGCTGCGATGGACATGTTCGGTGACCACATGAAGGACAGCATGGTGGTGGTCAGCGTCAACGGAGGTCCGGAGATAACGTACCTTGGACTGGTAAGCTGGGAGAAATATATGTTTACTCAACATTTTCATGTAATTGTATGGCATCTCCCAACAGAAAGCAAACCAGCATTGCTTATTATAATACAAGTAGTCATCGAGAGATCTCACGATAGCCTTTGTCCTGGAATGAATGGTACTTTGAAAAAGTTTAATGTGATCTGATGGCCGACGTCTGTATCTACACCATCGGGAGATTTCCCGATAGCCACTACACTACAATGAATTGTTGGTCCATGAAGTTCCATTTCAGGTGATGGGTTACGTCTATGTCTATTCCATCGGGTGATCTCCCGATAAGCGATAAGTAGTTTCAGGATGCGCCCCATCATCTTGTTCTAACTTATAACTTTTGCCTATTCTATCAGTGGGGAAACGTCAAAGTCCTTGAACTTGTCACGTCTGAGGAGGCCCAGTCCTCGGCATTGACGGTCGCCAGGCAGATTTGGGAACAATTTCACGGCAGTCGTCTGGCCGGTGGCGATGACGAGGAAGAGAACCACAACGAGATTGAGGAAGCAAGCGACGACGTTCCGGAGCCCCAAGAGCAACACACGGGGTTTCATGCTCAGGATGACGTTCAAGCCCACCGCGAGGAGGCTGAGGAAGAAGAAGACAACCTCCAAATCCTTGGAGTGCAGCTTCCGGGGGTTCAGGCCCACGTTTCCACCATTCAGGCTGAGGAGGCTGAGAATCCTGACAATGGCGGGGCTGGTTTCGAGGCATGGGGGGACTGAGGTCGAAGCTACTCGACTAATAGCGAGGACACCACGGACAATCCCCTCGTTTGCAAGGTTTGTTTCCCTCACATTCCATCGGGCGATCTTCGGACGCTCGTATCCTTCGAGCATCTCGTGCTTTGAAATTCTTTTGGTTTTACTGAATTCTCCTTTTTGCCGCAGAGGACGCCCACCAAACGAATGCCACCTACTAAGCCTGTGGAGGATTCACCACGAACTAATCCCATAGTGGAAGTTGGAGGTGCAACGGGAAAGCGGAAGTTCATGAAGAAGGCGGTTGAAGGGGAACCCTCTGCACGACGTCAACCGTGGTCGAAGGGAAGGAAGGAGCAATGGACAAAGCGCGCTCTTGATGAGCAGTTCTCAAATGTGCTTGATCCCGAGGACGACGGTGATGCCTAGCAGCCCTCATCCCCGCCCTTGCCAGTGCACGAAGGGACGCAAGATGGTACACCTGAGTCGGCCAATGCGGCGTCGATTTTGGTCTCGTGCGCATTAGGAGCTTCAGGTGCTAAAATTCCAGCACAAAGTGGGGAGGAAGCTTTGGTCGCGGAGGAGAACCGTGGGCCTTCAAGTGACCCATCCGTCGATAACGTGGACTTGGAGGTGCATAGAATTCCCCCTCTTGAGCAAACGATTGGCAATCCATCGGGAGATCTCCCAATGCCTCTGAATCTTGAGATCATTCCCGTTGCTGAAATTCCAGCACAAAGTGGGATGAGAGTTGTGGGCGGGGAGGAGATTCTTGGGCCTTCAACTGGCGCAGCAAGCGATAACGTCGACTTGGAGCCGCTTAGAAGTCCCCCTCCTGAGCGAACGACTGGTAGTCCATCGGGAGATCTCCCGATGCCTCCTAATCTTGAGAGCGTTCCCGCTGCTAATATGTCAGTACATGTTGTCAAGGACACTTTGACGGATCTAAGTCGTATGAGTCCGGAGGCCAGTGCCTTGAAGGTGAACCCTTTTGTAGCTATGCCACATTCAAAACTTACTGCCGCAGATAGGTTGGCTAACAAGGAACACTATAATATTTTTCTGGAATGTCCACAATTGAGACGAGATGTGAAGGGTTAGCTAACCAAGAAGGCCCTAGATATTCAGGCCGCATGGCTGGCCAATCAATTTCTGTATAGTGAAATTTTTTACGATCTTGTTGACTATGGCCTGCAGGCACATGATACTGGAGTTGGGGAAATATTGGCTGAGGATGATCGTGGAAAGACAACCATCGACGAGGTCAACAAAGGTGCTTGAGGTGACATACAAAAGTTTTCTTCTATACTTTTGTTTGTTGTTGACGTTTTTTATTACAGTTGTGTCTTACATAGGTTTGATGGTCATTGCAGATTTACCAGCACATATGCCACCACCACCAAGAACTGGCACTAAGGTACTTTTACGAAAGTATACAGTGGTGCTTGATTTAAATGGAGTTCTTTTTTATAGAACTTATGTTCATGGTAAGTATAATGTTTAAGTCCGACCTAGTGTCACGGCGTTTTTGAATTGGCTGCGAGGAAAGGCGAATATTGCTTTCTGGAGCAGTGTGGCACCAAAGAATATGGAATGGTTAGTCGACATTGTCCTCGAGGGTGCTGCCTTTTGTTCTCGAGATGTCGTGTGCCTATCTTAAGCAGTGTGCATACAGTCTAAGTACAGGTCCCCTGATACACTAAATAAGCCGTTCTTCTTGAAGGAACTCGCTACTTTTGTGCGCTTTGCTGGATTGTCTTCAGTAGAAAATATACTTTTGGTCGATGACAATCCAACGAAAAACCTCCTGAACAACGAGCACAGCACTGTTTTCCCTAGGACCTTTCGTGGCGATGCAAATGACACTTACCTGAATGATCATTTGTTGCCTTGGCTTCTTGGCCTTTTCAAGTCTAATGCGGCGGTGCTGGATTATGTGAAGGAGAATCCATTGTTCGGTAGTCAATGTTCGGTTAACCCTTTGTCAAAGGAAGGCAATCTCATCTTGAAGAGAGCCATGTAAGAGTGGCTGTTGTCTGCACATTGCTTCATCGGGAGATCTCCCGGTACTAAACTGGGAGTGTCAAAGCGATAACGGACTTCACTGTATATTCTGGGTTTTAGGGTTTCAGGAGTTAGTTTCGCAATGTAGGCTTAAAGTGATGAACATACTGTATTTTAAGGTTGTAAATTTTTGGAAGCCCAACCATTAATGAATGCAGAGCATTAGTATTCCCAACATTTCCAATGGTTCACTGTAATTGCAATTGCACATTTTTTGTTGAGTGCATGTTTACACCCCTACTGAATTGTATGTGATCTCTGGTCCTTGATTTCATATTTCATTGTCTGAGCTCCAACCATAGATATCACGGCATTTCATTCTGCGTGTACATCATTCCGACAATTCTCTTACAGCACGTACAAATGAGTAACAAAAGTATTGAGAGTCATTAATGTTCTTTTCGGAATTCCGGGGATAGGAGCTATGTCGTTAATGTTCGTCGGCATTTCATTGCTGGAGTACTGAAACATAACGGTAAGTCATTGTTGCAAATTATTTTTGTTACCTCCATTATCCTACATCAGTGAAAATGGAGATGATGCCCTTCAGTACTATGACAATGGCTTTCCGTGACTTGATTGGCGATATCTTTATTTATCGGGAGACCTCTCGTTGTTTTGGAGGTTCTCTTGCCTTTCAGGAATTGACTACAATCGTGTGTGCAGAAGGCGTTGCTCATCGTTTTGACAGGTGCTCTTTGCATTGAGGGCGGTGTTGCGGATCTCCCTCAGAGTATTGACATACCACATGGCTTTCCTGGTTTTGTCAAGTATTTAGTTGATCACACGATCTGTGGCTGCTGGTCGTCCATGCACTCTGAGACTTTGGGTGAGCTTCTTAGAGGTCTTCTTCCTGTAGAGACTATGAGAGGGTTTCTTTTCATTGCTAGTTGTGAGAGACCGGACAAGAACGACCCCTACCCGAACCATCTTGAACTGCTGAAGTTCATCTTAGGTAGCTCCAAAGCGCGTAACATTCTTTTGAATGAATTGATTGTAGTCGTTGAAGTAGACCCTCTGAATTAGCCACATACAGTTTTATTGGACCCCCCAGTTTCAATTAGGAATGACATAGATCCTCTTGAATTTCAAAAACCATACCGTAGACGAAAGGAAATAATTATTACTGGGAAACCTATCCGGAGTACTGTCGACAACTTGATTTAAAAAGCAGTCACTGCTTCCTTATTTTTTGTACACTACTGCCATCAATAAAAAGTGGTGAAACCCCCTTCACTATATCTTCATGTTTCATTCTACCGTACCAGAGGCTTGCAACTGCATTCTTTTGCCTTGTCCTCTGTACGTATTCTTGGAAGTACCGTAATGCAGTAGGGATTCTATCTGGAGATTTCCCAATCCTTTGCTTCATCTTCTGTAGTATCATGAATAAAATGTAGTGAATACACGAAGAGTGTCTGTTATGTCTAGGTTTGAATCGATTCTACCAAATTATAATTGCATTTGCCTTCACATTTCCTACCCTATTGTTACATGAGCTTGTGGGGATTTTATAGCAGAAGATCTCCCGATCTTTAATTTTGTAGGGACAACCAATATTAATGCTTAAAGTTCTTAGAATTTGATAACTTTGGTTTTCAGTGTTTTAGGGCACCACTTGAGGTCTTAGTTCATTTAGAATGCCCTCCATCAGGAAATTTCCCAATGATTCAACTCAATTATTACGTATAAGTGCATGGAGTATGCGTGCTTTGGTTGGAGTATGCGTGCTTTGGTCTTGTCATTGTATTCAGTGTCCTCTTCTAATATCTTCTAATATCTGAGCACAATCTATTACGTTATTGTTTGTGTACTTTTGAAGCCATTTCAGTCTTCGAACTACAAATATCAAAATGGAGTATGCACTTTTGAAGCCATTTCAGTCTTCGAACTACAAATATCAGAAGATCTCTCCCAATGAATTGTACCATGGCATAGTCCAAAATTCCCCCTAAAGTCCAAAAATAGTTAAATATGGCATAAAAACAAAAATCTCCATTTCTAGAAGCTTTTATTGTTTAATCCTTAAACAACAAGTCAACCACTATGGAAATCATCTATTTGGATACTGTTGTCATGTATAGAGAGCCTTCTTTAGCAAAATATTGGTTTTTTAACTACAAATAGATGAAAAAAATGAGGGGAATATTGTGAATTATGCAAAGATATGAGTACTATAAACTTGGTACACAAGTATATAATATTTTGTATAATATACATGTAAACATATATGTATAATACATGTACTAATCAAAATATATATGTACTCGTAAGATATATATGTATCAAAATGTATAAACCCCTTATATATCAAAGTTACAAAATATATATTTAAATGTATGATACATATATCTTATAGTATATTTATAAATGTACATAAGAATGATTAAACCAAAATCTATTTTAAATAATCGTATAAATTCTTGTAAAAATAGTTTTTAATTACATGGATACCATAGCTGCATAAAAGTCACAAATTAAGAATGTGAGAGATCTTTAAAAAGCTGACATAAGTTTCTATAATTCCTTAAAATTTCAAGCTTTAATTTTATATTGTCCAATTTTCATAGTCAATCAAAGTCTCCTCTAAATCTAGTGGCAATTCAATACATCTTTATTTCAAAGGGCACAATTTATTCATTAAAGCTCCAAATACTTTGAGTCCTAAACCCAAAACCTAATTAATTTTCCTTCTGACTATGGCAACGACACAGGGCACACTAGTATATTACTCCATATTACGTATCAGTGCTACATAAGACGACCAGGTGGGAATGGACCTTTAGATAGTTGAGCCATTTGCACCAGACGCCTCCTTCATTCACGCCGGTCCTTCAGACCGGAGTTAACCTTTCTTTTCCCTTCCCAAATCAAAACACAAGTTTTACATTCACTTGAGCATGAAAGTGCCCAAATACAAAACACATTAGGGATAAAGGGCACCGACTCTTCAAATGAATAAGAATTAGAGCAAGTGGACAGTCCTCCTGAAACACTTCACTAACAATTCACTAAATTAACAGCAGAAGAGTTCATAAATACCATCATAGAACTTGCCAAGGAGGCACACTGCAGTGCACTACAAAAACCAGGTCAATACAAGAAAATACAAAATTTGAGAAATAATTAAATACATAATGTCGAAAAACAAGTGCCCAGTCGGTGCTGCACCCTATTTGCAATACGGTACGTATCTGGAGAAACACGGGTAGATTGCTAAGCAAAGCTCTAAACTACCTCCAGGTGGGAAGATGACGCCGAAACTCAATACAAAGGCTATGGCTGTGAGAACACGATACCGTGTCCCCTGCTGTTGCGGATATGCCTTTCTCTGCCTCGCTTTTCTCTGCCTGCCATTACAAGTAATCTAAGTGATGACTGTTGGCTCTGACCGGCCTGTAAACTCCTCAATCTTCGACAGTTTCAAAGCCACCTCCACCTGAAGATTCACCAGGGAAAAGTCAATACCTTAGTTCTACTACTAGTTTCAATACGATGTGTGTCATACTTTAGGATTATTTTGAAGTCCAATATAATTGCAGGGGATAGTAGTGTAGTGGATCCACCATGTGGACTTGGCATTCTATAGGATATGGGAAGGGAGTGTAGTATTGTCTTGTATGTCAATAAAAACCAAGAGTCAATACAATCAACCTGTAGGGGACCAATTTTGCAAATTTAGACTTTCCCTAAGCGGGATGGCCTGCACAGCCTAGTGGTTGTTCCGATCTTATCACAAAAAAATACTTGCCCTGCTCGATAGGATTTGTGGTTATGAGCGATTTCAAAGAACCTCCTTAAATCGGGGTCAGGAGGTTTTCATGTGCAGGAATTTTCAAAACATCAGGAAACTTACAAGAGGTGCCAAGGCCTCAGCAGAGGGCTTGAATGTCTTGGTAGGGTCAGCCTCGTACTGCTCAATATACATACGAATTGTGGCTCCAACTGAACCAGTTCCAGAGAGACGAAAAAACTACAGATACACAAGAACGTTATGCAAAGAAACAGACGTCTGTTTAACAGACACGCATGGGAAATTCGGGAAAGTAGCAACTGGCGCTAAGTGGTTGGTGCAGACCAAAGTCAACCAAACTACACCTCTTAATTTGCTCCTAAACATGGTGTTACAAAAGAAATGTTGACACGAAAGCATACCAGCCGAGAACCATCCTTGAAAAGATAACGTATTCCCTGATGGCTGGCCACGGAATGGTCAACTGGGTCCTTGTACTCGAATTCATCGGCTTCTTTGATCTCAGCAACATCAGATCTTACGTCCTTGATCAGCCTGCGTCAGATAAACAAGTTGCATTCCAAACACTGAAACCAAGACAGAATTTTGAGACAATATTTTGAAGCGCGAGGGAAAACATTGTTAAGGTTGACCCAGACCTCCGTGATTGGGATAGTTTTGAATAGACTAAATTTAGTTGGCATAAATTTTTCTATAGTTCTGGATATCAATTTTCATGAATTCATTGAGGCTCTTATTTACCCTGCTGCGCTGCAGGTGCAGGTTCTACAGTGCGGGGAGAATGTAAATTCAGCTTCATTGATATCAGCACCTTTAATCTCCGAAACATTAGAATATAGCTTCTTGACCATGCTGTGGTGAATAAACAATCTGATTGATAAGCACAAGGCGTAACAACTACAGAGTGATTCATAAGCACATCAGAAAAAATTACAGAGCATATCCAGACCACAGTACGTAACCACCCCTAAAAGCAACACTTTTATTTGTTCATATTATAGGACTGACCAAGTTCTTCTTGAATCTTCTTAGCAATTGCAAGGGGATTCTAATATACCACAGCAAAATCTAATTACAAATAATATGCAAAAGTCATAATGGTTCAAGGTTATAAAACCGACACAAGTTTTGATGTTAAGATTGTGTACATTATCAAAATCGACATGCTCTCATCATTCAAGATTATAGGGAGTCACAATTAGGTACCTCTGACTTGGTTGAAACGAACTGTAGAATAATCGAGCAAGACTATCAGAGGCAATAAGGAAACGGCAAATCAAAGGCTTACTTGTTAACATCATCCAGGTTTGATTGAAGTTCAACGAGATGAGCCATAACTTTCTTTGCAGCATCAGAATCCACATTCTGTTTGGAATCAAAGGTAGTACATGAGAACAAATTTTAACCCATTGATAATTAACCCCAAATGCTCAACCATCCATCAGGTGGATAATGAATGTTCTGAAAATTTCACATCATCCAATATATTGATATTTATTGAGGAAGCTTAAAAGAGGGACCATGTCATATATTAACGAAAAGAAAATAGAATACTCTACATGAATCAATGGTGTAGACACTTTGAAGAATTATTATTAAAATCTCTTGAGTTCAGTTCAAGCACTTGCGGGTTGATACTGTAAAGGCAAAGTCCCATTGCATGATTAGACTCAAACCTCATAGTCGTAACGTGTGTAGTAATGGCGGCCGTAGGTATTCCAGTGCTCAGTGACTATCTCTTCCACTGTCACAAGCTTGTCACCACCAGCCTTCTTGTTCCTGTAGGCCAAGATAGAGAGCCAAGACAAAACAGCCCAAACGCCATCCTTCTCTCTAATGTGGTCAGAACCTGCATAAACAAGAAATATTGTATAAGACCCTGGTGGACTTAACATTATCCTTCAAAACTAAACGCTATTTTAACCTCAAAGGACATGTGAAAATATACCTGTTCCAAAACTCTCCTCACCACACACAGAGCACATGCCAGCGTCCATGAGATTACCAAAAAATTTCCATCCTGTGGGTACCTGTTGAATATTTCAACCAAATACATCTCGTTGTGAGTGAAGAAAAGAAACCTATCTCCGGTAGGAAAACGCAATATATTGATATGGTAGTACAGCACATACAGTGTAACTGTGTATAACTGGATAATAGAATGTTATGTAAGTTCTTGCCCTCTTGAGCGGGCACTATTGATACAACTGGAGAAATCACTAACCTCAAAAAACTTCAGGTTCAATTTCTTAGCTACTACATCCAGAGCAGCTGATGTAGGCATACTCCTGCCAGGATAAGACAACGTGTTACTCAAAGAAAAATAAATGGTCACAATTACACCAACAGGATTCAAAAACAATTCCCATAAATACTAGAGCAATGCAATGCGACAACACCTACTGACAACATAGAAATTTGTGGCATGATACCCAGTAATCTGAAAAAATTTAAGGAAACTCAAGTTGCTGCCTAGGTATTGCCATCATGAATGTGACTCAGACGTTCAAACCAATGTGTGAGCCTACATCAATATTTTATCTACAAACTTACATGGAAAGGTAGGAATTTTTTGACTGAGAAAATTGCCTAGAATATAGCAACCACGATTGAACTGCCTACCTCGCCACTCCTTTAAGACCGCCACTGAAATAGGGAATGGCCCCGACAGCATTAGCTGCAATGATGGCCACAGAATCTGATGGAGTCACAAAAAACCTGCACTTGAAACGCAAATTTACCATATATGAAAATCTAAGCATACAATATTACCATATATAAGCGCTATTAGCCACGATAAGACTGGGAAATCTGGAACACTTCCACAATCATATTTCCACAATGATCATCCAAAAAAATATATGATAATAGGCAACTACAATTTCCTAATATTCAAGAGAAAATAAACATCAATCCAAAGTTCAAGACGAAACGATTGAACAGACACGAAAGAAACTTAGTCTCAAAGCGCCAAGAACACCGAAAATGGACATCACATCAAATTTTTAGCACTTTTGAGTGGCTCATACGGAAAGTGCCTTTCGTTTGATTGCATTTAATTTTTTACCAACATATGCAGTGTTTTTCATTGAATCTGGAGATATAAAATTTAGACTCGTCTGCGTTATATTCGTCAATATATGATCAATCAGATTGATCATTTTAATGAAATCTGTCATTGAGGGATAAAATGCGCTGACTTATATTATACCTCTTGCCCAGAATCATGTTTCGGTCAGCATCACCATCAGCTGCCGCACCGAACTCTGGGGGTTCCTTGGTCGGTGGCGTCTTGCCCAATCCCATGACTTGCACAAGCTTCTTGGCATAGGTCAGGTTTGGGTCAGGGTGCCCTCCACCAAAATCCGCCTGTGTAAATAAGATGTGTCATAATGAGAGACAGAGAGGATATCGACCAAAGACAAATTCAAACTAACCACAAAGCAGGATCTGTTTATTAATCCCCAAAGGTTCAAGGATTCAATGACCAATTTTATTGGTCATACTTTGAAACTAGGATCAAGATGGATCCAAATTTTACATACCAGATCGTAAATTTGTTTTGATGTTTTGGTGGTAACAATAATAATGTTAATAATAATTTTGTAAACCAGAAAAAAGGAAGAAATAAAGTCTCAGTATGACCTACTCAAAACTGCTAAAAAAATCATTCGGCCCAATTTGGGCCTTCTAATCCATCCAGGTTAAACACATAAACACAAACAATGCATCCCAGGATTGATATCCATCTCTTAAGCAGTTAGAAAAAAATAAATACAGAAATACTTTGGAAGAATCTACAGCGCAGCTTATCCTCATCCGCATCACCATAAATCTTAAGAAATAGAAAATTTACCAAGGGTTCACAGTCCATCAGTGAGCTTTCCTGTGCTCCCAACTCCTCCAAGAATATCTTCTTTGCATACACACCAGCAACTCCATGAAGTGCATCATAACTGACCACAAAATATTGGTGGTGTTAATTTCGTTGCACCCGTAGCACACCAATCGTCAACGACCTGGCCTGGACGACACTTGAAGCAGACCAAGAGAGGCCAAATCTCCTCAAAAAATCAACTCTTTCGACCCAGAAATATGAACATACCAGAAGGTGAACTTCGGATTTGTAAGCAATTCCCTGATCGCCGTGAAGTCAAAAATGGTCCTGCGCAAACAATCAATTTCGCATGTACTTTGTTAGTCACACTCTCGTCTGAGGCAGATTCTATAAAAATTTTAAAAATCTCCAATGCAATGGCGAAAGGATGAGCAGAATCTTTGTCCATCTCCGTGAGTTACTAAAACAAATTTTGATATTAAGTTTGAGCTCAGAGGTTGCAGGGATGAGAACAAACCCCCCAAATTGGGGGAGAAGCGAACTCAATACTAATAGAGCTGTTGTCATCCCCTCAAAGCACAAAGACAAGAATTTGAAAACACACTAGAAAAAGAAGTGATATGTCTTTAAAGCTGAGGCAGAAAGAGGGGCGTGAAACAACAAACACACTCTTTATTATAGGATAACTTTCATGTATAATACTTACTTCATCAACTTCACATACTCCTCTGTAGAATCAATCACATCCACCTCAAATGTACCATCAGTTCCATCAAAGCTGGTAGTACCAATCTTAGTGACGTCGACCTGACGACACAAAAAACAAGTGTAAGATTTCGCAAACATAACGATGGAGAATAAACAAGAAAAGTAGCCAAAAAATGAAAAAAATATGACGAGATAAGATGGCAAAGCATACATCTGGGATTCCATCTGTAGTAAGATACTCTGAAATGGACTTGGTATTGTTGTATATCTTTTCAGTCAAGTTCTCAGGAGCGGGTCCTCCGTTCTCACAATTGTACTTAATTCCGAAGTCCTGCACACAACAACGACTCAATTCCAAGTAAGCTGTTTCCTTATTTTTTTTCATCTTCGGAAAAACAGCAAGTAGGAAAACTACAGCGCAAAGACCATCTTAGACGTTCATAAGATTAACGCTAAGGGATTGCTCCAAATTGGGGTACTGTATACTGACGAGTATGAAGTTGTAAAAAACATGATACTCTTCTTTCAATCTACATTTTGTTATTTTTTCTTACAAAGAATCTCTCATAAGGTCCCGTAGTCAAAGGAAAATACAAATAAGTACATACATCCATAAAGAGCTCCTCATTCCATTCAGAATTTAAAATAAGAATGCCTGAAAAAACAATGATATGCAACTTTTACCTGTGGGTGAGAAGATAGATTACCTCATCTGGACCACCCGGATTGTGGCTGGCAGTCAGAATGAAGGCCCCGTATGCCTTTTCGCCCTGTAAAGATAATAGATATTACAAATATAAACTTTTCACCCTCCAACGTGGCTCAAAGAATGAAAAACTTGAATCCACAGAATCTCAATTCCTCCAAGCCTCAGTTAATTACACATAATTTCTTTGATCAAGATTACATAATATAGCATTCAAAAATAAAGAAAAAGTAACCAAAATCATTAGAAGTGCACTTGACGTTTGAAAAGTGCACTCTACGCATAAGTTCTTTTCAAAAGGTTTCAACACAAAAAAAATAATAAAAGATATTGGGAAGCACAATGGATGTTATATTGAAGGTGGTGTATCTGGAATAGGATAATAAGATAGGAAAAGTACACGAGTCTGTCTCGACTACTAACGAGTTCAGTGTAAACCACAATACAGAAGATCTTTCTAGAAAGTCCATGGCTGACTGAACAATCACTTACGCGGCTGTTTACTCGGTTTCGGATGATTGCAGACACAGCAGGGGTGGAGAGAAGCGTATTCTGTCCGACCCAGACACTTTTCACGCCATTGGCTGCGGCAATTTTGATGATGATCTGCAACAACACTGAAACTGGTTATTCGCAGGCCTCTACAATTCCCATGGACGGCATAACAGCATAGCCCTCTTGAAGCGAAGGAGAAATAGATGGCCCACCTGAATAGCATCAGTCGACCAGTAACGGCCATCACCAGAGACAACAATGTTGGAACCTGCATGGGCTCAGAGATCATTTAACAGTAATATCAATCACACAATTAAGTGATATCATTGGATGATTCAATAAAAATGCAAGGAAATAATCTTGATTAATGGATCAATCTAGTTTAGATTTTATTATGCTAATTACAGAAAACTCGCAACACTGCTCTGAAAATATGAAGTTGCATCTTAAAAGTTCAAATTTCCTGGTGACATTAATTTAGACGGTTACAGATCTGAGGAACATCTATCAGATCGGGTACGGGGAATGCAACAACACCTTTCACTTTCTCAGAAGGAAGAGCAGCGAAGGTGGATTGCACAAAATTGGCAAGGTAATTCTCTTGCTTGAACACTTTCACCTGCACACGCCAATTCATACGCCATCAATTGAGCTCAATTACTAACAAGATCAAAATGCAATGTAATCAAAATTCAAATATCCAAAACTCCAATGAAATTTAAAATCGAATTACCAACAAAATGGAACCATCGCTAATCAAATTCTTGCTTAAAAATTCACAATCACTACGTACTTGTCATGATTCATCCATTCCAACAAGCTACGTTTGTACCTTCTTCCGCAACCCAGAGGTCCCCGGCTTTTGTCCATCGAAAGGCTGAGTGGCCTGCTTCACAACCTTAAACCCCACCATCGTTCCACCTCTGCACAGGAGAACATCACTGCACTGCATCAATTCCAATTACGAATTCAAAACAATTCACCCAGTCCAAATTAAAGATTCGATGCATGCATGCATCTCCTCCATTCATTCATCCCTATATTATTTGAATATCAGTATATATATCAATCACACAGAGAATGCCAGAAACGCCTGAATCCCAAGGTCTGCCCTAATCTGAACGCTCACCTCCGATGGGGCCAATTGGCAGAACCCAGAAAACCCCACCTCCGAATTGTGCAGGAAAGAAGATGGGCAGGTGGTGAAAGCGCGACTAAGCGTGGGTGGCGAAGGGTTGGTGCCTTGTGATGAAGCAGGGGCAGCGAAATGCAAAGTGGCGGAGCTGTGGGGAATGGCGGAAGGGTGGCGATCATGCAAAAGCACCGAGAGAGACAGAGAGAGCTCGAAGGAGAAGGGAAGGCTAAGTTAGTGCTGACCGGGAACGCGAGGCGGCGGACGCGTGGCGGCCCAGGAAGGCAGCATGCCCAGGAAGGCAGCATGCCCAGGAAGGGCTTTGCCTTCAGATTTTCTACGAGGGTAGACACCCAATCCCGTCCCTGTACCCAATTCCGTCATGATGTACCGACAGCGTACATTCTTACTACGAAAATATTCACCCTTGGTACATCGTGACAGAATTGAGTACAAGATGGGATTGAGTGCTTCTGCCTGAGACTAATAACTAATAAATTGGAAGCACCCATTCCTAGGAAATTTATTTTGTTTTTTTGTTTTCAAGGTGGTTGTTTAATAATGAAGTAGGATCCACTTTGCATCCTTGAAAAACTGAAGGGATCTCCTACAGTAAACAAAAATTGTATGGCTTCCTTACCCATCCCCAATCCATGAAATAAGGTAGAAGCACCAGTAGTGAATCATTTAACCTATAAATGTTTGAGGCATCAAATTTTGGTGCCAATAATATTTTGGAGTTAAATAAAACTTAACCAAGTTTCTTTTTTTAGTCATTCATATTTTTGAAAAATTCTTTTTGAAGTCTAGTTCTAGCATCAAAAATCTTTTTGAATTTTAAAAATGGTTGATTATGATTTTTCTATTCAAGATTTTGTGCAAGGGGGCCCCTTGCAATCTTGACTTTCCTAAGTGTTGAGGGCTCTTGGAAATGAGCCTCAAATACACTAGATCTTAAAGAAAAAATCACACTGGAAATTCATTTAAAGAAATTTTAGAATAGGCTTTGAGATGCCATAAATTGATTGGTGTTATACATATTAGGCCCTTTATCCTCATATTTTTTTGGTGACCAAATTTTTAGATTTAACATGTGAAAAGAGGATTGAAAGACTTCTAATCACTTTCGTGGTTTTCACACCTTCATGATCGAATGTTATAATCTTTCAATCCAAAAGTGATAATGTTGTGTTCTCTTTTCCTATGTGATTTTTAACATCTCTATTTAGAATTTGTATGGTTATAGTTCAAAAGAATTGATTCAAATTATCAAAACATTGGCTTTTTGTTCAATTTAGTACAAATTCCTAGAAGCTCTAAAAAGGCCTTGGGCATTTAGGGATTAAGCAATTTTGGAGCAAATGATGAGGAATGTAAGGTGGTGGAAATTTTTTCCCATGTAGAAAGATAGGAAATATGGAGATGCTTAATTTTTCAGAATTTTATTCCCAAAATTGAAGATATTGTAAATTTCAGGAGCCAAAAAGTATTGTTGATCCATAGTCAATGTTTAGAATATTCTAATTCCAATCACTAGAGAACTATTTTTTGCTCACTATTTCCTACTTTCTTGTTCAGTACTTTAGAACATGTGTCATGACCTTTTAGTTCCAACATTGGAAAGGACAAAAAAACACATTCCAAGCTTGAGTTCTAGCCTAAGGTTGGAAATAGCGCACTCTACAAATTGAGAATTGGGCATGGTTGACAATTCATGCTTCTACCTATAGGATGCAATGGTTGTTTTTTGGCTAATCAATGACCAAAAATTCTTCTACGTAGGATAGAAGTGCAACTATTCATCCTCCAAATTTTGTGTGAAAAGGGGAGGTCTTCTACTACAATGATTTGACTTCTAATGAATACTTTGTAAACTAATGATTCACATGATACCAAAATAGATGATTTTCATGGTCACTAATCTGTCCTTCAAGGACTAACTAATAATTCCCTCCCATATATTTAGCAAAGCATAATATCTTCCCAAAATATGGTAGACCATTGCTTGACTATACAATGTTATGTACATTGAAGAATGCAAATACCACACACAAATTATTCAATTTAGATCATTCATTCATCATTCATTCATAAAATTATGTAATCTAATTGTAAACTTCATCCAAATCTTGGCAAATTCCATATTTCCTAGAAATGCTCTTGGTAATTTCATCCATTAAATTTTTTTTTTCTAGCGGATAAAGAACTTGTTTGAGAATCAAGTAAGATTTCAACAATTACTAGTGTACTATGTGCCGTTGCCACATTCAAAACAAAAGTAAAAATAATTTTTTAATTTTTAAAAACCAAAAATAACTCAAAAATCCATAACTTTTCTACTGTGAGTCGAAATGCCACAAAACCAAGCCCATGCATCCCTCCTCGCCAAGAGCTTTCCAACGGTGACCAAAATATAAGTAAAAATAATTTTCTAATTTTTTAAAACCAAAACCAACTCAAAAATGCATAACTCACCGTGAATCAAAATACCACGAAACAAAGCTCATGCACCCCTCCTCACCAAGGGCTTTCCAATGGTACCAAACACATGACCAAAGGACACACGGTCCGAGAAATCTCAACGTGGCAAACAAACAAACCAAAACAAACATCCTGATTTAATGTATAGATTCACTAAGAAAAATTTCACTATTCATTTGCAACCAAATGCCCTGAGGTAGGATTATCCATTGTTGTCCCTTTTATCATTGCACATATTTAAACTAGCCAAATTTACAATTTTCCTTGTACAATAAAACAACAAATCAAAGAATTAATTTTGATCCATTCATTTTTCAATTAAAAAAAGACATATTATAAGTGGTCAAAGCACAAACATATAAGCTTTCCACTATTGTTCCTAGGGGGACTATTCTTGTTCATTTGGATTCTAATGTGGTTCTTTTTAATTCCTTAATTACAAGGTTGCAATGGGAATCCAAAAGCATCCCTCAAGCTTGTAGAATAGTGAAGAAACCTTTTGCCACACATAGAAACCACATAATGATGTTCATTAAACATAATGATGTTCATTAAAGTACTTTTCAACCCAATTCCAACCCTTTCAACCCGAAATCCACCCCGAAGTTGTCATAAATGAATACCCTTTGGAATTAGGATCCATTAGGAATCCATTAGGATTCATTAGGATGCACCAGAGCGCAATTGGGCCGCAAAAGAGGGTCACAACTGGGCGGGGGTCGATTTTGGATCTGTATACCTTATCCAAATCACCAAATACAACCACGAAGTCATTCAATGATAACTCGCAAACTAATACAGGTTAAGCCTCAAGATGACATTCATACGGGCGGACAATTCCTAGAACAACCTTCACTCCAGGCATCTACCTAAGGGGGAATCAGAAAAAGGTATTCTTACATCAAGCACAGGTGCAAATTTGATATCATGAGCTTATGATCCAGCAAAACTGACTCCTCTCAAGGTAACAACACAAAATGCATGAAACAAAGAGGGAGAATAGGGAGGAAAAAATCAACATCGACTATGAATGTATTTATAAAATAGAAGCTAATAAATTTCGTCATCAGAAATTTCAGGGGTTAAGAACTTCCGTGGGTTTTCCATGGCAGCTAAATTCTCTTTGCGGGGTTTAACTCTTTCTGACACTTCAGGCAGTTCGTTTATGGCAATGATCGCATCCTTGTCAATAACGCCATCAATAATGCCATACTCCATAGCTTCAACGGGAGACATGTACCGGTCCCTATCAATGTCCTTCTCTACCTGGAGAATCAAGAACCACACATTCAGTATCAGGAATATATTCTGGCCTTCATCGAAAAAATCTCCTACCACTCGAGGCTGTCACCGTTCACCATAAGCCAGCAGCCTTCTGTGCTAAACCCCTCACTAAGGTTGGGAACCCATTGGTGTGAGAACCCTTCCTGTGGTTGCAAAATTACCTATTTACAATGCACGTGTCATCCAAACAAGTGACTTCTGAGATTTGAGATACTTTTAGGTTCTATCAAACATGCTTCCATGAGATACATCGTAGATGCAATACTCATGCTTCAAGGGTAGTCTAGGTTTTGATTGGGAGCTTCCCTTCAGACTTCAACAATTCAGAAGGTATTCAATAACATATATACAGCGCTTAAGAATCCTCTCAATAGTGGAGACAACACTACCTCTCAAAATGATGCTCCCTTTTAATAATGGAAACCACACCTTAAACCCAAACATACTAAAGCAGATTACTAATTTATGAAACACCAAGAGCCACACCTGTTCAATAGACCGCCCTGTAATCTCAGATAAAATACGCGTGATATTTCTCTTATGGTACATAACCTCCTTGGCTTGAATTTCGACATCAATAGCCTGTCCGCTTGCACCTCCTAACGGCTGATGCATCATGATACGGGAATTCGGCATTGCAAGTCGTCTCCCCTTGGTACCGCCAGCGAGTACTATCGCAGCAGTGGAAGCAGCCAACCCAAAGCAAATAGTTGAGACATCGGCTCTACACAGCTGCATGGCATCAAAAATTCCCATAGCAGCACTGCAAAAATATAAAATCAGTAACACATCCAGCGCTCCAATTCAGCTTCGATTAAACCAGTAATTTATACCCAACCCTAAATCCCTCAATTACCACAAACGTAAAACTTGCTTTGCATCACTCCAATCAAGTACGTGGAGTCAGAACCCCATTCTTATAGGGCCAGGGCTTCTGTAGCACTCAACTCTATGACTGTAGGCATAGAGTTACTGCTTGAAACAGTGTCTATTTGAACCAACATCTACTTGCTATTTGAACCAGCAATTCACATCAAACCCTAAACCCCTCAATTCCCACAAACGTGGGAATTCTGTTGTCTCACCTCCATTCAAGTACATGCAGCAAGAACCGCATAGACCAGGGTATATGCAGCATTCCACTCTATAACTACAAGCATAGAGTTACTCCTTCAAAAAGTGTCTATTTGAAACAACATCTAATTGCTAATTGTAACACCAAATTACACCAAACCCCGGAATTCTCATAAAACTGGCTCCAATCCTCCATGCCCATCCCCACCCACCCCCTTCCAGTACCTGATAGAGCCTCCCGGGCAATTGATGAAGAGACGAATCTCCTTCTTGGGGTCCACCGCGTCCAGGAGCAGCAACTGGCTGATAATAGCATCAGCTACGAAATCGTCCATCTGGTTGCCGAGGAACACGATGCGCTGCCGCAACATGAGCCCCATGACGTCCCCCTCCGCGGACCGCATGGCCTGCTGGGGCGCAGCTTGCGACGCCACGACGGGCGTCCACAACGAATTCGACGACGCGGGCTGCCCACCATGATGATGGATTGAAGTGGCACCATTCGAGACGGAAGCGCGAGGACAGAGTTTCGGAAGGCGAGCAGAGGAGGCAGTATTGCGTCGGGCGAAGGGAGGGAAGCAGGGCGAGAGCGACCCTGGGAAAGCGAGCTTGGTGGACGAGGAAGTGACTGCCATGGACACTGCCATGGCTGCAAATATGGAATGCAGGATGGAATTGGGAGTGGAATTGGGAGCAAGACGCACGAGTTGTAGCGCGGGGAGCGATTACACACTCTGTTCTAGGGTTTTGCGTATAGAGCAATGCCATTACTCGACGTCAGCAACCTAACAGCCAGGAAATGGATGAGCTCGAAGATTGTGGATGAAAAAATCATTTTGTGATTTGCCTGTACCCGTGTTCTGGTGATTTCGGCCCTTACGACCGGTTTATACTTGGGAGTTTGAACCAATAAGAGTGCTCAATTTCTCCAAATCCGGCCCAAGGGGTTAATACTCGAGGCCGGATGAAACTACAACTCATCCTACGTGTTGCCTTAGGTGGCATGGTTTTGGCGCCAAACCTTCCGGCCCAAGGGAAGCAATCAGAACGAGGTTTTTGGTGACCCGAACTCCCATTTAGGGCCGGATTTTGGTTGTTGTCCCACTTTGGACAACATTTTCGAGCAAAATTTTTTTTTTCAAATTTTTTATTTATTTTTAAAGATTAGACTATCTTTCAATATTTTTATGCAAGACTAAGATCACTACGGTCAAACAAAAATTATAAGAGAAATAGCACAAAGTGTTTAGAATTGATCTAGTGTTACTTACTATTGGGGGAAAGTGTTGGTGTTCTCATTACTAAATCTTATGCATTTTTTTACAAATCAATAGAAATCATAATTTTGACCAATTAAAAAAAAAAAAAGTGCTAAAAATAGAAATTGTATTTTTGTTAAATTTTATCAAGTTGTTGTCTTATCTTATAGGTGGATTTGGTGTTACTAGAGTACATTTAAAAAAATTCAAGTATCTTCAAAATTCATTTGAAGAGAAACAAAGAATAGTTTTAAAATTTTGACCATATGGATACTTTCTACTTTTCATGCATCACATTATCTTCTTTGATGCAACCTTCAAAAAAGTTATAGAACTTATATTTTATAACACATTTGTATTTTGTCCAAAGTCCTTGGACTTTTAGGGTTAAGGTTTAATCTTTTAATGATATGCCAATTACCATAGAAATCATTTGTTCGAGTACTGTGTGAATTGTTGGCTTAAAAAAAATGAAAAAACACTTATTGGAGGACAAACTAATGTAGAAGACGTTCCCTTTTCAAACAAACTTTGGAGGATGAATAGTTGCACTTTGTTCTACGTGGAGAGATTCTTTGTCATTCATTGCCCAAAAAACATCCTTAGCGTTGTTTATGGGTTGCAACCATTTTTTGGTAGATGAATGATAGAGAATCCTTATGTAGAGGACAAAAGTGTAACTATTCATCCTCAAAAATTTGTATGAAAAGGAAAGGTCTTGTATAGTAGTTTAACTTCCAATAAGTGCTTTGGGATTTTTGTAAGTCAACTATTCACACAGTGTCAAAAGGAATGATTTCTATGGGCACCAGCTCGTACTTTAACCCATAAATGATGCCAAGAACATTTTTCAAATAATAAATGACAAAAATCTTTTTATGTAGGATAAAAGTACAACTATTAATCCTCCAAATTTTGTATGAAAAAATAAGGTCTTCAACAATATTTTAACTTCCAATGAGTGTTTTTTCATTTTTTTACACCAAAAATTCAAACAATGCCAAACCAAATGATTTTCATAGTGGTCAGATTGTCCTTTAACCTTGGAATGCCGCTAGCACCATTTTGTGGTGCTTAGATGACAATCCAATGAGCTATTCGAAGCATTTTTTCATCCTCGTTTCCTTGTTGACCTTTCATGTTAGGTTATGAAGAGCATACAATTGAGTTTGTACTCTTGCTAGTGTTTCTCTTCCTATAAATAGAAAGTTAGTAAAAAAATGGATGACAAAATATGCTATTTTAATGTATTTTAGAAATTTGTTGATCCTAGCTCTAAATCTGAAATTTTTTCACAAAAGGTCATCTATTCTAGTTTCTACTCCAATTTTAATTTTGAAAAAATTCCTAATATTGAATATTTTTTTTGCAATTTGAACTCTAATATATTTTCAATGTTTATTTAATTCTAATTATAGAATGACATAAAAATTGAATCACACTATGATGTTTTTCATTTTGATATACACACATGGTGAAATTTTCAGATTTTTAAAAATATTTTTCTATTAGTCGTGATTTTTCTTCACTTTATCTTCAAAATTTCTCAAAAAAATCAATTCTCCACAAAAAAATATAAAATATAAAAATATAAAAATATAAAATTTCTCATACATATTTAGTTGCAAAATGACAACAAACTAAGTAATGGACAATGAGGCTTGAAATTAATGGTCATGGGTTTGTCATTTAGGCCCGCATTTAGGGGTTAAGGGTTAATCTAAACCCTTTTCCTTTTTTTGTAGGTGTATAGACACCTACAATTACTACTTTTTTTGTATGTGAATAGTTTCAAGAGATGCAAAACAAAAAATCCATTCCTCACTTGGACCTTTCCTAGAGAGTCAATTCTCCACCAAATTTAAATCTAACTACATATTCAAAAAGTTGAAAAAGGAGGAAGAATATATTAAAATTTGAAGTGTAGGCAATAGTCCTACTATTATTTTACCCACCTACTCCACCAAGCACAATTTTAGTAACTATAATTCCCAAGGAATGTAATGACGACATTGTTTTGGGTCTAAACAATTCATTAGAAATAGAAAGTGTTTCATATCATGCAAGCATCTTAGAGATCGAGAATGGATTTATATCATACTAGTAGTAGATTGGTAGTAAATTTTACTATTATTTCTTTGTTTGATACACCTTAGAATTTAATACATTTTCTCCCTCCTTCATAGCTTTTAGGATATGTAGTTGGTTGTAAAATTTGGTGAGGTATTGACTATTTGGAGAAGCATCTCAATGAAGAATAGATCATTTTGCCCTTTGGCTTTATTTTATTTTGTTGAATTTTTTTCTTTATGGTTTAGGCAAATGATGGGAGATTTCAATGCATCATTTAGATATTGGTTGCAAATGTTACAAAGAGTCAAAGATTTTTCTTGTAAATGTTCTAAAATCTCTTCTTCATGAATAGATTCATATTGACTTAAGAAATGTAGATGGTGTGAGCACCTAATTGATTGGTATTTCTAAGCACTTGACACTTTTTGATTTTTCTAATTTAAGGTAAATTCGGACTTGGCATTAAGCTTACATGTAGCAAACACTTTGTGCAAAGCAAAGTTTGGGATTGTTCAAACCTAGGGTACTATCACTATAAGAACCCCGTGTTTTAAGTGACGAGCCTAATTTTTAAAATGGATTTTAGGTGATGTCCAATGCAACAAATCCATGTTTTTATGTCAGCTTTGATGTTATATTGGATGTTTTTTTGACATAAAATATGGACTTGTTGCATTAGACATCACCTAAAATCTATTTAAAAAAATCAGACTCGTCACCTAAAATACGGGTTCTTATAGTGTACGGAAACACCAAGCCAACGTAGAGTTAGACTTGGTGAAGGCAAACAATGGTGGTCAAAGAAGGTTTAGGGTTGCAATTTTTATAAGTGAGGTGCTTAATTGTTGAAGGTATGTGATAGAGTGATCTCCAAATCTTTTTTTTGCAATAGAAAGACATATGATAGTAGTTGACGTGTAATTTCTTGCTCAGTACTACCGAAGACTGTAGCTTTAGAATTGCGCACTTTTGACTTCACAATGGTACACTCATCTCTCGTGACTCATGTCCAAAGAGAAAAACATCAATTACACTTCCGTCCCCCTATCTTCGACAAGCAGTCACAGTCAGTTCATTACTCTTTTAGAAGTTTGATGATATATAGCCTTGCTTGCTCATTGAATTTTGTGACTTAGAAGAAATAGTCTTTGTCGCCCACTATGAGTCCATCCAACATGTCTATATGGCCAAATTATATTTCAACAAATTTGTAAATGAATGATTTGTAATTGTTGTATAGGAACGTTTTCAAGTGCTCATCATGCACCACTTGTTCCTTTACTTGTAGGTACTGAATTTTGTACAATAGAAGGACCACTGATGAAGGAAGCATTGCCAAACATTTGTGCAAAGAGCGTAGACCCAATTGGTAGCTAGCTAAAATTCTTATATTCATCTAAGCAAATTGGTCTTTCTATTGAGGCTTGTATTGAGGAATTTCTTTGTTGAGGAATTGGACACCCTTGACACTAGAGACTTAATGATTTTGTACATGGAAAACGGATGAGTGTAAATATGGGCATGATGCAAGTTGGATGCTCACCCTACCATTGTAATGGATTTGCTTGCAAAAACAAATGGAACCAAATTATCCCAAAGTACAAGAGGATAGCCAATTTCTTTATACATAGTAACATTAACACTCCTAACTACTAGAGTTTGAATCCATAGCAATGTAAAACAAAAGGATTGCCTTGTACATTCCCTTAGGACGTGTACTACAACATAAATGAATGGTATGGATCTAGACCTATCGTTATGCTGCCACACACGTACACGAGACCTTTTCTTGTTGCAAGATAGTAACTACCATACTTCCCTTACAATGAGTGAAAATGTGCAGCACGTCAAAGACAACAACGAAGGGATGTCTCATCAAGGCCAAGGCAATACAACCATCTATAAGAAGAATATGTGTGGACATTCAATAATGGCTAAAGCTACCCATGGACAAGCCATGACACGTCATCTCAAAGACATGGTAGAGGCTAACTGTGAGATAAAACAATCAAAATATAATTGCGCTAAGTTAGAGAACAAATGGAATATCAAGGTAACCATGATTGTTGTCCGTAAGACAATGCTTGTGTGACAAATGATAATGCTCATCTCATAATTAAGAAAGCAAGTTGGCATTGTGTAGTACTTGGCTAATTTGTCTAACATACTCACTACAAGATTCCAAAGATGCTTAGACCAATAAAGGTGACCACTTATGAAACTAAGGCAGTAGACAAACAATGCCATCAAAAGTAGATTGTTGAGATTGGAGTCTGTTAAAACCCTTGTTGATGCAATTGTCTAACCACAAAATGTGCCCGGAGGCTTGTTGTGACTATTTATGAATCTCTCTTAGTGAAGCCTATTATGATTTTATTACGTTTTGTTTCTTCCTAATGACATAGACTATTGACAAATGAAGGTTATTTCTATGTATGCAACCTATTAAGAATACATGCACACATCGACGTATTAATAGTTTCTCATAATTGAAAAGTGGAATGTGTACAACAGATACTAAAATTAGAAGCTCGTGAGCTTTTGATTACATAATAATAGAGTATATACAAGAATTTTGTAGTGACCAACTTGACGATACTATTGTATGTATAAAGACTTCATTTGCCAAAATAAAGTATAGTTACCTACTATAAAAAAAACGTATGTATTAACCTTATATAGGTGCTTAAAAAAATAAAATACATATGGAGGTGTGAGCGTTTATTTACCCACCCTTGGTAAATCAACAAACTCAACCAGGTTCTTAAAATCGGTCCTATCCTATGGGTGTTTTAGCGTTGGTCCATTGTGTCTTCCAAGCAATGGATCTTTTTTAATTCCTAAGTTTGTTTCAAGCATGCAAAAATCCAACCAAACCAAGTTTTATCCTATTAGTTATTTGGTAATTCCTAATTCTGATGAGCCGCTGAAGTTATTTTGCAAAAAGTGATTCAGATACAAAATAAATATTCCATCTTGTAGATGATTAATTCCCCTTTCCAAAACTATAAAATTCACCCTAATCGGACACTCCTAGCAAAAGATACGGGTAGATGAAGTTTGATTGCTAAATGGTTCATCAAAAACTTCATCCACGGTTTTAGTTTGGTTCCCTAATTCAAAAGACCTTGGGGTTTGAAAGATATACTTAAAACATTTCTTACTACCTAACTCTGAAGTTTGGTCTTAAGTTGACATATCTATTGAAGTTTCATCCAATCCTAGCTTAAAACTTCATCCTTTAATCTCTTGTTGGGTTTTTAGTTTTTTCTTGAGTTTGAAGTTCCCATGGGTTCTAATTATCCTCCTCTACAAGCTTGTGGTTCTAAGTTATCATTCTACTCTCAATTCTAAGCTCTAAGTTAGCCTTCCTTATTCTTCTTTGATTCGGTTTGATTCTTGTTACTTTACTAATTTTAGAAAGTTTACCCCTTTTTCATGTAGTTCTCTATTCTAGGATTCTAGATTGGGTTCACACTTGCTAATTGAATCTTTCTACTAGAAGTTATCAATGGATGAAGTTTGACCACTTAAATGATTCTTCAAACTTCATCCATTAATATTTGTTAATCTACAATTTGAAATTAAGTTTTTCCTTTGGTTCTGGATTCTAATTAATATTTTCTGTTTTACTAATTTGACTTGTTTCAAACTTTTGGTTTTGTCTAGATTTCATCTAATCTAAACTCTAAACTTCATTCATTCCTAACTTCCTTGTTTTAAGTCGGAATTCTAAATGTGAGATGTTTTCGGAAACCTCTAAGCAAAATCTACTAGATAATCTAATTATCCTTGAAGAAAAACTTTGTTTTAATGCTCTGAATCCTATTTGTAATTCGGCCCTATGATATTTTATCCTATTTTCAATAATTCAAAAGGAAGGGAAGAAATTAATGTTTTACCTCAAAGTTGGGTTTGTTGTTGAGGTAATTGTAAGCATTTTGGAACACTCCATCATCTGCCATCTTCCAAAATCATTTGATATTTTTGCCCACGGCTTAAAAGAGGGGTTTAGATATTCTTCTAAGTCCTACTTTTCTCTAACTCCTTTCCTCCTTCTCTTTATCTTTCCTTCTTTTCTTTTCCTATCTTCACTTATTTCACGTACTTCAAAAAATACATAATTTGACCCAATACACTTGATCAATCTTCTTCTGATTTCCCTTATCTCAATTCTAATTGGTTGTTCTAGATACTTGAGATTTCTCCTTCTTCTTCAACTTCAACTATAATAATCTAACAATTTGGTCTTCAATTCACAACTATCATTCCTATTGAGTTTTTGAACTCAAACTTAGTCTAAGCTAAAAGAGTTGAAAGAGTGATGAGATAGAACTTTGTTTTGCATTCTTCCTTGCTAGTCACACCTCCCTAATCTATCCTTCTTCCCTTCTAATCTATTTTCTAATTTCCTTATCAAATGCCTTAGCTCTCGGTTTGACTTTTGACAGCTTACTATTTTTAGACTTCGAATATGTTTTCCTTGTAGAGGCTAAAACTAGCTTTCTAAGTTGATGCAGAACTTGCAAATTAGACTTTCCCAGTAGAAGTTATGCATGGATGAAGTTTTAAGTCCTAATTAGTGTTTGAAACTTCATCCGCTTATAACTTTCTCAATTCAATTTGGTTTTCTTTGTACTTTATGTTGTTAAAGATTTCTAAGCCTCTACTATTAAATTCTTAACTCAAATCTATACTATAACCCCCATCTAATGGTTTGACTTTGCATTTAGCCTCGGCTCTACATACACTCTAACTCTCAGACTAACTTTTGGTAGTTTACTATTTTTAAACTCCTAATATGTTTTCCTTGTAGAAGATAAAACTAGCTTTCTAAGTTGATGCGGAACTTGCAAATCTAACTTTTCTAGTAGAAGTTATGCATGGATGAAGTTTTGAGTCCTAATTAGTGTTTGAAACTTCATCCGCTTAAATCATTTTAGCTCGGATTTCTTTGTATTCTATGTTTCTGGAAAGCTCTTGACCTCTACTATGAGATTTTGAACTTCAATTTGTACTGACCCTTCTTCTTAGCGGCCTGACTACACCCTTGGTCTCGGCCCTAAAGAAAGACTAATATTAAAAATGACAACTTGACCAAACTAAGGCCAAAAGGCCTAACTACATAGAAATGATCAAAAGAAAGGAGAGGTTCAAAGCTTCGCCGTCAAAATGAAAATAACTAAGAATTTAAATCCCACGAAGTCAAAGCTTCGCCGTATTCTAAAGAATATACAATTTCCTCCTTCATTCTAAAACATGCAAAGTCAAAGCTTCGCTGTTCCAAATGAAACAAGAAAATTACAAGGAAATACTCCCACTTCCACTACAAGTTAGTACAATCATAAAAAAAACTCTAGAGACCCCCACAAAGCGGCATCGCCAAGGTACAGAGTAGGGTTTCTCTCTAGGATTAGTACAAGCCAAAAATCCAACAATAATGACCCAAAATCCAACAATAATGACCCAAAATCCAACAATAATGACCCAAAATCCAACAATAATGACCCAAAATCCAACAATAATGACCCAAAACTCAAGTTTCAATGACAAAAAACAACCAAGATGAAACCAAGATTTGAAAGAACTTGGCCAAGGACAACACAAAGGAATTAGCTTATCGAAAGAACACACATTTACGGGCTAAAGGCTCCCCTAAGCGGCATTGCCAAGGTACGGAGGAGAATTCCTTTAGGATTAGTAAGATAATTCTACAACAACTCAAATCCAACACAATAAGTCCATGAAAACACAATGACTCAAATCAAACTTGAAGGGACCCCAATGTCCTTCAAGAGAGCTTGAAAAGTATCAACAATGGGCTTAAAATGCCCGAAAAACACGAGAATTTGGCAACGTGGTCGAAAATTGGCCAAAATCCAACTTAATGGATTCAAATGAAATGGGGCGGTTCAAAATGAACCTAAGGGGTGTTTTGAGAGGAGAATGGGTGCCCTTATATACTCTCCCAAGGGCACCCCCCTCCTCTCTTTTCCTACAAGGTAATTTAAGATTTTCATCTTAATTTCCAGTTTTTGACTTTCTACGTTGGTCCAAACTTCTAATTTTTGGAGAAATGCTCCAAATCACAAACAGATTGCGTCATTGGCTTAAGAAGGCCATTTTTAGTCTAAAGGAATCCCCTCTCCTTTTTCCTACGTCAAAATCACAAATATTTCTAGTGCTAACTAGATGACCCAAAGTAGATAAAAAACTAACTTTTTGAGATCAACTTTTCTAGGAAAAGTAACTAGCCTAGGCTCTTTAGTAGGTGTAAGGGAGTAAGAAAAGATCCCTCTTTGACTTCAATACAATGCCGTATGGCCGGTCAACTCCACGATGAATCTTCAATTTTGTCAATTTTGGAGGATCTTGCCAGTTTTGCATCTTCTGACTATCGGAATGCCACAAAACTTGTTGGAGTTTGTTATTAACACAAAAGAAGCTACTCTAATTTTTAGTGAGATTTTATCGTAGTTTGGGTAATTCCTAAGAATTTCCCATCATTACTTCTAACGGTTGACTACTCGAAAAAAGATCTTTTGAAGATCAGAAAAAATCGAGAATTTTCAAAGAACCTCTCATGGAATTCCACAAGGGATGTGCAAACTCATTTTCCCATTTTGCACATCTAAGGAAGGAAAATCAAATCCCGTTATCTCCTTTAACTTCCGGTAATTAAGGAATCTTCCACATGGAAGAGAATCTTGGCAAGCCGATTGCTCCGTTGGACTCCTCGCATGCTTCCCACCTTATTACCGTACTTAGGTTGTAGATGCCCCCCCTCTGGTCCGTCTTGAGTTTTCTTCACCTGCAGACTAACAATTGGGGTTTCTACTATTTTGCCAATGAAATGGAAAAACTGAAACCTATCTTTGGAAATTTATACTAGGGTTCTTACCTAATTCCCTCGGACCAATTTGGTTAAAATTTGTCATTGAAAGGTAGGTTCAGACAAGTTGGGCAATTTCTACTAAACATGATTATTTTGTACAATTTCTGGGTTTCTACCTTATCTACATGTAGGATTTGGTTACAAATAGTAGGAAATGCCCCATCTAGGACCAATCACTATATTGGTATGTGACATCTCCATTTGGTTATTCACTCTTTTGGGGGCTTTTTGTATATAAAACTATATTGAAAACTAACAAAATCCAAAAATAACAATTCCTGAGTCATGAGTGATCAAATGGGCACTCACAGAAGGCCAAAAATTTGTAGGAAACAACAAACAGAAAGTAGAGAAAGAAGTGAGGTAATTGACCAGCAATATAAGATGAACATGCCAACATCAGATATGAACAACACAATGGAGAGCTAAAAAAACATTAAGATTTTTTCACTTCAGTATGGCTAAGGTCATCAACTAAACTTCATCACTTGCAAATACAAAGATGTCACTTGCTCCAACAGCTTTGTCAATGTCCAATGAAGCAACATCATTCTCCTCGTGCAGAACCTCAAAAAGGCATTCAATGTCATCATAGGATTGCCTTAAGAAAACATTATATAACAATGCATAGCAAGTTATAACATTAGGGAAAAACATGACGTATAACTCTATTTAAACATGAAATTCCTTAAAATGATTGTTTTAGTGCAAAAGCATTCTCTACAACCACGTAACCCTTGTACATTCTATCATTGAAGAGAGCCTATGCTAAGGGCAGCTATCACTAGTGACAATGCGGCACCATGAGCTAGAGCAAAAATGGGTAACCTAAATCACCAAAAACATAAAGAGAGAATCCATTGAAAGTGGCCATGCTATCCCAAAGAATATTGTGCTTTGTGTAGTGAAACATGGAATGCCAAAGACTTCTGCATCATTGGTTGAATTGGGCATGCCAACATATAAGTCCAAGAACAACTTTGAACTGTCCACAATTGCCTTATAGTTCATGGAATAGCCACTTGACTTGAAGTAGTAGTCAATAGAAACAAACCTTGGTTTCACAATGGAAATTTGAGTTTCGTTAATTGCTCCAACAACACTTGGCAGCTTACAAACATATTGAAAATCAACTACTGTTTGCAAGGGTGCTTGTCCTGAAGGCTATGCTTGAGGCTATGAAATCTTGAATTGAAGAAAAACATTGATTGCATATACAACTTTGCAAATCATGATTGACACGATACTACAATCAACAACAAACATTTTGCTACACATCAACTAGCTTGCACCATGACTTAATTTGAAGAGGATGCAAGTTAAATGAACAATCACAAGAATAGCTAGGCAATACTTGGTATTCTTTTGTTTGATAGAGGGTTTGAACAAATGTGCCAAGGATAGCACCACCACCTATTTTGTCATGTGAAACATTTGCACCCATTGCTCATCATCATACTCATATAGGAGAAAACGACTAAACCACATGGTCAATTTGGATTTAATCCAAAAGCTTAGATTGTCTTCTACTAATGACAATGAATTCCACAATTCTATCTGATCAAGCCTTGGATGAGTAACCCCGTCCGGCTACAATGCAAAAGGAACATTGATTTTGAGGTGCAAAAATAGATCATTGAAAAAATCTTCAATGCTATCGACAATACTACATAGCTGCAAAGTTCGGTGGGCACTCAAAAATAGCAACAAATCTAAAGAAATTATGGACAAAACCCATGGCTTGAAGTCACAAGAACAACAATATAGTATAGTCCTAACGTTTTCGATGCCTGATGATTATGAACACCACATAAGAAAAAAGTGCTCAACTTCATAGTGCATAAAAGAAAACGTGCATATTAAGGCTACTATTGAATCCTTTCTTGACATTTCAACAAACTCTAATTTTACCTTTGAACTATGTAGTTCTATAAACGTGTTTAACAACTACGGCGTGAAAAAAAGCAATGCAAAGAGGGAGTTCCTATGTGTACCTATGTCAAGCAATGCTTTCGCCGCATGCAGAAAACCTCCTTAGTTCACTAAAGTCCTCTATGATTCCATTCAATTGCCACTAGACACTTTGCTTTGCCCAACTAAAACCCAATGCAAATTGCACGTCCATGAAGACCCTATTCGATCGAAATTATCTTTTGCAAGACCGCCCTCATTCAATGACCAACTATCAATCAATGCACTTTACGAATGCCATTTGCATACAAGTCTGGAATTAGAACTACAAGCTCAACATCTATGTGGGTCCTTTCTAGATAGGGGGAAGTCAATGTCCAAGGACTAGCACAATGACATGATGAACTCATTCAAGGGCCTAGTGCCATGCTAACACTACACTAAATAATATATTTAGTATTGGATTACATTTAGTGTAATTACCACCCTACTTCACACAACACTAAATCTCAACTTTGGAGGAATTAGTGTAGTGCTAAACTTGATTGCGCCGCCTCCATCTTCTATCATCTCCTTCTCTGGCCTTCTCTACTTTTGGTGGCGGCAGCTCCCTCTTTTGGTTTGTAGGGTTTGTGTGTTGTGAATGGAGTTGCTACTCGTGGATGCTGCGCTTGAAGGGATTATTTGAGCTTCTCAGAATTCACAAATCTTGCAGAAAACGATGATGGTAGTCTATACCCTTACCTTTGCGGTTCGGCATTTGAGCTCATTCTAGTTAGCTTGTAATCTCCAGATTGAACTTGTATTCAGATTGAACCCTTCAATCTGAATACATTGTGATTAGCTTGTATTCAAATTGAACTTCCAAATTATGGGGAGTATACTCGGTGGGAAATTTAGATTTGAATTCTTTCACCATTCTTATTTTACGCCGGGCTTGAATTCTCCCACCATTCGTAGTTTCCTCCTTCCGCCTTCCATCGACCTTTTTTTATTTTTACTCATCTCCTCTTTGGCAATCTAGGGATTCACCATGGCTGACCCACCACCAAGAAATTCTACACCTCGACGCTTGCAACAAGTTTCCACTGTTGTTGTTCGCAAGCGTGTCATCACTTGAATGGTTCAAGATGAAGTTGCGCATGGCATCCGCGGGCTCTACATGCGCACAGTTTATGCATTTCCAGAGCATTTCTGTGGTCAAAAGAGTGCCAACCTTGTCCGGACTTCTCGTTGGTGGACTCAACATCAACAATTTTGCAATGAAGGAGAAGCAAATATCACATCTTCATCAATTGTATGCACTAGGAGCTAGGTGGGAGTGCGTAACAACTTTATACAAAGGCAAGTCTAGGTTGTAGTGCCAAGTAATCTGAATGGGTACTTTGGATCTATCCTAAACTCCTAGATGCATTTGACCAATTTAGAAAAACTGGAGTGAAATTCTCATCCAAATTACTCATTGAGTTGGCTTTTTCCATCTTGCTGGATCCTAACTCTCCATACACAATCCAATCTCGTGATCCCAAGGACAATGTCCTATTCACGTCAAAGTTGACCCCAAGTTGGATTCAATAATTTATGCATGTGCACAACATTGTGTTGTTGTCACAACGGGGACGCTTGACTTATAGTCCCAAGAAGGAACTACAAATCGAAATGGCAATAGCTTACCATCTAGGTGTGCTGCATAGGGAATTCCAAACCGGTATTTTTGATGAAAATTTCATGGAAAACATCAATGAAACTCAATTTGTTATGAATTTAGATAATGGTCGAACGTTGGGGGAGACACGAGTGTCAAGTACGCCGAAGTGGTTTCCGGTGGAGACTCTATGACCATGGTCATTAGAATCTCCAGGGGGCGTTGATCAATGATTGAAGCCCCCATGCTCATTTTTACCAATTCCAACAGCACTTACCCTATTCGGGGCCTGGAAAATAATAATCCAGGGGTATGCTATAGGATCACGCCTAAAGGGTAGATGGACCCTCTATGGACCAAGCCCTTTTTGCTAAATTCTTTGTTGAACCCCGAGCCTTCCAAGCTAATGTTCATGGCCACACAAAAGTCATTTGGGTTGACAATTGTATTGGCCATAACATGATTCCAGTGTTAACAGTTGTTTTGGAAACAAAACAAACCAATCTTAGGTATTTGTCGTCATGTTCCATACTTTTGTGTCAACCAACGGACACATTTATCATCTCGAAGGTCAAAGAGGCTTGGATCAAGTGATGGAAAGCGAAGAAGGCTGAGCTCATTGCAACCAATTCTTGGCAAAATACTCCTCGAGTTGATGGGCAGTGGTCAGAAAAACTTACAAACCCAGGAAAAAAGATTTTTTCTATAGTTGGTTGCAAATAGTGTTGAAGATGTAAATAAAGAAGTAGATTGTAATAATATGTCATATGCTAAGAAAGCTATTATTAGATCAAGTGTGGCTTTAGATGCTGATGGCACTTGGAGTGTCAATCAACTCTTTCCACATCTGCAGGAAATGATAACCAAGCATAACCAATACTTCCAAGGCCAACAAGTTCCAGCCCAAGTATGAAATCTATATTTTTTCTTATATCTAAATATTAATGTCTTTTTCCTTATTAGATGTTCAAAGACTTCTTTCATTACAAACGTTTTCTACGTTTTCTATTCCTTCCATCATTTTCTTTCTCTTCTATCTTTTCTTTTGCAAGTTCATTTTTTTAATGTGTTCTAACACTAAATGTAAACCTTTTCAGATTTCAGATTTACCATAGAGTACATTTAGTGTTAGAAATTAGATTTAATGTTACTTACTTTAGTAGGATTAATGATATTTAGTGTCATTGTTCGTAAATAGTGTTGCTAATACTAAATATACTATTTAGTGTATTGCTATGGTGTGAATTGGCAAGTAAATGTTGTCACTGCCCAAGCTTAATATTCTCGGGTTAATACTATTCTTTAGTACATCTAAAACCGCAATGTGCAAACAACAAGAAAATCCTACATGTTTCTTTTCTGTGTGCCTTCCATGTAGCTACAATGCCCTACTCTATCATGTCATTATAGCCATAGTCTCTAGCCTTTGACTATTTTTTTTGGACTACTACTCTTATTATAACACCAAGTTTGCATGACTCTTTAGAACACTTCAATACTAAAAGGCGCAACAATTGTATAGATATTATTATAAAGAGTAGAAATTGCAAAATGTAACACGAGGACTCGCACAAGGACCACAACTTAAATACCTCTAAAGCTAGACTCAATCCAAGTTCTATACCTTAAAAAGCAATGCAAGGTGCAACAAAAAAATCTCTTTACAATGTCAAAAATGTCATTATTTTTGTGCCCAATGTTAAGCACATAAAAGCTTTGTCCACTTCAAATCTTGATTGAAAAAAAAGTATGTACTAAAGTTGCAAGTTTTATTTCAAGGCTATTTCAAAGTTTTTTTCTACATGCTTTTTCATTTCAAGGTTGATTATTGAGTCATAATTGGAGCATGGTGCTCTCCAAACCTTGTATGATATTTGTAGCTTGCTATAACTTAATATCCCAAAATCTCTAATTGACCATGTGTCGCAGCACAGGATAAGTGAAATTCCCTATTATGCTCACAAAAACCTCTTTAAAGCATAATAAAGTGACTCTAAAGATCGAACCCAAGAGACTCTGTGAAGTGTTTCGTGTTACTAGATGATTTGAAGAAAGTTTCTCAATTCCATTATTCTTCTTTATACCTCTTTCACCCTTTTTCCCAAATACCGGATAATTTCCTCCTCTTCCTATAAACGGATCTGGTCCAAACTAACATTGACTCGAATCAAACTCGATCGACAACCCACAAGAACCAAACCAGAACTCACACTTCCGACCGAATCTCGTACTACTTTAACCGAAGACTTCCTTTCCTCAGTTTCTATTCCGGTTTTGCTTAGCCTCTGTTGGCACTTCAGAGGGATCTGCCGTTTATTTTCAGAGAGGTAGGCACTCCTCTCTTTCCGGTCCTTATAGTGATGGAAAATTCAATAAGCTAATCTATCCTCCTATTCTAACAGGATCCGGTTTGATCTTTCACAACAAACTAGAAGTAATCCCAGTCTGTCGGTCATACAAAAATCCCCCGTATGATCCTCACTTATTACAACGACCTTACTATCTTTTGTAATCCGTGCGAAACTAAGGTGGCTACAAGTGCGTCTGCCCATACCAGCACAATCTAGCGTTCTTCCATTTACTTCTTCAGATGGTGAGACCTCTCAAGTGTTCAAAGGCTAACCCAGACATTCCATCTGGTAGCTCTAGCACAGTTTAAGAATTCTTTCTCTTGCTGTCTAGCCTAGCACTGGTTATCTCACCCGGAATTATAAACTCTAAACCTACTGAGGTGTCTTAACTCACTCCCAACACTTACAACCTGTTCACATGCACCTGCAATCACAAAAAAGACAACAAGGGGAGAAGATCCTCTCACACTCTGCTCATCTATACTCAATCTCTCCCTCCCTTATCCGGCCAATCTTTGGGAAGACAAGGAAACAATAGACAATATACAAGAGATAGTATATGCAAGAAGGAAAAAACTCCCCAGTCTTAGTCTTGAGACTTGAATTATATACAGAATTATACAAAAAGGTCTCCTTGGAAATCCGGCCCTGATCCAGTCGAGATTTTTGGATCTGAACTTTTCCTAACTTTCCGGAGTAAGGTCCGGTCTAACAAAATTTCCTATTTTCTAATTTCTAACTACCTATCCCTCCTGAGGGGGTCCACCACTATCTGGAGTAGCTATGGGGGAGAGCTCACTCAAATTTCTACTCTTATCTCCCCCTTCCGGAACTCGTTCCGCTTCTACATGAGAAGTTACTCCTGTCATCGTCCGTGGGGCCTCTGAAGTGGAAGTCCTTTCGGCCTCCTTCTCCTTTGATATTGGAGTTTCGAACTTCCCCTCCAGGATCTCCACCTCATCAAACTCATCTGGGATCGAAATCCCGAATAAAGAGACTAACCCACTCTGAAATTTCCGGACGGTATCCTCTAAACCCTTTGCATCCTTCCAGAATTCCTTCATTGCGTCTTCTAACTCCCCGGCAAAGTCAGCCAAAATGCGAGCGATGCGGGTATTTGAAGGTTTCTGATCCTTATGTACCCCCTCATTAAATAATTTGGCCTTTGCCATTACCTCACCGGATGCCCCTACTACTACTGTCATCCGGTTGATTGCAGTCCTGGTCTCCTCCTGCAAAGACATTGCGGCCTTTACTTGGTCGCGACTAGCATCCAAGTCCTTCCGGTAGCTTTGGATCTCTCCTCGCAATCGGACCACCTGCTCGTCTGTCTCCCGCTGGTTGATATTCTGCTTCAGCAATCTATCCTCCAACTCCTTCACTTCGTCCGGATTACTGATGCAGTTCGCCACGGCTTCCGACAGAGAACTAGTCGGAGCGTTTCCTACCAAATCCGCCACCTCACGAAGCGTCGTGGTCTTCACTTCCCAGTCCGCTCTTACTGCACTGAGAATTCGGATTAGGTCGTTGTATAGACCCGTCAGATCCAACAACTGGGACGATGGAACAGGTCTCGGCTTGACCACTTCCATCGGTTCCTGCTTCTTTGGGATGACCGGCTCCACTAGTTCCGGTCCCTTATCCTTCCGAAGCCCCGAAGGAGACCCCCGTAGACTGGGCGTCCTTTTCATCCTTCGGTTGAGAGGAATGTCATCTTCCTCATCTTCCTCCTCTTCCTCTTCTGCCCAATTCCTCTTCTTAGAGTTCTCACCCTTCTCCTCCGGTTCCGTCTCAGATTCTTCATCCGATCCACCGCACGTCCGAAGAACCATCTGAGCCCTCCACTCCTTGTTCTCCTCTGACGTTGGGAGACTTTGATTCTTGTATAGGTGGAAAAGATAGGGGCCTATTGGAGTAGCCCTACTCTTTCCCACATTTGAAACTTGAATGAATGCCGCCCAATCCATCCGCTTCTCTCCGCTCAGGGCTCCAAAGATCGCATTTCCGTGCGTGGAAGTCACCCGGGTGGGTTTTTCCGGATGTAGGATCGGAACCAGGAATTCCAGCAGTCGTCTGTGCCGCGCATTGACACAGTCCTCGATGGCGTACCCGTCCTTGGGGTTGGCTGCTCCCCGGAACTTCCCGCGCACGTAGTCTCCCTTCCGGCTGGCCTGTTCTGCGCCGCCTTCCTCCAGATCGTAAACCTTCCTCCAGATCTTCCTGGTCCACATAGGCGGAGCCAATCGGATAGTGTTGTCGAATTGGTTAGGGGCTCCTTCGATGAGCTCCCTAACTATTGCCTCGCTTCGAAACCCCCAAGGTTTCCCTAGGAACCCTGCGCACTCCATGGCAGAGAGGTCCTCCATCAATTCAACTCTCTCCCGCTCACTACTAGGCTCTAAAGGAGCCACCTTCCTCACTCTGATTTCTATCCTCTGAGCGCTCGCCTGTACCTGATTTCGTCCGCACTTTAACTGCGGCATTTATCTCTCTTTTTAGATCGCTACCTCTCTTCTTTCCTAGCCGCATGTCCCGTTTCCTCACACACTCCTCAGTCTCAACCGAGTTGCTCAATGCACAAGTCTCGCGGTGCTTTCTCTCTCTCTCAATTTCAACCCCGCTCGCGCACTCAATTCTTCTCTAATCCCTGCGCCCGTGTAAAGAAAACAAACGCGCTCACTCACAACTCTCAGACCTTGTACAATTCACACACAAACACTCAATTTGCAGACACAAACTCAAAACACTGAGAGCGCACCAAGTACACTGGTGCTCCCAGGTGCAAATGACAGCCAAACCCTAAAACAGTCTCTTTTATACCCCGAAAACCTAATCATTACTTTTTTCCAATTTTCCGAACACGAATCCTGGATCTGTTCCTCCGGTTATAGGATTAGACTGGATTCGTTTTCAATATCCGTTCCGCTCCATAATCCGGTTCATTCAGGGCTTATGTTTTTAGTCTTTTTATCTCTTGGCTTTTCCTTTCCCTTCCGTGCTAATCCGGGTCTACTTAATCCGGATTCCGTGTTACAAAACACGATAGAGAGAAAAATCAAAAAGTTAGGTTGTGACACCATGTTTATATAACACAATTAGATTGATAATGTTCTTTAATCAATTGCTCAGAAGGCATTCATATTATAAATCAAATAGTTTGAATATGATACAAGTATACTACAATCAATGATAGTATAATAGTTATGCATTATATTCCAAAATGTTATTTAACCCCTAAAAGACCAAGGCCTTTTTTTTGTCAAGAAACACTCAAAATTTCCATTTCTACAACAAAGAGTAAAAGAAGTTGAAATTTTTTTCACATCTAACCATATTATATTATATCTAACTAGTATGAAAATATGTGGAAAAAATTTCAAAACTTTTGACCACATAGATTGCAAGATATTTGCATTTAAAGCGAAAAAAACAAGTTTTTTAATACCTTGTGTGATTAGATTATTTGACTTTGAATCTTCTTAACTTAAATTTTTTGCACTACAAAGTTTTGGGCTTTAAATATTTATGTTGGGAAATTGAGTTGAGATTCTGAAAAAGAAATAATAACTTAATTTTAATTCTTAAAAAAATTATTGAGTAGAAGTATGTATAAGATAGAAGGAAAATCTAAATTATTAATATATTTAAGATGGAATTAAACACACTAATCCCAATGGTAAGATTGTTGTAGTAAAAAAACTAAACCATGTAGAGCCTTTTTTTTGAAAAATTATAAAAATTGCATTTGAAAGAAAATCCAACAAATTATTTTTTCAAAAAGATGCTCTACCTACCCACCTTATCCCCTTAATGCTCTACCCATGTATACCCATATATACAAGAAGATGTCCCCACCTCATCTTTTTAGAAGAATACACTTTTTAAGATACCTAGGTTCTATTCAATTCCAAAAGAGCCTCCAATAAATGATGAATAATGTTATATAAGTGAGTGATAATTACAAATAAATAAATTTGCCTAATAAATGATGGATAATGTTATAAATGAATAATAATTCCAAATAAATAATTTTTCCTAATAAATGTTGAATGTTTCCAAGAGCTTATTGTTAGAACTACAAGAAATGAATGAAGTACATACTAGTATTATCATAGCCCCTTTTTAATTTTAGCATAAATTAATTGTTTTTTTAAAGGATATTGTAATTTCAAGAAATTAATAAGAAAATTGCCTATAATATTGAAAACTAAGAGCACCCATTGCCAAAAACAATGGAAATGTATCAAGTTTAAGGGATCCTACTGAATTCAACAAGGATTAAATGACCATGTTCATTAGATGATTTCTGAGGTCCAAGAGGGCCATTTCAGCCCGTTTCCAACACTAGACCCCCTTGAAAATTCTAGTAAACAGTTGTTTCCAACAATTTTTTTTTTAAGAAATCATAGTCTTCAAATGAAGAAAAAGTTGAAAAAAAAATTCATTTTCTTTTTTGAAATGGAATACCATAGTCCCTTCATGATTATTGTGCAAGGTTCTAAATGAATTCATACAAGGATGGGAAGGAAAGAAAAACTTGCAAAAATGAACATTTGATATCAAGATTCTTTGCATACCATAATTTATTTTGCCAAAAAATTCAAAATCTACATCTATCTATTTACTAGAAACTCTAAAGAATTAACTCTTAAAAAGAACTTTATATATGGCTATAAGAATACAAATTATGTATCCAAATATGCTTGGATATATACCATTGAATTAAAAATTTAACAACTAACATATTTCATGTGAAGGTCATTTTAGCATATGGATATCATGATCAAGGCATATATTATAGGTGCCTATGTTATAAATATATATGTTATAAGCACCTTTTATAGTTATAGGATATTTATATTATAGGTATGTATGATATAGGCACCTACAATAGTTGTAGAATACTTAGTTATGCCTAGGCTCATGGAGCTCAAGATCCTAAATTCATCATTGGCTTCTGGGACAAATAGGAGGTGCAAATTGGAAGTACAATGTATCATTGAATCCAATTTAATATGAGTACAAATTGTTCTCACTACCATTTACTTCAATTCTTGTGCCTTCTATAGGCAAATTACCATGTGCTGAAATCAACCAAACTTTGAAGAAGAGACAAAAGGTTTTCTAGAATTCTATATGGAAATGTGCAATATTTGCAAGGGAGAAATCGGAATAGTTTGCTAGCTTCATTATAGGAAAAACATATTTGAAAAGTGTGGGGAGCAAGTTTCTAACTTCTAGAAATTAATTTTAACATTATGTTTGAACTTTGGGGTTGCATTTTGTTTGAACTTTGGGGTTGCATTTTGTTTGACAACAGGACAAAGCTACACCTGAAATGTAGTTTTTCTATATTCTTATGGATTGAAGTGTATCCATCCATCTAGTTAGATTGTTTGTTTTGTTTTTTTGCCAAAATATTGCATCTAGCTCAAAACATAGATCATAATCTTGAAATGTTTGCTTAATTTCTACTTAAAACAAAGTGGAAAAATAGAAGTTAAAATAATACAAAAATACCTACTAGTGACTAGATGTGGTACTACACACTATATTAGCAAAGATATTAATTTCCACCCTCCCACTTGTGATAGCTCAAATATCAATCTTTGGAGGATCTCATAATATTATGAAGCCACTGAGCTTTAATGCCTATTGAGCCTCCATTATTTTGAAACAATCTTTCTCTTTTATGAGCCATATAATGACCATATTAGAAGAGATTACATTCTATCAAATTGATTGCCAAAAAATTTTTTAATTGTTGGTGATAATGAAATTCTTCCACACCTAGTGGTCATTTGCTTAGACCAATATACTAAAATCCTACTAGAATGATAATTTTTCCAAACAAGAACTTCAATTAATAGAAATAGATAGTTTCTTATTGAAATGGCTCCAATCTAGAAATCAATAAATGGTAATCGGAACCCTATACTACTGGATCAAAGTTGCAAGCTCAGACAATATTTCAACATAGTAATTACTTTTGACAAAGGGTTTTCTTTCTGTATATACACTATATAAATATTTTTTCCATTAGCACATTGCTCAATTTTGGGAAATAGTATGCATAGCATATATTGGAAAATTTTTGGAAGCTAAAGGTGTAGATCAAATGGCTACTTTAAGTTCACAGCATCCAACATATGGCCAAGTTGACAAATATGGACTATGTGTATGTTTGTTTGACTATTCTTATTGTGTTGTTTTTATACATATACACACAAAAAAAAATGTTGCTTTATATGAAATATTCTATAAAATTGATAACAGTAGTAATGGGCTATAAACACCTCGTATACCTCACTAACATTCCATTTTTTGTCATGTTATGGGATGGGCACAAGTGAGGTCCATTACCTCTAAGAGCAATTTTTCAACAAGCTTAAAAAGTCCTAAACCCAAATTCTCATGCATATATTTATTTGTGATAGTATGTATATTCCACAAATTATTAGAAACATGATGCAATTGTGCATAAAAGTTCTAATATATATGAGCTCTGTTTATAATTTGAACAAGGGATATTGACATGAATAGAGCAATATGCTTACAATTGAGATATGTAGATGATTTGAAATAACGTCCATTATATGAACATATATAGAACAGTAAACTATAAGTTTTATCTTTACAAAATAAGTAAATATGTTTTGATTGATTCGATATTTATAGATGATATATGCAAAATATCTAAAAAATGGAATGTTCTAGTAAAATTAGTTTAGTTTAGTTAGTTAGTTATAGTAAGATCTCTTGAATTGTGCATCCCCTATTGGTGTGCTTGGTACCATTGGAAAGCCCTCAGCAAGGAGGGGTGCACAAGCTTTGTTTTGTGGTGTTTGGACTGTGAAAGTTATTGAATTTTGAATTTTTTATGAACTAAAAAAATTAGGAAACAACTTTTACCTTCATTTTGATTGTGACAACAACACAGGACACAGTAGTACATTATGAAAGCTGGCCAATGCCATTCCAACTCTACGAAACTTAAAATTTGTTTTCCAATTCCGACCCCACATGGAAATCTACCCTATGATGTCTAGCACAAAAAACGCACCATGTTGCGGCTTTGCAGACCTGTAAGGCCCTTGCCCTTCCTCGAAAGAGATCCATTGCAGAAAGGGGAGTAACCTGCGATTCCGGCGCAAATGGCCTGTCGGCCGAGCGCCGACGAGGGCGCTGCGGAGAGCCCTGCCTGCAACTCACACGGCTTGCTGGAATCTCCACTCCTTGGCCCTTTGAGGGAAGCGCCTCGATCACACAGCTCACAATTCACAGCTCTCGGCCGATCACGCAGCCGGTCACTAGAAACATCTAAGCATGCTTCTTCTTCTTCCTCGTCTTGTTCTTCTGCTTCGTCTCTTTCATTTCCATTCGAATTTCAACATCATTCTCTTTTCGCAGTAATTGTTAGTCACGATGGTTGAAGCGAAGGCAGGCGCAGCTGGTGCGAAACTTAGTTGTAGACAGAGCGCCGAGCGCAAACCAGCCGCTAAGCGCGTCAGAGAGGGCATGGCTCGGGTGTACGGCTCTGGGGATGGAGATTCTGGCGTGGGTGGTGAGTTGGAGGGAATGGCGGATGCAAAATTTATTGGAGTGCGAGAATCACCGAGAATTGTTGAAATAAAAAATTATCTGGGGGTTCGCAGCTTTTACAAGACGGTGAAAGAGCCGAACGTTGTGGCTGCGATCATTCACGATCTGGCCCGTGTGTACGAGAATCCCTGCTGTTCAGATAAAGGTCTCAATATCCTCGAAGTCGAACGCTGTATTATGGAGGGGGCTCAAATTGTGCACGGATCCATTGGCAAACGTCATTTGGTCGAGTTCACGAAGCGGTACCCTCTCAAACTGGATGATTTGCCCGATGAACCGTTCCCTCTCAAGTTAGAGGGTTTGACCAAATCACAGTTTGAGGTGCTGAAAGATCAGATCGCTAAGCAGGGTCGCCAATGTTTCGAGGAGCTGAAGGAAAAGGTAAGTGTCGCTGGCAAGCATTGCGGACTTTTGGAGTTGTGATTTTTGCGTACAGTAATTTGATTTTCGTGCACGCTGTGTGAGCCCTGCGCAAGAGCGACCATAGCCGTGAGACACCTGGCCATGGCTCGATTAGGGTTTAGGGTTCAGCCGACTAATGTAAACAAAGCTTGATGCCTTAATTGTGACGATTTATGATCAATATGGGCTTGATTGAAAATAATCTCTGGGATCAGAGATTTTCAAACCTACTTCTTTAATTTAGATATTACACATTTTGATCGGCTCTGGACTGTTGCAGATTACCAGTATTCAAGGACGTCAGAGGAAGCTTCTTGATACAATTCAACCTCGCTTGGCGGAGGATGACGTTTCCCAGGAAGATGATACTCAGGCATTAAAAGTAGGTGCCTTCTTTTTGAATCTATTATCTGTTTGTTTTGTCTTGAGCTTGCTAAGAACTGCTGCTTGTCTTGTAACGGCGAGAAGTTGCACCCCTCGTGTCTCTTGATCAAGCTTTGTTAATGTAGTGCAATGGGTGCTGCGGGTGGTTTCATACTGGAGTTTTAATCTCTTGACAACTTTTCAGAGGTGTGGGGATGGTTTTGTGCCATTGCTTACTAAGTGCTTTAATTGATTTTGAAGGATCGATTCGCAGAAGTGGTTGCTGAATATGCACCTTCAAACGGGAAATTGATGGTGTGTGAATACTTTCTAGTTTTGTTCTTCATTTCTTTTCTTGCTATTGTTCTGTGTTTTGCTTGTTGTAAACTGCTGCTTGTTTTTTAGCGGCGAGAATTGGCTCCTCTCGGTGTCAACATACTCTTGATTAAGCTTTGTTAGTGTAGTGCGATGGTTGCAACTAGTAGGATTCATTCTAGAGTTCTAATCTCTCGACGACATTTCAGAGGATTGGGGGGCCGTTTTGTTTGTTGCTTACTGAGTACTTAATGCGTTTGTTGGAAGAGAATTAGGATGCGAAGGGTGAAGCCACTAGAAGTGATTTAATCACATTTTTCAAAGCTCAACTACAGATACTGGAGCCAGGTTTGATGCGCACCTACATGGTTTTGAGTTCACTGATATATTGTCTGCGTAGTTCGTGGTTGTGAGCATAACATTCTGGCAGTGTTGACTGGCCACCTTGTTCACCAAAGCTGTACTGTGGTCGACAGTAACTACACTTGCTTATAATTGTTGGAGTACCAGTGCTTTCATTCTTGAACTCAAGTTGTCGTATTTGAGCATCTTGCATAACTTGATTTTTTTGCTGAGTTAGCAGCTTGGTCGTAGGTGTTCACAATTCTTTTCAAGACTGTTATGGAAGAGGACAATCCTATTCAATTACTTTCTATGTGCCATGTCTGTTGTGGTTTTAAAATTGTTGTTTTGTTGTAACAGCGCAAAATCAAAGGGAAGACCCCGAGGATGTGGAACTCTTCATTAACCCCTATGTGCCTCAGGTGTGACCAAAAGTGCCCTTACATAGTTTAGAAGTCCAATTTGAAGTGCTATAACATTTGCATCTGATGTTCGAATTTTATAAAACTTGTTGGGAAATCTGTGAGAATAGTATCCTCCATCTTAGTTTCTTGAAGGTAGTAACTAGTGGGTCACCAATTGCTTATGTATCAGCCAGAGCAATCACAGACTATGTGAAGCGAGGAGATAGCTCGATGTTGTATACAATCGGGTACTGAAAGCTTACAAACTGCATTGTGGAGCCATCCAAACATTTGTACATAATATAGAATAAAATTGAGTTTTTTCGTCTGGCATAAATATCACTCAATTCTTACCCAATTCCAATCCAACATACCAAATTTCAGTTTCAAAAAAGCAAAATTCCATTTTTGGTGAATTGTTAAAGTCAATTTTTGTGGTTTTACAGAACATTCTATTGAATACAATTGATGACAAATTTTTATAATTCAATTACATGGATATGTAGGGAACATTTGTATGCACACCTTTCATATTAAAAAAATGCCTCCTTAACAAAAATATGATCAATGAAAAGTTCAATGAAAATTGTTGTATGACCAAATTTTGAAGAAATGGATATCTCTATGTTTTAACTTGATTTTGACAAAGTTATTGTACCATAGAAAAATTGATGTGCAAATAGAAAAATTTAATTACAATAAAGAGAAATCTATTTTACAAAATTTGAATATGGTCATCCTAACATTAAAATCTCTATAGATGGATTTTTGAAGCTTTTTTGGAGATGCTTGTGAGAAGGAAAAATGTGCATATAGATGTTTTTTTACATATGTATGCAATCAAAATTCAAAAATTCATCACCAATGATTTTAAATGAAACAATTTACCAAAAATAGAGTTTTGGTTTTTTGAAATTGAAAATTGGGTATGCTTGACCAGGATTGTGTAAGGATGCAATTATAATTATATTTACCAAAAACATACCAATTATAATCTACATTGTACAAAAAAATTTGAATGGTTTCAAAAGGCAATTTGTAAGCTTTTAGTACCGTTGTACTACTACTATTGTACTACATATCTGGTTAAGGTAGTATGGCCTTAAAGTGCCCTTCTTCTTCAAAATGTATTGTAGGTAGCTATAGAGTGGATGCAAGATGATCCTTGAATGGACCTCTTTGGTCCATTAATGAATTTAAGAAAAAATATATTTTTTTTATTGCAAGAGTCAATCATTGTCTTTGGTTTCTACACATTTTTTTATAAGTCACGAGAGGATGGATTTTGGGACACCTATGGTCACAAATAGGTGCCTATGACCTGAATCTTTGAAAATTCATAAGTAATTCAAAAATGCTTGGAAAAATACGAAACTACTTGTGTTGTGTTCTGCATCTATTTTTCTTTCTCTGAAAAATGAGCTAAAAAATCATTTTGTCCATGGAAACCTGTGAAAAAGGGCGAATCAGCCCTTAAATGGTAGCTTTAAGGCCATACTACCTTATTGCAGTTAGCTTTGTGGAGGACTGAAGTCGGATACCTGATATCCTGTGTAGAGGATATTGTCATACAAAATTTCTGTAGTTCTGTGTAATCCATCAATTGCATTGGCTTGTGATTTTCAATGTGTTATCACTTCAGCGCTCTTCGTTTTGGATCTGAAGTCTTGCCTTGGCTTCATAACAGCTTGCTTGTTTAACAAGGTTCATAGACTTGGAATGGGAGTTTTAGAATTTTGGGCAGGTTCTTATGATGCTAAATACTATTGTAATTTCATGAAACTTTATTTTAAGGTAAGTGAATGTATTAGACTTATGGGAGCATAGTTTCAATCAATATCTAGTTATACTCTCGTCAAGATAAAAATGCTTGAGCTTTGTTAGAACCCCCCTGCAAGATCTGAAAATTGAATTTCTATTTTTTTTCCGTGGAATATTTTTATGTCTATATGCAAAGCTTTGATTCATTCCATTTGGATTAGCGATGTGAAAGGCATGAAAAGTCTTGTTTTGTGAGTAATAAGGCATCTTTATGAAGAAAAATAATATACATAATTTGTCTTTGAATTCAATGTTCACAATTTTCAACACAAAAAAGTCCATAGGATGTAGATAACATGCAAGACAATGATTTCACTACCGGTATCTTGATTGCCATGTTTCAATCCTATTTTAGAATTGTTAATAATTTAATATTTCTTTCCATTGTTGACCTAGTTTTTGATAACTTCTTTTTCAAAAATTTAATATCAATTTTTGTGGTTCTTTTAATATTTTTTCCTAGATTTTCACTTCACTTCTAAACTATAATGATTCAAATTTCAAAACTCTATAGTGCAAAAGTTTTAAGTAAAAAGGATTTAAACCCTAATATGGGAAGATAATAAATTTTTTTTCACTTTGAATAGTATTATTTTGCAATCTACTTAGTTGAAGTTTAAAAAAAAAATTCAACACATCCTCATACAAGTCTTATGCAAGAGTTTTTGGTATGCAAATAATCCTTTTTCCTTTCATTGTATCTCATTCTGAAGAAGTAGTGATTTTAAAATTGATTTTGGTAAAACATACTCTTGAATCTTTAGGGATTAATGTCAGTTTTTTTTTATTTGAATGTAAAACCCTCATAATTGTCTATTAATATTGTATTAAATTTTTGTCATATGTCTTATTTTGTCTACAACAAAACAAAGACCACTAGGATCTAAATAGCTATTGCCCCTAAACCCTCTCCTCCAAACTAGATCAAGACCATTACATCTTAGAGATCTTTATATTAAAGCATGTGAAGAAAATGGGATTATAACTCTAAACTACCTTCCTTTTGAGTTCTTTCCAAACACATTGTGCCATGTAGCAAAGAATGTGACAGAAAAGGGATTATAAACCAAATTTTTAGGTTCAATTTGCCAAACTACATAACAAGTTGATTACATCATTATCCCATGAGGATCAAGTGGTTGTAGATTAAGTATTAGCTTGAGTTGAAAGGTTATGGGGAATATTTGAACCATGTCGTGGGAGCATTTTTTTTAATTAACCTTCAAAGGACAAATCTATGACCTCCAAATTAACTTCAAAATCTATTCACTTGGTATGTTCTCATTTTGTGACCATTTGTTTTTGAAATTTTTACATTCAATTTTCATAGATGTAATTACATGTGTTTGTAAGTTATAAGAAAATTTAGGTATTTTTGCAAAAATTTAAGAATTTTTCCATAGGTGTATATAATATTGTAGAATATCATATAATAATAATAAAATTCAAATCTTTCTATAATTAGATAATCAAGAGACTATAGTTATAGGCCCAAAGTTCAAATTGCAATAAATTATTTAATTTTAGGAATTTTCAATTTGAAATAGAAAATACTCTTTGTTAAATTTATTTCATTAGTTGGGCCTAAATTCAAAAAAGATCATTTTTATAGTTCAAATTCACAAGGAGCTTGAAGTTGCCAAAATACATTATATGGTGATCCGTGGACTAAGCATTTTCTTTTGGATACAAGTCAAAATATACCACAATGAGAAAATAATCAATTCAATCTATTCACTTAAAGTGCATGCAAATATTTTCCATCAACAAATTTGGATTAAAAAAATATTTCACATCCAATAGGCCTCTTTGAAATCATCTAAAAGAATCCAAACATCCCCTCATGCATTTCAAGGTTAACCTCTTTGCTTATGCTAGTTACTTAGTCAATGTAGGTTGGTTATGAATTAACCTCTTTAAGTTTTTTAACTATGTTATCACCAAAAACGCTCAAAAATTGCCATTTCTAATAGAAGTACCAAATTTTTGAAAAAAACATTTTTGAACAAATGTAATTGTAGGATCTTATAGTACATTGGTTTGAGAAGATGTGGAAAAAATTTCATATATTTTCACAATACAAATTCCAAGATATTTAGGCCTCCAATGGTATTTTTACACTTACTGCTAGTGGGCGTATAGAACAATGGAAGGAAATAGGGGTGCTCTGCTATCACACTAGCATTCTTTTGTGATTATCTATCCAAGGTGGCTGCGCAAGTGGTAACTACAAGGATTGGTGTTGCAAGTGGCCGACAATTATTTTTTTATTTAATCCCTAAATACAAAAACTGCGTTTTTTAGGCAATATTGTGATTTTAAGTAGCTCACTACAAATGGATTTTTTCTTTTTTTCTTTGAAATTTTCACAAAACATGTGCCCAAGGAATAGCTTTAGGGTCCAACAATTTTCATACCTTTTGACTACATGGTCAAAAAGTTATTGCATGATGTGTCATTTTCAATGTTCGGCAAGCAACTCGGACAGCCCAAAAAACTTCTTTAACCCCTAAAGGACCAAGGCCTTTTTGTGCCAATTAACACTCAAAATTGCCATTTCTATAGCAAAGAGTAAAAGAAATTGAAAATTGTTTTTTTTTTCACATCTAACCATAGGATCTTACACTTGACTAGTATGAGAATGTGTGGAAAAAATTTCAGAATTTTTGACTGCACAAATTGCAAGATATCTGGATTTAAAGTGAAAAAAAACAAGCTTTTCAGCACATTGTGGGACTAGATTTTTTGACTTTGAACATTTTTAACATAAAATTTTTGGCACTACAGAGTTTTGAGCTTTAAATCTTTATAGTAGAGAATTGAGTTCAGAGTCTAGCAAAAAAGAAAAATTCAAAAAAATTTAATTTTAATTATTAAAAAAATTGTTAAGTAAAAGTAGGTACGAGATAGAAGGAAAATCTAAAATATTAATATCTTTTATATGAAATTAAAATGCACTAATCTCAATGGTGAGATTGTTCTAGAAAAAACACTAAACCACGTGGAACTTTTTTTTTGAAAAAGTGTAAAAATTGAATTCAAAAATGAATCCTATAAGTTATTTTTTTTCAAGAAGATGCTCTAAGTGCCCAAAAAATAAGATTGTCCATAACTTTCTCATAACAAATCCAAATGGAATGAATAAAAGCTTTCTAAATAGACAAAAATATAATCTATGGAAATTTTTTTTTTAAAAAAAACCCTCAAATTTTTGCAAAATTTTTTTTACTGCCCCCTCTCCCCTGTTTTGAGCTTATTTGGGTTTTGAACTTTTGTTCCCGGGCACCAATTGAAAAAAAAATTACATTCCCACAAAGATAATCAGTTTTTCTATTTTCAAAAAAAAATTCAAAATTTAACCAAAATTGTGGTCATGATTACAATAAGGGTGGCGTATTAGCAATAAAAGACTTGGTGTATTAAGGATGCCTATACCATGTAGCACATGCACACAAGTACAACATAGCAAAGAATTAATTGTTGATGACAACTTTAAGTTTAACCCTTACTACTAGTCTCCTCTCCTCCAACGATGAATTCTCGACAAGCATGCATTGTTAGTAAAGGAGGCGAGATCCAACAACACCCTATGCGGAAAGTAAAATGTTCGTGTTCTTAGAGGTTGCTTTCAGTTTGAATTTGTATTTTTGAATTGCCTACAGTTTGTACTTGACATCTCATTTTTCTCATGAATTTTTCCTTTTTTTTCCTTGTAGAGCTTTCATAAAAACAATCCAAGTCAACCAACTTCACAATTGTGTATACAAAGCTAGTAAAGGTCTCTTGTTGAGCACCTCTACAGATATATTCATTTAGCCACTAGTGCCACTTATGTCTACACTAGAAGAAAAAGCAGGGTTTTGCGACTGCGGTTTGCGACTGGTTTGTAGTCGTATCGGACGTTTGCGACTTGGTGATATTCTGGAGTCCGCAGTCGCAGTGGACAAGTCGCATGAGTTGCACTACAGTCGCAAGGTTGTTTGTCATTCGATAGGCAATGGAGAACTTCGTCGATGAACTGTTGTGACGTGGTTGCTGATGTGGAAGTTATTTCATTTATTTGTGTGCAACTGGTTTGCAATTGACATACAACTGGTGTGCAACTCGTTTGCGACTAGAGTGCAACTAGTTTGCGATTGATATACAACTGGTTTGCAACTAGTGTGCAACTAGTTGCAATTGATGTGCAACTCGTTTGCGATTAGTGTGCAACTGGTTTGCAACTAGTTTGCGACTTGGTTATAATTTATACAGTTGTAGATTATAGAAATCTACAAAGTGTAAAAATCTACAAAATATATAAATATTAGAATTTCACTATCAAAATTCATTACATAAGAATGCTATAACTTACCATTCTTATCTGTTCAAGCTGATGGTATTCTTGACAATCGATATGGGACAATTGAATCGATTTTCAGTCATGTTCTAGTTGCATTGCACTTGTTCTCTAGTTGCATTTGAATCGTTTTTTAGTTGCATTGTAGTCGGGCTCTAGTTGCATTATAGTTGATTCCTAGTTGCATTTGAGTCATTTCTAAGTTGCAATCTTCTAGTTTTTAGTTGCAGCTTGTAATCAGAGCGATTGCATTTTTCCACGGTGGACTCTACTTCTCGGATAGCTGTCCACATGGACAACTGCGATGAATACTGGATGTAGAATACCTCATATCAGTTCTTCTGTTACAATATCGTAACCCTATTCTTCATTTTCCGACTACTTTGCGACTACAACTACATACACGTAAAATTTGGTGCAAATACAGAGGGCTACAGTCGCATCTCAGTTGTATAGGACGCATAGTCGCATCTCAGTGGGTTGCAACGGACACGTTTTTCTTCTAGTGCTAGCTATGAATTTCATGACAAATACAACATGATGTTGTCAATCTTATTCAGATGGACATCTGCATTTATGGTGGATAAATCTTCTTACTATCGTCTTCATTTTATGAAGACACCGACCATTTGCCTAGTGCAAGTACAACAAATTGTACATCTACATTAACAATATCAGGTGTGTGTTGCAAAATTTTACTCATTTTGCTTGTCTAGTTCTTTTACGTATAGATAGCAAGCGCTGCATTGCTTTGAATGCCTCCATTGTTGCACATGATTACATACAATATAGAATATTAATTTTTTTTCAACTTCACTGTGCAAGAAGTGCATTTAGCATGCCACATAATGTTGTGGCACCTATATACGTTCTTTTAGGTGTTGTAAGAGTGCCCCACAACGCTCCTATTGTAGAAATGGCAATAACAACTAAACACATACAAAAAGAACAAGGTCCCAAATGGATGGCTAAAGGGATTAAAGTATTGGTGGCTGCCAAAAGAACTATCTTCATGGAAGAAGCTAACATTTGTACAACACCTAGGAGTTAATGACTTTAGATGCTGACAAATGGCTACAAATTTGTGCCAAACTAATAAAAGCTAGTGTTTCTCCTTGTCATCGAAAAGGCCCAACTTGTAAAAGCAAATGGAACCAAATCATTGTAGAATACAAACGCATTACTAATTTTCTAGCTCATAGTGGTACTAATGAAGCTTCTTATTGGACTATGATTGTCTTCAAGAGAAAGGCAGAGGCATTGTCTAGGTCTTTTCCTTATGACATTTTCTATAGCATTCATGAATGGTATAATCAAAGATCAATAATGCAACCTCCTCATACTCGTGACTTGCTATCACTTGATGACAACAATTACAACACTCCAATCATTCATGTCAAGACTACTAGTGATGCAATGACAACATAAATCAATAGTCTTGTCAATCAACACTCCAATCATTCATGTCAAGACTATTGATGACAAAGTTAGGGCATTCACTGATTGCAAAGGCAACACAAGCTACTAGTGATGCAATGACAACATAAATGAAAAACAAGGTAGAATGCAGGCAAGCCCTAGAAAGGTCAAAAATTGATGTACAACTTCATTTGTTCTTTGAGCACATGGAATATCAATGCAAGTGTGATTGTTGTCTATATAAGACAATCCACATGACCAATGAGAATGCCAAACTCTCTATTCTAAAACAAGAAGAGATTGTGAGCTGCGTAGTACAATTGTGTACAATGCTTAGCACTAGACTGCTACGCCATAAAGGGCGACATTCCTCTAATGGTAGCGAATAGAAACATGCACAAAGGCTGACGAGGACTATGCATGAGACTAGAAAATACTTCTAAAGAAGCATAGTTGACCCTCCTCCCTCCATTTGAAGTTTTTTGCTTGGAAATCAATGTTTTATTGCTTCCAGTTTTTGCAATGTCTCATGTCCTAATGCAACCTTTCACCTTCCGGCTATTTACCTTCTTTCTTTGATGTGTGTTTTCTCTCTATATAGTGATGCGTCTAGATGTATGTTAAAACTCCCTTGTACATTTAGCTTAATGGTTTCTTTATGTACTTGAATCCCCCCCCTAAAAAATTAAAAAAATTGTATAGTCATTTGATCGTAATTACCATTCTTGATTGCCATGTAAACGTCTAGACTTGTCTGACTAGTGTTAAACTACGGCACCGTTGTCAATTCTATAACCATCACTTTACATAAATACAGTACTTTCGCATCCATCTCTCTATTACACTCTTGATTGCTTCAACGAAGTGCTCTACCTGCTTTGTACAAGTATTGTTCCATTCTAGAGTTGTGCATTGCTAGAGAAAGTAAATTCCATATTTCTTCAAGGATACTTCTCGTTGTTGCCTTGTCTCTAAAGCATAGGTATAATTCCATGGTGTGGTTGCTTTCATTACCAGAATACTCTGCTATGTGCTTGGAAAATGTCATGTATGTAGCACATTACAAAGCAATCCTCTAATTACATTTGTCTAATATGTAACAAGCATACAAGATATGTAATCTAGTAGTTGTGGATGTAGTAGCTTAGGACAACCAGCCTAACAATGTTGCACTTCAAGACATAATGGCTTCTACATTCGATGATGACGAGAAGTCTCTATAGAACGATCAATTCTAAGTAACAATATAGACAAAAATGAGAACCATACTTTATTTCATGCAAACTTTTGCACTACATGCTAAAGAAAGGCTCAAGCACTACTTCTATATAGACAACTTTAAAGATACCTAGAGGATGGCAATTTATCATCGTTGGCTACACAGACTTTATACCAACTATACGTCATACATAATGTGTTCTAAATCATGGAGTCTACCTACATGTCCATACTCTATATTGCATTATAGAAATAATAGACTGACCTCCTTGTGAACGCTTGAACATTGCAAATTACTACACTTCCTCAACTATCTTGCTAGTATTGATGTGCTATATAATGGAGTCTATTCTTGGTGGTAAACGTCATGTCTAAGTGTTGCCCTGTCTTCATGTCACACTAGAATTTCTACAGAAAGTACAAGTACATGTCTAATCACTAATTTAGATTACAGTTACAAGGCATAATATGTGGTGGTCATCTTCATAGAGGCAAAAATAACTCACCATTCCAAAGATAGTGTTGTGCATTAATAGTGGGAAAATTGTTTATGTTGGTTCGCTAACAACAAGCTCCTCTGAGAAGACATTGGCCAAAGCATAGAAGGAAAAAAATGATGCCTGAGAAGAGTACCGATGGCATTCTAAAAGTTAAGTCATTTATATGCGGCAGTGGTAGCTACCGCTTGCCCATGCAATTAACAACAGTGAAGCTTCTACATACACTACTAAATCCATTAAGCAGAAAGGGCAACGTGCCATATCTTTTATACCCAACGAAGGGAGTTGTTGTGTTTCATCCTTCCGGACTAGAGCTTTTGGTCATGGGACATCATTGGTGTACCACTTTTGTAGTACTTTGCACTTCCAATTGTAGACAAGAAGTATTGCATCCTATTCTCTTCCTCACTCATTGGCTCATCATCAAACATCTACTCCAATGTTTGAAATGGAAGCACCAGAAAAACATGAAGTCCTCGTCTTGTGTATTGTGACAAAACTAGAAAGTCTCCATTGCCACACTCAAAATACCTATTTGCGTTTGTACATAAATCACAAAAATAGATAAAATGGAGGACAAAGACACAATTATGATTTCAAGGAATTCACAGAATCAGTATATGTCGATAGTGGGCTTATCCATATTGACGAAAGAGAGGACATTGCACAATAGACAACAACACTAAGAGAGTGGTAGAGGCTAGTCACCACACATTTTGAGATCAAAATAAAGGGAAATGCTCTTATACAAGTAGATAGCACATAGTCAAAGTAGAGGCAACAACGCTTCCATAGAAAGACGTCAATTGGAAAATATAAGAATGTAGAAACTTCACTCATTCGATGCATTTATTACAACAAAGAATTTGAGAAAAGTCCACATGAAGGGGAATAGGAAGGAGGTGAATGTCATTGTAGATTTGTAGTGTTGCCTACATCTAGAGAAAAATAATCATTTGCAACGAGAAGAAAACTTCTAAGTCTAACAACTTCTGCTAAGCCTTAACAATTTCAGAGACATCTCCTACATTGTCTACAATATCCTCTACAATAGTGTTGATGTCTAAGGCCTATGGCAAGTTTTGTTTACTCTACAAAATTGCCAAAAATAGCTCAACATTTTTATGCGATTGTTTCAATAGAAGATTGTGCAAAATGGCATAGTACACAATAATATTGAGGACAAAAGTGGCATACAAGTCCGTCTTGCCCTAGAGTTCACAAAAGTCAGCTTCAATAAAGCAAAAGCATTCTCCACGCACGCTTGACCCTTATTCAATCTTTATTTGAAGAAATGCTTTGCCACAAATAGATTGTCAGTTTGCCTATGAGGAACCATTAACTATGGCAATAGAGGGTATCCTCCATCATCAAAGAAGTAAAGCTAGAAGCCATAGAAGAAAGAATTTCCATCCCAAAGTGTTTGATGTTAGCTATAGTAGTATAACTTTGATCTACAAAGTACTCTTGAGTCATTTGTGGAGCCCAACATTCTCACATGTAGATCAAGGAAATGCTTGGAGCTATCCACCACGGCTTGACAATTCATTGTATACCTATCTAATTTATAGTAGAAATAGTTTGTAGCACCAAAGCGGGGTATGCTAATGGCTATGTGAATTCCTTCAATAGCATTGAGGACCCCAAATAGGCTGCATATATTTTGGAAAGTGGATGCGATGTTGTTGATGTTCTCTCTAGAAGGCCAAGAAATTTTAGATCTTAGGATGACATTGATGGCATGTACAACTTCCAAAACCATCATTGACATAGTATTGCATCCTACAAAAAAAATTTACTATAAATGAGCATACTAGCACCATGACTAAGTTTGAACAAAGTGCATGCTACTCGCACAGTCACAAGAACAATCAAGTAGTATTTTGTCTCCTTTTTCTTGATTGTTGTTGCACAATTGCGATAGTGAAAATACAATCCTTTTAGTCATTTAGAACATTTGAATCTAACAATTGTCATCGGATTTGTGTAAAATGAATCTCAAAAAATACATAGTAGATTTGGGTTTCACCCCAAAATCAAGGTCCTTGTCAATGCTTTCCAAAGTACTGTACATGTAAAAATGGTGCAATGTAGCCCTAGTTGCCATGTCCAAGCTTGTGGAAGATGCCTCCTAATTTTCAAACTTTGGCAGCTATAGAGGACTCATATCTACAAAAATGTCCATAGTAGTAGCATTTAGCATAAGGGTTGCGTGTTGAGAAGAATGAGTAGAATTAGCAAAGTCATATTGATGAAGTCAAGAAGATTCTCGAATACATCCATTTCAATCTCCTCTTATACAACACATGCAAAGCAAGGACTCAGTCTCAGCAATTCATAAATGACAATGATATATAATCTGACTAGAAAGAAGAAGAAAAACATACAAAACAAGTATGAAATGAACGCAGACCACTAAACCAGACACAAGCAATAGCCAATTTTCTCGACTAATTTGAATGCTTCTTGAATGAAAAGAGCACCACCAAATAGGAAAGGAAACAATTTCACAATCTTTGTAGGAGATGGAAGCAAATCTACTTGAAAGAATACTAGCGCACTAAAAATGGCACCGCATCGAAAAACAACATAAGTTTTGTGCTTTTTGGATGTCAAATGTGTGATTTTTGCAATATTGCCTACGTTCTCTTCGCACATCATTGAACAATACTCTCCCCTAGCACTTGATGCTTTATGCTATTTGGTTAGCCAAGACCATGTCACTCCAACAAAAAAAGTAATTGCAATAAAAACTACGATGTTTGCATACATGCCCTAGCCAACTTTGATACCAAAAACATGGCCACGAGAGTTTTGAGAAATAGTGGAACACAACTACTGCTAATATAGTTGCCCATGTTTGTGCTCTACAATAGACCCCACCAACAATGTAGGACCTCTAATTAGGTGTGAACATGCTTCTCCCTTCTCCCTTTCAAAAGTTCTTCACCTCCCCTAATCATGCTTAATCTAAACAATGTAGTAGTTCTAAGCCTTCATGGTCATAGAGACTACTTTACTACTACTACCTTGTAGTAACAATTGTTCCCTCCCCAAAAGTTGCCATTTGTTGACCATTTTACTTTCTTTACAATGCTCTTCTCCAATAGCAAGTACATAAGTACCTTAAGAAACTGTTTTGAGGCTATTTTCCATGTTGTAAACCACAGCAACACAGTTAGAATATTAAATAATAATAAAAATTCAAAAATATAAAGAATAATTTTCATTCTTATTTTTAAGATATTAAAAAATAAAGAAACATTATTTTTTGACATGGTAATTTACTAATGACGTTGTGAGCTCCCATTTTGTCACTTGGGACTCATTATTCTTTTTTTTAATTTTTTGCAAAATATAGTGTAGAAAATAGTACAAAAAGTCCAAAAAAGAGTGTAAAACCAAAATAGTTATGTTACATGCCAATATATTATTTGATCATATTTTGAGTGTTTTTACCTAAGTAGATCCAAATCCCACTTGTAAATAGGTTAGAAACCACAAAATCACGATATTTACCAACCTTTAGTAGAATTGTCTAAAATGGCTTAACCTACCATGCATATGACAGTAAATGGCTAAAATTGGTCCAAGAGAATTTGGAAAGAATCCTAGAGATCAGCTTCATAGATATGTTTCAAGTTTCCATTCAATTCCTATTTTTGTAGAAACCCCAATTATTAGCCTGCAGGTTGGAAAAAATGCACAACGAACCAATGGAGGGAATCTATGGCTGAAAGATAATGTTTTAGAGTTGAAATTGCACTAGGAACTCAATGGCAAAGTCATTCCTCTCTATGTAAAAGATTCCCTAGAACCCTGTAATTAAAAGATAGTGTGGGATTTTATCCTTCTTTGACAATTGTGTTGAGTCTGGAGATGGGCTTACACATCTTTTTTGGAATTCTATGGGAGGTTCCACAAAAAGTTTTGGAATTTTTTGATACTCAAAAGATTCCTTTTTGAACGGTCAACCACTTTAACCTATGATGAAAAATTCATAGAAATTACCCAAATTGTAGTAAAATCTCACTAAAAATTAGAGTACCTTTTTTAATGTTAATAAGATACTCCAGCAAGTTTCAAGACATTTTAATAGCTAAAAGTATCCGAATTAAAAGAATTCCTTGAAGACTAGCAAAATTAAAATATTACAATGGAGTTGACCAGCAGTTTGGGAGCATACAACCTCAGAATGAGGTCCAAATTAGATCTTTTCTTACTCGCCCACACCTACTAAAGACCCTTGGCTAGTTACTTTTCTCATAAAAGTCAACCTCTAAAAGTTGGATTTTGATCCTTTTTGGTCATTAAGTTGGCGTTAGGATTTGTTGAGTTTTTATCATATAAAAGAGGGGTTGAAGATTCTTTTAGATCAAAAATGGCCTTCTAAGCCAATGGCGCAATCTATTTGTGATTTGGAGTTAATTTTCAAAAGTTAGAAAATGAACCAGCATAGAAAGTCAAAATTGGTAGAATTTGGATGAAAATTCTAATTGATAAGTTTACCTCAACAAAATGAGAGGAGGTGAGTGCCCTTAGAAGGATTTAAATGGGCATCCATTCTCCTTTCTTCTCACCCCTTGTAACCATAATTTTGGCACATCAACACATTGGTCCATTAATATGGACTTTTGGGCCAAGTTTGAACTAAAGTTGCGAACGTGTGTTTTTGGAGCATATTAAGCTCCCATTTGTGTCTTTGTTTGAGTTTTGAAAGACTTTAGGGTCCCTTCAAAGCTTACTAACTTTTTATGTGTATTGTTGAATTTTTGGAATATTACTTTGTTTTTGTTGAAATTTTGTGTATTCTTTTAACATTGGCACTAATCTTAGAGAATTCTTCCCTTATGACTAGCAATGCTGCTTAGGGAAGACCTCTAGTGTTTTGTTTTGAGTGTTTTGGTTTACTAACTCATTTATACTAACACTAATTGTGTTTAAACGGTTTTCACATTTTGTACATGCATATATATTAGTTATTTTCATGTTGTACTAATCCTATCTATGTTCTTGTATGATCATACTAAAAAGGGTCTTATTGAGTTCTTGTCCCTAGTTTTTGATGTCCCATTCGGGATGGCAAAGCCTTGACTTGTAGTAGTTGAGTATCAATAGAATTTAGTTTGTTTTACAAAATACGGCAAAGCTTTGATTTTAAGTCTTATAGAGAAAAACCATAGAAATTAGTTATCTTGCCAACAAGAGAGTTTTCCCAATTAACTAGCAAGTTTAGAATTCAAAACATGGTTTTGGAATTCCAAGTTTAGTGTCCAAAAGATGGTGAAAGGATTCCAAAAATTCTTAGAGGAGTTGTAAAATGGCAAGAACTTAAGTAGTTCAAAAAAGTTTTTTTGTTTAAATCCAAAAAAATTAGACAAGGGGAGTGAGCCAAAGCCTATAAGGGCTTAACTGCCTAGACAACTGCAAAAGGCTGACTGCTTGGACCAAACTGCCTAAAGACCAAGCCACGCACGAAGTCTAACCTGTACCCCACTGCCATGTGGTATTGCCACACAACCGTAGTCGGGAAGTATCCCACAAACAATAAGATGACATGTGTCAAGGGAGCTGCATGAGCAAGGGCCACGCCTGAATTGGTTTGTGTTTCCAACTTGTTTGTGATTCCAAACTGGTCTGTGTTCCGACTAGTCTATGCCAAACTAGTTGTGCAAGTTCAAGCCATGGCTTTGGCCAAAAAATTTGGATTTTCTTTGGGAAAAATCTCAAATCAAAAATTAAAGTAAAATAAATCAAGAGAGGGAATACAACTTTAGAAATAGGAGAGTATCTCTTGAGGAATAAAAGAATAGAGAAGGAGAGAATAGATAGAAAGGCAAGAGACATGAAGTAAAAATAGAGCCTAGTTAGAACAACTTTCTATTGCAACAAAAATCATAAATAGTATAGAAACATTTAGAACTCACTAATACTAGGAGAGAGAGAGAGTTGAAAGTGAAGACTTGTTGTGATGGTTGAGGAGTTAGCAAATTAGGAGGATTAGGTGGAAATCTTTCAAAGCCACTTAAATCCATTAAAACTTTAAATAGAATAATAATTGACTCATAGGATATCAAAAGTCAATTATTATTTCACATTTGGTGCAATTATTTAGTAATTCAAAGTCAACCCTTGACACTAAAATAATTGAGAGGAATAGTGTTGCAAAGAAAAAAAGGAAATAGAAGAGAAAGAAGGAAGTAGTTAAGAATCCACATCTTACTTGTATTAAACAACAACTTTCAAGCGATGAGAAAAAATTACAAAACCACTCAAATCATAAAAATCTCTATGGAATGGGAAGAACCTACAAAAAAACCTACAAAAACAACCTACCAAAAAAATGTCCTTCTTCATATAAGCACATAATATTACCTATTGCTATTAATTCCAAAGTTAGTTTATTAAAACATAGTGGTTGAACTATGACCTCAAGTCAGAGTAGCAAGGATAGTTTTCTTTCAAGTTTTAGATTTAAAATGTTGTAGAATTAGTCTAGAGGTTTTTGGAAGTATGGCTCACACTTAGGAATTTGACTTATAAGTTATAACAAAGAAGTTATCAATGGATGAAGTTTAAAGCTAAAACTAAATGAAAGTTAGTTGGAACTTCAAACTCTTGAACAAGTTGAGAAAATTAGAAAGAAGTCAAAACCTAAAGTCCATAAGTGAAAGAAAAAGTCAATTTCAAATTGTAGATTAGGAGAAGTTAGTGAATGAAGTTTGAAGAACCGATTAGTGGTCAAACTTCATCCATCAATAACTTCTAGTAGGAAGGACTAATTAGTATCTTATCAATTTAGAAAGATAGAATTAGTATCTACAAGAAAAAATATCAAACTTCTAAAAATAGTAAATTGACAAAAGCTGAACTGAGACTTTGAAAACCAAAGAAGCTTAAGCAAGAATTTAGAAGTTAGATTATAATAGAAAATTAGTCCCATATATTCCTAGAAAAAAAAGCAGTAAAGCCCATAGGTACTTTACACTCAAGAAAAGACTAAAAAGCCCATAAGATATAAAAGGATGAAGTTTTAGACTAAGTTTGGATGAAATCTTAGTAGAAGTATCCAATTAAAATCAAACTCCAAATTTAGATAGAAACAATCATCTCAAACACATCTTAAAAGTTTCAAATTAGTTTGAGGTAGGGAATTGGGTTAAAATTGTGAATGAAGTTTGATGTATTGATTAGGAGTCAAACTTCATTTGCTCATAACTTTTGCTAAAAAGGTCGGATTGGAACAAGCTTTATAGTTTTAGAATGGGAAGAAAATTCTCTATTACTTGGTGTCATTAGTTTTTATTTGACTTCACCATAGTGGTCACCAAAACCAAAATCAAAATTTTTGGAGAAAATAGATACTTTGACATTTTAATTTATAAAAATAGGAAAAGTAATTTTCAAAACAACTAAAATTTTTTCATGTGGGAAGACTTCATAGTGAAGAGAATTCACAAAAAAAATGAGCTTCAAACCATCTTCAATGTTTAGAATTGTACACACAAAGGAGCCCTCTTTGCATGAATATAGAGGACATAAAATAAAATATTTTTAAATGCCCCTTGGTAGAAACATGACTTCCTACTATGGGAATAGACCATAGAAATTTCAGCTAGATCATTAAATTTGGAGACTCCATAGTACTAAAAATCCTTTGGATTCAAAACAAGACATATTAATTTAATTGGTTTTTAAATATAGAATGATTTTTAAATTTTTTTAGAAAATATGAGATATATTATGTTAAAGAGAGGCATCTCCATTAAAATTTCGAGCTCATGCAAGTGATTCTTGAAAAATTATTGCAGAAAAAAACTTTGGCACTTTCCCTTTAACAAATCTTTGATACCATTTTTCCTGCAGCAACCTCAAATTTTAAAAACCTTGGTTGCATAGATTGCAACATATTTGAATTCAAAGCGAAGAAAATGATTTTTTTTTTACATTGTGTGACCAGATTATAAGACTTTGAATCTTTTTAAGTTTAAATCTCTACACTCCAAAATATGAATTAAGACAATTTTATCATTAAGGAAAAAATTCAAAAATAATAATATGATTTTTGTTCTTCAAAAATTGATAAGTTGAAGAAAGCATAAGATAGAGGGAAAAAATAAATTGGATTGAGTAGTACTATTGTCTTCCATTTTAAATCCATTTTAAAATTGGACAAAATGTTCAAGATTAAGGTTGAAAATTACGTTTTTTAAACCTATTTCACATTGTAAGTAGAGCTCTGTACACTCCTATTGTTTTAGAAATTCTGAGTTTCGGAACCTTTCTCAAAGTACAATTTGGGAATATTGAAAAGTGGATTTTGGGGGGCATTTTCAAGGAGCTCCAATGGACACTTAATTGTTGATTGTAAGGTGTTATTTTGTGGGTAGTTGGTATGGGCCCAAGACCATGTGTAGACCTTTGTACCACCTCCTCTAAAATTTCATCTCCTTCAATTATGCAATACTCAAAGAGATGCCAAAAAAAAGAACAAACAATGTTGATTGAATCCTTTAATCATTTCATTTGTCTTTCAATTAATGACTACATGGATGGAGGGAGAACTATTGAAGATCATTGAAGCCATCAAGAAGATCATTTTGGGAAGAGGGAGTATTTGATATGAATTTGCTTCATTTTTTCTTCAAAAATTCATGGTAGTTTGAAATTTTCACAAAAAAAATTGAAATTTAAAAAATGAAACAAAAATCTCACTCACAAATAGCAACAAAATAGAAGATATATAATAAGGAAATCTTAAAGACTTGAGGTTGACTATATAGTCATAGATACTCCGCTTTAAGGATCAAGGGAGCTGCTCAAGAATGTTATTCAAATCCATATCAATGTCCACAACCAATTTCTAGAAGGGCCTGATTTTTTGGCATATTCTAATTTATTATAAATTTAGTAATTATTTTTCTTAGATTTTTAACCTCTAAAAGGATCAAGCTACGTTTTTTGGCAATATTGAAATTTTGGGTAGGTACATGTGATTGGAGATTTCCATGTTTTTGGGCCAAATTTTAATAGAAGGTGTTGTTGAAGGAGAAATAATACCTAGTCGGAAATTATTCCATTAGTATAATAAGTTCGTTTCAAGGGAGATGGTCAAGTAGGGAATCTATGCTAATAGGTTCAATAATCCAATTTGTAAATCCATAGCCAAAAACAATACTACAATGACATTGCACATACACATGACGCCAATTTGGCTGAAATACAATTCTATTAAAATCCCGAATTGGTCATTAAATCACCGTTACAGATTCAACAATAATTTCACAAATTAATCTTTCAATACACTCTCACAACTTATCTTGCAAATCATCCTTTATACTCTAATCGCTATCCTAATTGAAATCTAATTTTCAACACTCCTGACATTCCAACTAGGCTCTAATAATCCTTCATAGCTTCAACTAAGCCTGATTTAAAATTATTGCTCCTATCACTATTTTTCATCTTTCAGCACAAACTTTCTTAAATTCAACAATTAACATCCTTCTTCAATTATCTCCTAACTTGGATAATTTTCTCTCACTTCATTTGTACATCACACACACCGCCATGCACTGGCACACACACATCCCAACTGGGACATAGACACACTCAAACCAATCCGACCCTGGATCAACCACAACACACTTCCCAACTGGGAAATCACACAACAAAACAAAATACACAGCCTAACCGACTGGGACTCGCACTAGCTTCACTCGCTGTGGGTAAAGAAGAATGAACACAATTTGGGACCTAATAGGACTCACAAAGACGGTTACTACTTGGAGAAGACAACCAACTGACAACAACCTCCAATTTGGATTTGAAACAACACCAACAACGATACCAATTTCACTCAACCCGCTAGCATTCATCCAATTCAACTGATCAAACATTTAACTCTAAATTCACTACTTACCAAATCAAACTTCACTACCTACCTCACAATTTTGGACATTCACCAAACCATGACATCAACTCTTGACTTGAAAAATAATTCCGATTCGGTTATCTACAGGTGTGGACAAGAAATATCTTTCATGTACACTAAAATTCAAGATATAGCCTAATATGTAGTTTGTTTCTCAACTCAAACAATTCGAGCAGATTGGAAAAAATCACTTTTTTCCTAAACAAAAATTTGAAATTGGTTATATAGATATAGATATAGATATAGATATAGATATAGATATAGATATAGATATAGATATAGATATAGATATAGATATAGATATAGATATAGATATAGATATAGATATAGATATAGATATAGATATAGATATAGATATAGAAAGCTTTGAATCATTCCATTTTGAAAAGTTATGAGGAGTTTTAATTTGCGGGTAGTTATAGATTCTCTAAAATAAACTTTGAAGTCTTTTATTTTACTCAATTTTTAATATCTTTTGAAAAAAATTAAAATTATAGTATGTAGATTGCTTATTACAACATTACAACCATTGGAATTGGCATTTTTCAATTCCACATTTTATAACTAAATTCTTAACAATTCAGTATCTTGAATCATTATTATTTTTTTTCCTATATGTTATACAATTCTCAATGATCTCAAAATTTTCAAGCATGAGCCAACTTGCCTTGAAGAATAAATCCAAATAAGCACCACTATTTTGGACATTTTTTCATACAAATGTGAGTTTGTGAAGTCAATAGATGGTTTTTTGAGCCTTTGGAAGACTATGAGTTCTTAGATTGTTTCTGGACTATGAGGATCATGGGAACAAAGCCACATCAATAATTTGATGTCCATGAGCACTTATTTATCCATCCATAGTAAATAGCTTCTAGAACAGATTCTTTTTTATTCGTTTTAATTTTAATTGTTAACATGTGTCTAAACGTTGTCCATTGAGCCTTCCAAGCAATGGACTCTTCTCTAAATGCCTAAGTGTACTCAATGTGATATATCAACCAACAAATACAATTTTAAAATGCAAATGGTTTGGTAATTTGACAATGGACTAGGCCACTGTGGTTTTGGTCACCAAAAAAATATAAGGTTGAAGGGCCTAACATGCATAACTTCAATCAACTTGTGACTTCTCAAAATCTACTATACAATATTTTAAAATGAATTGTTAATGTGATTTTTTCTCCAAAATCTAGTGTATTCAAGGCTCATTTCCAAGAGCCTTCAACACTATGAAAAGTCAAGATTGAAATGGACACACTTGCACAAAATATAGAATAGAGGAATCATAATCATTCATTATCAAATTTGGATTTATGATACTAAAACTAGATTTCAAAAAGAATTTGTCAAAAATATAAACTACAAAAAATAGCAAATTAGTTGGGTCTTATTTAACTTCAAAGTATTGTGAACACCATAATTTAGTGTCTCAAGCATTTAGGGGTTAAAACAAATTGTCAAGTAGGTTTTCACCATGTGAGTGAAAAATGGGTGAAAAATGGAGGCTTTATAGATCAAATGGAAAAAGTATTAGAAAATGAGGAGAGAACTTTGAGTAAAATTGAACTACCAACTTCAACGGGAGATTGCGAAAGTATGGAAAATTGGATGGAGCTGAAATTTCATTGGTGGGAAGATGCACCTTCAATTTGGCTTTCCAAAAAGTTTAGGCTCAATCCATTTGGAGCACAAACAAGGTGTTGGCTTGGGTGTTGGTAATTGATATAGTGTGAAAAGGTCAACTACCACCACCAAGGAAGACTACCAACATTGGTAAGCGATTTTAGAAGACTAGCATAGCCAAATGATCTGAATTTTTAAGAGGATGAAGATGAAAAAAATTAACTTCCTAAAAATTCATGGCTCGCACAATTCAAAGCAAGGACAAAGACAGGTAAGCTAAATTAGTACAAAGAGGTTTGTTGCCAAGATTTGGTGACTGTTTTTCTTTTCCATTGTTGTTACTCTCTATTTTCATGTAGTGCCATGTATTTCCAAATGTAATGCTTAATTACACATGAAAATATCTTCAAAATACTAAATTGTTAACAATTAATTTATGGAATTGGAAAATGCCAATACCAATGGTTGTAATGTTGTAATAAGCAATTTGCGCCCAATGTTTTTATTTTTCAAAAATATTTTTAGTTGAGTTAAATAAAAGACTTCACAGTTTCTTTTAAAATAGAGAATCGATAACTGCCTTGCAAACTAAACTCCTCATAACTTCCATCTCATTAATCAAAATGGAACGATTTAAAGCTTTCCACATTTATATAAATCCAAAAAATGAAATTCAAATTTTTGTTTTTCATAAAAGTAATATTATTTATCCATTTGGATTGCTCAAGTTGAGGAAGAAGCTACATATGATACAATAACTTTTTAACTTTGTAGTTAGAAGTTATGAAAGTTTTTGGGCCTTAAAAAATCTCATCCACATGTTGTATGCAATTTTCAAAGAAATAATAAAATTTCCATTTGCAGTGAGCTATCCCAAATTGCTATGTAGCCCAAAAAATTGTAGGTTGGTCCTTTAGGGATTAAAAGGCATAATTTTAGGGTCAAATTTTCATTTCTTGCCTTTAAATATCTTGGAGCATGACTAAGAAAATAAAGTTTTAATAATCTATTTTTAAAACTCATATTTATTTATTTTTTAAATTATAAATATTATAATCTTTGGAATATTTTGAAGGTAGCATCTTGAAATTTTAAAATACACCACTTTTGAACTTCATTTTTTAATAAATTTTCTCTTAGTGTTAAGGTAGAACAACCCATTGTGGTCAAATGATCCATAGTGGCCACCTAGGGAATGATCCCATCATGGGTTTTTTTCAGTATGTGAAGTTTTGACCACAATGCATATCTTATGTGATAGGAATGGAGTCACTAGTGACTTCATTAGGAACTTCTAACTTTTCAGTGTGAATTCATTGTAGAAATTGATTTTTTAGACTTTATACTAGCGGTTGGCGCTTGCTTTGCTATACTTTAACTATATTATTTTCATTAATTTCTTATGTGATAAAATACAAATTAATAAAGTATGTATAATATTTAAATGAAAATATTGACATCTTCATATAATATTCTTTAGAAATACATATATTGTGCAATAAAAAGTAATTAAAGAAAATCTTTATATCATAATTTTCACAAAAAAATATTTGAAAAAATGAAAAAATGACAATAAGAAAAATTAATCAAGTGAAAAATGTAAATAGAATCTTCACATTTAAATATGTAGAACAATAGTTTCAATTTCAAGAAAATCTTCAATTAAGAAATTATTAACCTTCATATAATAATTTATAAATATACATATAATAAAATATAGAGTAATTCTAGTATTTTTCAAATCAAAATATTTACAATTAAAGAACATGCAAAATTTTCACCTATTAAAATGTAGAATAACAATAACAATAACAATTTCAATAAAAGATTCAAATAACAAATTATAAAACTCTTCATAATCATTTGAATATATTGCAATCTAGAATAAAAGTGATAAATTTTACAAATGAATTGCATCCAAAGATACAATGTAATATCCTTCCATTGGCTATAAAAGAATGTAGCAAAATGGCTACAAATATCATCCTACCATATTTATTGATATGGTAGGTTGACTCAATTGAGACAATGAAATAATGATAAACACCAAAAGAATGCAGTTGGATGGAAGGGGACGTCGCCAAAGCGTGCATGAACCCTAAACATGCAGAGTTTGAAACAAACTCTTAACATTTCCATCCACTTGATTAAGGTGTAATTATATGTAGGAATCTCTCCATGACAATGTCATACAAAAACCTCATGGTAAATCACATTTTTTACCATTCCCATAGCATTTAAATTGTCATTAGCAACTTTAATGTTTGCAGAATGTCTACCACGAGATATAGCCACATATAATTGACCATGGCTAAATACTTCATTTCGAAGATAAATGCCGACTCAGTCATATGATTGGCTCTGCGATTTATTGATTGACATAGCAAAAACTCCAGTAATAGGAAATTGTCTTTGACAAAGTGTAAATGGTAAGCGGCTATCGTTGCAATGATGTGTGATTATTGGAATCAACACTTCTTAACCACGATGGCGCCCTTCCACAATTTCACACAACAATACAGTAGGAGACACTTATAAAACACGCAAGCGACTACCATTGCATAAATCCTTTGTCGAATTCAAGTTCCTTAGCAACATAACATATTGACCACATTTTAGATTTAATTGGTAAGGAGGCAAACTGCTAAGTTGTAATGAATTTAAAAACTCTACCAAATAATGATAGGCATGCTCATCATTTTCATGTACAAAATCAGTACTAAAACATTGATGCACATCTTTGGGCATGCAATCAGTGATTTTTTGATTGATTTTTTGAGCATCATCATTTCGCACAACCAAATTGACATGTTTAGAGAAATCAACCGGATGATAAAAAATGGCATCAATGAAGCCATTTAAAGAGTTTCCAACCGCAACCATTCTTAACGGTAAATCCACTTCTGAACCGGTTTTGTCCTCACCAATATCTAACAAAAATCGTTGAAAGTCTGGTTGATTTTGCAAATGCATATTTGTGGTCAAATGAAAATGTTACATTAATGGAAACAAATATGAACGTCACAAACAAACCTCAACAGTTTGTTGGTGGCCTCCACGTACAACTACGGGCAAAGTTTGACGAAAATCACCTCCATATAAAACTACAAGCCCACTGTTTGGACAATCTAAACCCCGAATATCTCGCAAAGATCTATCTATAACTTCTATCATAAATCGATGTCCAGCATAAGCTTCATCAAGTACAATCAATTGCACTTTACGCAAATTTTGAGCCAACGACAATTGAGCACTAATATTACAAGTTGAGACTTCATGCAGTTGTAATGAAATGGCAAGAGAAGAATGTGCCGTTCGTCCTTCATGCAAAAGACAAGTGACTATTTCACTTATTGTCATTGCCATACATTTGACACTACAACCACAAAGATAACCTAATATGGTATTGTACACAAAAGTCTTGCCAGCCCACCAGACCCATCCATGAAAAAAAGTTTATTTGGAAGATGGAGCTCTAAAACGGCAGAAGTCACTACATTGAAAACAATACGTTGCTCTTCGTTAAATCTATTCACATCTTCTTCTACAAAATGAATGTTTTGATTATTTAAATCATTGTTGTCATTGGCATCACCACCAACATCAATAATATTTGGATAACCAAACTCATTCAAATCTTGAATGTTAAAAAAATCTACAATGCATTTATTTGAAGATGATAAATACTCATTAAATAATAGATAACATGACTTTACAATAGCGGTTTGGATCATCATGCCAATCATCAGACATAGCATCAAAATACTTTTTAAATAAACTAAGAGGATTCAACGGTTGTCTTAACACAAGAAGTGTTGCAAACAACCGCCAAATCTATCTAGGCAAAGCAATGAAGGATGCTTTTTGAAGACAATTGTCCCATTCAACATCATCTTGCAAAAGCCCTCTTGCAATACAAGCAGCTTTATACGTTGGATGAACTATATCTTGAAAAGAAAATAGGTCATATAATGAAGTTGGTGCTTCAACATGACTCAACAACAAACACAAGTAAAATAATTCAGTACCTATAGGAACCATATCTATCCTACCAAAAACTTTTATTTTGTGTTGTCTTCTTTCCCACATGTTCTTTTTCACATCCCACTTATAGTGGAGTGTATTATCCATGTATCAAAAAAGCATATGATTGCTTTAATTGCCAAAAGCAATCAAGACACGAATACAACGATTGAACTCAAAATACTTTATGAGTTTGGTCTCAGCATTTTGATCAATCACTGATTGCAAAGATGTACCTTCATGAAAGGTGACATACTATTAGCCGGAAAGATGAACCGGTAAACGACAAATACTGTGACTCTTGTTGTTGGTTTCGAAACCAAAAAGTCTACAACATGCTTCTTGAGCAACCACATAGCAGCCCTCCAAAAAGTCCTTAATTTCATTTACTATCTCATCAGTTTCTACCACGCCACGATTTGGACCTTTAAAAATATACTTGTGAAGGTATTTAATAGTTTTTATTGAACTACAAACCTCCACATTAATATGGCAGTTAAAATGGCCTATCAAATATGGGTTGTATGACACAACCCATTGATTGTTCAAGCGAACAATTTGACCTTGTGTGCGTTTCTCAACATATCTACCGTGATTTCGGCGAAGGTACAAAATATGAACATCACCATCAACCTAAGTGGTATCTCGAGTTTGTATAGGATAGTTCTTTGAACATCTACTGTTTTTCATACAAGGACAATTGGAATTGTTCAAACTACATAAACCGTGTATAATGTGTTTTGCAACCTTTGTATAAAGTAATGGTTGTCTGTTCACATCTGAAATCTTAGTACATACAAGTCTATTTATAATGTCAGAATCATTGACGTTGTCTTTCAATCAAAGAAGAATGTGAGCATGAGGGAGATCACGCTTTTGAAACTCGATAGTATAACAAAAAGCAATCGTCTCTCTCAATACATTCTTTTTTGTGATTTCTTCCGTCATGGCTTTCAACTTGAGTTCAAAAACACGTACAACTACATCTAAATGATCCGGAGGGGTTTGACTTGGACCAAGCTCATTTATAATCTCAGGCCAAGTCGGATTGCATGTCATTATAATAAAAAAAATTGGTTTACCTAAGACTCTAACTAAAACCATACTATTTTGAAAAAGGTTTTGCATATATCTAGGAAATTAATAAATGCTGTAGGTAAAATAATGCGACGTCCAATGTGTGCTCTATTATCTTCTTGTAAAGCATCTACAATTCTTTAATAACATTTGGCAGAAAGTTCTGCTTGGTGTTATCTAATGAAAAATAAATTTTCATGTTCTACACGCAAATATTGATCTACTACATATTGTTGGAATAATCTTCCAGCTCTATGTAGTACATTAGACTCGAGTCGCTTTTGAAGTATATATTGGACAAATGACTTTAAAGCCACTCCAGTATTTACTTTAAAAACAGGTGACTACCCATATTGCCCTTCAGGAAACAACAATGAATAAGACAATGCATCATAAGAAGGATGAATTTCTTTAATTCTTTATAATCCTCCACCACGTTGGTGAAGAATAATATCACATCCAGATTCCATATGTTGTTCATCGAGAACAACATCAACAATCTCAGGAACAACGGGTCGGTTGTATCTTCGACAATGTTCTCCATCGGAAGCCTCATCGGATATACGAAGTCCTACATTGTTGCTTCCTAAAAGGGCATTACGTGAAGATTTGAAACTACGAACTAATGCATTAACCAATTCTAAAATTTCTTGGATGGTGTTTACAGTGTCACAATCAAGATCATCAAAGATCTCTATCTAATGGTCTGTTTGCAAATCATCATTCAAAAAATAAATTTGTGCAAATTTTGCACCATGATTTATTTCAAGCTCTAAATTTTCAATATGGTGGCATAACTCTCCATTCACACGAAATTTGTATACCCCTCGTCCTTCAGCTTGCCCAGATTGAAAGTTACTATGCATACTTGTAAAGGCAAAAGTTTGATTATATTTTCTAACGGATTTTAGAAATCCTCAAGATTCAGAAGTATTGCTTATAATAAGCTTATGGAGCATTGGATGGACAATAGCATGACTAACATGTTCGCTAAAAATTTTACCATTATAACAAGAAATAGTAGCCTTTTCCTTTCTAAAACGAAATGTCAAACACCTTTGACATTGGATGCACATGGATCCAATGTCATCGATATTAACATCTACGAAGTCATTAATTGTAGCTAAAGCTTGAGCCATAGTTTATGATTAATAACAATCACAAGTTTAAATTAAAATAGAAAATATTTTAAACCCTTCAACTATAAAAATAAGGATTTAAAATATTCTTAGCATACAAAAAGTTGAAGATTTACTTATAGAACTTGCGCTTCAAAAATTTGCACCTTTTGAATATTCTTCACTATACTCCAAGTGCTCCTACTTCATTTTTTCACTACATATAAAAACACAAACACATTAGGTCAAATTCATATGTTGACAATAAGAGGAAATTAAGTCAAAGTGTTGATATTAAAAAGCAATTAGGTAAATTTGTTGACATTAATATGAAATTAAATCAAACTTGTTCCAAAACTACTTAAAAAAAAAAGCTCAAATTGTTCATATTAACTCACATTGTAAACATTAAGGTGAAATTAGGTCAAATTGTTTCAAAAAATTGCTCCAATTACTCCTATTAAGCTTTATTTAATTCAAACACTTAAAATTCATTTGAATTGAAGATCAAATTACACACAAATTGTTCAAATGATGCTCAAATTGATCACATTAGGTTAAAGTGCATTGGCATTAAAGTGAAATTAGGTCAAATGGCTTCAAGAATGCTCCAATTGCTTCAATTTGTCTCTAATTACATCAATCTCTTGAAATTAAGTTAATTGAAGCTCAAATTACACTTAATTTGTTCAAATGAAACTCAAATTGCTCACATTAAATCAAATTAGGTCAAATTATTCAAATTAAACTCAAATTAGGTCAAATCGCTCTAAAAATGCTCCAATTGCTTCAATTTGTCTCTAATTACATCAATCTCTTGAAATTAAGATAATTGAAGCTCAAATTACACAAACTCATACTTTGTCAAAAAAACATAATTTCAATTGCTCTCATTATTTCTCACACTTGTAATAAAGTAGAAAAAAATTGAAAAATTTCAACAACAATATGAGGTCAAACTCCTAATTTTGACCACAATGGGCTGTTTTACCTTAGTTTGAACACTACATGATTATACCATGATGTTTATCACTATCATCTCTTATTTTGCCCAAAAAAATATTTTAATTTAATCATTTTAATAATTACTATTGCACTACTAAAATCATAAGTCTTTTTCTAATATCACAAATGCTACCATTAAAACTAGGGGCTCGTGCTTGCTATGGTACGCATTCATTGTATCACATATTAGTAAAAATTTGATATAATTGAATAGACTGCATGATAATGATTTCAATAAGTCTTTAAAATAATTATTTTCATTATTTTATAAAAATATTTTCAATCATGTATACATAAAAATCATATTTTCACACAATGTGATATTACTGAAATAGAGTAGTAATTCACATTGGCTGATAGTAACATGCACAGTCTATGTGGTTTGAACAATTCCAATTGTCCTTGTATGAAAAACAGTAGATGTTCAAAGAACTATCCTATACAAACTCGAGATACCACTTAGGTTGATGGTGATGTTCATATTTTGTACCTTCGCCGAAATCACGGTAGATATGTTGAGAAACGCACACAAGGTCAAATTGTTCGCTTGAACAATCAATGGGTTGTGCCATACAACCCATATTTGATAGGCCATTTTAACTGCCATATTAATGTGGAGGTTTGTAGTTCAATAAAAACTATTAAATACCTTCACAAGTATATTTTTAAAGGTCCAAATCGTGGCGTGGTAGAAACTGATGAGATAGTAAATGAAATTAAGGACTTTTTGGAGGGCTGCTATGTGGTTGCTCAAGAAGCATGTTGTAGACTTTTTGGTTTCGAAACCAACAACAAGAGTCACAGTATTTGTCGTTTACCGGTTCATCTTTCCGGCTAATAGTATGTCACCTTTCATGAAGGTACATCTTTGCAATCAGTGATTGATCAAAATGCTGAGACCAAACTCATAAAGTATTTTGAGTTCAATCGTTGTATTCGTGTCTTGATTGCTTTTGGCAATTAAAGCAATCATATGCTTTTTTGATACATGGATAATACACTCCACTATAAGTGGGATGTGAAAAAGAACATGTGGGAAAGAAGACAACACAAAATAAAAGTTTTTGGTAGGATAGATATGGTTCCTATAGGTACTGAATTATTTTACTTGTGTTTGTTGTTGAGTCATGTTGAAGCACCAACTTCATTATATGACCTATTTTCTTTTCAAGATATAGTTCATCCAACGTATAAAGCTGCTTGTATTGCAAGAGGGCTTTTGCAAGATGATGTTGAATGGGACAATTGTCTTCAAAAAGCATCCTTCATTGCTTTGCCTAGATAGATTTGGCGGTTGTTTGCAACACTTCTTGTGTTAAGACAACCGTTGAATCCTCTTAGTTTATTTAAAAAGTATTTTGATGCTATGTCTGATGATTGGCATGATGATCCAAACCGCTATTGTAAAGTCATGTTATCTATTATTTAATGAGTATTTATCATCTTCAAATAAATGCATTGTAGATTTTTTTAACATTCAAGATTTGAATGAGTTTGGTTATCCAAATATTATTGATGTTGGTGGTGATGCCAATGACAACAATGATTTAAATAATCAAAACATTCATTTTGTAGAAGAAGATGTGAATAGATTTAACGAAGAGCAACGTATTGTTTTCAATGTAGTGACTTCTGCCGTTTTAGAGCTCCATCTTCCAAATAAACTTTTTTTCATGGATGGGTCTGGTGGGCTGGCAAGACTTTTGTGTACAATACCATATTAGGTTATCTTTGTGGTTGTAGTGTCAAATGTATGGCAATGACAATAAGTGAAATAGTCACTTGTCTTTTGCATGAAGGACGAACGGCACATTCTTCTCTTGCCATTTCATTACAACTGCATGAAGTCTCAACTTGTAATATTAGTGCTCAATTGTCGTTGGCTCAAAATTTGCGTAAAGTGCAATTGATTGTACTTGATGAAGCTTATGCTGGACATCGATTTATGATAGAAGTTATAGATAGATCTTTGCGAGATATTCGGGGTTTAGATTGTCCAAACAGTGGGCTTGTAGTTTTATATGGAGGTGATTTTCGTCAAACTTTGCCCGTAGTTGTACGTGGAGGCCACCAACAAACTGTTGAGGTTTGTTTGTGACGTTCATATTTGTTTCCATTAATGTAACATTTTCATTTGACCACAAATATGCATTTGCAAAATCAACCAGACTTTCAACGATTTTTGTTAGATATTGGTGAGGACAAAACCGGTTCAGAAGTGGATTTACCGTTAAGAATGGTTGCGGTTGGAAACTCTTTAAATGGCTTCATTGATGCCATTTTTTATCATCCGGTTGATTTCTCTAAACATGTCAATTTGGTTGTGCGAAATGATGATGCTCAAAAAATCAATCAAAAAATCACTGATTGCATGCCCAAAGATGTGCATCAATGTTTTAGTACTGATTTTGTACATGAAAATGATGAGCATGCCTATCATTATTTGGTAGAGTTTTTAAATTCATTACAACTTAGCAGTTTGCCTCCTTACCAATTAAATCTAAAATGTGGTCAATATGTTATGTTGCTAAGGAACTTGAATTCGACAAAGGATTTATGCAATGGTAGTCGCTTGCGTGTTTTATAAGTGTCTCCTACTGTATTGTTGTGTGAAATTGTGGAAGGGCGCCATCGTGGTTAAGAAGTGTTGATTCCAATAATCACACATCATTGCAACGATAGCCGCTTACCATTTACACTTTGTCAAAGACAATTTCCTATTACTGGAGTTTTTGCTATGTCAATCAATAAATCGCAGAGCCAATCATATGACTGAGTCGGCATTTATCTTCGAAATGAAGTATTTAGCCATGGTCAATTATATGTGGCTATATCTCGTGGTAGACATTCTGCAAACATTAAAGTTGCTAATGACAATTTAAATGCTATGGGAATGGTAAAAAATGTGATTTACCATGAGGTTTTTGTATGACATTGTCATGGAGAGATTCCTACATATAATTACACCTTAATCAAGTGGATGGAAATGTTAAGAGTTTGTTTCAAACTCTGCATGTTTAGGGTTCATGCACGCTTTGGCGACGTCCCCTTCCATCCAACTGCATTCTTTTGGTGTTTATCATTATTTCATTGTCTCAATTGAGTCAACCTACCATATCAATAAATATGGTAGGATGATATTTGTAGCCATTTTGCTACATTCTTTTATAGCCAATGGAAGGATATTACATTGTATCTTTGGATGCAATTCATTTGTAAAATTTATCACTTTTATTCTAGATTGCAATATATTCAAATGATTATGAAGAGTTTTATAATTTGTTATTTGAATCTTTTATTGAAATTGTTATTGTTATTGTTATTCTACATTTTAATAGGTGAAAATTTTGCATGTTCTTTAATTGTAAATATTTTGATTTGAAAAATACTAGAATTACTCTATATTTTATTATATGTATATTTATAAATTATTATATGAAGGTTAATAATTTCTTAATTGAAGATTTTCTTGAAATTGAAACTATTGTTCTACATATTTAAATGTGAAGATTCTATTTACATTTTTCACTTGATTAATTTTTCTTATTGTCATTTTTTCATTTTTTCAAATATTTTTTTGTGAAAATTATGATATAAAGATTTTCTTTAATTACTTTTTATTGCACAATATATGTATTTCTAAAGAATATTATATGAAGATGTCAATATTTTCATTTAAATATTATACATACTTTATTAATTTGTATTTTATCACATAAGAAATTAATGAAAATAATATAGTTAAAGTATAGCAAAGCAAGCGCCAACCGCTAGTATAAAGTCTAAAAAATCAATTTCTACAATGAATTCACACTGAAAAGTTAGAAGTTCCTAATGAAGTCACTAGTGACTCCATTCCTATCACATAAGATATGCATTGTGGTCAAAACTTCACATACTGAAAAAAACCCATGATGGGATCATTCCCTAGGTGGCCACTATGGATCATTTGACCACAATGGGTTGTTCTACCTTAACACTAAGAGAAAATTTATTAAAAAATGAAGTTCAAAAGTGGTGTATTTTAAAATTTCAAGATGCTACCTTCAAAATATTCCAAAGATTATAATATTTATAATTTAAAAAATAAATAAATATGAGTTTTAAAAATAGATTATTAAAACTTTATTTTCTTAGTCATGCTCCAAGATATTTAAAGGCAAGAAATGAAAATTTGACCCTAAAATTATGCCTTTTAATCCCTAAAGGACCAACCTACAATTTTTTGGGCTACATAGCAATTTGGGATAGCTCACTGCAAATGGAAATTTTATTATTTCTTTGAAAATTGCATACAACATGTGGATGAGATTTTTTAAGGCCCAAAAACTTTCATAACTTCTAACTACAAAGTTAAAAAGTTATTGTATCATATGTAGCTTCTTCCTCAACTTGAGCAATCCAAATGGATAAATAATATTACTTTTATGAAAAACAAAAATTTGAATTTCATTTTTTGGATTTATATAAATGTGGAAAGCTTTAAATCGTTCCATTTTGATTAATGAGATGGAAGTTATGAGGAGTTTAGTTTGCAAGGCAGTTATCGATTCTCTATTTTAAAAGAAACTGTGAAGTCTTTTATTTAACTCAACTAAAAATATTTTTGAAAAATAAAAACATTGGGCGCAAATTGCTTATTACAACATTACAACCATTGGTATTGGCATTTTCCAATTCCATAAATTAATTGTTAACAATTTAGTATTTTGAATCATTCTTTACTTCTTTCTACTTACTATTATTTTCTTGTATGTTGTATGATTCCAAGGTTCTAAAAATTTTCAAGTATGTAGCCAACTTGCTTTGAAGAGTGAATCCAAAAAGTAACTACAATTTTGAACATTTTTTCATATAAATGTAACCTTGTAAAGTGCAGCTATCCAATTTTTTGCAAGGTGCAAAAAAAGGACTTTTGTCACTTGTAAGGCTAATATCTTGCAACCTACACAATAGAAATTTCTGAATATTTTTCTACAACTTCTCAAACTGATGTACTATAAGATCCTACAATTACATGTGTTTATTTATTTTTTCCCCTAAAATTTGATACTTGTACTAGAAATGGCAATTTTAGTGAAAACATAATTAAAAACCTATATTAAGGGGTTAAGGACCACCTCATATCCATTCAATAGCTTTTTATAGGTTTGATTTGAAGACAAATGTCAGTTTTAGAGCAGACTACCTTACTGCCATGTAAATTGAGTTGCTTGTAGTAGGAACTTCCCTACCAAGGATAAATCGCAATTTTCTTATCTTTAATTTAGAGCAATTGAAAATAAATAAATTCATCCTATATTTAGTATTTTTTTCAATTACAAGGACTTTGAATAGAACAAGCAGTGCACGTTTTCCCTCCCTGACTATCATTGATTTCCTTAAATTAGGAGCAATTCTTGCACAAATATATCATGACATTTATTTGCACAAAGCTCCAATACCCAAGAACACAACATTCAATAGCCTTCATGCCCACAACCTTTTCTTCAAGTACCCTACTCATCACATTGGGCCTCCACTGTCCACTTACCTACAAATGGATGTGAAATATTCCAAAGTAGTGACAGTGCATGCTACTTAATGTTATGAAAGCTATAAGCTTAGATTTCCACATCGATCAGTCCAGGCTGCTCTGTCGCTGAAAAATGTTTAATTCTTCCAATTCCACCCATTTAAGAAAATTGCAGTTTTCATATGATGGTGACATGGAAGTGTACCAACACATGCCTCCGGCCAAGGCTGCTTCTTCCAAGTTAACTTATGTCAATCAAAAGCCAGTGAGCTTAGTGAACCATGAAAAAGCCCCATTCACTTCAACTTACTCAAACTGGAATCATGATAAGATTCAAAAATCCTGACCAGTCATGCCTGATAGCAAATTCTGATATGCTGATCAGCGGCATCCAAATATCCATCCATGACTGAAACTCAAAGCAACGTTTGGACTCGACCATGCACCAAGTGACAGCCCGTCCTTGTCCGGGTCTCTCAACAGGAAGGAAGGTGGTTCGTCCATCCATAAATCCATGGTTTTCCATGGTCTTCCTTAGTGTTTCTGGAGTGTTTTGTAACAAGTTTGTGGTTTCCAGGGAGGTTGAGAGCTGAGTAATATATCATGGCTCTGAAGCTTGGAATTGCTTTGGCAGTGGTGGCTATGGTGATGGTCTTTGTGGCTGGACCTGGGATGTCTGACACTGTGAGCATTGAGAATGACATGGGGCACGGGGTGGTCCTCGGGGTCCAGTGCAGCTTGGGGCTCAGCTACATTTTCTCCTTCCAGCCCAGCTGGTGGGGGAGGGATGTGTACCAGTGCAATTTCCACACAACGGTATGATTGATCTTCTGTTCAATTCATGCTTTTTGGTTTTGCGGTGTGCAATTGTACCAGGAAAAAAAAATCTGCAATTTTTGTAGTTTTTGGAGGGCCCCGTAACACTTGGTTTGGGCCATTGGGGAACTTGCCATTATGATGAATCACATATCTCCATATGGTGAAGGAATATAATTCATGGAATTCTCAGATTCCAGTGTTTTTGTGCAATTGTGTACTGCACTAGGTTCTAGAGTTTTATTACAACAATTTGTTTTTGGCAATTGGCAATGCCATTTGATTGAATGGATCTGTGCTTCACGTGCAGGGGTTCCCAGTGAAGCACATGCAAGGGTATGAAGGCATCAACTTCTTGGACAACTTTTGTCTGTGCCACAGCTGCCACTGGAAAGTGTCTCCAACTGGCTTCGACTGTGAGAATGGCCAGTAAGGTAGTAGGCTGTAATTCCGACCCTCTTCTTCAAACCGCCCCTACGACAAGCTCTAGAACGAACAGTAAGTGGTCCTGGAAGCGTTACCTGGTGACCAGAGAATGGTTCCTTCATATGTCAGATTGATTTCAAGGTGGTCAGCTAATGGTTTTAGGTTAGCAAACAAATTGAATAAGATGTAAGCGTGGGTGCATTTCAAAGCAAATGGACGCGTGTCCATATAATTTTTAAAAAAAGAATGGCTCTGACAGTAGATGTAGAGAAATCAAAATATAATCTGTGCATGACATGGAGCAGATGAAGGGAATTCAAGGCAGGTTTAAAGAACATGCGCCAATGTTTTAAGGACAATTAAATAAATGGTTTTGAGAACTTCAAGAGCCCACAATGAAACTAAAGAATCTTAATGGCATGGTAGAATAATATTTCCAGCTTCCATTCAAAAGAAATTAGGTTAAGTGTAGTTCACAACTCAAATGCAATATTGTTTGCAAAACAAAGAAGTCTTGCGCACATAATTTGTATAGGGTTTTGACAAGATCGTTCAACCGGATATACAACTCCAAGCTTTTCGTAAGAATTCATTCCTACCTACTTGTTGATGTTACTTTATTTGAATGTATTGTCAATGTTGCTCTCTTTGAACATATCGTCCATGTTGATCAATTTGAATGTATCGTCAATTGACTAGTTGTATCTAAGCATCTACTTATTCATTGACTAGTAAGTAGTTTCTATAATTGCTGGACATACTTGTCTACAGAGACAAAACACTTTGGTGATGGAGTACGTCGATGAAGATTTCGAAGGAAATAGTGATGATAGCAACGATAGTGAGTACCGGAAACCAAGAAGCTGGGGATCTAGTGCCAGTGATTATAACGTGGATTATAGTGTGAAAGAAGAGAGCGATGATGAAGCCATTCCAGACGGTCTTGATTTAGGTCTCCAAGGCCTGGGAGCGCAAGATGAAGTTGCCTTTGGCGATGCAAAACTGCCATGTCCACCTACAAATGATGACGAAACCAACAACAATTCTAGTTCATACCTCCTTGACAAAAGCCGTAGGGTTGTTGGTACTTCCACTGCACTCACAGGAAATGGTGTTAATGAAAAATGCTTACTAGTGAAAATGTTGTCCCAAGGCGACTACATCGAGCCTGGTCATGCTATGGAAGAAGGATACATGTACAATGATTATCAAAATCCTGATGGACAAGAGGCGCAACAAATTGATGAGCAACAATTGCTCCAGACCACAGGCGCGTCCATGACTTCAAGACCTGTGGCAATTAGATTAACAACCCCAACAATCCAAGAAGAGGAAGCAACAACAATGCAGGAACCAAACATCGACTTCAATGACGATGCTGATTTCGAGATTCGGAGTTTAAAACAATATGGGCGTGAAGACTCATCACCAAGTCGTCGGAGCTTTTGGGGAGACGAGGATGACACTAGGGAGGACTTGAAACGAACCAGCAGGCGACTTTCCCAACATGTGCGTCAAAAACTTTATTCAACAGCTGCAGAGGTAAACAACTTGCCTCCTCCATCAATTCCAAAAAAAGTTACCAAAAAAACCAAAAAAAATAGGAATTGGACGCAGAAACAGCTACGTGATGCTATGGATGAAGTGGATGAGGGGACGCCATTGAAAACAGCTGCAAAAATTCATGGCATTCCCGTTAGTAGTTTTCGAGACCATCTCTATGGAAAAACAATGTCTAGGAGAAGGGGGAAGAAGGGGATTCTTACTAATGAAGAAGAAACAAAAATAGTGAAATACCTCCTAGAAATGCAAAATAGAGGCTTTCCTCTTCACATGGGACAACCGAGAGCAAAAGTCCATGCATTCACCCAAACAAGAGTGACACCGTTTAGAAATGGAGTACCTGGTCGGGGATGGATTCAATGTTTCCTTAATAGACACCCTGAGCTCTCCTTACGGAAACCCCAAGCACTAGAGCAAAATCGAGCTAGATCATTATGTCCTGCAAATGTCAGAAGTTTCTATGACAACTTGACAGCCCTCTATGAAAAACATACTTATCTACCTCACCAAATTTGGAATTGCGATGAGTCAGGCGTTCAAGCTGGAAGAGGAGGTGGTGGCTTTGTGTTAGCAAAACGAGGTATTAGGAATGTTCACCTAGTAGTTCCTGATCAACGTGAGTGGCTCTCTGTACTTGCATGCGTGAATGCTGACGGAAGCAAGCTTCCAAATTTCTTCATTTTCAAAGGCAAAAAGAGGAAGTTCAACTATCTCTGCAAAACAGGAGAAAAGGATGCAACAATGTCAATGCATCCAAAGGCCTGGATGACTCATCTTCTTTTCAAAGAATGGATTAAGCATTTTCTAAAAAATGTGACAAACATGTATGGGATATCTCCTACAAATAGACATCTACTTATTCTAGATGGACACACATCCCATGTAACTCTGGAGGTAGTGAAAATTGCTTTGCTTTCTGGTCTAGACCTACTCACTTTTCCAAGTCATACAACCCATGCCCTCCAACCACTTGATGTCACTTGTTTCAAACCCTTTAAAGTAGCGTTCAGGGCTTACCGTGACAATTGGACTGTGAACCACGTAGGAAAATCACCTGGAAAAGTAGAGTTAGCTGCTTGGGTATCATTTGCACTGAGAACAGCCCTTACAAAGTACAACATTACCAAGGGATTTGAAACAACAGGCATTTATCCTTTAAACCATAGGGCAATGGATAATAGATTCGGACCTAGTCTGACCTTTGAAGGGGAGGTTGAGACACAAGAATCTGATGATGAAAATGTGACTGCTGGACCAAGCTCTTCCGAAGTCCAGAACAGTAGTCTGTCACAATGGCACATCGAAGAAATTAATGATAAAGCCATAGCCTCACAACCTAATTGTCTACAGTATTACGTGGATATTGCAAGTGATGATGCCCCTGTCAACGGATCTAGTGACAACGAGGACAGCACAGATGAGGAGTAAGACAACCACACAGAAGAGAATTTCTTTGAACTTCCGAACATTTTGCTACCCACTGTGAAGAAAACACCCAAAGATGGAGAACCTTACATAGATTACTCAAAGTCCATTTGGATGACTCAAGACGATTATTTGCAATCCTTGGAGCAGATCGCTAAGCGAAAGGAAGAAGCTGCACATGAGAAGGAACAACGGAAGGTGGATGCAGAACTGAACAAAAACAAGAGGGCCATTGACAAAAAACTGAAGCAAGAATCACAGCTAGAAAGGCGAGCTCTATTGCTGTCAAGAAAAGTACACAAAGAAGCATGGTCTGCAAAGGCAACAAGTGCAGCAGGTGAGAAATTGCATGCTTTGATAAAATCCAATACAACTCTACCAACATGGAAGACTCCTTACTGTGGATTCCCACCACCCATTTGCAAGGAGAATAAAAAACGAGCAATTGCTAGAAGACAAGCAAGAAGAAGGGGAGAAAGCACTATCAACTTACCACCACTGTTAGAAATCCCTAGGCCTTGGATACCTACATATAGCCATCCTGCACAATTCCATCAAAGTTGGCAGCAATCAGGCATGTTGTCAAATATGCCTTTTACAAGTCCTAGCCAATGCTTTAATTTCCCTATATCTCATCTACAACCACCACAACAATTCTAGGGACCCGTATCTGCACTCTCCTACAAGTGACACATCTAAAGGGATAAGTATAGTGTAGACCATTTACCTTAGTGGACAATGTTGTTTGTCAAAGGTAGATACATATCTAATTCAAAAACCTGCCAATCCATGAGAAATGATAGAACCAGTTAGAAAGACAGAAGGGACGAGGGGTTAGTATATAAATACCTAATAGTGCTGTTACAATCCGGGGGCAACGGTTTGTGGATGCGAGGCGGGGGCATGATGTCTTGCAGAATCTAGGTGGGTTCTAGGGTCCACAAAATAACTGCAACCACACAAAGACGATCCTCCTTGTCAGTACCACATGTTTGCTTGTATTTGTCTACGTTCTTTGCCTGAAAACGTTGGCAAGTTATCTCTAATGTGGCTGAATTCATATTGGTTACAGTGATGAATGTTACGCAATCTGTAATAGGATTCAAAAAATGCATTAGAGATAAAGTCATCAAAGTTTAAGTGTTCCGTTTTGTTGCTGTAGTCCACCATCGATGAACTCCAAAACCTGCCACTTTACCATACCAACCAAGCATCACCAACTGCAAGCAGTACGAGGAGAGAAGAAATGAGAACGGCCATCACATTTACCAGGCCAGGCCGGGCAACAACAATGCCAACAATGTTCCAGTCGATCAAAAATGGCAACTCTGGCAACGCACGTCGCAAAAGAAGAACAAGAAAAACATGGTTCCATTAGAAGTACCTTCTACAAGCTACAAATGACATAGGGCGACCACAACAAAGCTTCACAACAAGCCAATACATCGCAATATTGCTCCTCACCTTCTTCCTCATCTATCGTTGTAGAGCGTGAAAAACTCGCTTTGAAAGGAACTGCAGCCCTATCGAAGATCTTTCTTTTGACAAGGGCATCCTCTACGCCATCAACTTCTCCTGCAAGAGCGTCAAGAGTTGTTGAGGGTGGCAAGTTCGAGATTCGGGCGAAGTGAAGCATGATGCCCAGCAAAGGCTCCTGCACTGCGCATCCCCCTCGTCCTGCAAGGTGACTGATATGCCTCGACTCGCAATGCAGGAAGGTGCGCAAAGTCCAGTTAAGTATTTTCACATCTAGTAAGCGGAGTACCTGAACGACATCAATATTAGCCCTCTTTAGGAAAAACTAAGCCAACCTCGTTTGTGTCTCATCGCTACAATGTAGACACTAGAAGGCACTAGAGCCTAAACCCTAAACCGGAATGTTTATTTTTCTTGAGAAATCTGTCAAGTTTCTGAAAACCAGCACTTCATTTGGATATAAAAATGTTTGTTTTATCTGCTTCTAGAAATCACTGCATCATCTCTTAAAAAAAACTCAGAAGTTTGATTGCTGAGGTTTGTTGCTGACCTCTTAACCCGTCAATGTTACAAGGTGAATGCATCACTTAGAAATAATACATAACAAATTAACAGAAAGCAAAGCCCATGATGTAGATTTAGATGTGTGCTGTAAGCAACAATATGAAAGTATGCCAGCGTAGTTCAAAATGTCATTTTATAGAAGTCGTAAAAAAGAGGTATGAGTTTTGTATATGTCATGGAAATGAAGACGAAGCAAATAGATAGATGAAGTAGGAATTTAGTACACAGGAGATTTACCAGTGCAATGGCGCTAAAACAAGTGACCGCAACAGAAATTCGATTCGTCACGTTCCGCTCCTTCGATTCCTGAATGGTTTGTCACAATCCAAGATGGGTCGCAAGGAAGTGACTCTGAGGCCAGAGCTGAAGCATGCCGGAAGTCGATCAAGCTGTCTACACACGTTGGACCAACTTTATATGGAGCTTTGTTCGTACATTCACTGAAATAGCAGGGACACAGGGTGCGTCATCACCTACACAAAGCAGTCAGTACTAATTAGGTAATGATATTTGAGCTCTCAATCCGTAATTGAAGGTCATGTAATGCACCAGCAAGAATATAAAGAATTGTTTTGTGATGGAAGCTTACTTGTTTCGATAAGGATAGCATTCTGAACTACAGAGTCAGCATCCTCCAACCTGCAAGATGCGCTCCTCGTTTGCCGAAATTTGCGTAATCAGTTACAATACAAAAAATTATTTACACAAACAATTACGGTATCCTCTCGGAAAATTCCAGTGCGACCAATTCGGTCCCGGCAAAGAAACCAAATGAAAAGGAAGAAATTTGACATCTCCTTCTCGGGGCTCATACAGAAGAACTCATTCAGTCCATTATCTACAATGAACACGAGTGCTTGTCGATAAGCATTCCCCATTTATCCAATCACCAGCATTAGATCCTCTCTAACTTGTGTCAATTGTGTTTGGCGGCTCTCAGTGCTTAAAATAATCTCCACTCCCTAGCTTTATTTCCAGTGCTGCTGTTGAATCTGGGAAATGACAACACCACTCCACTTCTATCCTCTCTTATCTGCAGAGTGTAAAGTGACAAAAAGAGGGATTGCAATTACCAGTGCAGAGGACGTGAGGACGTCCGAACTTCAGTGCAGCGCAACAGATGGTACTGGTAGAAAACCAGAGCTCGTGACTAATGCTCTGAATCTGACATTATAGAATCCCATCCTGCCATTTGTAACATAAAAAATTGGAAATCAATTCTTGCCGAGATAGAGACTCCAGAACTTATCAGGTGATTTAGATTATAGACTTGATGCTCAAGAGCCAAGGACTTGAGCGCATTATTGAATATAATGTCAAGACATTCTACTCAATCAAGAATACCTGCATTTCCTGGTTGATCTAAGAATGAGAAGAAGATTTATGTACTAGATTACTAGTGAAGGACCGGGAAGGACCGGAAGGCTTGAGATGGCATCATAACAAACCTCTCTTCCAAACTTGTTAGAAATTCTTGCACTTGATTGTTGGAGCTTGCGGTTTCTCTTGTCAGATTTTATGAATTCTAGATTGGGTAATGTTCGGAAATGGGTGCAGTTGGATCCCAACGGGAGGATGCGCTTGACTATGGAGGGCTACCGCCAGATAGGCCAGATTGTGAGAGAACTTGCGGATGCGTTTTCAGGCAGCTGTGTGCTAGTTGTGCAAGAAGGAGGGTATCAACTCATGTATTCAGCTTATTGTGCCCATGCCACGGAAGGCCTCCTTGATCTGCCTCAACCTTTGCTCACCGACCACATGGGTGCTACCTTGAAGACCTGCCATCTTCCACAGCTAGGATTGCAGAATTGAAATCAAGTGCAAGAATTCCTAACAATCTTGAACCCAATCAAAGATCATCATTGAGGGAAAGAAATCATGTGCAGGCTAATATGTAAGGGCAAATCCAAGGCAACTCCAATCAAACATCGGAGTCACAAAACACAATATATCAAGATATACACAAAATATATACACAAGTATGATCATTCTTATGATAGGAAATAAAGATGGTACCTGAATTTCCCGACTGGAGTCTTGACCAACCATGAAGACGATCGTCTCAGGTTTGAACCCTCGTAACTTCACTTTTGCATACAACATCCAAATCATGCATTCGTTGGTGCATTGAAATCTCCTTTCCTTTGCAACGGAGGATACTCAAACCTGATCATTCTAATAGTAGCAAATCGGGAGGCACGCTCACTCACCTGATTGGAATCCTGACCAATGGTCAAGACGATCATCTCGGGCTCGAATTTGGACAAGGCGGGTACCACCAACTCCGCCATGGCGAGCTCGTAGCCCTCCTTGTCCCCTGTCCTGAACGCCAACGGCACGTTCAAGTTGAAGCCCTTGCCCTCGCCCACTTCATCTGTCAGCCCCGTCTGGGGATGAGAAGGGCCCCAGGAGCCGTGCTGCATGTGTAGGGAGATTGTGTACACGTCGTCTCTCTTGTAGAATCCCTCCGCAGTGCCATTGCTGTAGTGGACATTGATGTCCAGCACTGCCACTCTCTTGCATCCCTACCAGGATCTATATATCTAACAACTTGGTAAAACAAGGAAAGTAAATATCTCTTAGTTCTATGATAGAGAGTCTCTTTCCGTTAGAACACATAGATCAGCACAGACGAAGGTTCAAAAACTGGCATCCTGTTGTCCTACACTTACTAATCAGAAATGAATCATTTCAAGAGGATGTTTTATATTGCCAAATTCAAGTTTTGAGAGAAATGTGTCGATCTCTAGTTGGCTGGTTAGAGGACGGGTATAACTCAAAGCCCTTCTGCTGAATGTAAGACATTTTATAGACCCTGAACAACTGAACATTTGAGATTCAAAGAATCAACTTGCTATTATGTTGCACGTCCTTCTTGAAGCTCCCAAGTCTAAGAGGTTTAGGTGTTGTCCATAATGCCGAATCTGAGTTCTGAGACAATCATATCACTCTCTTGTTGATTGATTAGATGAAGGATGTAATGTTGTAATCTCTAGACCTTCTATTTAATGTGAATCTTTTTATCAAGCTAAAAATACAGATCTACCCATTCAGGATTCCATGAAATGAGTAGGTGTTATGCCCAATACCCTATTATTCCATACTAGTAACAAGTGTTGCTACTAGGTAAGTGAAAGTGTATGATATAAGAAGGTGTGACCTGATCTCTGGCGAGCTGCACTGCCAATCCAGCGTTACTGAGGAAATAGTAGCCATCACAATGAGTGGGCTGAGCATGGTGGCCAGGAGGGCGGACTAATGCGTATGAAAGCTGGTCATGACCATGAAGGAGGTATTGCATCCCTTGTTGCGCTGAGCCTGCGGCCAAGAGAGCTGCCACCCAAGACCCCGGACCCAGATGTGTGCCCGAACACAACACCTTCCCTTCCGCAGCATCGGCATCAATCAGCTTTTGCACGTACTCTACAAACCCAAGCCATTGATATTCTTTTGTCACTCAAAAAGAAGCATAAAATCAAAATAACCCTCATACATTTGCAATCGTATATAAGGTATATAAGGTGGAGGATACACAAGGTCCCGGTAGGTTACCTCCAATGGTAGAACTATGATAGCCGAAGGAGGGCTTGGTTGTCGCACCTCAGGGACAGAACAGAAGAGCCTGGAAAAATGGCTTCATGTGGATCCTTCAAAGACACATTTCCCTAATAACACACCAGGAACCACACGCATTGCACAACAACTATCAGAACATGGCAAGCACATAGACCACCATATCAAACAGAAACAAGTTGCAACCCAAGCCATCTACGTAGCATAAGTTGTACCCATTTTTTAACCTCTCCTTTCAATCTTGGCATGTGCTCGGTTATTGCCGTTTTTAGAAAGACTTCCAATCTATAGTCACCCTTTGTGAGTCGTGTGGAATGACTTTACGGAAAAAATAATTTGAATTAGTTGTGTTATGTGAGTTTGAAGCACTGACAACTTTGTCAATACCAATAATGTCTGTTCAACCGTGTTATTGCAATTTCTGTACGTACGCTATTTCACCTTTTCAATATTCACCATTGATTTGATTCATAATCTTTTTGTGCTCATGTTTCAGAGTTCGTTTGCAGGACTTGGGATTAAAATAACTAGTATGTCAACGGCGTCTAGGACTCGTGCATGTGAGATCGGTGAAAAGCCCGTACCCTGCCAATAGCCATGTTCTCAGGCGGAGAAGGTGCACTCGTTGTCCAGGCTTCACAGATTGGCTGCCGAGATCCAGGAGTTGAACCCCGCCTCACAATGCCTCTGCTTCTGTACATGCACCCATCAGAACTTAATATACATGAAACGGAATTTCTATGATTGAACTTACTCCATACACGTAGACTGCTTGTAGAGAAGGGCTCGATGTTTACAACAGACCAGATTGGAATAACAACTTTGTTTATCTCCAAGACTCAGACGCCAGGCTCTCTTGCTCCAGGAAAACCGGCGGGAACAAATGCCTGCTCCAAAGCTCTAAAACTGCCAACGTCTCGCCCCCACCTCAACTACATCCACATGAAACTCACTCTAGAAAATGTTAAACGCTAAGCAGGAGCACATGACAATATGGACTCACAGATTTCATTGCTCAACGGTACTACACATACACCCCCTTCCAACATACGATCAACAACACGAACTCTTTATCCCTTTCCAGGCCACAGACAGAATAGAAAACTCATGCTCGGACTGTCTTCATCCTCATCTAACGACTGCAGCACGGTAACTATAGCCTTCCACACCATTATACCAATCCATTGACACAACAACAGTTGTTGGAAAATCTCTTTCCAAATAATAAATGACCACATGCGCAACCAAATCAACACTGGAGGTCATGAAAGTAGCATGTGTCCTGCACAATGCCAACTTAGGATAAATGAGCAAGCATTATTGAATACAGTAGTACGATACTGTATGTTCGTTGAAAAAACAGGACTCAAGCTTCTCATCCTGCAACGATGGCAAATTTTCTAATCCTACACTGCCACTGAGGTTCAATACCAACAGACCGAGCTTATAGTCCTATACTGCCACTGAACCTCGACTTCAGGAGACCGAGCTACTAGTTGGACATTGCCATTGAACTTTAACACCAAGAGACCGAGCTTCTAGTCCTGCAACAACACCACATCAAACAACGAGATTGAACAACAACGACAATGAACAAGACTGAGCTTGTGTTCTTGCTACGATGTAACAACGACACAGACCTTTCATACAATATCAATGCAACTCAAGACGGACATTTCATGCAATATCGATGTAACAACGAGACGTACCTTCCGATCCTGTAACGATCAACTATATTCACGCAACTTCGATGCTGACTTCGATGTTCATAAGCTACTAATACAACTTCAATGCAGAGCTATTGATCAAGTGCAACTTTGATAGTGGTCAACATTGAACAACTTTTTTTCAGCAAGATCTAGAACTTCAAAATGATTTTTACATGTTGAGGTCTAAAGCAGCAAGGCCGCAGCAAGAGATTGGCGAAGGTTTCTAGGGAGGCAGAGAGAACGGCCTTTATTAATCTGGGAGACCAGTCCAACGGCCATGGACGAACGAACACTGAACATCCATCCACAGGAATCCGCTTTCAAAACTAGCGCTTCCCGCCACACGTCACTTTTTGAATTGGATTGCTTCTACAGCCACATCAAGGTTCTTACACATTCAGTGCTGTCAATTAATGTTTCATAGCTGTCTTATTTAGAACTCTCTGTGGCCACAATAATGGTTCCTTGACTACCTGACACTGTAACCACACATATTACCTTCATCCATTGCATAGGGTCCATTTCAGTTTCTTCTATGTTGCATTTTGAAACCATTAGTATTAATTTATGCATGCCGCCTTGCTTCTTCTTCAGATTCGTCAGATCTTTTTACAGATTGCGTGAGTCTGCTTCATGGCAAGCCTACAAGCAGCAATAGGGACCTACGCCAGTTTACTTCCTAAATTCATAACTAAATCACAACTGCTTCGAAAATTATGAAACCACTTGCATTTGATTCCGCCGTATCTTCTTTGCAACTGAAAAATAAGAAAAAAAATATTTCTAGATCTCTAATCCCTCAAAAACTCCGACTAGCTCGTAAAGGGTCGCTTCATGAGCCCACTACCTTACCATGAAAATTGGCAGTAGTAGGCCAAATTGAACTGTTAAAATAATACATTGTTCTAGTTGTCAACATGACTTCATTGTGTATAATATCAAAAGCTTAGCATCAAGAGTAGGTGTGTGGGATGCAGCCATGATTATTATTGTTATTGGCAAGATGGCTATGTGAAGTGCAAATGTTGAAAATAATGTATGGGCTGGTGCCTTGAAAAAATAAAGCTCTCAGAGGAGCATATGTAGCTTGGCTTACCTTTGTGCTTCACGAAATACCAGTGGTGCACTTAAATTGTTTGTATTTGTTGCTATTTTTGTTGATGGTTAGGTTAGATTGAGTATTGCTTGTGGAGTGGTAGTGGTGGAAATGGTAGTGGTGGGTAAATGTCATTACATTTAGGTACCCTATCTTTTGAGTGGATAGTGAGGCAATGATTTTTACCACCCATCCATTCAATTATTTTTTTAATTTTTAAAAAATTTAAAAAATTTAATTCTCTAATTTCTTTGTCAATTCGAATTAAATATTTTTTTTATTCCCCAACCCAATCCCAACTTAACCCAACCCAACCCCAACCTCAACCTCATCCAAACCCTAAACATCCCCCACCCTTAATTTGTAATTTGAGATTGATACGAGGTGATATAATTAATATGAGATTTTAGTGTGTACATGTATACATCTTATGTATTCATATTTGTACTCGTACTCATATCCATATTTATATAATATATATATTTTTATTTATATCCATATTTTATATTTGCATCTATATTCTATATATGTACTTGTATCCATCTTCTATATATGTATGGTACCCATCTTCTATATAAATATCTATATCTATATCCATATTTATTTTCATATACATATTCATACCTTAGATCAACGACTTGGAGATTGGTTTTATTTTTTTCCCTATGAGAAGATCTATAGTTTGAAAAAATTTTAAATCTAAAATGAGAGGGGGACAAGAGGAACAGAGTTGCATGTTTTCATCAGATAGTGTGACATGCACCTACTACAAAAGCCATATCTTCCTGCTTACAACACCCGATCTAAATCTAAGTTACCTCTCTGTTGCAACAGACAGTTTGGAAAATAGCTTCTGCAAATGTGTTGCACGAGTCCTCAAGGAGTCTTTTTAATTCCAGCCCTTCAGTGTCACCCTCATGGGGTGGTCTGTTCAAACTTGTGAACTTGGCATGTGTTTCACACTCAAAGCATCCATTCAAGTTCTGACATTCAAGAGCTCCAATTCCAGAGGAGCCCCTGGAAGTATGCCCATCCCTTAGAAATTTTCTCCAATTGAAACTAATTTGACTTAATTACATGATTTGATGTAAAAGTTTTGGAAAAGCTGCAAGTAGAAGCAGTAAGTTGATCAGAAATGCGGTGATGCATGACTTATGTGGCAATCATGTGCTGGTGTAGCCAAGAGATGTGGCCCCCAAAACACCCCATTGGGCTCCATTTCAAGTAGTGTGGAATCCAACAAGGGCATTTGGGGAGGCCTAAGCTTAGAGCATGGTCGAGTCCACCACATGATAATGTGACTGCAGCAGCTTCTTTCTTGCTATCATAGTTGCAACTCAGCTCATGGTCCACACGGTCCATTGCCAGAGATTGAAAATGTTCCTCTTCAAAGTTGGGCACCTGCTCCCAAGAGTGGTTAGAATGACAGTGGGTTTGATACTGTGCATGTGCCCATGGTGTACATTTATCATGCAGGCCAGGGGTTCAATGCAAGTTGGTTGCAAAATCAGTTAAGGACCTGATCCCATCTCCAATATCGTCCTAACCCAATAGCAATTCATTCTCCAATACTGCTGTAAGTTCAAATTCACAATAGCAATCCATCTATTTCATTCACTTGGCAGGACTTCTTAGCAAACTAGGCTGGCATGCCTTGTTGGGTCCAATGTTTAGGGCACTGCCACTTGAATGGACTGGGGTCTACAACCAACCATTTTGAAATTGGATAAGAACTTCATACACATGGATATTGTGAAAAAAACATTGATATTAAGGAGAGTTGTAATTAAGCACTCAAAGTGATCTCTCCACATCTCCGGAGTTAAGTTATCTCCTAATCATCATAATGATCCTATGTATTGCTTAACAATGCTTACCTCACTGCTATCCATGATTCCTCTCAGTTACAGATTGATTGAACTTCTGAAATTAGCTCACCAGTTGCGTGGAATTTGAACTGGTTGTACAGTCTGTCCTCTAGCTAACTTACTCAGTTCATCCTAAAATTGCGATTCCAACCTGGTTTTAAAAAACATTTACCATAGACTGTACTAGCTTGGGCAACACTCTCCACATGTGGAAGTGTAGAATGCATTGTGTAAGCTCATGTCGGGCCACGACTGGAATAAAATCTGATTTCTCATCATTCTGAGCCTGCAAAACTTTTGTGGTGGATAGAGCTCCACCGATGCCTGGCTCAGCCAAAACAGCTTTATAAGTTGACCCGGTATTAAAGCTGGCTTTGTGCAAATGGAGGTCAAGATGCCTGCCTGTGAAATAAATTTCATTTGTGAGCCAAAAGAGCATGGAAAAAAAATTCATGACTAGTACAACAGAAGACATCATGCAAGGCTCTTGAAATAGCCACACCAGCAACTATTCCCAAATGATTGCATGAGTGCGTCACAGGCTGTTAAACAAGTTAGTCCAGTACGAGTGGTTGTGCTGCTTGTGCTGCTGCTGCTGCTGCTCCTGCTCCTTTCGACAATCTCATCACCGCCTTTCAGAAACATACAAGACAGGCCTGACTTGCACCTCTTTGTTGCGGTACCGCTGTACTAGAAGATAATGCCCAGAATATCTGCACCTTGGGCTTCAAGTTCATGAGGTTGACATGCTGCAAAAAAACTTGGGCTGTCCAATATTCTTCATCAACATTCACCCATAAACTATGAGCTGGTCACCGTGGAAATTATCTGTTCGGATCCCGTGTGAATTGACCTCAACTAAGATCTCAATATATTCTTGTCTAAAATGTACTATTATTCTTGAGAGTCTAGGGTTGGTTTTAGAAATACTTGTTTTTAATACTTTGAATATTTATAGTTTTTTCACACAATGTTCAAAAAGTGCATTCAAAAAGAATTTAGAATCCCCTTTTGACTACCAACAAGATCCCATAATAAAATTCAATATAGTAATGGGAGCCATGTTGAATTGTTTATTTGGTTGATTTTTAAGTGTAGTTACTTTATTTTCTTGATATTATTGCATCCACTCACCTATTACTACCATTAGAGGGACAACATTTTGGGGGGTAGGATATTGTACAATAATAGCACGAGGGGTGCACTCCCCCTTTTTTTAATGTTAGTGTGCTGTTGAGGCAAAAATTAACAACCTCCATAGGATTGTCAATTTTATTGTAGTATAGTAGCAAAGGTTCGTTTACGGGGAATTTTGTCATAGATTGGGAAAGATTATGAATAAAGTAGAAATTATATAAACTAATCCCACAATTAGTCAAGATAGCCAATAAATATCAAATTCAATCACTAGATTTGTTAAATAATCACCCAAAAGAATAGACTACCAAATTCAATCACTGGATTTAACAAAATAGCCCAAAAATCACCAAGAATTTACACATAGACAAAGTATTATAGACAATTAGTCAAAACTTAAATTAATTTTGCTTGAAAGAATTCATCATACAATTCAAAAACAATAAAACTCATCACCCAAAGAAAATCGAATAAGTGGGAGAGTGTTGTGAAAATTGACAAATTGTCCAAGTATATGAAGAAGAAGGCTAGCCATCTGAACTATTCCTAAGACAAATTGTCACCCTTCTAATCTTGTCAAATTGACCTTGTTCAAATCTAATTTGTAAGCCTTTTTTATACTAGTGTGAACTATTTGACAACTTATCTCTTCACAATCAAATGGAAATGAGTTGACCTTTAAAAAAACATTAAAAGGACAAAATGACAAATTATGTAAAATTGTTTTGACTACATAGCCCTCTACTTAGCTCAATTGATGTCCTCGTCAATCGTTCTTGGATCTTCTATTGCGATGTTGATCTCCTTTTTATATAGAGAATAGTGTCATTTTTTTGAACTCCTTGACTTTGTTGTCTTGCTTCAAAAAGTGTCATTTGTTTGTACATTTGTTGTCCATCTACTTTTTCATTATACAGTAACTAGTAAAACTAAATTTTATTGATGAAGCATAAATGGGTGCCAAATAGAAAAAGAATAATTTCTATGACTTTGAATAGTCTTATTTCTTGACACTGTAGTTTAGTTTGATCTTCAACAAAATGTAAAATTCCAACTACAAGATGTCAATTTGATTCTCATTGATAACCATTTCATGTTTGTTGTGCACATCTTGCGAATTCTTCATTTGAATAACTTTATTTTTAACTTAAGTTGAACTTTATATATTTAAAGTTGATTAAGAATTTTAATAAAAATTACAATTTGTATTTTCTTAATTCAAAATAAATAAGTGAATAATTAAAGTAAAAGACTCATATAAGTAATGTGCTTTGATTTTCTTTTTAATTATTTTGATCTACATTCAAATCTTCATTTATATAAAATGATTTTTTTAATGAATTTACTAAATTTAGTTCAATAAATCCTTTCAAAGATTTGACCTTGGTTTATCTTTTATTTTATTTTATGACTTTAAAAATTCTTCAAATTAATCATTTCATTTTTCATCATTTTTATAATTCCAAAAACTCAAAATCCATGTTTATATTCACTTTTTATTTTATTTTACAAACACTTTAGATTCTCCAAGTGTCTTCAATTGTAATTAATTAATTAATTTCTTAACAATGAATAAAGCTCATCATTTATTTAATTATGAATATACATTATTAGAATCTTTTGCACATGCAACTTGATATTTTTCATTGTTTATACTTTATATTTGCTTTTATAAATATTATTCTTATTTTATTTCTCAAAACCAATAAAAATTCAAGTATTAGTATTTGCATAGATTGATATATTAGAATACATCTTTTCTTTTTTTTAATTTAATTTCATAACCTCAAATAATATACAAATTCCTCCAGGGTCCCAAATCATTATTAATAAACAATGATTTATTAAATATGATTTTATTTCATATACATATACTTTGTTTACAAAGCCTTTGGGATTATTGATGTAATATTTTATAAGTAAGAGATCCTCACACAATGGACAATTAGCTTGTTTTTTTAAAATGCAGTCATATGCATAATTTTTCATGTTTGTAAAATCAACAATCTTATTTATTGAGTTGCCAATCGTGTCTCTTATTACAATATTATTTTCAAGGCCAATTTCTTTCTTTCTTGAAATAATTAAGAGAAAATTCCTTGAAACTTTTGCTTTAGATATTCTTTTATCCTTATTAGAATGAATAAGCATTGTGCCAAATTTTAAATGATGGTCTATATTCATTTTTTTTACATTAATAATTTTCACAAATTTTTGCCTTTGAAATATCATCTTGTCCTTGAAACTTGTGACCTCCATTTGTAAACTCTTAAAATATTCTATTTGTGGCAACTTAAAATTTGTAAGAAAATGATCGTCATTTTGAAAATAACATTGAATTGCTTGGGAAAAGACTTTGACATTTGGATTTGGATTTAATTGTTGCTTAAGGTTTTCATTGACTTGCTTTAATGCTAAATTTTCCATATTCAAAATGTGAAATTGTAGAGCATGAAAAATATTTTCAATTATTATATACTCAATTAATTTTGAATGTTGCTTACTTTGAAAAATTCTAATTTCTTCAACTTTTTGAAGTTGGTGTTGAAAAGATACATTGATGGTTTTTATATTCTCCTTATTGCTTAGAACCATAGGCAAATCTTCTTTAAATATTACATTCTTTTCCGACAAATGGTTACTTAAGATTACACTTCAATGGTAACATTATTACACCTTTGTTTTAAATCTTCCATCAAACTAAGTAAAGCACCATTTTCTATTTTCAATATTTTTGTCAAATCTTTTTGTACAACTAGCTCATTTTCCTTTGACAACAATACTACATCCAAATTTTCATTTTGTTTAGTCATGTATTTACTAAATTTAGAAACATTGGACAAATCATTTTGAAGTACCTTAATTGAAGCTTCATAAACTTCTTTCATTTTCTTTGATTGTTCTTCAAATTTCATTGCACAATTTTTTGTTCATTTTTTAGACAAAGGACAAAATGACAAGTTATGTAAAACTGTTTTGACTACATGTGCAAACAAAACTTTGGACCCCCTATATACTTTTTGAATTTTAAATAAAATTAAATGAAAAAAATATGAATAGTTTTTTCTACTTTAAAAGTTTATGTTTTGAATTATTGATATTTTTATCTGTCAATAATAATTAGTTATAAATTTTTGAAGTAAAAAGATACACTAAAAAATAACTTTTGAATCCCTATATTATATAAGAAAAAACTGTCTAAAAAATGAACAAAAAATTCCTAAAAATAACTTTCTATTGAAAGCTCATTTTGAGTTGAATACTGATGCAATGGTCATCTAAATGTATTCTCTAAAAATATTTGAGTTATTTAAAAAACATGCCATTTTAGTGCATTTTTAACTTTTTCTAGAAATCATTCCATATTTTCTTTGAGTTTGAAATTTTGGAAGTAGAATCCTATAGTCATTAGTAAACAATGCTCAAAATTTGAAGTTAAAATTATAGTTTATTAGAAACCACTTGTTCGCACATGGTTTGTTATAGTAGAACTAAGTGCATCCCCCAAGAATAATAGTAAATATTTGTATAGTGTAAATGTTTAAAAATTAGTATGGGACAACATATTTTCACTATTTTGTGTAGAACAATCCAATGCCATCAATCATCAAATTTTGACATCTTGTTGGACCCTCCCTTTTGCATCAATCACCCATCCATTACCACAACCTCAACTCCTAAAGTTTTTTTACAATGTTTTCACCAAAAATGCTTTAAAATGGCCATTTCTAGTACAAGTATCAAATTTTGGAAAAAAAATATTTTTGGACATATGTAATGTAGGATCATATAGTCCGCTGGTTTGAAAAGATGTGGAAAAAATTCCAGAAATTTCTACCATGCAAATTGTAAGATATTAGTGTTTGAAGTAACAAAAATCCTTTTTTGGGCTTTGTGAAAAACTAGGCAACTACACTTTACAAGGTCACATTTGTATGAAAAAATGTTTAAAATGGATAGTTACTCTTTGGATTCATTCTTCAAGGCAAATTAGCTACATGCTTGAATATTTTCAAATTATTTGGAATTGTACAACATATACAAAAAATAGTGAATAGAAAAATGTAGAGAATGAATCAAAATATTAAATTGTTATCAATTTATTTATGGAATTCAAAAATGCCAATATCAATGGTTGTAATGTTGTAATAAACAATCTACACCTTATTTAAATTTTTTTTTCAAAAATATTGAAAATTGAGTTGTAACTTTCATTTCATTAATCAAAATGGAAATGGTTCAAAGCTTCCAACGTATAAATAAATCTAGAGAATCAATTATAAACTTTTATTTCTTGAAAAAATGATTTTTAAAGAATTTTTTTGTTGCCAAAACTACTTGTCGAAAGTTGAAAATTACATGTTATAAAATAATTTTTTAAACATGTAGTAAAAAATTAACAAATTGTTGATCCTTAAAGCCATTCCATGGGCACATATTATGTGAAAATTTCAGAGAATCCCCCCCCCTCCATTTGAAGTGAGTTGCCCAAAATCGCTACATTGCCAAAAAATGCAATTTAGGGCTTTAGGAATTAAAACCCTTTAGCATCGTGACAATGCACTTGGGGGAAAAGACATGTCAATGTATGTTATATTATATTTCTATCCACACTTTACTAATTCAGTCCCAACAAAATTTGAAAATTTGAAAAAAAATCATTTCTTGTCAGAATGTCTTGATTCTAATTGCAAATGACTTCTCTCAAACTTCTCAAATTTTGTAAAACATGTGAGTTGACAAATAGGCTTCTTAAAGATAATTAGATAGCTATATGTTTGGCAATAGGCATGTTGACCTTATATAATGTCATGACCTTCTATCATGATATCCCCCCCAAAACATGCTACTATGTAGCATTGATTTTTATTTAAGAATATATTTTATATTATATTTGCGTTATCTTTACAATACAATTTTTAAAATTTCAAACAACATTTCAAACAAAATTTATTAAAAATCTAATTATATACAAATGAGAACTTCCTTGTTTTCCTATAAGATTGAAGCTAGATCAAAATCTTTGATGAATTGGGTTTAGAAAAGAATAAAGGTCCATTTGCTCTTGGCATTAAGGGTCAGATTTGTGCTCAATGGTAGGATAAGTGAGAGCACATTCACACAAGGGACCATTTGAAAATGTCAATCCTATAGGGAAGCAAACATGGCGTAGGAAAAGAGTAGTGTCTAGTAAGATCCAACAAGTGCATTTTTTTAGTGCAAGCTCAAAGTATATGGAAACAAAGATTTTAGAATTCTATAGAGGTTCGGAAGTAGGGGAAGAATGAATGTTGTTAGATTATAGGGAACATCTAAAAAATGTAGATAGTGCTTGCAATCATTGAGAAGTGAACTAGTGTGGTCATAATTTTGAATTTGTATTGTAGCCAGATCAATTCAACCACATTGATCCATGTAAGTGCGTTGTGCACGCCCAGATTTGTCAATTCCCATATTCTATCAATTTCTCCACCATTTTAAGTTTACAAAATCTCTAACTTCTATTTCGTTTTGATTTTAGAGAGCACAAAATGGAGAGTTGGCTAGATTGTGGAACTTGTACTGCTCAAATTGCAATAAATACTTCTTGGGCAAATGGTGAATCTTCTTGATCTCCATAAACCTATGAGTCCCTTTCTCAAGGAATTCCACCTACAAAATATACACTTTGACGATCTAGTAGTGCCACAAATTAATTTTACCGTCATTGCATGTACGTTTGGATGTACTAGCTTACATGCAGATGGATATGTCACAAAAAATAAAAACGCCTTGCACCATTGTTGCATTGTATATGCGTATACTATGTATAAATTTATATTTGTTGTTGAAATAGAGGGTTTTGGGGGGAGCCTATTCCATCCATATGGAGTGGACTCTATTTTTTTTACCTCTATTAGACAACTATTTGGCATTAGTTTGCTTATTTCTATACTTAAAGACGTTTTGAGACTGTAGTTTGTGTTTGAAGTTGCCTAACTAAAAGGTGTTTGAAGTTACTTTTCTTTTGATTTAAAAAAAAAATTAGAAGTCCACATAAAAAATAAAGATAGAGTTATGGGGGAAAGGAGAAGGACAATGGATGAATTTAAGTTTATGTGACATTTTAGAGGTTAAAATCCACTTGCTTAGGTGGATGGTATAGAGGATGAAGTGGCGGATGAGGTGGGGGGTCTTTTTCTTCCTCCTCATGGTTAGCTTAAGAGAATTGAGATTTTGAAGAGTCATTGCACATAGTATATGGAAAATTTTATAATGAAAATTTGTGAGGTTATTCATTTTGTTTTTTGTGATTTTGAAATGCTATTACTCACTCAATTTGGAGTTTCTATACAAAAATTATGCTTAAAGAAATGAGAGAGGGATGATTATCATAGAGAGTGAAGGTAGAACTTTTGAAGACTCATAACTATGTGGCAAGGAAGTATTTTCTTATGAGATTTAGTGAGGTTATGTATTGAAATGTTAGCTTTTCAAAAAGCTATCATTCACATAATTTGAAGCTAGGGCCAAAAAGTTATGAGCTTCAAAGTGAAGTAGTGAGGAGTTGCCTTTCATTTGAGAGAGAACTTTGACTATCTATAAAAAGTCAGACAATATTTTAGTTTTGGTTGAAATTTAGAAAGTTGTAGGTATTTGTGTTAACTTTTTAAAAAGATATCACACTCTCTATTCCAAGTTAGCATGTGAAAGTTATGGGCTTGAAGAAGAGTGGGGATGAGTTGCCTTTGAGTTGAAGAGAGTAAATTTTGACCATCTATAGAAGTCGAACAATATCTTTGTTTGAGTTAAAATTTGTAGGGTTTGTAGCTATTTGTGTTAGCTTTCCAAAAAAATATTACACTATTGATCTAAAGCTTTGGAGTGGTTGTGGTACTTTTATTAGTGTTGGATACTTCTTCAAAAGGAATTTATTTAATTTATGTGTAACTTCTACCAACTTTATTGAAACATGTAACATTTTATTTAGTCTATATGGCATATTATGGAGTTATATGACTATGTTGTATTTTTTATGGCCTACATGCTATTATATGGGAATTTTATGAGCATTTATATGTACAAAGATACTTAAATATAGGATCCTTCATTTTCCGAGCCAAATCTAGTTGCAACTAGATTCTCCACGTTTTCCTAAGGCAAGGCCTCTCTATCCGACATTGTCTTCCCTCATAGTAAGTTCTTTTTTTTCCAAATCTCCCAATCACTTAACCTCTAAAGTTCCTTCACTATATTTTCACCAAAAACGCTCCAAAATTGCCATTTCTAGTACAAGTACCAAATTTTTGAATTTTTTGGACACATGTAATTATATGCTGACTTGAGAACACGTAGTAAAAATTTCAGAAATTTCTACCATGTGGATTGTAAGATATAAGCATTTAAATCCATAGAAATCATTTTTAGGGTCTTACAAAAAATAGGGCAGCTACACTTCACAAGCTCACTTTTTGATGAAAAAATGTCCAAAATGGTGGTGCTTTTGTGAATTCTTTTTTCTAAACAAGTTGGCTAAATGCTTGAAGAATTTCACATCATTTGAAATTGTACAACATATAGGAAAAAAGTAGTAAGTAAAAAAAAGTAGTAAGTAGAAAAAAGTAGAGAAAGATTCAAAATTCAAAAATGTTAAGAATTTAATTATAGAATTGAAAAATGCCAATCTCAATGGTTGAATTGTTGTAATAAACAATATACATCCTATAATTTTATTTTTTTCAAAAAATATTGAAAATTGAGTAAGATAAAGGACTTCAAAATCTATTTTAGAATAGAGAATCTATAATTGCCCGCAAACAAAAATTACTCATACCTTTTATCTCATTGATCAAAGTGGAATGAATCAAAGCTTTTCACGTACATATAACTCTAGAAAACCAAATTTAAATTTTTGTTTTCAAAAAATGCAATTTTTATTGATCTACTTGAACTACCCGGTCAAAAAAAAGTAACATATTCAACCATAACTTTTGATTCACATTTCCAAATGTCATGAAATCAAGGGGAGGACACTCTCCACGTTTTAGCAACCCATGTGCGGCGGAAAAAGTAATACATGTAATACATCTTAAAATTTAATTTAAAAAAAAAATTATGGATAGATTTTACTATTTTAAAAGTTTATGTTTTGAATTATTGGTATTTTTTTATGCTATTAGTAATTAGTTATAAATTTTTTAAGAAAAAAGATACACCATAAAATTGAAAATAACTTTCACACCTCATATATTATATAAGAAAAAAAATTTGAAAAATGAAAAAGAAATTCTATGGAATAGCTTTTTATTGAAAGTTTATTTTGGTTGAATATTGATGCAATAGTCATCTTCATGTGAGCTCTATAAATATTTTAGTTGGAGAACATGTCATTTTAGTTCATTTTTCAACCCTTTTTAGACAATATATCTTATGTTATTTGGAATTGAAATTTTTGTCAATAGAAACCTTTAGTCATTGTTAAACAAAGCTCAAAATTTTAGGATGAAGTTATAATTTATTCAAAAGTAAATAGGGGGTCAAAAAATCACTCCTCCACACGTGGGTACCTTAAATGTAGTGAGAGTGTCCTCCTCGTCATCTCAAACTTAAGGATAGACGGATTGTTAATAATTATCGTGCAGTTATTGTTGTTTCATGGGTTCGTACCATAATCGCATTGACTTAGTGTATTTTTATGCACGAAATTAGTGCGAAAACAATGAATATCAATAGCGTACAATTTATGTATTTTAACTATATAATTGTTGTGCCAAAACTGCACAACAATCATATAGTTAAAGTACATAAATTGTACGCTATTGATATTCATTGTTTTCGCACTAATTCAATGCGTAAAAATACACTAAGTCAATGCGATTATGGTACGAACCCATGAAACAATGATAACCGCACGATAATTGTTGCCAAATCGTAGGGTCTAAACTTTGTGATGGTGCATGAAATTTGGTGCATATGAAAGATATTCCTCATCCCCAATTTCTATTAAAATTTTAGCCTAAAATATATAAAATTTTAGTCACATGTACTTCCCAAAATTTCTATGTTGCCAAAAAACACATGTTCTTTTAGGGGTTAAGCTATGCTAACAAGAGAGATTCAAGTAAAGCCCATAGTAGTCTTTAAAGACTTAGTCCACATCCTTGAAATAGAAACCATCACCTACACTTTGTTAGCTACCCATTAGGAAAAAATTGAACCTACAAAGAGGCCTTGAGTTTTCTTACTAATTTTTATACTAATTGAATGAATATGAAGGTTACATTCTCATTAGAACTACCACTTGGCATGTGCTCCATTCTTCATGATGGAGCCATTAAAAGATTTATAAAATCATGGAGATGGATTGGGTAATGATGACAAATTTTTGAATTCATCATGCAATTCTGTGAGTGCCCATTTAGTCACTTGGAACTCATAAATTGCTTTTTGGATTTTATTAGTTTTGAATATAATTTTATATACAAAAAGCCCAAAAGAGAGTGAATATCCAAAAGAGAGTGAATAACCAAAAGAGAGTGAATAACCAAAATAGAGATGTCACATATTAATATAGCATTTGGTCCTAAATAGAGCATTTTTCTTTAATTATGACCAAATCTCGCATGTAGATAGGGTAGAAACCCCAAAATTGTATAAAGTAATCATGTTTAGTAATAAATTGCCCAATTTGTCTAAACCTGTTTTTCTATAATAAATCTTAGCTAAATTGGTCTGAGGGAACTATATGAGAATTCTAGTTTAGATTCTTAAAAAGAGATTGTTGTATCCCCATTCCATTAGTGAAATAGTAGAAACTTCAATTGTTAACCTATAGGTGAAGAAAACTCAAGACGAACCAGAAAAGGGCATCTACAACCTAAATATGGTGATTTGAGGTAAAAATCATGCCAAGTGTCTGTTGTAGCACAGGAAAGCAAAAATCCTTCTCTAAGGCTCAATATTTCTTAAAAGAGGCCTTAAAGTGACTCGAGCATCGTTCCCACGAAGATCGAATTTCCTAGATTCATAATTATCGGAAAATGGTAGAGTGATGGTTACGAAAACACACACACACAAAACCCCAAGCAAAACAATAGACCGGAACTTCCCCTTGGTCTCCTTGATTTCTTGGACAAACACGACCAGATCCCTCCGGTCCAATAATTACTAATACACGTTAGACCGGATTTTCCCGATCTAACAACACTGACCGGATTGATTCCGGTTTAACACCTACTTGTTTATCACATAGACTCTCTAACTGGTTAGTTTACTATCCCACAGCTTTACACTACCCTATAACTCTCCCAACACTTCTATTCACATACCTTTAGTGGTTGCCTGTATTTACGTTTTACAGACCGTAATCGGGATCCGCGTTTCTACAGATCTAACCTTAACCTCTAGTATTCACATCCGGTCCAGATCTCTACTCGTAACCATGTCGAGTTTAACCTCTCAAAGAGGGATCTGCTAATTGGGATTTAGGAAGGAAGCTTAACTCCTACCCTCTGATTTTAAAGTGTCAGAAGTTTCACTATGTGATCAAACTTTCAAAAATAAACTTTCAAATCCTACAAATGAGAAAACAGACCGTCCTCACAACTGGAAAGGAAATGCAGTCGTGTCTAGTAGGTCACGCAAGCCGGTCTAATTCCACCTAACCAATGCTACAACGACAGCCTACTGAGTTAGTCCTAAATCCGGTTTGAACTAGCGGGGAAGAGAGGGGAAACGAGTGTTGCGGAGGCATGCTAACCCTTACTCTTTCCGGAGAGTGGCCCTCATCCGTACTCCTTCCGAGTCCATTCCTAGTCCACACTAGAGATCCCTTCTGCCTCCATCCACACGTACTAATTCAATACTGGACCGGATAAACTCAGCATCCGGGTACACCTTGTATCCACTTACACTCACTTTCTAGCCTAGACTTCCAAAACACGGACAAGTGTCAAGTACACACAACTATGATTTGTTTCAATCACGCCAAGAGAGAACTCCCAAGTACTCATGAATATAAGAAAGTAAGATAAAGATGCACACCGGGACCAAAGAAGTCCCGGATTTAAATACTAAACTACTCCCTCAAAAATCCTAATCTAAAAGTAACGCTCCAGCCAATCAGGGCCAAACACGTTTCATTCCCTTACTATTTTCTAGCCTTGTTGACTTTCACTCAAACTCCCACTACTTCCGCTAAAAGTGGATCTCACATCCTATAATTACGGACCCGGTCACTTTCCAACTGCTAGTGGCTGTGTCACTCAAAAAGTAAACTTCCCAGAAACTTCCCTAATTATGTACAACTATCCCAAAACTTTAGATTTTCACCACCCTATCCTCAGAAATTTACCCTACGTAACTTCCTAAGTTCTTAACTTCTTCGTGGCCGGCCTCTTTCCGGTTCCGGTCTTCTGTCCCTGGCGTACCTTACCCTGAGCGGCAAGCTTCTTCTTCTTGGATGCTGCAGCCTTAGTTGCCCGAGTCTCTGCCAGTGCTTGATCCGGATCAGAATATGGCTCTGAGTCCTCCTCAGTACCAGATTCTTCATCCTTGTCCTCTTCTTCTTCTTCTTCCTCCTCGTCATCGTCCTCTTCTTCTATGTTGACATAATTGGAGGCTTCTTCTTCTACGTGGTTGGTGTAGGCGGAACATTGGCCCTAGCACTTTGAGGAGTGGTTTCCTCAATCGTTCTACCCTTTCCGGATCCTTGCCCCTGTGATCCGGTCTTCCTTTCCTCCATTGACCCAATTTCGCTTCCCAAAGCTAAGTTGAGTGGGGTGGAAGGAAATACCTTTTCTGTCTTTGCAGGAGGAGTTGGAGAAACTGGAGATAACTCGCTTAGGTCGATAAATTTGTTGCTCAGCCCTGGTTTGGGCACGTTCTTCTTCTCGGACGGTTCCGGTCCAGATCTTGTCTTTTCTTCAGCTGCGGCCTTCACCTCCTCCGATGGTTCCTTCGCCTTGCTTGTTGTCTCCACTTCTCCGGTCTTCTCTTCCTTAGCAGCCTCTACTGCTCGCGCTGCATTAAGAGCAACGTCCGTTACTTCCCCTAGTAGGGAAGTCATTTCTCCCTTAGGCTCCGACCGGATGGAAGAGCTTGGCACGTCCTCCACCTTGTCCTTCGCCTGAACTTCTTCTACGGTGACCGAAAGGGGTGCTGGTGCAAGTTCCGGTCCCGTTTCCGGTTCCTGCTCCCGCTCTCTTCGTTCTTCTACCTCCTTCATCACCTCGCGCAGTGGCTCCACTATTGCCTCCATCTTGCGGTGGTAGGATACTAGCGCCATCATCAGGTTGGCTGGAATTTGCTTTCCGGTCCCTGGTCTTTTATTTTCTTCCGGTTTCCAGTTTCTAATAAAAATCACTCTGACCTACTCCTGACCTATCTATGCCGTTTCCGGACTTTCGGTTTCCGGTTTTTGGTTACTTCTGTTAACACTATTATCTATTCTAAAGTAACCCTATTCTAGTATCCGGTTCCTAACTACTTACGGTCTACTTTTCTAACGAAAAACGAAAAAAAAATAGGGAGTAAGAAGCTCTATTCCCCTTATTTCCCTTCTAAACCTAAAGACTGGATTCCCGTGCTCCCACATTACTCCATTTTCACTTGTGAGCGTCCTCGTGAACACACTGAAATCTAGTTTTAGACCTCGGTGAAGTCTGAAATTTCCTTATCTTGAATCCGGGTCAGAAAATGATTCTATATTATACTTCTTCACCCTAGATCCATTGACTCTGGTATCCGTTTCAACTCCTCTCAGATCTTCCAGTTGGAGTGACCCGTTGGGGTAAATTTTGTTTACCTTATATGGACCCATCTATCTGGTATGCAACTTACCCGGAAAGTCTTCATGCTGATTATCGTATAATAACACAAATCCTCCTTCTTCGACTCCATGACCTTTGGATAACCTTGCATCGAAATCACTCTTGCATTTGGATTGAACTACTATAGTTCTTTCCAATGCTTCCAACTGAGCTTCCTCCAAATTCTCGATCACCAACAACTGGATTTGCAGATTCCGGTCTTGAACTCCTCCTCTTGCTGCCATGATCCGATGTGTCTCTACTTCCATCTCAATCTTGTGCAATGCCGCCTGTCCAAACACCAGGAAGAAGGGACTCCTTCCCGTGGTCGTTTTCTCTGAAGTATTATAGGCGTGCACAGCGGAAGATAGTTTTCGGTCCTAGTTAGTTTTGTGGACGGAAACCATCTTCAGCAAACTCCTCTCAATGATCCCGTTAGCTCGCTCCGTTAATCCGTTGGCCTTTGGATTGTAATAAGTCGTCTTCCTATACTTGATCATGTAAGTTGTTGTGATGGTCCAGATCATGTCATTCAAGAAATGTGTTCCTTGATCACTGACCAGCTCTAATGGATGTCCAAACCGCATCATAATTTCTTCAAATAAGAAGGTTGCTACTGTTGTAGCATCATTCCTCCTTGTGGCCTTCACCTCTACCCACTTGGTAGCATAATCTGTCGCTAAGATTATGTATTTCTTCTTTCTGGCAGTGACCGGATCAATCGGTCCAATGAAGTCGATTCCCCACTTTTCGAATGGAGTGAGAGGGATGATCGGGGTCAGTGGCCAGTGATTTCTGAAAGAGGGTGTGCCCGTCCTCTGACACTGATCACATGTGGCGATAAATGCTTTCACATCCCTTATCATCGAAGGCCACCAGTATCCGGCCATCCGGATCCAGTTTACGGTCGTAACGCCTGCAAAGTGTCCCCCTGAGGGACCAAACTGTAGAGCCGTCATTACCTGCTTCCTCTCCTTCTCCAAACACCTTTGTAACTGGTCATCTGCCTCCATCTTGAATAGAACGCCTTGTATTAAAGTATAAGGAGCTACCTTTTGCTGAAACACAATCTTCTCTTCAAGTGAATATCCTTCTGGAAATTTCTGGTTCAAAAGATACTGTAGTATTTCTTTGAACTTTGAAGTTTCCACTTCACCGATATGGAACACCGCCACCTCCTTTATTTCTCCAGAATCCGGTTTCGGTCTCCGCACTCTTTCTTGAGGAAACTCGTCCGGGAAACTAGCAGAAATGTCATTGGCCACTTCCATACCTCGCTGCCTGGAAAGGTAATCAACATTCTCATTTGCCTTTCCAGGTTTAACTACCACCTCGTAGTTAAACTCTTGTAGCAGCAATATCCACCTTGCTATCTGACCGGAAAGATTTGGTTTATTTACTAGATACTTCAAGGAATTGTGATCCGTATGGAAAACAACCTTGTAGCCTAGCAAATAATGCCGAAACTTTCTGCAGGCATACACCATGGCTAGAGCCTCCCTCTCGGTCGTGGTGTAATTCTTCTCAACTGGGCTCATCTGTCTACTCGCATAGTAGACCGGATGCTCAGACTTCTCCTTAGACTGCCAAAGGATTGCCCCTAGGCACCATCCTGACGCATCCAAAGTGACATGGAACTCTCGAGTCTAATCTGGTGGAGAAAGGATTGGTGCCTTCACCAACTGGCTTTTCAAATCTTCAAAAGCCTGCTGTCTTTCTTTCGTCCAGATGAACTCGACTTCCTTCTTCAGGAGTTCAGTTAATGGATTTGCTAGCTTTGCATATCCATCAATGAACCTCTTGTAGTATCCAACACACCCTAGGAATCCCGGGATCTCCCTTACATAGGTAGGTGAAACAAGGGCTAGGATTGCTTTGACCTTTTCAATGTCAACCTCTAGTCCCCTTTCACTAACTACATGACCCAATAAGATCCCAGATACAACTCCTAGGAAACACTTATTCGGATGTAGCTTTAATCCGGTCTCGCGACAACGGATAAAAGTCTTCTCCAGGAACTCCAAATGCTGCTCCCTTATACTGAACACTGCAAAGTCGTCAATGAACACTTCCAAAAAGTGTCTAAGGAAATCTCGGAAGATATTCATCATGAGCCTTTGAAATGTTCCGGGTGCATTGCATAGACCAAATGGCATCTGGTTGAAGGCAAACGTCCCCCATTCCGTCGTGAACGTGGTCTTCAACCGGTCAGCCAATCGAATGAACACTTGATTATATCCTGAGAATCCGTCCAAGAAGCTGTAACACTTCTGACCGGAAACATGATCCAGGATAATATTAGTGAACGGCAGAGGGAAATAATCCTTCTTTGTCGCAGCATTCAGTTTCCTGAAGTCTTGACAAACCCGGATCTTCACTTTTCCATCTGCTCCTATCTTTTTGGGTACAACAACAATGGGCGACACCCATTCCGAGTTGTTGACCGGGTAGATAAATCCTGCCTTCAGTAGACTATCAATCTCCTCCTTTACCATGAGTGAGTACTTTTTTAACCTATACTGACGTTGCCTGACCGGAACAGCTCCTTCAATGAGGTCTATCCGGTGCTCCCCCAGATCTAAGGGAATGCCACTCAAATCTAAAGATGTCCAAGCAAAGACATCTAAGTACTTCCTCAGCAAGTCCACATACTTCTTTTGCTCTACTGAATTTAAAGATTTTCCCAGGAAGAAGGCTTTTCCTTCCTGAACTTCTACCTTCTCATAATCAGAGGGGTTAATAATGTTTTTGACCGGATCCGGTCCCTGCTCCTCTGATTTAGCCTGGATCTCACTCCAAGGAAGGTTAGTTCTCCCATCTTTCAAACTAACGGTGGATAGTTTACCTTCTTCGATTTGCTGCTTGATCCAACTTGACGTCAGTGGGACACTTGCTTCTCCCAAAGATTTGTCCTCAACTTGTTTCTCTTTCTGCTCTGATAGGATCTGCTCCTCGGCTTCTCCAAATTCCAAGACCGGAACCGGAAAGTCGAAATCAACTTCCGTAATTCCGTCAAATTCTTGGACGAAGTAGGATGAAATGTTGGAAGAATCTTCAGCCTCCGACCAATCAATTGTGTAACCCTTTGATTCACTTGTTCCTCCCAGATGCTCTTCAAAACTCCAAGGGATCCGGATACTGGGTTTCTCGATTACGAATTCCTTGCGTCCCCAATCCACGATCACCCTTGTGGCATACAGCCATGGTCTTCCAAGCAAAATTGGAAATGGTCTTCTTTTGTCCACCCATATGATGACAAAGTTCAACAGGTAAGTTAGTTCTCCAATCCGGGTCAGGACCTGAGAAAGTCGTCCGACCGGAATCACTCTGGATTGATCTGCCATCCTTAAGACTTGGTTGGTTTGCTCAAATGTGGTGAATCCCAAGTCGAATGCCGTATCCTCCAGCATCAAATTTACTCATGATCCTCCATCTACAAGTACCTTAGGGATGGTACAACCCTCCACTTCTACCACGACCTCTGGTGGATCGTAATCTTCTACATTGGCGAAGTTGACAGCAACTGCCGGAAGTCTAAATTTCCTCTTCCTTCTCTTCAGCCATGCATTTCTGATTAGCTTTTGGTAGTTGGCGTTGTCATCAAGTAGTTGGCCAACGGTGACATTGGCTTTCTGCTCCCTAATGTCTTGCAAGATGTTGTACTGACTACACACCCTTTCTGGTTGAATGAAAACTGGGGTGTCATCAAATCTAACTCGTTTCGGTGAGCTAGGTGGACCGGAAACCGGAACTTCCCTTTCCTGTGGTATAGGATTGGGTTGCTCCAGGTCCTGTCTAACCTGCTTGCTGATGTCCTCAGGAACCTCTATAGGCTCTACCCCATTTTCTGCGTTTGCTAAGGGTGGTCCTAAGTTGGATTCATCTGAGTGATGAGAATCACTTGAATCCAGTTCCCAACTCCTAACTATTCTATTTTTCCTACCAGGTCTTTTCCTATGCTTTTCTATTCTATTTTTCTCGGTGGAGCTACGTGTACTTACTCTATGGACTAATGACTCTATTGCTATTGGTAACTCCACCCTACTATGTCATTTATCCGGATTCTCAATTCCGGTCTTCGAACCATAGTTTAGTGCCGTCTGCTCCCATGGTGGAACCTCTACTTGTTTGTAGATTACACGATTTGGGGTAGGTTTTGGACACTGAGAAGAATTGTGACCGTATTCCTGACAATTCTGGCAAGAAAGAACTAAGGGTGCACCCTGACCGGGTCTGTATTGACAGACATTGGCATAGTGATCTCCTCCTCCACAAATAAAACAAAACCCATAAGGTCTGGGTGGGGTGATAGCAACTTGGTTACCTGCCACTGGAGTTGACCTCGGTACAAAGTTGTTTCTCATGATTTGTTGTGGTGGTTGTCCCCTCACATAGGTCGGCTGAATCTGGTAGACCGGATTCATCTCCATATCATCTTCCTCTTTTGGATTGGTGTAGTAGACCTCGTCCTCTTGATTCACGTAGTTGACTCGCCTGACGAAAGGCCGGTTGCACTCACTTGGGTAGTGTCCCATTTCTCCACACCTCGGACACCAAATGTTTGTCCGATTTGTGGGTACGGTCCGCCTGGGATTCCGGTTCTCCGTCAAGTTCACCTTGATTGCCTCCAAAGTTGTTGCAACCTTCTTCATGAACTCCTTTGACTTGTCCTTCTCGATCTTGACTTGACCAAGAGCCTTAGCCTTTTCCGCCTTTTCTTGCTTGTACGTAGAATGATGATATCGATGTCTGGATTTGGATCCAAATGCTTCTTTCGGTTCCGGTCTAGAATCTTCTGATGAAGACTCCGAACTTTCACTCGACTTTGATTCAGAACTGTTGGAGTACTTCTTTCTTCTGCTCTCCTTCCGAGAGTGCCGCTTTCCCTTCCGGTCGCTTCTCTTCAAGGCATTCCGGATGGAATGAGATGCATTTTCATAGTTTTGGGCTGCTTCCATGGCCTCCCGTAATGTAGCTGGGTGTTGCTACCGGATGTGAAACCCCATCTTGTCTGGAAATCCTACAACATATCACTCAACTTGGACGTTTGGGTTTATCTCCATATCTAGCTTTTGAATGAGAGCCTTTACCCGCTGTCCATACCTCCTTACTGATTCTGAAGGTTTCATAGTCATGACACTAAATCGTCCTAACGCTCTGGCTTCTCCACTGGATTCTCTAAACGTTCTGACGAACAGGTCTGTGAGCCGGTCTCAGTTATTCCGGGTTGCGTCCGGAACATCTTGGTACCATTTCAGCGCCTCACCCTTCAATAGTCCTTGGAATATCCCCTGTTTGGCTTCAAATTCCTCTTGGTTGGCCCAAACAAGGGAATTAAACTCACACAACCAGTCATCTACATCTTGACTGTCGTCCCCTTTGAAACTACTATATTTTAGGCGAGTGGATCCTACCATAGTGTCACTTTCCGGTTCCGAGTGGACTGATTCTACCTCCTCCTCAGACTCGACCGGAATCTCCTGAATCTGAACTGTGACCGGTTCAAGTTCAGGAACTTCAACAATTACGTCTAACGCTTCAACTTCTGCTGGTACGGTGTTCCCAGACACAGGGTGTAATCTTGGGTTCATGTTTACGCTAGGTAGCGTATGAACAAGAACGTCTCCACGAATATTCTGGGTAGATCTTCTAGACAAAATTCCTTCTCTTCCCGTTCTATTCATGGATAAGTTCTATGTTCTCTGTTCAGCACTTCTCCGATATCCTCTGAATAGATTAACGAACTCAGATACTACACTCCTTCAGAAGTTTAACTTTTCGTGACCATCTCTTCCAGAGACCGGATCGCTAATTCTAAGTATTTTCGATCCTCGGCAGTGGCGCCACTTTTCCGTGTCGTAGCACAGGAAAGTAAAAATCCTTCTCTAAGGCTCAATATTTCTTAAAAGAGGCCTTAAAGTGACTCGAGTATCGTTCCCACGAAGATCGAATTTCCTAGGTTCACAATTACCGGAAAATGGTAGAATGATGGTCACGAAAACACACACACACAAAACCCCAAGCAAAACAATAGACCGGAACTTCCCCTTGGTCTCCTTGATTTCTTGGACAAACATGACCAGATCCCTCCGGTTCAATAATTACTAATACACGTTAGACCGGATTTTCCTGATCTAACAACACTGACCGGATTGATTCCGGTTTAACACCTACTTGTTTATCACATAGACTCTCTAACTGGTTAGTTTACTATCCCACAGCTTTACACTACCCTATAACTCTCCCAACACTTCTATTCACATACCTTTAGTGGTTGCCTGTATTTACGTTTTACAGACCGTAATCGGGATCCGCGTTTCCACAGATCTAACCTTAACCTTTAGTATTCACATCCGGTCCAGATCTCTACTCGTAACACTAGTAGAAAACAGGCTATCAATGACTGCTGTTTATAACTACGTAACCAGTCATTTAGGACACTAATGTCAATAGAATGACTAAAACTGGATTTCGGGCTCAGAGTCATTTAGGACAAGTAATTACGGACAAGGCAGTCATTTGGGACAAGACCATTCTTTTTCATCCTATACTGATGTGGAACTTCATTGGGGTGTGATTATATGGAGCACCTCCAATGGCAATTTGCCACGTGGCTACAGATCTAACATGTTGAGTTGGCAGTTTTTTATTCGTTGGTATTGAAGTGATTCTATTTGATGTCAAATAGGTTGTTGGAGTCATATTATAGGCTGCTGGAGTCATTTCACAGGTTGTTGCAATCAGTTTGTAAGTTGCTGGAGTCATTTTGCAGGTTGCTACAATTAGTTAGCAAACTGCTGTAGTCATTTCGCAGGCTGTTGCAGTCATTTCGCAAACTGTTGCAGTCATTTAGTAGGCTGTTGTAGTCATTTTTCTGGCTGCTGAATTTATTTTGTAGGTTGCTGGAGTCATTATATAGGCTGTTGGAATCATTTTGTAGTTACTATGTAAGCTATGGTAGTCATTTTCAAGTGATATTCATTCCAAAAAATGATTTGTTCGGTCACAATATTGTAAGCATAAATGACTACATTTATACTATTACTACATTATGTTTGCACTATGACTACACTATGACTATACTATAATTGCACTATGTCAAAATCTGAATTGTTTAAGTTGCCTAAATTGCATGAACTACCTAAACTCCTTGAATCGCCTAAGTTGCTAGAAATCAGGAATTGCCTGAGTTGCTAAAATTGCTTAAATTTTCTAAACCACCTGCATTACCTAAACTATCAAAATTGCCTGAACTACTTGAATTGCCTCAACTGCCTGAATTGCTTGAACTCCCTGAATTGCCTGAACTACCTGAATTGCTTGAACTACCTGAATTGCCTAAACTACCTGAATTGCCTGAACTACCTGAATTGCCTGAACTACCTGAATTGCTTAAACTGCCTAAATTGCCTGAACTACCTGAATTGCCTGAACTACTTGAATTCCTTGAACTGCCTGAATTGAACAACAACAAATAACAACAAACAAGAAGTAAACAGTAGAAAGCACTAAAGAAAAAGTAAATTGCTACATTCAAGAGACAAGGTTGGAGGTAGACCTGAACCTTCATTTACAAGCAAGAGGAATAAATGAGAGGAAGTTGATGAACAAGAAGCAAGAAGGAAACAAAAACAAGAAGAAAGAAGCAAAGAGGAGGCAAAAGCAAGAAAATATAAGAAGAGATGAATCTTGAAGAAGAAGGCAGCAGCAGCTGCAATGTGTGTTTGACAGCTGCAATTACAATATGCCACATGTCAATCTACATAGAAATAGAAAGGCGGCTGACCTAAAATCTAAGCCCTCCATTTACTATCAAGATACAATCTTATCCATCCATTCAAAGTCTAAACTATTCATTTTCAAATTGCCCATCTGATTCCACCATTTCAACCGTCCATTTGATCCATCCATCATTCCATCTAAGCCATCCATTTGATCCATCCATTTGATCCATCCATCATTCCATCTAAGCCGTCCATCTGATCCATTCATCTAAGCTGTCCATTTGAAAAGTAGTTTGTGACTTAAAAATGACTACAATGCAATTAGCATTTTATAGAGAAGCAAATAATAAATTTAATAAGTTCAATTTCCATGGTGTCCTATTGTCAGTCATTTTTTAGTTTTACTGTAGTCATATATTGTGCTCATTTTATGACAGCACAACTCAAATATGACTCAACGAAAACTGCATCACCAATAAGGCCACAGAATACAGATTGAACTATGGATGACACTAGTTCTGGTCGTTTGTTTCATCTGGTCGCCATCCACTGCTCTGGAAAATCACTACTAAATGACTACTGATTGTAACAGGTCAGCTTTGGCACCATTTCCATGACTGTCAGTCATTTTTCAGTAGCCTTTTAGTAACCAGTCATTTTTTGACTGGTTACATTTGACCCTGTTTTCTACTAGTGTAACCGTGTCGAGTTTAACCTCTCAAAGAGGGATCTGCTAATTGGGATTTAGGAAGGAGGCTTAACTCCTACCCTCCGATTTTAAAGTGTCAAAAGTTTCACTATGTGATCAAACTTTCAAAAATAAACTTTCAAATCCTACAAATGAGAAAACAGACCGTCCTCACAACTGGAAAGGAAATGCAGTCGTGTCCAGTAGGTCACGCAAGCCGGTCTAATTCCACCTAACCAATGCTACAATGACAGCCTACTGAATTAGTCCTAAATTTGGTTTGAACTAGCGGGGAAGAGAGGGGAAACGAGTGTTGCGGAGGCATGCTAACCCTTACTCTTTCCGAAGAGTGGCCCTCATCCGTACTCCTTCCGAGTCCATTCCTAGTCCACACTAGAGATCCCTTCTGCCTCCATCCACACGTACTAATTCAATACTGGACCGGATAAACTCAGCATCCGGGCACACCTTGTATCCACTTACACTCACTTTCCAGCCTAGACTTCCAAAACACAGACAAGTGTCAAGTACACACAACTATGATTTGTTTCAATCACGCCAAGAGAGAACTCCCAAGTACTCATGAATATAAGAAAGTAAGATAAAGATGCACACCGGGACCAAAGAAGTCCCGGATTTAAATACTAAACTACTCCCTCAAAATCCTAACCTAAAAGTAATCCACCAGCCAATCAAGGCCAAACACGTTTCATTCCCTTACTATTTTCTAGCCTTGTTGACTTTCACTCAAACTCCCACTACTTCCGCTAAAAGTGGATCTCAGATCTTATAATTACAGACCCGGTCACTTTCCAACAGCTAGTGGCCGTGTCACTCAAAAAGTAAACTTCCTAATTATGTACAACTATCCCAAAACTTTAGATTTTCACCACCCTATCCTCAGAAATTTACCCTACGTAACTTCCTAAGTTCTTAACTTCTTCGTGGCCAGCCTCTTTCCGGTTCCGGTCTTCTGTCCTTGGCGTACCTTACCCTGAGCGGCAAGCTTCTTCTTCTTGGATGCTGCAGCCTTAGTTGCCCGAGTCTCTGCCAGTGCTTGATCCGGATCAGAATATGGCTCTGAGTCCTCCTCAGTACCAGATTCTTCATCCTTGTCCTCTTCTTCTTCTTCTTCCTCCTCGTCATCGTCCTCTTCTTCTATGTTGACATAATTGGAGGCTTCTTCTTCTACGTGGTTGGTGTAGGCGGAACATTGGCCCTAGCACTTTGAGGAGTGGTTTCCTCAATCGTTCTACCCTTTCCGGATCCTTGCCCCTGTGATCCGGTCTTCCTTTCCTCCATTGACCCAATTTCGCTTCCCAAAGCTAAGTTGAGTGGGGTGGAAGGAAATACCTTTTCTGTCTTTGCAGGAGGAGTTGGAGAAACTGGAGATAACTCGCTTAGGTCGATAAATTTGTTGCTCAGCCCTGGTTTGGGCACGTTCTTCTTCTCGGACGGTTCCGGTCCAGATCTTGTCTTTTCTTCAGCTGCGGCCTTCACCTCCTCCGATGGTTCCTTCGCCTTGCTTGTTGTCTCCACTTCTCCGGTCTTCTCTTCCTTAGCAGCCTCTACTGCTCGCGCTGCATTAAGAGCAACGTCCGTTACTTCCCCTAGTAGGGAAGTCATTTCTCCCTTAGGCTCCGACCGGATGGAAGAGCTTGGCACATCCTCCACCTTGTCCTTCGCCTGAACTTCTTCTACGGTGACCGAAAGGGGTGCTGGTGCAAGTTCCGGTCCCGTTTCCGGTTCCTGCTCCCGCTCTCTTCGTTCTTCTACCTCCTTCATCACCTCGCGCAGTGGCTCCACTATTGCCTCCATCTTGCGGTGGTAGGATACTAGCGCCATCATCAGGTTGGCTGGAATTTGCTTTCCGGTCCCTGGTCTTTTATTTTCTTCCGGTTTCCAGTTTCTAATAAAAATCACTCTGACCTACTCCTGACCTATCTATGCCGTTTCCGGACTTTCGGTTTCCGGTTTTTGGTTACTTCTGTTAACACTATTATCTATTCTAAAGTAACCCTATTCTAGTATCCGGTTCCTAACTACTTACGGTCTACTTTTCTAACGAAAAACGAAAAAAAAATAGGGAGTAAGAAGCTCTATTCCCCTTATTTCCCTTCTAAACCTAAAGACTAGATTCCCGTGCTCCCACATTGTCCAACGGCACAATCGGTTCACCAAGATTTCCTTCAATTTGGAGGATTCCTTGATTACTAGAAATTAAAGGAGATAGCGGGATTTGATTCTTCTTCTTCAGATGTGCAAAGAAAAAATATGAGATTGCACATCTCTTGTAGAATTCCATGAGAGGTTCTATGAAAATTCGCGTTTTTTTCTAATCTCCAAAAGATCTTTTTTTGAGTGTTCAACTGTTGAAGTCATAATGGGAAATTCCTAGAAATTACCCAGGTTGCGATAAAATCTCACGAAAAATTAGTATAGTTTATTTTATGTTAATAATGAGCTCTAACAAGTTTTGTGGCACTTTGATAGTCAAAGACTCAAAACTGACAGGATCCTCCAAGATTGACAAAATTGAAAATTAAACGTGAAGTTGACTGGTGTATTGGGAGCATATAGAATCGGATTGAGGTCAAAACGGGGTCTTTTCTTACTCCTTTATACCTACTAAAGAGCCTAGGCTAGTTACTTTTCATAGAAAAGTTGATCTCCCAAAGTTGGATTTTTATCCATTTTGGGTTGTTTAGTTAGCACTAGAAATCTTTGTGGTTTTGATGCAGGAAAAAGGGGAGGGAGGTTCTTTCAAACTTGAAATGGCCTTTTGAAGTCAATGGTGCAATTCGTTTTCGATTTGGAGTCTTTTTCTAAAAATTAAAGTTTTGGACCTGCATAGAAAGTCAAAATTTGAAAAATTAGGATGAAAATCTTAAGTAATAAGTTCATCTTATGAAAATGAGAGGATGTGGGTGCCCTTGGGAGAGTATATAAGGGCACCCCTTCTCCTCTCAAAACACCCCTTGAACCCATTTTGTAGCCAATATTTTAGCACAATACCATGTTGGTCCAATAATTTGAACTTTTTGGCCAAGTTTGAACCAAAGTTGCAAAACATGTGTTTTTTGAAGCATTTCAAGCTCCATCTTTGTGTTTTTGTTGAACTTTGAAGGACATTGGGGTCCCTTCAAGGTTTATTAACATTTATTATGTTTTTGGAAGAGTTTTGTTAGTTTTGTTGGTTTTGTTGAGTTTTGAAGTATTTTTGAGAGATTTGTACTAACTTGTACTAATTCTAGAGCTACCTCTCTTTGTGATTGGTGATGCCTCTTAGGGGAGCCTCTAGTGTCTAACTTGTTGTGTATTTTTGAAGTTTTAACTTGTTTTAAGTAGTTTTTATCATTGTACTAATACTTATAGTTGTTGTACTAACAAGTGTTTTTTTTTTTTGTATTTAAATATTGCCTCGTTCTATTTGGGATGGTGAAGCTTTGGCTTCATGGGGAATAATTTTAGAAGTTTCTTTCCATTTTTCAAACTCACGGCGAAGCTTTAGCTTCATAAGTTTTTTGAAGTTGTAGAATTTTTTGGTCATTTTAGAAATCACGGCGAAGCTTTGACTTCCTATAGTTTGAAGTTCTTAAAATTTTGTGTTTTTTCCCCATCCTATGGCGAAGCATTGAACCTTAGAATCTTAGAAAAATTCCTCAAAAAATAAATTATAATGCTTGTTCATATTATTATTATAAATTATGATTTATAAATAAATAAATTATAATGCATTTTGTCATAGCCACATAAAATTTAGATTTTTAAGGGCTACCCTTGGTGTTCAAAAAAATTCCATAAACATTGTGTCAAAGGTTACAAATTAGAAAGAAAGTGGGAGATTTTAAGTCAAACCAATATGATAGTTCAACAACCTAGAAAAAAAACAAAAAAAACAAACCCATAGTTAGGAAGAGCCACTAACTATTGTTGGGGAAACCCCATCAACTGCCTTGCTTGCGGGTATCAACCAGCAAGTGGGTATCAACCAAGCGTGGCAGGGGCAATCGGGTGGCAGCGACATGAGTATCAATCGGGCGTGGCAGGGATATCAACTAGGCACCAAACTAAGACTGCTAGAGCACCGGAGTTCACTGAACTAATTGTTGGAGACTAAGGCTCCCAAACAGACTGAGGCTCCCCGAACTAAAACTACTAGAGCCTAGTTTGTTTTTATTTATTTTGGAAACTAATTGCTACCCTTTACAAACTAATTGTGTCTCTTGACATTGAATTGACAAAAATCTATAAAAATTAAATAGACTACAAGGTAGACAAGGGTAGGAAGAGTCAATTTAGAATTAGAGAGGAAGTTGGGAATTCTCAATTAGCAAACGTTTCCATTACCAAGAGAGAATTCAAAACATAAAAAGAAGATACGGAAAACATAGAACCTCTCATAGAACTCTCAAACCTTTCAAGCTCAATAGAATAGAATGCAAGGGAATTAGAAAGAAGTGTTCAAGTGATAGTTGAAGAGAAATTAGAGTTGATAAGATTTAGAAGGTACAAATTAGAGTTGATAAGTTAGTACAATTATTTTGTAGTTCAGAGTCAATTCTTAATACCAAAATAATTGAAAGGGAATAGTATGGAAGGAAAAGAGGTAAGGTTTAGGGTAAAGAGAACTTCAAGAATTGGCAACTTTGTAACAAACTACTACTTTCAAGCAGTAAGAAAAACTACAAAAACACTTTCAACTATAGAAAATGAGGAAGTCTGGGAACAAGTATATAACAACCTTTAAGATGCACCACCAATTGAGATAAGTGTTTGATTAGTGTCGGAGTTATTCAATTTCAAAGTAGTTCAATTAAACTAATAGGACCGAACTAGAAGTGTGATTCAGTGGTTGAAGATGAAGTTTTTCCTTAGATACAGAGTGATATTAGTCTAGAACTATCTCTTAGCTTTCTAAAAACATATTAAACTTAGAATTTGGACCTAAAATGAATAAAATAGGGTTGGATGAAGTTTAGTCATTAGAATAGATGAAAAATAGTGAGAGAAAGTGAAAGTGGAACAAGTTGAGTGAATTTGGGAAAGGAATAAATAAATAAACTTTGAGTGAAGAAAAATCCCAATTTAGACTTACGACGTGATAGAAAACCTATGGATGAAGTTTGATGTACCAATTAGCGGTCAAACTTCATCCGCTCATAACTTTTGATAGGAAAATCCAATCAAGTCAAGTTTTACAATTTTGGAATGAGTAAAAAATAACCTACAAGAATATGGAATTAGTTTTGGTTTGAACACAAATTCACTAATAAACCACAGTGGCCTAATTTGAGCTATCTTAGGGTTGTTCTAAGTCCGAAACATTTAGAAATTACAAAAAGATCCATTGCTTGGAAGGCACAATGGATTTGCGCTAAGCACCTTTAGGATCAAATTTACATTAAAATACAAGAGCCTGGTTGTGCTCAATTATGTACCAAGGGTAGATAAATAAACACTCACAAATCCATAGCTCAATTAGTGGGTTGAAAAGGTTCTTCCCACCTAAATTTATGAGATCGCGGAGATGGAATGGATAATGATAATGAATTTTTGAGTTCATCATGCAATTTTTGGTCCAATTAGTGAGTTAAAAAGTCTCTTTCCATCCAAACTTTTGCATTACAAAGCGGCCTCTTTTGAGATTCAATTTTTTCCTAATGACTTCCAATCCATTGAAATATATCATGTGGCCTAAATATTCCATCCAGTTAGAATAAAACTTTCATATGCTCAGATGTAGTTTTAAATTGTGAAGCTTTAGTCTAGCAAACACCTCCATTAAGTGAGCCTCTATGTTGTTTTTGATTCAAGCTATAGACAATAATGTCATCAATGTGACATTTCATAGAATTCCAACGAGAAAATACTCAATTTATAACTCTTTGAAACTCTGTCGGTGTATTTTTCAAACCAAATGGATGGAACCTCTATTAGTAAAGTTGGTCCTTTCCATCTTCATCAATTCCCTAAAACATTGTCTTTTATTTATCAACCTTCTTGAATACCAAATTGGTGATAACTCAATCAAAGATCCAAAGTACTAAACACCTTGACATAACTAATGGCATCAAAATTCTCCTTCAATATTGGCATTGTATAATGGTCTAACTTCATGAATTTATTAGTTCTATGATAGTCCTCACATATTTTTTGGGTCCAATTTCTCTCTCTCTCTCTATTTCTTGGATAGCATAATTGTCACTAACATATAGTTACAATCTAGTGAAATTCACTCCAACAATCTATCCTTCAATAATATTTTGGTTCAGGTTTGAGTCATTTTGTACTCTACTTCATTATACTTGTAAGGTTTGCGATAAATTGATGCATCATCCGTCAAGTTTGTACATACCTCTTATCTCTTCTACATTCCCAAATCCTTGGGACTAAAGACAAAACAATCAATAATCATCTAAAGAAACTTTTGCTCCACCTTTGCTTCATCCTCCATGCCTACCAATAGTGTTAGAGACGAACTAAAACAGAACAGGACAGAATGGAGAGGAAGTCTCCGAAAGACACAAGATAAGAGTTCGTCCAAGATGCAGATGTATTACAGACAATAAAAGTACAGAAGACTGGTTTAGAGTTCGAACAGAGACTAGGCGTTATGAATTAGAGGTCGAAAGGAGTTGTCGAGACTGAGAAGCTTTTCAGTCTTGACTGCTACTTATACTAGAGGATGTCAAGCTTCTTCCACAAGATTCTAAGAGCTTGGAAGCTTTTTCAACTATTTCTATCTATTGGGAAGCTTCTTGAGAAGCTTCTACAAACTCGAAAGCTTCTCGAGCTACTTTTATCTAAGAGGAAGCTTCTTGAGAAACTTCCACAAACTCGAAAGCTTCTTGAACTGCTTCTATTTTAGAGGTAGCTTCTTGAGAAGCTTCTATAAACTCGAGAGCTACTTGAAGAGCTTCCAAAAGGTTCCACCAGCTTCCACCAGCTTCTAGAAGGTTCCACGAAGTACAGAGCTTCCTAAGAGGCTTCCGCTATTTTTTTATGTTCGTGACATCACCCCTCCTTCTAGCTCCGAGATCCTTCGAGGAGTTGTTTCGCTAGTAGCGTCTTGGCTTTTCCAGGTGCTGATGATTAAAGTCTCGAATTTTCAAAGGTGCATTGGTTATATTTGAAGATGGCTCCCACGTTCGTTCTCTTATCGGATATCCTCGCCAGTGAACAAAATATTCAAGTTGTCCTCGCCGAATTCTTGAATCGAGAATGTCTTCAACCTCGCATTCTTGGTGGTCGTTCATCTCAATGCTAGATGGTGGAGCTTGAATTTTTCTAAGAAAATCAGATTCCCTATAGAGTTCTAGAAGGAAAGTATGGAAGACAGGATGTATCTTCATAGTTGTTGGCAAGTCCAATCGATATGCAACGATGTTAATCTGTTTCTGAATGCGAAACGGTCCAATCCTTCTATAGTCAAGTTTGTTGCATGGGTAGGAAGTCTTGATGTTGCATTGCAGAAGCCAAACCTTGTTGCCTTCTTGAAACTTAGGTTGCTCTTTTCTCTTAGTATCAGCAGCTTCTTTGTACCACACTTGAACTTCTTCAAGATTTGCCTTCATTACCGCATATAGCTCTTTCAATCATGATACGAAATTCTCTACTGCTGGACTCTCCCCCTTCCAAGCTGGCAGCATATCGATTCTTGGATGATAGCTGTAGTCGATGTAGAATGGCGTCTGCTGAGTTGATGCGTGCGTACGATTATTGTAAGCAAATTCTGCCAAGGGCATTAGGGCTGTCTAGTCATCTTGTTGATAGTTGATATTATAATGCAAATATTGCTCTAAGACTTAATTCACTCGTTTAGTTTGGCCATTTGTCTGAGGGTGAAATGCTGATGAAAGCTTGATCTTGACTTGTAAGATTTCAAAAAACGCTTGCTAGAATTTGGAAACAAACTGAGGTCTGTGATCAGACACAATATCTTCAAATAAACCATAATAGCAGTAGACATTGTCGAGGAAGAGCCGTGTTGTTTTTTCTCCGGTAATTGTCTTTCGACATAGTACAAAGTGTGCCATTTTTGAAAATCGGTCGACTAATACACATATAGAGTCAAACTTGTTTGAAGGTGGAAGGTCTGTAATGAAGTCCATAGAAACAGACGACCAAGGTTTCGCCGGAACTGAAAGTAGCTGAAACAATCCATAAAGATGATGTTGAGGGTTCTTCAACCGAGAATAGATGTCACAAGATAATACAAAATTCTTGATAGTTTTCCACATTTGAGGCCACCAAAAATCATGAGAAATAATCTCCAACATTTTGTTGAATCCCAAATGTTCAACTGTTGAGACGTCATGTTGAGCTTGCAGAATCTGGAGGCATAGTGGTTCGTCGGGAACATAGAGACGATCTTCAAAATACATAAGTTGATCTTCAATCTTGAATGTACTAGGATCTTCAAAATTCTTTGAAAGTTTTTGCTTGATATTAAGCACCAAAGAATCAGTGACAGAGGTTTTCCGAATTTCTTCCAAGAAAGTAGAATCGGTTGGAGCGAAGACGTGGGTTGCTCGCAAACAAAGGCATTCAGGCTTCAAAAGTGTCGTCCGTTGTTGATCATATGCTGCTTCTCCTTCTTTGGGAATAAGATTAAAACGTCAAGACAAAGCATCTGATAGCCCTTGTTGTTTTTCAGGTCGATGGATAATGCCAAAATCAAATCTGAATAAAGACATGTTCCAACGGGCTTGGCGACAATTTAGAGCACGAGTAGACATGAAATATTTAAGGTTTTTGTGATCAGTATAGACTGTCACCTGATGAGCAACGCCTTCAAGTAAATGACGCCAATCTTGAAAAGAATCTACAATCGTAAGTAGTTCTTTGTCGTGGATCTCATAATTGATTTCTGCGGCACTGAACTTCCTTGAACGAAAAGCAATATGATGGAGTTTTCCTCCTTCATCAGGTTGTGATAACATTACACCTAAGGCAAAGTCTGAGGCGTCTGTCTCCATAAAAAAAGGTTTTGAAAAGTCGTGATGAACTAATATTGGAGCCATTGTAAACGCTTTCTTCAAATCTTGAAATGTTTTTTTCGCTTCGTGATTCCAATCGAGGATGTCCTTACAAGTAAGTCGTGTGAGAAGAGCGACAATTCGCGAATAGTTTTTAATAAACATAAGATAAAAGTTTACAAAACCAAAAAAGCATTGGACATCATGTACAGTGTTAGGTGTTGCCTAATTTTGAATTGCTTGAATCTTCTTTGGGTCCATCAACACTCCGTCGCTTGAGATAATATATCTAAAAAATTCAACTTGAGATGCATGAAAAATGCATTTCTCAAACTTTACATACAATCCAACACCTCGAAGTTTTTCTAAAAGAAGCCTCACGTGTTTTTTATATTGGCTTACGTCTTTTGAATATATATCAGAATGTCGTCCAGGTAGCAAACGACAAAAATATCCAGAAATTCACAAAAGATATCGTTCATTAAATGTTGAAAGATGGCTGGTGCATTCGTTAGTCCAAAAGGCATAACATTATACTCAAAATGGACATACCTCATCCGAAAAGAGGTCTTCTATTCGTCGCCTTCTTTAATTCGCACCAGATTGTAAGCTCCCCTTAGATCAATTTTGGTGTAGATTTTTGCTTGGCTGAGTTGGTCAAAAAGTCCACCTATAAATGATAACGGATATCGATTTTTGATTGTCACCTTGTTGAGTCCTCGATAGTCAACACATGCGTAAAGATCCGTCTTTCTTCTTTACAAAGAGAATTAGAGCACCGGTTGGAGACTATGAATGTCGAATGAAGTTCTTTGCAAGGTTTTCATCAATATATTCCTTTAATGCAGCTAATTCATTTTTAGATAAGTTGTAGATAGGTCTAAACGGTAGTTGAGCACCTTTCTCTAACTCAATGGTGCAATCATATGGCCGATGTTGGGGCAACATGTCCGCGTTCTTCTTCTCAAAAACATCTTGAAAATCTTCATATTGCTTTGGAAGTTTTGTTGTACTGGAACTATCGTTTGTTGTTGGCGTTGCATATATCGCAAATACGGCTTCGGTCTTTGAAACACGTATAAAAGCTCGAGCTCCAAGAAATAGAGGTTTCTTTAGTTTACGTACAGAAGAAGTTTTTTGTTTTTCTAAAGTTTTGGACAAAGAAGGTTTGTGAGGAATAAATTCTATACTACAATTAGACCAATTTATATGAAGATTATATCTTTTAAACCAAGAGAGTCCTAAAATAATAGGGCTCGAAGGAGAACGGATAATATTATAAACTATATGGCTACTATAGTTGTTTATTGTTGTTTGTAACGGGGTTGTTTCATAGGTAATATTACTAGAAGCTAAGGTTTTTCCATCAATGACTTTGACATGTACCGCATTTGTCTTTTGAACTAACAATATTTTATGTAGTTTGACAAAAGATTCATCTATAAAGAATACGGAGGCTTCGGAATCTATTAAGGCATGGATTTCAATTTGCGAAGGACCTAAATGTATAGGTATCATAAAAAAAGGACTAGGGTTTGCGGATAGTATAAAACCTGAAGGTTTTGAAAGCAGTGTTGAATCCAGCCGCATGATCCCTACTGTGGTTGGAAGTCGTCGTTTTCCCATTGAATGTTTACACTCCAAATTCGAGAAGTACGTTGTTGCTTTTTAGGGCAGTTATCAATTTTATGTCCTTCCCCACAATAAAGGCATAGTCCTTCTTCTCTCCGACTTTTCTTCTCTTGTTCAGTTAAGGGCTTGAATCGAATTGCATCGATTTACATGTCTTCAACTTTAGATGTCTTGTTTGAAGTTCCGGTAGAAGCGGTAGCAACGTACTTGGCATATGGCCATGGCAAAGTTCATGCTTGTTTCTCTTGTTGTCGCTCAAATAATTGGTTGTCGCATTTGACAGCTTGAGAAATTGCTTCGTCGAGCGTCATAGGATCTGGCAAAGAGAGTAACAAATCCTTCACCTCATCGCGTAAGCCATGATAAAATTGACTTATTAGTGCTTGTTCTCCCCAATTAATATCGCAAGCCAACTAGCGAAAGTTAGAAGCATATATTAATGCTGGTCGGCGGCCTTGTCTTAAATTTTGAATCTTTGTTGTCGCAGCACGTGTCTTATCATGTTCGCTAAATGCTTCTTCAAATGCAGCTAAAAACGCATCAAAGCTGTCAAGAACTAAAGAGTTTTTTTCGTAAAGTGGTGCAAACCAGGAGAGTGCTTGCTTGGACAATAAGGCCCCCACAAATCCAATGCGAGCTACGTTTGTTGTATATCGTTGAGGTTGTAATGCCAAAGAAATTTGAATTTGGTTGACAAAGCCTCGGAATTTTGAATGCGTACCATCAAATTTGTCAGGAAAGCTGACTCTAGGCTCTATCAACGAGTTTACTGCTTGTAAACCCAAGCTTGGCAAATTGTTAGTTTGTATTGCTGATACATGAATTGGATCAATTGGTTGTTAAAACTTCACCTCCAAGTTACATAGTCTTGAATTCAATTCCTCATTTTGTTTGAACATGCGCTTATGATCTATGTTCATAGCCGTCAAAGCAGCCATGATAGTATTAAGTTTTGAGTTCTCCATAATTGCTTCGCTTACTCCGTCCATAGATGTAAAGTTCTAATAGAACACGTTGATAATGACTACTCGATCTCGCAAAATCGGGACAATAAATGGAGTAGGAAGAGCGAATATTCTCTTAAACTCTACCTTACAAAACCGATCGACAATTATCTCTCTAAACTCTTGCTTGGATTTACTGATAACACAAATATCAAGGTTGGAATTGAACTCTCGAATAGGTGGTCTGTTTAGATCTATAAACTTCTATACTAATGACATAGAAGGACCTTCAAGAATGAAGAGTCGCAAGCAACGACACCAATTTAGAAGTGGGTAATCTGGAACTTTTAAAACACTTTGTGTACTTCAAATAGAAGGGTAATCCGTATTCTACTTGGAAGGAACGAAGTTCTGATGACGTTGAAGGCAGTCTCGACAAACTGTTAGAGACAAACTAGAATAGAATGGGACAGAATGGAGAGGAAATCTTCGAAAGACATAAGACAAGAGTTTGTACAAGATATAAATGTATTACAGGCAATAAAAATACAGAAGACTGGTTTAGAGTTTAAACAGAAACTAAGTGCTATGAACTAAAGGTCGAAAGGAGTTGTCGAGACTGAGGAGCTTCTCAATCTCGACTGCTACTTATACTAAAGGATGTCAAGCTTCTTCCACAAGCTTTTAAGAGCTTAGAAGCTTCTTCAACTACTTCTATCTATTGGGAAGCTTCTTGAGAAGCTTTTACAAACTCGAAAGCTTCTTAAGCTGCTTCTATCTAAGAGGAAGTTTTTTGAGGAGCTTCCACGAGCTTCCAGAAGGTTCCACAAAATATAGATCTTTCTAAGAGGCTTCTACTATCTTCTTATGTCTGTGACAAATAGTTGCCAAATTTTCTTAGTCACTATTTCCTTTCTATCTTTCTTTTAAACAAATTTTTCCACCTTTGGTAAATATTATACACCATTCAAAGCATAGTTCTTTTTCTCCACTTTCACTATCACATTCCTATCTCTTGGGGATGCCCGAAGTACCTTAGTGAGCAAGGGGGACCTTGGAGGTGACTTCCTAAGCCTTGTAAGAGCCTAAAAAGGGAGAAATGGGTGTCTCTCGAGCAAACAAGGCGCAATAGTGCCCTAAATTTGAAAGATATGATAGTGTATCATACATGCTTGAAAAAAATACCTTGAGAATACGCATCCAACTGTTTAAATAATACATGATTTGAACTTGTGAGCTAAAAGTTATGGCTGTTCAAAGTTGATGGTGTTTTGGTGATGCCGGAACACTTAAGGGCTAAGAGTGAGAGGTTCTCAATGAATGTTTCATGGAAATATGGCATGTAATATATCATTGGAAAATTAAGAATACAAGAAAACTAGAATGATAAGAATTACAAGGTTTTAAGCTATGAGTCAAAAGTTATGGCCAAGAGAAGGACTGTAGTGAAGGTGTGATGCCTCTTTTAGTGAATCCAAATCTTTGAAGGGCCAGAACTTTGTGAGAAATTATTTAAATGAGATGAGTGAGCAGTCTATTAACATCTACTTGTCATGAAAATATCCAAAATGGGCTTGTATGTGGGATTTGGAGCTAAGACCACAAATTTATGCCGTTTGGAAGTCTAAACAATGGCATAACATCTTGATTTCGGTTGGAATCAAGTGGTTTTTACAATCCAAGTGTGCTTAGGAATCTTCTTTGATTTAGGACAAAGGGGGTCTATTGAATGCCACAGAAAGTACTATAAAAGAAGTTGGTTTCCTTCCTCTTTCCCTTTTAGAGATTTCGTGAGTCCTAGTGACTCAAGGGAGGTGATGCAAGTTCACCTCCAGGTTCAAAGCACTATGCATGGAACATTAGTATGGGTGTCTTATGGCACCGGTTGAATGGAGTCCCATTTCTTGCTAGGCCTTTTTTAATATGTCTTAAGATATGAGTCCCAATTAGTTACAAAATACAAGTAGCAAATATTTATGGGCTTTTGAGATAACATTCAAGGGCAGTTAGCACTAGTGGGGAATAGTGCCTCCACTGGGTGCTTAGACATCAATAGAAGTTCCGTCCCATGTTACCAAGTGACATGCTCGATGTCATGAGTGGGATGTGTGTGTTAGTAGTTCTGGAAACTAGGACTTGGTAATATAAATTGGAAGATAGGAACTAATACTGTGGATTCATGGCATGTACAATATTAATGAATTGAGATTCAAGTGACACTAAAAGTGGAGCATGGTGAGCTCATCTAGAATTATAAGGTGTTATTTGAGTTGCGATATTTGGTATTAGAACAGGACTACAATTGGGTGTAATGAGTCTTGGATTCATGGTAAAGATAAAAGCAATTGAAGCTAGAGTTTCAAGGCAAGGACACCAAATCTGTAGTGAAGGTCTAGAGCTTATTGTGTCCTTTTGTGAAAAGACTAAATAGAGAGATTCACTTCCTTTGAAACGAATGGCTTAAGAATTGAGTCCTATTGGAGAAGATAATTTGAAAACTAGTGCTAGAGAGATGTGACACTGCACTACTACTAGTCTTGGGAAGATACAATATAATCATAAACGCAAAGGGTGTGACCTTATGTTTGAAGAACTTGTTAAAACTTTTCAAGTAATGCAAGGTGAAATCAAAGAGTTTAAGGAGAAGGGTACTAGCTTTTCTTCACATAAGTTGTGCAAAACCAATATGCCATTATCTTTCACAAGCATTGGCAAGACCCACAAAGTCAAGGACTTTTTGGTAGAGTTGGAATTGTATTTTGAAGCACAAAAGGCCCTTAAAGAGGACAAGATCACCATTACTATGACTTTTTTTAAAGAACATGCTTTCACTTTTTAGACTCACTTTCACTAGACTCACTTTGGTAGACTCAATTTCAAGGTGAAAGTTCAAAGGTAATGGATAGCTTAACATGGCATGGTTTCAAAGAATTGATTAGTGACCGTTTCATTCCAGAATACTAAGAGATTTGTGATGAAGTGGCATTGATGAGGCTCAAGTAAATAAGGAGTCTTTGGAGTTATGTGTGGGAATTCAATGCACACTTAAATGTGCTTCCAAGGTTGGATGAGTTGACCAAGAAGATCATATTCTTCAATGGGTTGTAAAGTTGGATAGAACGTACATTATTTAGAATGCCTAACTACCAAAAACTTGTGTTGAACTGTTGAAGTTGGTAGAAAGAATTGGTGATGAAAGTCAACATAAGAAAACTAAAGAGGGGCCTTCAACATAGGAGTCAAGCAATTACTCAAAGCACAAATTGAGGCGTCATGTTTGGATGAAGAACAAGCACGAGGTGAGGGAGCAAAGTCAAGTGGGCCTAAAGAGGAATAAACTAAAGGCTTAGACAAGGGAGGTGATAAAACCAAATAAGATGCAAGTCAAATAACTTGCTACAATTGTGGTAAAAATGGTCATATGTGAGAGGTTGTATTAAAACCAAGGTCAATGCCCAAAGTATGTGCTCTCATATTGGAGAGTATATTCTTCAAGGTGTTTTTTTCACTTAGGCAAATGAATCCAAATTTAGTCCATGCTTGTTGTTCTTAAAAGGTTCCATAAGTAAACATGATGTTTCACTATTGGTGGATACAAATAAAATTTACTCGTTTGTGAATCTAAAACTGTAGATAACCAATTAGAACTTTGTTTTGTTATTTTTAGTGATGATTTTTGGTGTCTTTTATTACATTTTGACAAATATTTTATAAAATGAGAAGTCCAATTTGGTCATTTTATTTTGTTGTTATATCCAATTGGAGTAGTCAACAACTGGTTAAGTTGTATGTCAATGCCTAGTGGGATTAGGGCCAAGTATTACCAAATTGGGTATGTTGTCCTAATTGGGTAGGTGAGTGTCTTTATTCAACTTAAAATTTGCAATTTGAATGGGGAGTCAATTTGTTAGTCTTATCCTAGTTGGTGTGCTAATGATGAGATTGCCAATGAAGATGGTTTGAAGTCCTATTTAGATTTTTGGGTTGCAATGTAATTCCAATTAGGTAGTAGTTGGGGTGGTTAAGTCATCTCCTCTCCTATTTTGGTAACTGTCAAGTTCTAAGTCCTAGTTAGGAAGTTTCTTTGTCATTTTTTTACCCACTTGGAGAGAGTGTCTAGTGCGAGTCCTAGCCAAGTGTACTACATATTCGTTTTGTTTGTTTGTGTGTGCCCAAAGTTTGGGTGTGTATTCGTATATGTGAGATCCAATGATGAATTTTGTATGTCAAGCTGGTGAAGATTGGATTGTGTCTTAATCGTATAGTTTGTGTGTGAAAGAAAGAAATTTGTGAAATCCTAGTAGGAGTTGGAAGTTGTGACAAAATATTACGTTGTTGAGCAAAATTCAAATGTAATGGTGATGTATTCACCAAATTAGTTAATATAAGATAAATTTAACTAAATGGATAATTGTTGTGTGGAGTATGATGTGATTCAAATTGGAATATGTAGAACCTTATTTGGATTGAATGGAGGATATGTTTGAGTGAATTTGTGCCTAGTTGAAAATGTGTAGTGTTGTTGTAGTGATGTTTTTTATTATGAAATTCCAAATTGGATTATTAAATTTATTAGCATAGAAAAATCCTATTTGACCATTGTCATGTTGTAAATTTGTATAAAATATAAATTTGCATAATATAATATATTATTATAATGAGATTTTATGATTCAGAGAAAAGAGACTTATTGATGACACTTCCAGTAGCTTCAAGATGACTCTTGTAACTAATAGTGAATGATATAAAGAGTTCAACCTTGGATTAGCTTCATCAATTCAAGTTAATCTTCTTGATTTTATAAAATTTGTGATTCATTGTAGAGTTTGATTTTCAAATGTCGAATTGGAGGGTTTTTATGGAGTCGCAAGATCCCGAATCTCAATCAAAAGTGGAGCTAGAACTTTTTTTGTTTCAATTGCCGGATCAGCCAGCCCAACTAATGTCAATGATATTACCGCAAATCCGTCTACAAGAGGAAGGTGAACCTTCTTAGCCACTAAAACAACCTCATGTAGAGCAGCGTTCGTACGGCAATCTTCAAAGAGATGTCTGTGCTTTGGTGATTCTGGTTCAAGTCGGTTGTGTTAAATCAAACACTTAAGATGTGACTTTCAAGAGCAGTTTTGAGGGCCTTAATGAAGAGAAATACTATTGCATGGTTAGGTTGATTAGAGGAGGTTCTGACCATCAATGTTGGTTGAAAGAGCTATTGAATCCTTTAACAAAGGCCAAACGTACAAACTATGTAATTGCTATTGTCTGGTGCATTCTAAAGTTCTTGCAAATGGAGTATTCTTCTTCTTCTTCAACTTCAATTTTTACCTTTGTTTGGATTTTATTTTAGTATAGCGATCATTTCATATTTTATAGTTCATTCATATATTTAAATCGAAGGATAGAAGTTTAAACGAGATTTACCTACTAAAATTTAACTTTGGTGGTTGTTGGGCCTTTGGAGGTGAGATGAACCTTTTAGAAGGTCTTTCCTATGACTAATGAAGGTTTAAAGACCCATAGTAATTGTGCATGGGTTGCCCCCCCTACTCTAGGATTTATTTGGTAGGTATAGGAAAAGGAAATAAGAGACTTATAACTTTGAGGAGTCATAACTTTTGATGTATTTTGAATTTTGCAATGAAATTTGAAGAATTTTTTTCTGAAGTTCTTGTGCTTCCAAAAAGACCATTTTTGCTTGATTTGAAGTTGTGAGTGAAAAGTTATAAGCGAGTGAGTGGAAGAAGGTCTACTGCCATTTAGTTGAAGAGGGGCAAAGATTCAAGCGACCACTGTGACTTGTGGTTTTCACCTTTTTTTTAGATTTGGAAGCGTTAGAATAGTCTTCTTTGGCTTTCTAAAGACCCATTTCTTGAAGCATTTGAAACATTTTAGAAAAAATTATGAGAGTTTGAGTGAAGAAAGGTTTAGTGCCTCTTTATTTGGAGAATTTGGGTGAAGTTTGCAGGTGGATGCATTTGGTGCATCCTATTTGCTTTCATTTTCTTGCTTAAGTGTTGTTTGGGAAAGAGGATCCAGTGTGGATTTCTTGGCTTTTGTTTTGGTACCTTCCTCCGTGGCGAACTTTGTCCCATTTTGTATTCATAGCTAAGCGCTTTCAATTTTTAGTTGTATCGTGGTAGTAAGGTCGGGTTATTGGCCAACGAGACCATTGAGTGTGTACCAAGTGGGAGATGCTAGTTTTCCCTTGTGGTGAGGTTGGAGTGATGACTAGCAGATCATAAGGTTTGGTGGTGATGCAGGTGTAGGTGCAAGTGGCCTTTACCCTATAGATAATTGCAGATACCCAAGTAGACATCAAAGCTACTTGGAAGTGTTTGTATTTCAAGCTTTGGGCTAGCTGTAGATACCAATGAGGCTTGTAAGCTTAATCGGCGTTGGATACTACTAGATGCTTTGAATTTTAAGTGCAAACAAGGTTGTTAGTTTAGACTAAGTTGTGTTTTGAAAACAAGATTGGGTTTAGGAAACCTTACTTCTATCTTCTTTTTCTAATCTTGTCATTCTTAGTTGTAGCCAGATACTCCGTGTATTCTGAAGGAGACCTCTCTCACCTCGATACTGTCTTCCTTGGTACAAACTTATTTTACTAATAGGATAATTTCCGAGTAGATCATTATCCTCATTCAACAAGGACTTACTATAGAGTTGGGCTAGTAATTCAAGGAGTCTAACAAGTTCACCAAAATATAGTTTACCAAAGACAAGCCACACAAAATAAGTAAGGTGGCTATGAATGTGAAAGTGCAGTATGAAAAGTTTACCTCTATAGAAGATTTTACAGTATGTGATATAGATGAGGTAGACCTCATCTAAGAAAATACTTTTTTAATTACTTATAGAGTGGACATATGACATCGTCCCTCTTTGAAGATGGTTGCCAATGTAGATGGAAAAGATTTAGAGTTAGAAATAACTAAGGCACCCAAGGTGTTGGGGACTCAAATCCATTTTGTGGCTTTAAAAAACCTTAGTGATATTAGGTTTTTGGTTGTTAAGAGAGTTGGTGTAAATGGAAGAATGAGTAAAGTGACTAATAGAGTCACCTCCCTACAAAGTATTTAACAAATGTAATCCATAAGTTTATAGATGTTTTAATAACAGAGTTGCTTGATGCTTTGCCATCTAAAAGAGTACATCACAAGATTGAGGTGAACACTATATTCATTAAAATGAAAGTTTTCCAGAGAAATGAGAGTTCCAAAATACACTATTTTTTATAAATACAATAAATTTTATTCTCTATAGAGAGTGAAAAGCAATGCACTGATATAGAAAGAACGTATGCGAGTGCAAGTTCCTTCCCTAAACAATGAAATTTATAGAAAATAGCCATCATATATACAAGTATTAGTCTATATACTATAGAATGACAATTTGTAGAGATATTGAAAACTATACAGTGGATATAATTGGTAGTGTTGTACATGGTGCTCGAAGACTATGCTAGAGGCATCACCACCACTACAAATGGATTGTGTTGAATGAAGTGGCCGGAATGTCCAAAAAATGAAGCCTTGGTGATAGCAAGGTCTTGCAACCGCGTGAGTCAACAGAGGAGACTAAAATAGGAAAAGCGACAAGAGTGCAAACATTGTAGGTTTATAGATTTGCTAAAATTGGATACAGATTTGCTTCCTAGGTGGATAAGTGTATGTCGTACACGCAGTCCAGGCACAAGTATCTTTACCACATAAAATGTGATAAGTTGACATGAGTTCTTGTCCCAAGACCTAGGGAATTCTAGTATGTTGTTTTGCGCTCAAGTATTTGGATTAACGTAATTGAAAGAACTTAAACCTCAAAAACAATCCGTCGTTTACTTCTCACTCACTTTCCGGATCCTAAAACTATCCAGAACACAACTCAGATCTGGTCCATTCCGGAATCTGAATAAATCAATCTGTCTCAGTTTTTTATACCCATATTTTACCTTCAAAGGGTCCGTTGTTAGTCTTTAGAGGGGTAGGGACTTACCACTCATATTCCTTAGTCTCTCTCTACTCTCTCCAAAAGAAAACAAAACATCAAAAACACACATTGGTTCTAGAGGATGGCTTTCCTCATAGCTTTCCGGATTGGTCTGTAGGTCACATAGGATAGCACTGGATCTCCTATTACTACAACAATAGATCTAAACACACGGAACTTAGAAGATTTCCAGATCTTGGTTTCTAGCCTTGCTCATGTGGTTAGTAGACCTTCCAATGGGTAGAAATATTTCGTTGGCGGTTGCTGATCTCTGCACGGAATCCTCCTTGGACTCCCGGACTCGCATTCCACACCTGTCTTGGACGACCACCGAATCACCGTTCCAGCAATTTAAAGGCACCGCGCGCAGGTCTTCAATCACAAGTCTAAATCCCTGAACTTGTCACCTTTCTTAGCTAAAATCCGGTTTGCTATAGATCCAAATTCTGGCATTCCGCCTTTACTTGTCCTTTCTCACACCCCAATAGGCAGATGGACAAATATGAGAACACCATATGAGACTCAGAACGAAAGCCTAGTTATTCAAATTACTTTTGGAATGCAAATACAAAAGAATTAGCTTAGATATCAAAAGCTGGAATAGAACAAGCTAAGGTAGAATGCCTGGACAACAAGCTTGCCTAGCCATTTTAAAACACAAAGAAAAGGACCTAACAGTTACCAGAAAAACAAGGCAACGACCAAATAGACCATTCCGAACAAAGCGGAAAGCCGTTGGCCAACTGTCCCTTGAAAATTGGAATCCGGGCCCATGCTTGGAAACCCATTCCGGAAAACTTATTACTTAAAATTAACTTCTTATCTACCTTTGCGTGCCTTTTTGGAACTACATGCGCCTTTCTTCATGTGCGTCAAGTGTCTTCGGAAGGAATACTTGGTGGAGGTTGCCTTTGCTGTTGACCGGGTCTTGATCGCAAGGACGGATTGCGTAGTCTTAGCCAATCCGGATTCCTCTTCATCTTTGTCCGTTTCTGTCTCATCACTTGGAACGACCTCCTCCTCGAATTCTTCAATCTCTTGGATCTCCACGTCATCATCCATAGGCAAGTACTCAGCTAAGTTTACTACCGTATTGTCCTTTTTTGGAGTTGCGCTGGCTGCTACCTCCATCATATGTATAAAGCTTTTCAGAAACTCCCGTGCCGAATTCACCATAGATCCCTTCTGAGTATCCGAATCAGAACAAATCGGAAGGGGCAGCGTCTTCAAAGTCTCCTTTGAAATCAACATCTCCAACGGATCAAACAACTTCGTCTTGGTTGATCGAGCCTCAGAGTTGAGGTTTTAATCGTTTCGGGTCTAGAGCTTACTTTCTGAAATGCTGGAATGGGCATATCGATTCCAGATGGATTCCCTGGTTGTCTCTTGTGGGATGACGGTGAAGATGCGGAAGCATGATGAGCTGGTTCTGGTGGTGTTGTAGCTGGTTCTGGCAGACTCGGAAATATAGTAGTTGATACTTCTAGAAATGTTGATAAGTCGAGCACCCATTCGTGCTCAATGTTTTAAGATAGCGTTCGCAGCTCCCTCAGAATTGTCTCTATCCGTGCCTCGAAGTCCAGCAGGATCTTAAGTACCTTCCATATGGTAATGTGCCCATTTGCGAGTAGTCGATGGTTGAAGAGCTCTACCTTCATTGCTACTTCCACTTGGATGGGAAATGTGACCTTGATGTTCCGGATAATCCGGAGAGCTTCCACTTTGCGTTGTCGTGCCACCGTCGCGATCAGTTGCGCTTTCAGGTTGTTGCGTTCTCTCTCCAAACTTCAGATACGCTCTTCCTTCTCTAGTAAGATTTCCGGTCCGGGTCGTGTGAGTGCCCATTTGGTCACTCATGACTCAAGAATTGTTTTTTTTGGATTTTGTTAGTTTTCAATATAGTTTTATATACAAAAAGTCCAAAGAAGAGTGAATAATCAGAATGGAGATGTCACATACCAATATAGCAATTGGTCCTAGATGGGGCATTTTCTGCTATTTGTAACCAAATTCTGCATGTAGATAGGATAGAAACCCAGAAATTATACAAAATAACCATGTTTAGTAGAAATTTCCCAACTTGTCTGAACCTGCCTTTCAGTGACAAATTTTAACCAAATTGGTCCGAGGGAATTAGGTGAGAACCCTAGTATAAATTTCCAAAGATAGGTTTCAGTTTTCCCATTCCATTGGCAAAATAGTAGAAACCCCAATTGTTAGTCTATAGGTGAAGAAAACTCAAGACGGACCAGAGGGGGTCATCTACAACCTAAGTATGATAATAAGGTGTGAAGCATGCCAGGAGTCCAATGGAGCAATCGGCTCGCCAAGATTCCCTTCCATATGGAAGATTCCCTAATTACCAAAAGTTAAAGGAGATAGCGGGATTTGATTCTCCTTCCTTAGATGTGCAAAATGGAAAAATGAGTTTGCAAATCCCTTGTGGAATTCCATGAGAGGTTCCATGAAAATTCTCGGTTTTTTCTGATCTTCAAAAGATTTTTGTCCGAGTAGTCAACCGTTGGAAGTAATGAGGGGAAATTCTTAGGAATTACCTAGACTGCGGTAAAATCTCACTAAAAAATCAGAGTAGCTTTTTTTGTGTTAATAACAAGCTCCAACAAGTTTTGTGGCATTCCGATAGTCAAAAGATGCAAAACTGGCAAGATCCTCCAAAATTGGCAAAATTGAAGATTAATTGTAGAGTTGACCGGCGTATCAGAAGCATACGGCATTGGATTGAAGTCAAAGCGGGGTCTTTTCTTACTCCCTTACACCTACTAAAGAGCCTAGGCTAGTTACTTTTCCTAGAAAAGTTGATCTCCAAAAGTTGGGTTTTTATCCACTTTGGGTCATCTAATTAGCACTAGAAATCTTTGTGATTTTGATGTAGGAAAAAGAGGAGGGGAGTTCTTTCAGAAAAAAATGGCCTTCTGAAGCCAATGGCGCAATCCATTTGTGATTTGGAGCATTTCTCCAAAAGTTAGAAGTTTAAACCAGCGTAGAAAGTCAAAAACTGGAGATTATGATGAAAATCTTAGTTGATAAGATTACGGCTTAGGAATTGAGAGGGGGTGAGACACCTTGGAAGAGTATATAAGGGGGCTCATTCTTCTCTCAAATCACCCCTTAGGTTCATTTTGAACCGCCCCATTTCATTTGAATCCATTAAGTTGGATGTGGCCAATTTTCGGCCACGTTGCCAAATTCTCGTGTATTTCGGGCATTTTAAGCTCATTGTTGATACTTTTCAAGCTCTCTTGAAGAACATTGGGGTCCCTTCAAGTTTGATTTGAGTCATTGTGTTTTCGTGGACTTATTGTGTTGGATTTGAGTTGTTGTAGAATTATCTTACTAATCTTAAAGGAATTCCCCTCTGTACCTTGGCGATGCCGCTTAGAGGAGCTTTTAGCCCTTGAATGTATGTTCTTTTGATAAGCTAATTCCTTCGTGTTGTCCTTGGCCAAGTTCCTTCAAATCTTGGCTTCATCTTGGTTGTTTTTTGTCATTGAAACTTGGATTTTGGGTCATTATTATTGGATTTTTGGCTTGTACTAATCCGAGAGAGAAACCCCACTCCGTACCTTGGCGATGCCGCTTTGTGGGGGTCTCTGGAGTTAATTTGTGTTGTACTAACAATCCTTGTTTCCAAAGATTTTGTTTTTTGTTCAAATTTGTGTTGTATTAATCCATTGTTTTAAAAGGTTGTACTAACACATATATAGGAACTTGTATTAATTTCTAGTGGGAAGTGAAAGTTCTTTTGTTTTAAATTTCTTGTCCCATTGGGGATTGCGAAGCCTTGACTTTGCTTGTCTAGAAGTTATAGTAGTTGTTTTGGTAATTTGACAAAATCACGGCGAAGCTTTGGCTTTGGAAAGAGTTGGGAATACTAGAATTTAGAGTATTTAGAAATGACGGCAAAGCTTTGAACCTCCCCCTTCCTTGATCTTTTCTATGTAATTAGGCCTTTTGGCCTTAGTTTGGTCAAATTGTTATTTTTTACTAACCTTTCTTTAGGGCCGAGACCAAGGGTATAGTTAGACCGTTAAGAGGAGGGGTCAATACAAATTGAAGTCTAGAATCTCATAGTAGAGGTCAAGAGCTTTCCAAAAACATAAAACACAAAGAAATCCGAGCTAAAATGAGTAAGATATAAGCGGATGAAGTTTCAAACACTAATTAGTAATTAAAACTTCATCCATGCATATCTTTTAGTAGGAAAGTCCAAATTACAAGTGTCTTATAGTTTCGGAGAGCTAGAAACATGATCTATCTATCAAAAACAATAAACTTCTAAAAATAGTAATTTGTCAAAAGTCAGACCGAGAGCAAGAGCATATAGAAGTAGAAATTAGAGGAAGAAGTATGAATTAGCAAGCAAGAAGTAGTATTTAGTTTCCTCCTATCTTACTACTCTTTCTCTCTTCTAGCTTAAACTAAGTGGAGTTCAAAAACTCAATAGAATTGGTAGTTGTGAGGATTTGCAAAAAATATTGAAATTATTATAGTTGAAGTTGGAGAAGGAAGAGAGATCAAAAATATCTAGAACAACCAATTAGAATTGAGATAAGGAAGGAGAGAAGATTGATCAAGTGAATGTAGTCAAATTACGTATTTTTATCGAAATACGCAAAATAAGTGAAGGAAGGAGGAGGAGAAGAAATAATTGAATAGAATAGAATAGAATATAGGAAAAGAGAAGGGAAGGAAGAAGTTGAGAGAATTAGAACTTAGATTTGTATTTAACACCCTCTTTTAAACCATAGGCAAAAATATCAAACGATTTTGGAAGATGGCGGATGATGGAGCATTCCAAGATGCCTACAATTACCTCAACAACGAACCCAACTTTGAGGTAAAACATTAATTTCTTCCCTTCCTTTTGAATTATTGAAAATAGGATAAAATACCATAGGGCCGAATTACAAATAGGATTCAGAGTATCAAGACAAAGTTTTTAGTTAAAGATAATCAGATTAGATGGTAGATCTTGCTTGGAGGTTTCCAAAAACATCTCACACTTAGAATTCCGACTTAAAACAAGAAAGTTAAGAACGGATGAAGTTTAGAGTCTAAATTGGATGAAATTTTGACAAAACCAAAAATTTGAAACAAGTCAAATTAATAAAACAGAGAATATTAATCAAAATCCATAACCGAAGGAAAAACTTAATTTCAAATTGTAGATTAATAGATATTAATGGATGAAGTTTGAAGAACCATTTAAGTGGTCAAACTTCATCCATTGATAACTTCTAGTAGAAAGATCCAATTAGCAAGTGCAAACCCAATCTAGAATCCTAGAATAGAGAACTACATGAAAAAGGGGTAAACTTTCTAAAATTAGTAAAGTAAGAAGAGTCAAACCGGAACCAAGAAGAACAAGGAAAGCTAACTTAGAGCTTAGAATTGAGAGTAGAATGATAACTTAGAACCACAAGATTGTAGAGGAGGATAATTAGAACCCATCGGAACTTCAAACTCAAGAAAAGACTAAAAACCCAACAAGATATTAAAGGATGAAGTTCTAGGCTGGGATTGAATGAAACTTCAAATGATGTGTCAACTTAAGACCAAACTTCAAAGTTAGGTAGTAAGAAATGTTTTAAGTATATATTCAAAATCCCAAGGTCTTTTGAATTAGGGAACCAAACTAAAACCGTGGATGAAGTTTTTGATGAACCATTTAGCAATCAAACTTCATATACCCGTATCTTTTGCTAGGAGTGTCCGATTAGGGTAAATCTTATAGTTTTGGAAAGGGGAATTAATCATCTACAAGATGGAATACTTATTTTGTGTCTAAATCATATTTTGCAAAATAACTTCAGCGGCTCATCAGAATTAGGAATTACCAAATAACTAATAGGATAAAACTTAGTTGGGTTGGGTTTTTGCATGCTTGAAACATACTTAGGAATTAGAAAAGATCCATTGCTTGGAAGGCACAATGGACCAACGTTAAAACACCCATAGGATAGGACCGATTTTAAGAACCTGGTTGTGTTTGCTGATTTATCAAGGGTGGGTAAATAAGCGCTCACAGGCCGCCGTGTGATCTCTTCAATGATCCATTTTGGTTCTACTCCCCTGAATGCTTCATAGATTGTGACAAGGGTGGATTTGAAGTTCGGTTCGATACTTCACCATTTCCGGATCACTCAGTACTTCATTGAAATGGTAGAGGTGTTATAGATAGGGGCTAATGAGGCTTGACTTACTATGGGATATAGAATCGGCTAATTTTACTACTATGGTCCCGATTACTTGCCTCCAATTAATTGGCCTATCCTCTAGGGATCCGAAAACAGTGTTGGTCATTGTGATTGTGATTCGGATAGGCTTTTCCGGATACAGGATGGAAATCATGAACTCCCAAATCTTCCTCTGTCTTCCGTCCCTATAGTCACTAATGGCATACCCGTCTTTCGGGTTAGCATGCACTATAAGAAAACCTTGGTTTAGGTGACACTCAAAAAAACAATCGACGTCAAACGGAACGGATTTTAGGTGACGTTGAAAAAAACAACCTATATTTTTCATGTCAATAATGATGTCCAGTGGAGATAATTGTTGTCAGAAAAACATGGGTTGTTTTCTTCAACGTCACCTAAAATCCATTCCCTTAGACATCAAAAATTTTGGTTTCTTCTACTGATGGTTCCGGAATTTTCCAAGGGCGTACTTGTCCACCTGAGAAGCAAACTCGAATCCCGACTTGTCAAACCTGTAATCTTCTGCCCATATATCTGCGGACCAAGTTACAGTTGCCCTTTCACCCTTCTCTCATACTAATTCGGAACTCCATCAATGAATTCCTGAAGCATATCGTCATTTTTGAGACTCCAAGGTCCTTGAATAAACCCTAAACACCCCATCCAAGTCAGATCCTCATCTAGTTGTTTTCGGAGCTCCAGATCAATCGGAATGGTCGGAATGACCATCTGAGCTAACATCGTAGGCTTCCGTACTCTGGTGGCCATTTCTAACTAGGTGCAATCGGCACTAACTTCACCTCTCACTTCTATCTGGATCTCTAATTCACCACTCTTTTATTCACTATTCACATGTGCCATGTGGAAAACGTGCGCAGAAGAAAGAGGAAGAAGAAGCTCTTGGTAGTGGGTTTAAGTACCCTATGGTTCTTTAACGTTCCGCAAGAAAACGGGTCTCTAGATCGTTCACGTACTATTTTCCTAGTCTCTTTGGGCCGAAACCTAGAAATGGTAGATCCACGAGATTCGAAGTTTCCGGATTCCGTCCCTAGTTTCCGTCCAGTTCTGTTACAGTTAGTTTTTGGATACCACTATTTCTTGTTTGGCACTTATTCCCTACTTTTCTCCTATTCCTAAATAAGTTTTGAAAAAAATTCTACTAAATAATTCCTATCCTACACTTACTTTGCTTTTCCTGGATTTTGTGCACACCACAGTATACCACTAGAAAATTCCAAAATCCGGCTTACCCAAAGAAAAGATACACTTTTAGCAATTGTAGGGACGCTAGGCAGAAACATGTGCTAGAATTTTTGATCCCACTCTTGTATCCAGAAAAGCCTACCTAGGTTATGATCACAATGGCCAATACCTTCTTTGGAACTTTGGTGGATCAGCCAATCAACTAGGATCAAATAATTGGGGCAGTAGTGGCGAAGTTGACAGATAATGTTTCGCATGGCAAGTCCAACCCTATCAATCCCTACCTCTTCCACCTCTACCATTATAATGAGATATTGAATAATCCAGAGATGATGGCGTACCAAATCGGAAGAACGATCCTACAATACAAGCTCATGAAAGAATATGGATCAGAGCATCTGCAGTTGGATCCAGAGGAGGATGTTTTGGAAATCAGAGAAGAACCCATTAAGCATCAGAGATGCAAAGGAAGTCCACAGATCCGGCTTCATGTGGAAAGCTGCCTCTGTTGGAGGAATTGGAGCCTAACCAAGTTCTAATGTAAGAAGGGGAGTTAGATCCTTTCGAGAACGAGATCCAGTGGTTGTGCCATGCCAAGGAAACGTATGACAAAATGGCAGCCGGCATCCTCAAGGTTTGCAAGGTATTAGGAGGCATTGAGCCGGATCGCATCGTCGAGGAGATCAAGCAAAGATTGGAACTGTCGGTTCTGCAGGAGAAGGACAAACGAATCCGGAATCTAGAAAAGGAGCGCAATGACCTTAAGGCTCAGTTGACTTCAATGGAGAAGGAGCTAAACATGACACGACAGAGGGAGTTGAAAGCTCTTCGAGTCATCCAAAACCCGACAAAGACGATTCTGTATGCGGGAGATATAATATTGAAGGCCGAACTCTTCAACGCCAAGTTAATCGCAGACGGCCATATAATCGAGTCAAAGGTAGTCACAATCTTGGTCAACTTCAAAGCACGGATGGAGGTGATACTAAAGGAGCTACGTTCGATGTTGCAGAACCTCGATTATGAGAGGGTCCTAGACCTGTCCTTGTTTCTGAAGGTACCCGCCGCTTTGTTTTTGGGTCTACAGAATCTAGGCCTACAGGAATCAGCTCAGTAGGTGTCGACACGGCCTATTCTAGCCTAATAAGCTTGTCTTTTTACCTTCACCACATAAAGATCAGCTTGGAAACCCTTCCCCAAGCCAGACATTGATTCCAGAAGAAAAAAAGAAGATGCCACCCGGATCGGTCAAGACATCGATTCTGAAATTAAGTTCGGCACAAACGAAGACCTTCAACCCGTTGGGTGTTCGGGGTTCACAAGGGACCTTCAAGAAGCCACCTATTCCGCTCCACACTAACTTGGCTGGATGGATAGGAGCCATAACAAATCCGGCTCAGATCTTTCCGGAAAGTTTCACCCTCATGGTTCAAGCAGCAGCAATTCCAACACCAAAGAAGGACAACACCATAGTAAACCTAGTTGATTACTCACCTGGGGAGGACGACATGGAGATACAAGAAACTGAAAAATCCAAGGAGGAGTCCGCCCGGAGTGATGAGACAGAAACTAAGAAAGAGGAAGAATATGGGTTGACTAAGACAACTCGATTTGCACCTACAATCAAAACTCAATCAATAGCAAAGGCAACTCTACTCCCAAAGTCCTCTTCCCAGAGACTATCTATGCCAATGGAGAAGAGTAGAGGTAGTTCAAAGAAGGCACGAAAAGGTAGATAGTTAGGTAGTTTTATGTTAGTGAGTTTTTCCGGAATGGGTTTTCGTGTGTGGACCTGGGTCTTGATTTTTGAGGGACAACTGACCAATGGCTTTCTGATTAATCTGGAATAGTTGGTTGTGCTATTGCTTTGGTTTGTTGGTCGCTATTGAGCCCTTTTATTTTGATTTTAAGGGTGGACAAGTTGGTTGCCTTCTCATTCCGCCTAAGTTTGATCCACTCCAACTCTTGTCATCTGAGCTGATTCTACTTTATTTGCATTCCGGCTTTAATTCGAGCAACTAAGCTTACGCCCTAAGTATTTTTTCTTATACAATGTTTTCCTATTTGTTCATGGAGTGTGAGAAGGAACAAGTAAGGAGGAGTCCGGATCTCTAGCCACCAAGTCTTAGTTGAAAAGGACAACTAATTGAGAAATTTAGACTTGTGATTGAGGACTTGTGTGCGGTGCTTTTAAATTACTGGAATGATAATCCAGTAGGAACCCAGGAGGGGTGTGGATGCAAGTCCAGAAGTCTAGGGCGGATTCCGTGCGGAGATAAGCAACCACCAAAGGAAAATTCCAACTTACTAGAAAGTCTGCTAACCATATGAACAAGTCTAGAAACTAAAGTCCGGAATCTCTTTTAGTTCCAAGTGTATGTAGATCCGTCGTTGTAGTAAGAAGGGACTTAATACAATCTTGTGTGACCTACTGTCCAATCTGGAAAGTTGTGAGGGAGCCACCCCCTTGAACCAACTCGTGTTCTTGGTATTTTTGAGAGAGTGGAGAGTGTGTGAGGATTACGAGTGGTGAAGTCCCTACTCCTCTAAAGACCAATAGTGGACCCTTTGAAGGTATAACAGAGACATTGAAAATCGATATTTGGTAGGATTATTTCCGGGTTCCGAAATAGGCTGGATCCGGATTGTATTCTGGAGAGTTTCAAGATCCAAAAGTGAGTAAGAATTGAGGACGAATTGATATTTGGGTGAATAGCTTTTGGAACCAAGTAAATTCGGATACTTGCGTTTGGGACAACATACTAGAATTCTCTAGGACGATATTTCCTATCATCTTACCACGTTTGGTGCGATAAGGATACTTACGCCTAGATTGCATGTAAGACAGAATTCTAACTTAAAGTTCAAGACGTTTTTTATTTCAATATTTTTTTCCTTTTTTATTTTCCACCATGTGCATGGGTAATTATTTTTGTAATTTTTTGGGTTTTGTCAAGAACATTCATTTTTTTTAATGTATGTGTTCAATTACATCCTACATATAAAAAAAGTAATAATAACAAATAATCATGAATAGTCGACATTGAGACAATTTCCAACTTGTAACAATTTTTTTCATATAGGTGTTATGCTCAAGTCCATGACTTTTGCATGAGCGGTTCATTAAAGTACAGGACCTTTTTAAAAAAAAAAATTGATATTGTGGTCCATCTAAAGAAGAATCTTCTATGAATTTTTTTAAGCAGTAGTTATATTTCCTTGGTTCATACCAATTCTCCAAAAAGGACTATTGCCAATTTTTTCGATGTTTAGTGAGGTATTCATTTTTTTACTCCAGAATATGTAATTCAAATTTTTTTTACAACAAACCCTAAATCCTAAACTCTAAACCCTAATTTTGATTCTATAAATCCAAATTCTGAAATTCAAAGACTTTATTATTGAACCCAAAACAAATGACTTTAATTTTAGAAATGTTCAATGTTACTTTACACATGCATTATTCTATGGCACAAAAAAAGAAATTCAAAAAAATATCTCATCTAATTTTGAAAAATATAAATATTTTACAAAATTAAACATTAAGTTTGTTCTTTCAACATTGTGACTTCATAAAAAAGTTATGAAGTAGTTGACTTTGCCATTCTACCAAGTCCAAAAAGACTTGGAATAAGAACAAATAAGAAGAATTTTGCAAAAACTATGTGTAAAGTTTGCTGTCAAATGGAAGAAGAATCTTCCAAAGAAAGATGGCTTGAACTTTTCCCAAAAATCCTTTTCGTTGAAAATGTACTGCAATGTGGAAGACAAATCTTTCAAAAAAAGGATTTGTCTTTTACACTCCTTTTGATTTCGAGCGTCCCTTCCCCCGGGTAGCAAAACGTTATGCATTTGCATTGAGTTTATTCTTGCTTTGCAAATTTTGTTCTCTCATTTCATATTCACTTGTTGACCTTTGTAAGTGCTCCCTCGAACATTGTTTTTTTGCCAGTTGCTTTACATTGTGGTTTCAATTTTTGGAGTGCGTCATTGTTGAAGGAGGCGTCTTGTTCTTGTAGGTGAAGATCGTATTCTCCAAGAGGATAAAACATTCTTTTATTTTCTTTGCATCATTTTTGTTGTTGAATTAGTTTTTTTATGATGAAGTGATAGTGACAGATATTGAATTCAAGTGTCTTGTAGTCATTTCTTCAGTACGCATTCATCATCTACATCTTGTACTTTTCATTTTGACGTAGTCTGATATTTCAAATGTATTCATAGAATTCCAATTGCAAGTTCAATTCTTTCTCATATTCAAAAAAAATTTGCAATGTGAATGGATACCATAATAGCCATAAAATACATATCTATATTTAGAAAGATTTAGTAACTTGTGTAATTTTTCAGTGTATATGAACTAACTCTATTGAAATCCTATGAGCTAGACGTGCAATTTAGGTCAGTCCCACTTGAATTGCAATCCATAAATTGTACATTTCATATTGATCCGCTTTGAATTGACTTTGAAATATTAGAGAGTATAGTCTTGCAATTTAGGTTAGTCTGACCTGAATTGCAATATGTGAATTCTAAGTTTCCAAACAAAAAGTCATGTGAAACCGTTCATATTGAAACTAAAATAATACACAATACAGTCATGCAGTTCAAGTCGGTATGACCTGTATTGCAATCTAAGAATTGTATGTTTTTTATTAAGTCATACAAAACCGTTCTAATTGAATCTAGTCGGACCAGTATTCCTCCAGTTAGCCCTTAATTCGCACCAAAGGCCCACTTAGAGTAAACCGCTCCGGAATCGTTCCTACGAGGACTTGAGGTTTACAGATCTATAGGATGACTCAATCTAAGCATTCACTTTCTCTTCGTCAGACTACTCCGGACTATGGGTCCAGTTCGGCCACTAGTGCTGGATGGGTTTCGAAAAAGTCCGGAAATCGTTCAGTGCCCCTTCCGGGATCCCAGGGTTTGGGTGACGAGTGGCCAGATCCACCGTCCGGATGCTTACCGTGTCCGGAAACACGCTCTCTTTCTCTCCCTCTCTCAATCTCTAACACTACTACTAACCTAATTCTTCATGGACCGGAAGTGTCCTCCTGTTCTGTCACCTTACAAATCCGGAAGGCTTACCGGATCAGGTCACGTAGGGACGGTCAAGGACTACAACGACATTCTAACCTTAACCGGGCACTGAGCCTCCCGTCGACCGGGTGGATCTCCTTGTACTCTCTCGGGCTTGCGCCGGGGCTTTTAACTCTGTTCTACGGGGAATTCCGGCAATCCGGAATTCGGGCATATCTTGTAAAACTCCCGTACACGGAAGTTGCTAGCAGCCTCTCAGATACCCTTTCACCTAAGGTCGTATCCTACTCGTAGGCTATACCGGCATCCGGGCAGTAATACACTAACACTATTGTCGGAACCATCCGGGTCGATCTCCCCCTCAAGTTAGTTACACCCGGAAACCACTCACGAAGTCGACTCTTGCTACTCAAGATAAGTTCTCAGTCTCCAGAAAAGCACGAATGGACCCACCCCCCCCACAAACATGTACCGAATACAAAAGATAAGAGAATAGATACTTCCAAACACTTGGACTTAAACTCAAAAAGATACAATGCTGAAACTATGGGATGGATGTGAATGACCAGAAAAGCCAGCAAAAACCCTACTTATACTAAAACTAAGATCATCCTAAAAATCCCACAAAACATTCCTACCGGTCTGCTAGATTTCCGATAAATCCTAGATCCTATTTTTTCGGCTTTTGACGGCCGGACTCCGGTATTGTCGCTATTCTATACTACTGTACACTATTCTTTGGGATCTTGATCCGGGGGAGGAGCATAGTCCTTCAACAAATCCAACTTCATCTCCTTTCGGCTACTCCCCAGAGAAAACAAATTTGGACCCCTTTGTCCCCATCTCGGGACCTCCACGATGTTGGGGTCCCTGTCTACACTCTGGGTCCCGACTATCGGAACGTCCGGACTTCCCCGGGAATCCTTCTGGGTCTTTTTATGACGAGGAGAAGACTGTACCGCCCGACCACTGTGAGCCTCCAGAGAAGTATCCGTCAGGTCAATGGTCGGGGTCACCGGAAAGAGATCTTCGCTTCTTTGGGGTACTACAACACCTCAGTCCACTCCTTCTGGCCTTCCGAGTGGTGGTAAAAGTTCCGGATCAGCCGGTACCACCGGTAATACTTCAGTAACCATGGGTTTCAAGTTATTGCCTTCCGTAACCACCAAAGTTTGCGCGGAGGGGGAAGAAAGAGTTACCGGATCAAATTCAGTGGGAGCCAAGTACTCCATCATCTCCCGCATATCTGCCCGGGATGCGTCCATCCATCTCGCCTGCTCCAACAAGCACTTGATGATGTGTACACGACTTGAGCTGGCGGCTGTGTCGAGGTTGGCTTCGAACAACCAGGCTTTGTTGATGCAGTCCGCCGATACTTTCAAGGAATTTCGGAGCCGGACCACACCTTAACACAATGCCGCTATCTGCCGGCGGTGGTCCCCTTCTATGAGTCGGGCCGTCTTCTAGGCTATGCGTAGATTGCTCTCCAATCCAACGCACTTGGATTCCGATTCTTGGACTCGGTCTAGCAATGTCTGGTTCTCCACACGTAAAACCCCCAACTCCATCACCAGCCGCTTCCGTTCCTCTATTAGGAGGCCGTTTTGCTTCTCCGCCGCCATCAACACATCCGTCCTCTGGAAGATGGCGTTCCGGTTAGTCAGTGCCATCTTCCGGCACACCCGCTTGAGAGTCTCCTCGCAATTCTCGAGAAGCTTCATGAGGTCATCCGCCCGCCATACAAGGTGCTGGGCCATTTCCGTGATGTCCTCCAGCAGCGTCCCCCCTAGTTGCATGTGGGTTCTATCTCCCTCTTCTGCCTCCATAAGCCTGGTCCGAGAGGGTCCGGCCTCGGCCTGAGTGGGACCAGCTTGCGGTTGCACCGGCCCAACCGCTGGTGCAGAAGGTCGGACTTCTTCAGGGGCTGGTCTGGTCTCTGTCTTCCGGTCCAAAATTTCTTCCTCTAGTGGCTCCGGCGCGGGAGGATCTTCTGTCGGATTTACCGGTGGAGTCCTATTCTGTCGTTGCCTCTTCTTTAGAGGAGTAGGCGGCTCCTCGTCCTCCGTCTCCTCATCGTCTAGTCCGTCACGAAGGGAAGGTTCTTTTCCTCCGTACTGTTGGAGCTGAACTAGCTTCTGGTAGGCTGTGAACCATTGTCATGGTTCACCTCTAAGATGATGGAAAATATAAAAATTATGTGTGAGATTTCAAGTTCAAAAGTGTTAGTTCATTAGATTAAACTATAACCATTAGTTAGAAGGCTTTTAATACATTAGATAGGAATCTATTTCAAAATTACAAACTAAAAATATTTAAAAGATAAGAAATACAAAAAGGGAATTGAAAACCAAGATTAGAAGTTGAAAATAGAGCTAAATATAAATTGAAAACCAACAAAAAAGAAGAAATATGAAATGCACAAAAGAAGCCATCAAACATATAACTACTAGGAAGGCACTAACATAATGATAGGAGTACTATTTTAGGTGAAAATACTAATTAAAAGGTATTTTTCAATAAATTAAGGATGGATGAAGGTAATTAGGAGTGTGAATTAGTTGGAAAGTAGGTAAAGGTCGAATTAGGGTTAGGAGTTTTTTTTCCTCTCTCTCTCTCTCTCTTGTGTGTGTGTGAGATTTTGAAAAGAAGGATGTTAGGAAGTGATGGCAAGAAGTTAGGATAGGATTAGAGCCAATTTGTCGAGTAGGTTTCCACTTTGGGGGGGGGAAAGTGAAGATTGAGGAGAAATGGGGGAGAGGAAGTATGCTGCCGCGGCTAGGGAAGCGCGCCAACTTTGCGGGCATCCAGCGGGATTTCTACAACGAATTTGAGGCTGAAATTTGGAGGGATGAAGCGCGTGGAAGTTAGCTTTCCAACAAGCTATAGCTCGTCCCCAACGGAGATGGGACGAGATCACGGCAACCGATTTAGTGCGAGGAGGTCTGCTGCCGCGGCGAAAGGAGAGCACCAACTTTGCAGGAATCTAGCGGGAGTTCTACAGCAAGTATGAAGCTGAATTTTGGAGGGGAAGTGAAGGGTCAAGGTAGATTTCCAGGGAGACTATTCTCAAGCCAATTGGACAAGTATAGAGATGGCAATGGCCGTTTTAGTGGCCACTGGTCTGCTAGGGGACTGAGATGATGTTCACTCAATGTTTGTACTTGGTTGAAGTGCAATTTTGATTGCAAGTTTTATGAAATTGTTGGTTGTTTTTGGATTATGTGGGTGGTGAGCTTTATGGACAAATTGGGGTGAATGTAGAAGCACTCACTTAAGATTTAAGAGACATGTAAAAAAAGAGGTGGAAAGAGAGTGGGGTTGAAAGTTTTGGATGGGATTAATGTGTGCTGGAATTTCTCAATTAGGGCTCAAATCTAGCCCTTGGAGCTCTCAATTGCACTTTTGAGCTCAACTTTCACCTAGGAACATACCCTAATTCACAAGGTTGGTGAGGGAAAGAATCTAAGGAGGTTTTAAGGCAATTGGATAGAAGAAGATGTGCTGGAATAAATTTGAGATGCCAATTTTACCCATTTTGAGCCCCAAGTGGAAGTTTTTAAGTGCCATTTTGACCTAGGAGGATGCTACAACTGCTTAGGTGATGTTTTAGAATATTTAGAGAGTGTCATTAGACCTTTGAGGAAGTTGGTCAAGCTACCCTTTTCCCACCTAATCTCATACACATGAAAATTGGATAAAAAACTTGATAGAGTCCATTGCTTGGAGGCGTTAGTTAGAGGTCCCATACACTCCTCCCGGCCCAACCTTGTAGATGCATTTTGCCTCACGGTGAAATTCACTCACATAGGCACTCTTTTCATTCGCCTTAAGTAGGGAGTGATGGGCATATAGATGGGAAAGGTACGCCGGAAGTGGGCTCTGACCCTTCTTCCCCGACCGGAGGGAACGCACAAGGTCCCCTATTAACTCGTAGATGATGGTTGCCCAATCCATCATCATTTTACCTTGGAGACTCCCCAAAATGGCAGAGGCCACCTTCGCTACCACTCGCCACGGCTTGGTCGGGTGGAGGATAGGATTAAGGAATGCTATCACATCCCGATACTCCGGATTCACCAGGTCGGAAACCTGGTGACCTTCCTTCGGATTGGCAGGTGCTCGGAATTTGCCCTCCATAACCTCCTGATTCTTCTCCATGACCTTGTCCGGCGCCTCTCGGAACTTGTAAACGGCTCTCCACGTGTTAACCGACCACAGTTCTGGTTTCGCGCGGAGGGTGGTATCCAAGATACTTCTTTTCGGACGAAGTAAATCAGACACCAAGCTCTCCTCCCTGATGCCCCACGGAACCTCCATGAGCCCCTCACACCCCATGTTGATGAGGTTCTCTCGTAGGCGCACCAACCGGTCCTCCTCAGTAGGAACCTCCGGCACCACCTTCATCACCGGAATAGTCTTCGGCCGAGGTGGCAGTGGCGGAAGTTCATTGTCTGAGTCCTCGGGCAGATCCTTCAGCTTGCGCCGGCTTGCCCTGGAAGACATTGTGCTTCACAAAAAGACCTCACACAATCCCTCTCTACCTCTCTTACTCACAAAGTTTCACTCCGGTAACCCTTGCACGATCGCAACTCACACAGTCCCTCAGTCTACCGGAATTCTCACAAAGCTAGGAAAACAGAAAATACAGGTGGAAGGAAAATAAGGAAGTACTCATGCCTCCTGCCAGCTACAGTCCTCCTCTTATACTGGCCAAATGGACGGTCAGTCGGATGAATGTACGGAACAGGTTTTGGCGGCAAAACCCTAACCCTAGTACGGATCCGGTTTCCGGCTTTTAGGGCCGGCGCCGTCATCCGATTTCCGGAACTTTCTAGGGTTCCAGAATTAGGTTTTTAAACCTAATGAAATTTTTCCGGATTCGGAGATCTGATATTTCTAAGTTTCCTTAATTTCCTATGAGAACTCAAAAACTTTCCTTTTTAAGGGAACAATTTTTGAAATTTCTCGTCATATGCTAGTGTTCTGGGTCTAGCATATGGAATCACATTCCCACAACGCCGCCAGAGAAGGGGACGGAAGTCCAAGTCATTGAGGACTCCAAGGAAGAAAGTGCCCATTCCACGTCCGGAACGGATGGGGATAGCGATCCGTCTTCAGCAAAGTGCCACATTCAAACTCGAGCAACGACGAAGACGACCGCAGGGAGGAGTGTTAAGGGGATGCCGACCAATTAGACGGGCAGCCGCTCAAAGAAGACTCGAATGCCAAGGCATTAGAGTTTTTAGGGCAAATAGTTTTGGATCCAGAACAGGGTTTCCAAGCGTGGGCCCAGGTTCCGGAATTTTAGGCAAGTAGCTTAGGAATCTCCGGTTTTCTCGGGACAACTGGGGCTGATCTTTCTAGATATCTCAAAGGAGTTTAACAATTGGTTGCTTGGATTTCTAGGTTTCTTTTCGGGCTTTTAGGCTTTAACTTTAGGTTTTTCAGTTGGTATTTAAAGGCAAGCAAGTTAGTTGTCCTGCATTCCATCCTAGCGCTTTTAAATATGTTATTTCATTTCCTTTCTTAATCTAAGTTAGTTAGGGTACCACTAGCTTTGCTTTGTTTATAGAGTTCTAGCTAGTGGATGAGTGTGTGTGTGTTTGTGGTGTACCTGAGTACTGGAACAAGAGAGAGACGGATGAGGAGGAATCCGGGTCTTGAATGACGGATCTTTTGGGTGTTGGGATAGCCGGGAAAGGATGCAATCTGAGTGAAGGAGTGTGAGCGTTATGTGCCTTTAAATTGCTGGAACGGTGATCTGGGTAGAGAAGTAGAGGTCCCTACAAATCCGAAACCAGAGAGGTTCCGTGCGGAGATAAGCAACCGCCAAAAGAAAGATTTCCTGCTATTCCGGAAGGTCTACTGACCTCCACATCAGTACGCTATCCTTCCCTTGGCATTCTACTCCCTTGAGTCTGGAGGTTCGGATCTGTCGTTGTAGTAAGAGGGATGTGAGAGTTCCTTTGTGTGACCTGTCTCCGGATCGGCCAATCCGGAAGCTATGAAATAATACTTCTCCCTCCTTATAATACAACTATGTTGTCTGGGTGCATTGTTAATTAGAATTAGAGTGCAGAGAGGTTAGTTAAACAAGTGGTGAGTCCCCACCCCTTTCCAGATCAAGGGTGGATCCTCTGAGGGTAAAACAGAGGCAACAAAAAACATTAATGGAAGGAGACAAAACCAGGTTCCGGGTGTATTCCAGATCCGGAAAGTACTAAGTTTTCGGAACAAGGTGAAAAAGTGGTACGAGTAAATCGAAGATTTTAAAGAGAAGTAGTTACAATCCGGAAACCTCTAAATCAAACGATATCATACTAGAGTTCCCTAGAACGATAATTTGTGTCATCTTGCAACAATTTGTCGTTGTAAGGATACTTACAACTAACTGCGCGTACGACAAATAGCAAAACAAATGAGGTGGTATGACACCTTAGTATTTATGAATATGAATTTGATCCACAAACCGAGCAAAGACAATGTAGTGCCCGACGCTTTAAGCCAATAAGATAAATTCAAACCTAATTCTAATCAAATTTTAAGGTTGATGTTTGAAGGAGAAAATGACTTAGCTAGAAGGATAAGAGAAGCTTACATGAAGGACCCAAAAGCTCAAAAGTTTCTAAATGGTTTAAAAGTTGGCAAAAAGGGAAAGGAAATTCAATTACACTAAAGCCTAGTCAAATTAAAACAAAGTAGCGTGTATATTCACAAGGACAAGTTGAGATTACAAGTATTGAAAGAAGAGTATGACAAACCTCTTGCGGGTCATAGAGGTGAGAAAGCCACCATAAGTAGTGTGGCTAAAAGGTTCTAATGGCTTAGGATGAAAGAAGATATTGCACACTATGTAAAGACTTGTATCATTTATCAGACCAACTGAGTTTCATATCAAAAACAAGTTGGGTTACTAAAACCTTTGCCCAATTCTAATGGGTCATATTAGAAATGGATTTTCATGGATTTTATTATTAGTTTACTAGAATCACAAAGGTTTGATGCCATATTTGTAGTAGTAGATTATTTTAGTAAATTGGCAAAAATAGAGCCAACTACAGGAATGGCAATTGCATCTCAAATAGCCAAGTTGTTGAAGACTTTGTTGCTCACAAAGAAGTAGTGCTTGAGAAAATTAAGTTACATATTTACATTTGAACAAGCACTACAACAAAAATAGTGTTTTATAATTGCAAAATATAATTGCAGTGAGTCGTAAAATCAAAAAATATGATTCACGCAAAAATCATTGTAAATGACTCGGAATATGACTGACTCTAGTAGTTTAAAAACAATCGCTTCAGACATTAGTTATATTGGCAATCATATGGGTTGAAAGATATAAATACCCATATTTAGCCATAGTATGCCAACATGGCATATATTTTGACTATCCTAGGGGAGATTTCACTTTTTCTTGATTTGCCCAAGCAAACAAAAAAATCCTACATAGAATATAACTGTGGTGAGTCATATTTTTTGATGACATGGAATATGACTACAGTGAGTTATATTTTACATTGATGTGAAATATAACTGCGATGAGTTATATTTTGTAGTGATATGGAATATGACTACAGTAAATCATATTTTTTGTTGATGTAGAATGTGACTGTGATGAGTTATATTTTTTGATGACATAGATTATGACTACGGTGAGTCATATGTTTGGTTGATGTGGAATATAACTCACCATAGTGGAAGATGGTTCTATTGAATTGTAAGTAGCTTTCAACAACTTTGTTTCAACTTTTCATGTCTGCATACATACAATTAAAGAAATGGGAAGTTAATTTTTAGTGAATGAACGATAAAGCTCAACTTTCAAAAACTTACAACAATACAAAATATGTAATACAAGTTTAAAGTAAGAAGAATAACAATGATAATGAAGTGAAAAAAAAGGAAAAAATAGGAAAAAATAGTAAATATTAAAAAATAACAAGCAAGAGTTAAGATGCAATAAGCAACTACAACTAAGAGACAATAAGAAACAACAAGAAATGAGAGTTAAAATGCAACACCAAAAAAACTAAAAGCAAAAACTAAAAGTCAAGAAGAAAAAAGAGTTTTGATGCAATAAGAAAAAAGAATTTTGATGCAACAAGAAGAAACAAAAAGTATGAACTAAAAAACAAGAAGAAATAAGAATTAAAATTCAAGAAGAAGAATTTTTTTTGATGCAACAAGAAATAAGAAGCATGAATTAAAGAGCAAGAAGAAACAAGAGTTAAACTATGAACTAAAGAGCAACAAAAAGCAACAACTAAAAAGCAAAATAAAAAAGTAACAAGAATTAAAAGGTAAGAAACAATACAAGGCAAGGAAGAAGAGTTCAAAGAAGTGGCGGCTAGGATTTCAAAACTTTAAAGAAATAGCGGCTAGGATTTTCAAAACCCTTAAAAAGTGGTGGCTAAAGTTTCAACATCCTAAAACAATGTCTTGACCATATTTTTTTTGAATTGCCCATATTTTTTGAGGACTGCCCTAAAAAATATGAATGGAAATATAACTGAATCCAAAATATGACTAGGCACTTTTTCAATAATTTTCTTGTCCAAATTTACTTTAGTATGCTCAAAAAGAATGTAATCACTATGGAGATATGACTGCAAAATATGACTAAAAAAATATGACTGTAAAATATGACTCCATATTCCCAAATACATTCCTTATGGTTCCCTATGAAGTATTTGGCATTCCCAATAGGCGTATACTATACTCCCATGAAGTACAAGGTCAAAATATGACTCCAACTAGTCGCTAGTCATCCTCAATCATATTTTTGTAGTCATAAAACTTGCAATTTCTAGTTATCGTTCAATTATTCCACATACTTTTATGATAATAGTTGATGGAGTTTGTATTTCACCAGCAACCACCGGTTGAGGGATCTCCACCTCTTCCAGTGCCACATTTGGAGTAGGAGTTTCAATTGGTGCAGAAGACTATTCTGCAGATTTCGCGATCTCATTTGGGAATTCCAAATTATCCTCGCTCGCACACAGTTCTAGAGTCACTAACATTGGACCAACAAATCCTAGAGAAGACCTTGCAATTTGAGATTGATGAGGAGTGGACTCAATCAAGGCATCTAGAGGGCCTGTATTTGAAAAGAATTCCAGGAAATGAAAAGTGAGAACGTCTCTTAACCCATTATGTTGTTCTTTGAAAGGAAGGAAATATTATTAATTGGCTTACTTTAGATTAATGAAAATAATTATTAATATTTTAGAAATCTCATGATAATTAGATCAAAGGATAAAATATTCTAGACTACAGGGAACAAAATGATTCACATGTATAAAAATATAAAAATACAAAAATTATTAATTTGGAAAGATGAAAAAATTGTATCGAATCCTGTACTTTTGAGCACTTTCCACAATTAATGAAAATTGGTAAAATATGAAGAATTGGATTTAATAATGAATAATATTAAAGTATATGCTTTGGACTACAACACTGAAAAATTAATAATGAAGAAAGAATCTTAATTCACAAGTTATTAATTTTACAAAAGACTACTTCAGCACAGACAAGGAAGACCAAAGCGAAAATACAACTTACTTAGTACATAGAGTTACTAGGCTAATTATAGGAAAGAATTAGTTAAGAAAAGGTAGTTAGGGAAATTATAGGAGAAATAGTCTTAGACCTATTTCCAAGGTTAAACGGTTAGGGTTATTGTAATAGTCCCCTATCATCGGGGGAAACTATATAAAGGGCCAAATGTCTTATTCAAAGATAACAAATAAAAGACAAAAAGATATAAAAGACTTACAACCAAGACAAAGAACTTAAAGAGGAAACAAGTCAAGAGATATAAGAGATTTAAGACCAAGTGAAGAATGGAAGATAAAAGATCTTAGTCAAACAAAGACTTAGAAAGCTTAAAGAAATTAAAAATAGACATCAACTCCTAGGTTATTACAAATTGGAATTAGATTAATGTAATTCTGTTACATGAAATAAAATGACGTGAAGTGGAAAAGTGTGTTTCAACGTCGTATATTAATTTATCAAAAAATGAGTTTGTATGATACAAAAATTATTTTCAAAAATCAAAACAGAGACCTCTTTGGTTTGTCCACATAGAGATCTATGTAATTAATAAGACTTGATTCTCCTATCATCCTCAGTTTATGGATTTGTATAAACTATAATATACATCAGGTCGAGCCGACCTAAAACGCCAAATAGCACATCAAAATTTCAACTAAGAGTACTTGCAGCTGCAATCGGAGCATTTGACGTAATAGTGGGGTTGACTATCCCAACAGATTCTACATCATTCCCACTCTCATCCACTGTCATTTGGACCAGTATCAATGTAGACTAGAACTTTTCCACGATGTCATCCGCAGCCTTCAACTCAAAATCTAGTGGTGGTGGAAAAGTCTTGGAATCTGGATCCACTGATGGGAGAGAAGGAAGTTCTTCAATCATTTCTACAGACTCCGTTGAAGCAGGAGCTAAAGATCAAGGAGCAAGTGATTCTGTTGGAGGCGTAGGAGCACGAGTTGAAGCAGAAGGACCAGGTTTTTTTGTTGGAGGCACAGGAGTTGGAATGGTAGGCCACGGTTCATGTGGTGCAGAGGTGGAGGGAGAAAGCATTGGGTTCAACAACAGTGCAGCACCAAAAAGGAGTTCCTTGCAGTGGCTGACCATACCCTCTGCTATGCAACGAATTGAATGGTGTTCCTTGAAGTGTGAGCTAGGGGACACCTTCACCAAGAAGATACAATAATATGGGAATAATCCCTCTCAAATGGTTTATGACAGCCTTTTGGAAAACATCAGACTTTTTAATGTGTGCTGACAACATTCCCGTCAACTCATCCACTCTCTGATTTATTGCCTCATGCAGACTGAGATTTTGAGCCTGTTCTTTTTTCCTCAATGCATTGATCCTATCCAACTGCTTTTTGTACTCGTCGTCTTTGTCATCATTTTCTTTTTTCCTCCTCTTCGGCTCTTCCTTAACGTCAATGTACGTAGAGGTATGCTTATTGGTCGCAATTCTATAGACTGCCTAGAAGAAGTAGAGGCCCCCCATACACTTTGGGATAAGTTCCGAGGAGGTGTGCATTGCTCCAGATTCAGAGGTTTTAGGTCATTGTAGTCTAGGTTCTCCTCCGATTGCCCTTCTTCATCTAATGCATCCTTATTCTTGGGCTCAGTCTTCCGAGATCTAAAAAACAGTGTTCTCGGCAAATCCCATGCTGACTTCTTGCGCTTTGATGAAGAGGGTGTTGACTCACTTCGTGGCCTTCGTTGGAAACGTTCTTCATCAACGAAGTATCTCTTTGGAAGAAAGTCGTTCTAGTCTAACGACTTCCCTAACCCTACAATTTGAGCCCAATCCTTGGATTCGTCTGATGACCCTACAAAGATCCTTTTTCCAAGCATCTGTAGAACAAAACAAATGTATCAGACATTATGGAGAATTGAGATCAATTGCGTACACAATCAGATAAGTCAATATTAATTACAAATACTTAAGTCGACTCGACTTACGTTGTCCTGTTGTAGATTTGTAAATAGTGTAAGAATATATTATAATATATTTTATTGATTAGCTTCAAGGTGACGCCATTCCAAAAGGTGTATGACATTTATATAAGAGGACAATTTATCTTAGAGCTTCATTGAATTCCAGTAGTAGATTTTGTTTCCTACTTTAGAGTTAGAATGTCAAACTGGAGGGGGGGTTTTGAATCTCAAAATAAAGAGCCTCAATCGGAGGCTGAATTTGAGTTTTTGTTGTTACAACTACCGGATCAGCCTCTTTTGCTACAAGATCTTGCATTGCTACCTAGGCATCTTCGAGATGAAGCTAGGCCTTCTCAACCACCGAAGCAACCTCGTGTGGAGCGGCAATGGCATGGTAATCTTAACACCGATGCTCGTGCTTTGGTGATTTTGCTTTAAGTTAGGTGTGTTGAGTCGGGCACTCAGGAAGTGACATTCGAGGCGAGTTATGAGGGCAAAAACATCGATTAATATTTTTGTATGGCTTAGCTGGTAGAAGGTAGTCGTGGCCACCAACATTGGTTGGAACCTAGTCAACTCATTGACAAAAGCTGCGCATGCAAATTATATTGCTACCACCATTAAACGCATTCTCAACTTTCTGTGGATGGAGTGAAGCTTCAATTGGAACTCTAGTTTTTTACCTCTTCTAGACATTTATTTGATGTTAGTTTTTAATTTTTGCTTTGAATATTTTATAGAAAATCACAGTGTGTGATTATTATTGTGATAGGGAAGTTGGTGCTAGAAAATTAATTAAGAGGTTTGAAGCAAGGAGTGAATGTGAATGGGGATGTAATTGAAATCTTAAATGAGGTCTTAGTAGAGGCATGGGCTGAAGTGCCCCACCTCTCACCTTAGGTCGGAGGAAAAGTAGGAAAAGAGAGTTATGTGTGTGGAAAGAGAAAAGAGTGTGGGAGTTTTGGGGTTTGAGAGGCCAAATTTTGGATTGATGTAGCTCATGGAGCATAGATTATTGAAAAATATAACTTTAGCATCAAATTTTTGGTACTTATAGTTTTCTAAAGAGTATTTGCAAGTAAAATTTGGAGTCGGTATTCAAAAGTTATTAAGGTTTGAAATTGTAAAGACTTAAGGATCTTTATTGAGAGGTCAAAGTCTTTTTCAAGCCATAATTTTTGGTGTATCTATTATCTTGCTTTGAGATTTGAAGGATGTATTTTTTCTTAATATCTTCTTAAAAAGATATTATATATCTCATTTGGAGTTTGAAACAAGAAGTTATGGGGTCCTAAAATTTAGAGTGAAGTTTGAACTTTTTGATTGAGAGGCCGAGGTTCTACCTTTCACAACCTTTGGAAAGTATTTTAAAATCTTGTGCAATTTTCACAAATTGTAGATAAGTGTGAGATCTTTTCAAATTGATGTCAAACTTGTTATTTGAAGTCCTAGATCAAAAGTTATTGAAGATTGAAGAGGTAGTGATTGGTTTGGGGAGGGAGAAGAGGACCTCTACTTTGTCTTCTAATAACTTTTGGACAGTAGTTTGGATTGTGTTGAAATTTTCAGAGTGGTTATGTTGTACTATTAGTTTTCTAAATTGCTATAGAACTTATCGTTTGGATTCTTAAAACATTTGTGGCACTAGTTTGAAGACCGCAGCTCATGTAGAACTTATTTTTCTTAGTTTCCATTAGAATTTTTAAAAGTTGGCAAATGAAAGAAGACTTTAAGACTCAAGATTGAAGATTTGAAGTTTAAGGGTGAGAAGATTGAAGACTTGTGTATTGTGGCTTGTGCCTTGTTGTTCTTGGCCGGATTTGGAGGCCCATTGTCTTTATTTGTTATTCCTAGTCGATTAGAAGGCTTGTTGTTGTTCAATTTCTGCATTGTAAATTTATTGCGAGCTGTGGTTATTCAGTAAACGCTCCATTTTGTGTTTGTGGCAACGAAGTGGAGTTAATGGCCCACATGGTCGATCTTATATGTTGTTCCCGCCAGTAAAAGGCGCCTCCTATTACCGTGGATTTGAGATTTAGGAGCTCATCATCCAGATGGTCAGATCATATCTGACTGTCCCGTTTTACTTGTACAACAAATTGTTTCTTATCACCCACCTTTACCCTTAACCCTTTTAGAGCCTTCACATGATAAGATGGTTGAAGATTGGATGAAGATTCAAGTTTGAAGACTTTGAAGACCGAGTGAAGATTTGAGTTTCAAGATTCTCCATCTACGTTCAGCAACTTGCAGATAGACACCCCGTGTATTCCCTAAGTGTGCTCGATCTTCTCTACCCAACAACGTTAGCTACAACAAAGTAACCAATAAGTAGAGAAGGAATAGGTCAACTCGACCTAACTGAGCGCAAATCACATACATAAACAAACAAAGAAGGAATAGGTCGACTTGACCTTTAGATTGTTTACTATGGCCACGTAAATGAACTTTGAGCCAATAAAGACTGACAATACATTCTTTGCACCATAAGTGAACCTCTTCAGGATTGTTAAATAGAACTCCATACAAAGCTCTGTATTATGAATCTTGTAGACGATTTCATTATAAGGTCGGGGTTTATTGAACACGTCAATATCTAGGGCTCGGTAAGCTTGCCTAGGGAGTTGCGCATCCACTCTAGACTTATCCTGCAAGAACAGAAGGTAGACTCACTCAACAGCCTTGCTATTACTGGGTCAATAGTTTCCCATCCTCTCGTTCTTCGTTGGACAATAGTCAGACAGGTCCATGTGAGATATTCCTTCAAAATACTAATCTGTTGAACAAAGCCTATCACTTGGATCTGCTCGACTACATCAGCGCAGATAAACAACCAAGTGGAGACCATCTTCCTCAAACACGGGCATTTTCTTTACCTGGAACAAATTCATGATGGCAAAGAAATATGGCATCATCGGCATGCACTTCCTCTTGTTTAGCATGAATGGGGTATACCAGAAGTCTATGACTCCGAACTAAATGTCTTGCGTCGTGTCCTCCTACCATGCCCCCGTTGGCCAGTCAGAGTGCCTATTCTCTACAATGTTGTAAGGTCAGTAGTGTGCGACCATTTGAAGCTTCACAAAATTGCTCCGACACTCCAAGAAGACCCTAAAGAATTTTGTTGCGTAAAAGGACAAGTTTGCTGCTGTTTTGTTCTTGGCCTTGGTTTGCTTGGCATTCTTCTAGTACTCATCTCTCAGTTGCTCCAAAAGAACATTCATGGTGGCGCTCATAATGGAACGACTACTCTTGAACTCTCACAATTTGGTGAAATTGAGCTCATTAAAGGCATTAAGTAGTCCCAAAGACGGATCAATAATGTGAAGTTCCTTAAGGAAAATAAAAGGAGTGTTTTATGACTACAAAAATATGACTAGGGATGACTATTGATTGCTCACAGTCATATTCTAAATGCCAACACTTTGGGGAGAAATATGACTACAAAATATGATTGCTACTCATTTTTGGGTCTTATACTTCACAGGCATATACTATACGCCCATTGGGAACACCAAAGTATTTCATAGAGAACATAAGGGACATGTTTGGGAAATGTTGAATCATATCTCTAGTCATATTTTCATAGGAGTGACATTTTTTAATTTTCAGGTAGCCCAAGAAAAATATGGACAATCCAAAAAAAATATGGACAAGTCATTGTTTAAAATTTTGAAATCCTAGGCAATTCTTTTTTTGGATTTTCAAACCTAATCACCACTTTTTTAGAATTTTGAAACCTTAGCTGTCATTTCTTTAGGGTTTTGAAACCCTAGCCACCATTTTTCTTGACTCTTCTTCCTTGCCTTTGTTGTCTCTTAGTTCTTATTTGTTGTTACTTTTTAGTTGTTGTTACTTGTTGTTTTTTACTTCTTAGTTGTTGGTTTTTGTTGCATTTTAGTTCTTGTTGCATCTTAGCTCTTACTTCTTGTTGCTTTTTAGTTTATGAATCTTATTTCTTCTTCTTGCATTTTAACTCTTTTTTCTTCTTAGTTCTTGCTTTTGCCTCTTAATTGTTATTTCTTATGGAATCTTAATTCTTGCTTGTTGTTATCTTTTAGTACTTGCCACTTTTTTTTTTTTCTTTCCTTCATCACCATTTTATTCTTCCTATTCTAAACTTATGCTACATATTTTGCATTGTTGTAAACCTTAGAAGGTTGAGCTTTGTTGTTCATTCACTAAAAATTAACCTCTCATTTCTTTAATTGTATATGCAGGCACCAAAAGTTGAAGCAAGTTGTTGGAAGCTACTTGCAATCCAATAGAGCCATCTTCATATTATTGTAAGGAATATAGGCCCTATTAAATTTTGTGAATGATTTATTATGATATATATGTTTTATATTGTTGGCTAATAAATGTCAATGAAGAGAGTTGCATTCCTTCTTGCATTCTCCCTCTCCAATATGATTGTCTCATGTATATCTCTAAAATTATATGTATGTGTTTTTAACTACATGAAGGGATTTTTTCAATTGTTAAATCATCTTGATGTATAATTGCAATGTTTCATGTCCATTTACAATGCATAAAAAATGTACTTGTAGTTTATAATTAAAGCTATTTTAGACCTCAATCACCCCAATCACCCCAATCACAAACTACACACAAATTTTAAAAATATGACTCTCGATTATCCAAAATATCACTTGCTTGAGTTACATTTCACAATATATATTGGCCACAATATAATTAGTTATAGTCATATAATACTCATATGTATGTGTGTCAAAATGTAACTTTACACATCCCAAAATATGACTACAATCAGCCATAAAATTACTAATGACATCCACATTAACTACCATGTCAACCAAAAATATGACTCACAAGAGTCATATTCATATTTCACATCATTCAAAAATATAATTCATGAGAGTTATTTTTCACATAGCAAAAAATATAACTCACAAAAGTAATATTTCACAATTCACATCAATAAAAGAAATGACTCATCACAGTCATATTCCACATCAACCAAAATATGACTCATCGCAATCATATTCTATGTTAACCAAAACATGACTCACCATAGTCATATTTCACATTAGCCAAAAATATGACTAAACGGAGTCATATACCACATAGGATTTTTTTCTAGGTAGCTCAAAAAAAAGTCAAACCTCCAAGGATAGTCAAAGTATACGCCATGTTGACATACTATAGCTAAATATGGGTATTTATACCCCTCAACCCATATGACTGCCAATATGATTGATGTGTGAAGCGACTACTTCTAAACTACTAGAGTCAATTATATTCCGAGTCATCTACAGTGATTTTTGTGTGAATCATATTTTTTGATTTTACAACTCACTGCAGTCATATTTTGTAGTTATAAAACATTGCTTTTGTTATAGTGTAATCTTCTTTTTTTATAGGGGATGCAAGATTCTTTATTTCTTCCTTATTTGCTTCTGGACTTTCTTCGTAGGTTCGATTTCCTATTGTTTGAGATGGAGAAATGAAGAGAGCAAGATAGTAACTAGCTCTGCTTTTTACCGTTTGATAGCACGAATTAGACCCTCTGAGTCATCATAAAGGGACATTGGAGGATGTCCCGATCACATTGAGGTCCAGATTGACGGATAGATGGCTCCAAGTCATCTTGAACTTGAATAGGGTATTATGTGTCACTGAAGATTTCAAGTCAAAGGATTGGTCAAAATACATTGAGGACGCTAGGCAGCCGCATTCAACTACCATTCCCGTCGTTGTAGAACCAAAATTAGTGTTTGTCCGTCCAAACTGCGTAGACTTTCTATGTCAGTTAGACTTGTTCTATTATGTCTCGGTGTGGAGCTCCATGAAAAAGTCCATTGTTGATGAAATCTGCCTTTACTTCTTCGAAGGCTTGAGATATCTAGATTTTGTATTTTTGCAAGAGTCCTGCACGATGTTGAAGTGCAGGGACAGTTTTAGATACGTCAAGACGTACAAAGAGCCCAGAACAGTTAAGGAACTTTTTCTCAAGAACCTTAGTCCTCTCTTCAACGGCCACTGAGGGAAATTCAAGCCTTTGAATACTTTAATAGTTGACGACAGTTCAAACAAGCACATCATGAACAAATCAAAAAATGTGCTTCTCCTAGACTCTTGGAGCAACAAGGGCAATGGGCCAAAAGACATGTTTCTCCTTGACTTCCTTCTTCCGTGGTTTCAGTACCTTCATCTTGTAGGAGACAAGGGTTTGAAATCATACCGTGACAATACATCGAGGAAGATGGGACGAAAAATGCTTTGCGATGAGCGGAAGAAAAAAAAATATAGCAAGCTTATGGATATAGTTAGGCTTTCAAGTATCCTGAAATAGGGTCTCTATTATAAGGCTATGGATTAGGGCTTTTTAGGTGCTTAAGATGCTGGTGAACTTATTTGATTGTTTGACATTTTAGCTTGGCACGACCTAAATTGTAAATAGGCTTTGCGTTCTAGTTTCCCTCAATCTGTACATATTTGTTTTTAAAATGAATAATTGAAAAGATTTTTTGACTATAGAATTGTATTCTAGTTTAGCTCGGCTCGACCTCTTCATATTTTTGTTTTGCCATTGTTGATATTGCTTTCTTTGTTCATCCTCTACATTACATCTTGTCATTACTCTGTGGTCTTAGTATCTGCTTTGTCTCACTTCTATTTACAAAGTATTGTTTTAGGCGCTGATACCATCTGTAAACTTGTTCTTCCTTGCTTAGCATCAGCTGACTCATTACTAAAGTACGGACAGAATGTAGTCTTGAGCATAAAGAACTTCCTCTGCTCAGCAACAACAACCAACTCTACAATGGACTTCTCTTTGGGACCCGTCAAAGATGGTGTAGTAGATAGTCCACCAAATAGGACTCCCATTCTGCCCAAATCATGCTCTCCTTCACCTCTTCAGTCCAGTAATCCCTTTGCTTCGCGATTGTCACCTTCGACTTCCAAGAGATTGCCGCAAAGAAAGTTGTATGACAACCTTGGAGTCCCTGTATTTACGATGCTGCCAGATGGTTTGGTACCCAAACCATCAAGTGAGGAGGTCATTCATGTGTGCTCTCATGGTCCTCTGCATTCTTGTCCACGGTGTGGGAGCACGGGAATCCAGTCTTTAGGTTTAGAAGGGAAATAAGGGGATTAGAGCTCCTTACTCCCTATTTTTTTCGTTTCTTCTTTAGAAAAGTAGACCGTAAGTAGTTAGGAACCGGATACCGGAATATGGTTACTTTAGAATAGATAATAGTGTTAACAAAAGTAATTGGAAACCGGAAACCAAAAATCCGGAAACGGCATAGTTAGGTCGAGAGTAGGTCAGAGTGAGTTTTATCAGAAACTGGAAACCGGAAGGAAATAAAGGACCGAAGACCAGAAACGGATGGCATGCAATCCGGGCAAAGTCATCAACAAAGCAATGTTGTTTGACAAAAAGGTGATGGAGACCGAAAAGCAGATTCCAGCCAACCTAATGATGGCCCTAGTGTCCTACCACCGCAAGATGGAGGCAATAGTAGAGCCACTACGCGAGGTGATGAAGGAGGTAGAAGAACGACACCAACACCCCTTCCGGTACTCGCATAAGAAATTCAAGCGAAGGACAAGGTGGAGGATGTACCAAGCTCTTCCATCCGGTCGGAGCCTAAGGGAAAAATGACTTCCCTACTGGGGGAAGTAACGGACATTGCTCTCAATGCAGTAGAAGTAGTGAAGGCTGCTAAGGAAGAGAAGACCAGAGAAGTAGAGATAGCAGGCGAGGCGAAGGAAACATCGGAGGAGGTGAAGGCCGCAAATGAAGAAAAGATGAGATCTGGATCGGAACCGTTCGAGAAGAAGAATGTGCCCAAACTAGGGCTGAGCAACAAGTTTATCGACCTAAGTGAATTATCTCCAGTTTCTCCAACTCCTCCTGCAAAGACAAAAAAGGTATTTCCTTCTATCCCACTCAACTTAGCTGTGGGAAGCAAAACTAGGTCAAGGGACTGAAGGGAGGAAAGAAAGACCGGATCACAGGGGCAAGGATCCAGGAAGGGTAGAACAATTGAGGAAACCACTCCTCAGAGTGCTAGGGCCAATGTTCCGCCCACACCAACCACGCAGAAGAAGAAGCCTCCAATTATGTCAGCACAGAAGAAGAGGCCGATTCCAAAGGACGATGACGAGGAGGAAGAAGAAGAAGAAGAAGAAGAGGAGGAGGACGAGGATGAAGAATCCGGGACTGAGGAAGACTCGGAGCCGTATTTTGACCCGGATCAAGCACTGGCAGAGACTCAGGAAACTAAGGCTACAGTATCCAAGAAGAAGAAGCTTGCTACCCGGGGTAAGATACACTAGGGACAGAAGACCGGAACTGGAAAGAAGTCGGCCACAAAGAAGTTAAGAACTTAGGAAGTTACGTAGGGTAAATTTCTGAGGATAGGGTGGTGAAAGTCTAAAGTTTTGGGATAGCTGTACATAATTAGGAAGTTCACTTTTTGAGTGACATGGCCACTAACAGTTGAAAAGTGACCGGGTCCGTAATTATAGGATCTGAGATCCACTTTTAGCGGAAGTAGTGGGAGTTTGAGTGAAAGTCAACAGGGCTAGAAAATAGTAAGGGAATGAAACGTGTTTGGCCTTGATTGGCTAGAGGGTTACTTTTAGATTAGGATTTTGAGAGAATAGTTTAGTATTTAAATCCGGGACTTGTTTGGTCCTGGTGTGCATCTTTATCTTATTTTCTTATATTCATGAGTATTTGGGAGTTCACTCTTGGCGTGATTGAAACAAATCATAGTTGTGTGTACTTGACACTTGTCCGTGTTTTAGAAGTCCAGGCTGGAAAGTGAGTGTAAGTAGATACAAGGTGTGCCCGGATGCTGAGTTTATCCGGTCCAGTATTAGGTTAGTGTACGTGGAACAGAGGCAGAAGGGATCTCTAGTATGGACTAGGAATGGACTCGGAAGAAGTACGGAGCAAGGGTACTCTCTAGAAGAAATAAGGGTTAGCACGCCTCCACAGCACTTGTTTCCCCTCTTCGATCCCCGCTAGTTCAGACCGGATTTAGGACTAACTCAGTAGGTTGTCGTTGTAGCATTGGTTAGGAGAAATTAGACCGGCTTGCGTGACCTGCTGGACACGACTGCGTTTCCTTTCCAGTTGTGAGGACGGTCTGTTTCTCATTTGTAGGATTTGAAAGTTTATTTTTGAAAGTTTGATCACATAGTGAAACTTTTGACACTTTAAAATCGGAGGGTAGGAGTTAAGCTTCCTTCCTAAATCCCAATTAGTAGATCCCTCTTCGTTCAAAGGTTAAACTCAACATGGTTACGAGTAGAGATCTGGACCGGATGTGAATACTAGAGGTTAAGGTTAGATCTGTGGAAACGCGGATCCTGGTTACGGTCTGTAAAACGTAAATACAGGTAACTACTAAAGGTATGTGAATAGAAGTGTTGGGAGAGTTATAGGATAGTGTAAAGCTGTGGGATAGTAAACTAACCAGTTAGAGAGTTTGTGTGATAAACAAGTGTAAGTTAAACCGGATTAAATCTAGTCAGTGTAGTTAGATCAGGAGGATTTGGTCTAACGTGTATCAGTAATTGTTGGACTAGAGGGATCCGGTCGTATTTGTCCAAGAAAACAAGGAGACCAAAGGGGAGATCCGGTCCATTGTTTGCTTGGGGTTTTGTGTTTTGTGACCATCACTCTACCATTTTCCGGTAATTGTGAACCTAGGAATTCGATCTTCGTGGGAACGATACTCGAGTCACTTTAAGGCCTCTTTTAAGAAATATTGAGCCTTAGAGAAGGATTTTTGTTTTCATGTGCTATGACACATGGGCCGGATCCCTAGGTGTACGGAGGACACAAATACACAATAGAGTTTTCCACAGCCAAAGTGTTCATCCGATTTTGGATGCATGATATCGAAAGATGATACAAATGCAAAGGCTACAAAGTCTAAAAGAGTATTAAAAAATGGATAATGGTTACAATCGTGGGCCTGAGATTTTTAAGGCAATGGAGTTGCTTAATAGTCAATCAGACATGTAATAGTTGTCTATATTGTACATTGGAAGAGTACTCCATGTATATAAACGCATCGTGCAATTGCGATTTTAGTACACATTGCGTGAGTGAATCACACTCACTATAGCTACGTACACAATCATGACAGTTTTTGGAAAACAGAAAAACAAATATGTGAAAAATATGTGAAAAATATCAGATTGGCTATTTATGCAAGGACATCCAATTTAGATTGTAAGCAATGCAAACCGTTTAGTATTATAAGCTAGGTAGTCAAAATGTCACTTTTTCATTGCTCGTAATAGTCATGCGAATAGAAGCTTGGACGAGCAATCACATGGTGATTGAAGAATGAAGTGCATGTTCAGTTGCAACATGGTTCTGAACACAAATATTATAGAAACTGAACATGCAGATGTTGCTCTAAGCACATTCATACGTGGCATTGCAACTTGCAATGTCTAGAGTGCAATTTCTCAGAGTTCAAGAGTGGCGTTTGGATAACTTGTTTCTATAAATAATGTCTGTGCATAGAACCATGTCACAACTGAACATCCACTTCATTCTTCAATCATGTGATTTCCCGTTCAAGCAATCTATTTGCAATGGCTAACATAGACAGTGGAGACGTGATATTTTGCTACCAGGAGTGTAACAATGGGCTAGGCTTCCATTGCATTTTATCCAATACTTGTACATTTGGTGACTATTTTCTATTAATAGTATGGCATATCGCCGCTTCTTTTCAACCATTTTCAAATCTTGCATTTGCAAACTCGTTTTGGATGTCCTTGCATTGCACTTTATGTGTTTGCAAACCTCAAATTTTTCTTTGTTTACTACTTACGTGCCTCTAGAGAGTCCCAAGTCATTAGAAAATGACTCCCATTTCACTCGAAAACTCTCAAAATATTGAATACAATGTTGTAGTGAGGTAGTCGCTAAATCTATTGGCATCAATGGTATTTGTTTGACAACTTAAATTCTACACTACAGTAGCAATTGGAAACTACTACTACTTACCGAATCTAGAGGTACTTGTTCTATCAAAGAGTGGCAAAGCTACTGAGGTGGATGACTAAGGTGCAAGAAGGTGATCCTACAGGGATTCCTACTATAGTGTACAGCTTCGTGCAAGAGAAGCTTTGGCCAAACAATAGCGATGAAGTTGCAAACATAGAATATGGCAAGAGTATGGCTACAGAAGACACCTTAAGCCAAATGCACAAGAATCCGGTGAACTCAAAACTGAGCGATGCAGAGAAGTCAAGGAGGTATTGCCCTAAAATTGAAGGAGTTGCCACAACGCCAATCAAGAGGAATGAATTTACCAGAGCCTACCTTTCAAACACCAAAGATGAACACAATAGTCCCATTTGAATTTCACAATGACTCGGCACGAAGATCTGCCATTGGACCTGAGATTAGAGGCGAGACACAATCTCCAGCAAGACGACAAAGTGTAGCGGTGGCAACAGGGTTTCCGAAGGCGATGCAGTCATACTTCAATTGCGGCAAGGACAAGCAAAAAGGTCCCACCTTCCTTTTCACCAACTATTTGAAGTCTTCTTGTATTGCGGAAGAGGCCAATTGGCATTCGTGGTGGGAACATCTAGTCCATACACTCTCCACCTATTACACCTCCACTCGTCTTCTATGTCAAAAGGTCAAGGAGTAGAGACTATAAATAGGAGGTCCTTGTCGTGCGCTCCATCTTCCTAGACTGTTGAATGATGCAAGTACGTGCATAGAACATCCTCAACCATGCATAGAGAACGAGATGAATCTTCAAGTTGAATTTTGAGGCCTCACTCCTATGGCTAGAAACACATTGCCATACTAGGAAAGTGGCCTGAACAATAATTTTGGTAGAATGTTTCCCAAAGGTGTATAGATCCCTCTGAAAGTGTTGGGGTTTGATCTTGTATAATGGAGTAATTTGCAAGATTTTTAATTTTTTATGGCAACGTGGAACAATCATGGTGGGAAGGCAACACCCAATACTTTGGAGTACAAGTGGGCGAGCCAATTGGATGGCAGCGGATTCACATTGTTGATTGTCATTGTTTGGATTGGAGAACATGAACTATTCTACCAACAGATCTCTCCAAGCATTTCCCACAACCTATAGCATTACTTGAGTATGCTGGTGTTGTATTGTGAATTTGTATATAATATAAATTTACATCGATATATTATTATAATGAGATTTTATGATTTGGGGAGAAGAAACTTATTGATGACGCTTCCAGTAACTTCAAGGTGACGCTTGTAACTGACAGTGAATGATATAAAGAGTTCAACCTTGAATTAGCTTCATCAATTCGAGTTAGTCTTCTTAAATCTATAGAGTTTGTGATTCATTGTGGAGTTTGATTTTCAAATGTCAAACTGGAGGGTTTTTATGGAGTTACAAGATCCCAAATCTCAACTAGAAGCGGAACTGCAGCTTTCTTTAACTCAATTGCCGGATCAACCAACCCAACCGATGTCAACAATACCGCGCCAAGATCGTCCACGAGAGGAAGGTGGACCTTCTCGGCCATTGAAACAACCTTGTGTCAAGGGGAGGACACTGTCCACGTTTTAGCAACCCACGTACAGCGGAAAAAATAATACATGTAATACATCTTAAAATTTAATTTTAAAAAATTATGGATAGATTTTACTATTTTAAAAGTTTATGTTTTGAATTATTGGTATTTTCTATGCTAATAGTAATTAGTTATAAATTCTTTAAGAAAAAAGATACACCATAAAGCTGAAAATAACTTTCACACCTCTATATTATATAAGAAAAAAAATTTGAAAAATGAAAAAGAAGATTGCCGTGCCAACGCTGCTTCACACGAGGCACGGGGAGGACACTCTCACTACATTTGAGGTATCCACGTGTGGAGGAGTGATTTTTTGACCCCCTATTTACTTTTGAATAAACTATAATTTCATCCTAAAATTTTGAGCTTTGTTTAATAATGACTAAAGGTTTCTATTGACAAAAATTTCAATTCCAAATAATATAAGATATATTGTCTAGAAAGGGTTGAAAAATGAACTAAAATGACATGTTCTCCAACTAAAATATTTATAGAGCTCACATGAAGATGACTATTGCATCAATATTCAACAAAAATAAACTTTCAATAGAAAGCTATTCTATAGAATTTCAAAGAGATGCCCGTGCTTTGGTGATTCTGTTCCAAGTTGGTTGTGTTGAACTAGGCACTCAAAATGTGACTTTCAAGAGTAGTTTTGAGGGACTTAATGAAGAGAAATACTATTGCATGGTTAGGCCAATTAGAGGAAGTACTGGCCATCAACCTTAGTTGAAAGGGCCAGTGAATCCTTTAACAAAGGCCGAACGTACAAACTATGTAGCTGCTACCGTCTGGCGCATTTTGAATTTCTTTTCAAATGGAGTAGTATTCTTCTTCGACTTCAATTTTTGCCTTTGTTTGGATTTTATTTTAGTATAGTGATCATTTCATATTTTATAGTTCATCCATATGTTTAAAATCGAAGGATTGAGGTTTAAATGAGATTTACCTACTAAAATTTAACTTTGGTGGTAGTTTGGACTTTTGGAGGTGAGATGAACCTTCTAGAAGGTTTTTCTTATGACTAATGAAGGTTTAAAGACCCATGGTGATTGTGCATGGGTTGCCCCCCCTACTCTAGGGTTTATTTGGTAGGTAGGTCCCATTTTTCCTTTGTCTAGTCGGATTTGTGTGTAGGAAAAGGAAATAAGAGACCCATGACTTTGAGGAGTCATAACTTTTTATGACTTTGAGGACTTCAAGTTTTGCAATGAAATTATGAGAGTTTGCTTCTAAAGTTCTTGTGCTTCCGAATAGACCATTCTTACTTGATTTGAAGTTGTGAGTGAAAATTTATAAGCGAGTGAGTGGAAGGAGGTCTATTACCACCCAATTGAAGAAGGGCAAAGATTCGAGCGACCACCATGACTTGTAGTTTTTATCTTTTTTTTAAAATTTTAAAGCATTAAAGTAGTCTTTTTCAGCTTTCTAAAGACTTATTTTTTGAAGTATTTGAAACATTTTAGAGAAAGTTATAAGAATTTGAGTGAAGAAAGGATTAGTGCCTTTCTATTTAAAGAATTTGGGTGAGGTTTGTAGGTGGATGCATTTGGTACATCCTATTTGCTTTCAATTTCTTGCTTAAGTGTTGTTTGGGGAAGAGGATCTAGTGTGGGTTTTTTGGCTTTTGTCTTGGTACCTTCCCCCGTGGCGAACTTTGTCTCATTTTGTATTCGTGGTTAGGCGCTTTTAATTTTTAGTTGTATCGTGGTGGTGAAATCGGATTAATGGCCGGCGAGACCATTGAGTGTGCACCAAGTGGGCGGTGCTAGTTTTCCCTTGTGGTGAGGCTAGAGTGATGACTAGAAGATCATAAGGTTTGGTGGTGGTGCAGGTTGCCCTTACCCTGTAGATAGTTGCAGGTACCCAAGTAGACATCAAACTATTGTTTGTATTTCAAACTTTGGGTTGGTTGTAGATACCAACAAGGCTTGTAAACCTAATCAGCGTTGGATACTACTAGATGCCTCGGGTTTTGAGTGCAAACAGGGTTGTTAGTTTAGACTGAGTTGTGTTTTGAGAACAAAAATTGGATTTAGGAAACCTTACTTCTTTCTCCTTCTTTTAATCTTGTCATTCTCAGTTGCAGCCAAATACCCCGTGTATTCCCGAAGCAAACAGCTCTCACCCCAACACCGGTGGACTGGAAATCACTGTGGACCAAGTCACTCTTGCAATATCGCAAATAAAATCAAATTTTTGAACGTCTCCGCGACCAGGGCAAGTGCCAAAGCAAGCATTGGTGGTGGACGATTACAATGCCCTATCACACTATAATGGTTGAACATCATATTCATAAGATGTTTCATGGATGGTTGAATTTCGAGACTTAATAGGTAATCACTCCGACGATTCAAACTCTAATTGGGAAATGGATGAACCAGATGAACTATTGACAAGAGATGCCTATATAATCCAGAGACATACGAGAAATTTTCATACGTGGATAGAGACTACAAGATCATGCTCGAAAAAATTAGACACTTATATCAAGATTTAGAGTGGAGTTAGAATACTCCACATTTAGAGGGGGATCGACAAGCTTTCTCAAGCCCAATTTCAGGACCCACTTCTCAATGCCTACGTAGATGATCTGATCCAAATTACTTTTTCAATCTATTTTAGGATGATCACACTATTGATAGGCTTGTGCTTCAAACAAATTCCTATGCTAGGCAGCAGTATTTAAGGTAGAATGATCCTCGTCGAAGAGGACACCTAGTAGGATCAAATGGAGGTCTAACATGGAGGGATACGAATGTAGTAGAGATGCAAGCATTTCTTGGTGTAGTCATTCTTATAGGGCTGAAATTCACTCCTCAAATCTAGGACTATTGGAGAACTGATAGTTTTTGGCGATGTGGCCTCATTCTGCTAGTGATGTCAAAGAATTGTTTCAACTTTCAAAGCACTACTTTATTGTTTGCACTGTGTTGACAACTCCACCCTCTATTCTAACAAGAATGATGTACGGTATGATAAGATTGGAAAGGTGCGTTGGATTTTAGAGCACTTTGTTCAAAGGTCCCGATCTCTTTTCAACCTAGAGAAGTTTGTAACTATTGAAGTCATGATTGCCCGCATGATTGCCTTCAATGGTCGCTTCTCATTGATTAGGCAATACATGAAGTCGAAGCCAACACAATATGGGATCAAATGCTCAATGCTTGTATCCAATCCATCAATATACATTTACAATGTCCTACCATATTTAGGCAAGTGTAGTGGGATTAGTGAGCCTAGTCAAGGAGAGAAAGTAATTCACCAACTAACAACTGATTTGGGCCACAAGGGTCATACTGTCATATGTGATAATTTTTTCATATCTCCTTGTTTATTCTACAACCTGTTGGAGAGAGGAATATATGCTACTAGAACCATGAAGGGACTTAGAGTAGGGTTTCCAACGGTATTGACATCAATGCCAAAGGGTACCCACCCAAAGTCTAGCTTGTCCTAGCAAATGCATTCAAGTAAACAAATGGCTGCCACCACATGGTATGATTTCAAACCTGTGTCATTTTTGAAGACGAGTGCCAATTCTATTGGCATAGGTATTGCCTTGCGGTGGTCCACAAGTGATTGTGATGAGGTGAACTCAACTCCACAATAAGTGGATTATCAAAAGTATATGCGTAGTGTAGATCTCATTGATTAGGTGAGGAGAGACTACCCAGTGTAGTTTCACTCCAGAAAGTGGTGGCACAAGTTGTTGTTTTTCAACATTGACTCATTGTTACAAAGTGCATAGGTCTTGTATCATCATGATTGGGAAGGCATACCTAGCAAGATTAGTAGCCACTGTCAATTTTACTTTGATATAGCAAAGCAGTTGGTGGCTCCTATTCTAAAAGCAACTTGTACATGTAAAGTTCATAATTTGTGACCACATGCACTGCATATTAGCATTCAGCATCCTACAGGACTTTGTCGACGATGTCGATGCTGCAAACAAAAGAAATCTCAAATTTATGTTGCTTGTGGCTCTATGTTTATGTATGTAAAGCCTTGCTTTGGCAAGATTCACGGTAACAAGACATGGTCTATTCAAGTGACCGGATGAATTGATGGATTGTATGCGTCTTAATTTTTGTAGCGTAGTTGGTGGAGAATGACACGAAACACTCACCTAGTAGTATCAACTGTAGCGATGGACGTCAAAGAGAGTGCATGCTAGACCCAGATTTGGAAATCATAAGCTTTAGAAAACCACAAAGGTTGGACTTCATTGGCAAGTAATGCATTAGAGTGGTCTCAAGGTCTTTATGTCGCTTTGGCTCTGTTACATGATCAAGGCAATTTTGTTTTTTTGAACGACAATATATATATATACATATATATAATTAATTTTTATTTTTTTTGCTCACAGCCAAGGATCAAGGTAAAAGCATGCAAGCAACTAGAGACGCATCCTTTTGTTTTGCATGCTATCACTGAACTAAAGTTGTAATATCAATGTCCCATCTTGAATTCAAAATTTTTTTTCATGAAATCGTAGTAGTTACTATCTTTGAGTAAATAATTGTTATTGTACATTGCATTTTGAAGTTGCAACCCTTTGTCGAGACCAAAAGATGAACCTTTTTTTTGTGATATGTGATGCATGAGCATGAGACATTGAAACTAGGTACCCTAATAGCCCAACGGCCACAGATTGTGACACCATCGCCAACCTGTCATGACCGGTTGCCAAAATATTGAAGTGCCGGTAATCCGGTTACCGCATGCAACTACTCCAAACAACAATGCCAAATTGTACTATCATTATAAAAAATCAAGCCCTAAAATTCCTCAACAAGCTTTTGAATTGATGAGTGCAACATACTTAAAAATTTTCATCAAAAAATATGAAGTATCCATTGAAAATTTTTGCTCAGAGTGGAAGACCACAAAACGTCTTGATTTCGGTTAAAATCAGATGGTCTTCCAAGTGTGTTTGAAGATCTCCTTTGATCTAGGATGGGGGGGGTTGTCGAATGCCACAGAAAGTACTATAAGAGAGGTTGGTCTCCCTCCTCCTTCCCTTCTAGAACCTTCATGAGTCCTAGTGACTCAAAGAAAATGATGCAAGTTCACCACTAAGTTCAAGGCATTATGGGACACTAGTATAGGTGTCCCATGGCACTAGCTGAATGGAGTCCCATTCCTTATTAGGCCTTTTTAATGCATCTTAAGATATAAGTCCCAATTAGTTACAAAACACAAGTAGCAAATATTCATGGGCCTAGGATGGAGTTGGAGTGACATTCAAGGGTGGTTAGCACTGGTGGGGAGTAGTGCCTCTACTAGGTGCTTAGACATCAATGGAAGTTCCACCTCATGTCACCAAGTGATATGCCCGATGTCATGAATGGGGTGTATGTGTATGTTAGTAGTTTTGGGGACTAGGACTTAGTAATTTAAATTGGAAGATAGGAACTAATATTGTGGATGCATGGCATGTATAGTATTAATAAATTAAGATTCAAGCGACACTGAAAGTAGAGCATGGTGAGCTCATCTAGAACTATTAAGTGTTATTTGGGTTGCAACACTTGTCTTTTCCATATCGATCTTCAACTTGGCTCAAAAGCCATAGTTCTTCCTTTTAAACCAATATGTGCTCATCAGAAAAAATCTCTATATACTCCTTGAATGCAATTTTATATTTGCCTAATTGCTCCCAACTAAGTCAATTCGTTTATGAGATTGGAAAATGGATTGTCCTTCCACAAATCCCATAGGTGAGTTGTGAAGGACTTTTTGCCCCAAACTACAAACTCTAAATTGCTAAAACTTGATGGTTTTATGGCCACTTGTACCTCATAAAATTCCAAGTAGCATACTAGAGTTGAAGCTATATCCTTATGTTTGTCTACTACAAGTGAAATTCTCCTATAACTATCTATCCATTAAGATAGGTTGTTTTGATTTGTTTTGTTTTGTTTGTTACATTAAAATCTCCTAGACCATGTGTCCTCCAGTTGCATTTTTGGTACAGGCAAAAAGCTCTCGACAAGGCTTCATTTTGTGGTGTTTGAACCTATAGTAAGAAAGTTATTGAATTTTGAAGTTTTTATGAACTAAAAAATTAGAAAATTACTTTCACTTGTATTTTGACTATAGCAACAATACAAAGCACACTAGTTCATACCTTAAGCAATACTAGTTGGTTTTTTTGGTTTTTTTGTTACTTTGAGATCTTTAGGATTTTACATCCCTTGGTCTTATTCATAGTACTATTGAAAAGCTATTAGTAAGGAGGTGTGTACAAATTTTGTATTGTGGTGATCCAACTCACTGCAAAAATGATATTGAATTTAGAAGTTTTTATGAATTTAAATGTAGAAAATTATTTTGATTTTGATTTTGATTGTGGCAACGATATATGGCACAATTCTAGAACTTAGTTAGAAGTAAAATCATAGCATACTTTAGAAATCATTTGGAAGTCACTCTATTCATGCCTTTGCAATTACGTGGAGTACTTTACCCTATCTACCAATTGTGATTTTCCATTTTGTCACCTAAGACTCACTAGGTTTTTTTTTCAATTTTTTGCAAAATATAGTATAGAAAATAGTACAAAAAGTCTAAAAAAGAGTATAAAACCAAAATAGGTTCGTTACATGTCAATATAGTATGTGGTCATATTTTGAGTGTTTTTACCTGAGTAGGTCCAAATCTCGCTTGTAAACAGGTTAGAAACCACAAAATCACGGTATTTACCAATCTTTAGTAGAATTGCCTAAAATGGCCTAACCTACCATGCATGTGATAGTAAATGGCTAAAATTGGTCCAAGAGAACTTGGAAAGAACCCTAGAGTCTAGTTTCACGGATAGGTTTCAAGTTCCCATTCAATTCCTATTTTACGTAGAAACCCCAATTGTTAGACTGTAAGTTGGGGAAAATGCACTATGGACCAATAGAGGGAATCTATAGCTGAAGAATGATGTTTCAAGGTTGAAATTGCACTAGGAACTCAATGACGAAGTTGCTTTGCCGAGATTCCTCTCTGTATAAAAGATTCCCTGAAACCTGATAATTAAAGGATGGTGTAAGATTTTATTCTCCTTCAACAATTGTATAGAGTCCAAAGATGGACTTACACATCTTTTGTGGGATTCTATAGAAGGTTCCATGAAAAGTTTTGAAGTTTTTTGATACTCAAAAGATGCCTTTCCAAACAGTCAACTTCTTTAACTTACAATGGAAAATTCATAGAAATTACTTAGGTTGCGGTAAAATGTCACTAAAAATGAAAATATCTTGTTTTATGTTAATAAAAAACTCCAAAAAGTTTCAAAAAATTCTGATAGCTAGAAGTGCCCAAATTAAAAGGATTCCTCAAAGATTGGCAAAATTAAAAGATTATGGTGGAGTTGATCGGCAGTTTGGGAGCATACGACATCGGAATGAGGTCCAAGTTAGGTCTTCTCTTACTCACACACACCTACTAAAGACTCTAGAATAGTTACTTTTTCAAAAAAGTCAACCTCCAAAAGTTGGATTTTTATTCTTTTAGATTGTTAAGTTGGCACGAGGATTTGTTGAATTTTAGCGTATGAAAAAGGAGTGAGTGGTCTTTAAGACTAAAAATGTTCTTCTAAAGCCAATGGCACAATCTATTTGTAATTTGAAGTTAATCTCCAAAAGTTAAAAAATAGACCAGTATAAAAAGTCAAAATTGATAGAATTAGGCATGGTTGTCATACTGGATAAGTTACTATTCATTTTTTGTCCTGTAGGACGAGTTACTATTCATCAAATGTACCTCTAAAGTACATTTGATGAATAGTAACTTGTCCTACATGACAAAAAATGAATGGTAACTTGTCCAGTATGACAACCATGGAGTTAGGATGAAAATCCTAGTTGATAAGTTTACCCCAATGAAATGAGAGGAAGTGGATGCCCTTGAAAGAGTATAAAAGGGCACCTTTTTTTCTTTCTTCTCACCCCTTGTAGCCATATTTTGGCTCATTTTACACATTCGTCCATTTGTATGGACTTTTTAGCCAAAGTTGAGCCAAAGTTGTAAACGTGTTGTTTTTGAAGCATTTCAAGCTCCTCTTGTTGCTATTTTGTAAGAATTGAAGGACATTAGGGTCCCTTCAAATCTTTGTTATTGTATTTTGAACTTGTTTTGAAGTCCTTGCCAAGTTTTTGATAGTTTTGTTGTATCAACTTATCTTTTGTTGGTATTGTTGTTCTTTGTCCAAGCTCTTGTTAGAACTTGAAAACTTTATACTAATCCTAGAGGTTCTTCCCTTGTGATTGGCAATGCCGCTTGGGAAAGTCCTTCATCTTATTTTATTTCTCTAAATTATACTAATCTTTGTGCAGGTGCATAAGTAGTTTGAATGGTTATACCACCAAGTTGTGCACTAATTTGTGGTTGTGTTTTGTAAAATTAACACTCACTTGTTGTCTTTAGCCTCCTTGTGTTGTCATTTGGCCTCCATCTTTCCCTAGGTAACAGAACTCTTGCTAAATTTGTTTAGAATTCCTTCCGTATTTAAAAACATGATAGAGCTTTGACCTTAGATGATTTGAATGTTTGAGAAATTTTGAGAAATTCCAATTGACGGCAAAGCTTTGGACTTGTGAATTTTATAAAGACTTAGAGTTTTGCTAAAATTTTTCAAGATGGCAAAGCTTTGACTTTGAGTGCTTTGGAGTGGATAGAATTTTAGTGCATTTTCAAAACCATGGCAAAGCTTTGAATCCATAGAGTCAAGAGAGGTGTCAAAAATCCCAAAAAATCATTAGGATTAGTATACATTAAAAGTCCAAGTTATAAGAGTGATTAGAACAAGTCCAATCGCCCTCTAGAACCCTACGAAGAAACAAGTTAAAACAAGCAAAACGAGCCAGCCAACAAAGGTTACAATTAACATTAGGAACTCAAGAAGGGGTGCAACCAATACTGAGGTGCCACATCATTTGGTCACCTCAGTGTTAGTTAGCAAGCAATCGAGATCTAACCAACTCGAAGGCAACTCATAGCAGTTTTGGAAAAAAAAAGGGAGACTGGCCAAACCACAAATCGGTCAAGGAGATCGTGATTGAGCAAAGGGCTGTCGTACAGTATTAGATTGAACTGCTACAACTATCTACACTTGAGTTGTTTGGACGTTTGACAGGCCATATGGCTGGTTGAACAAAATTCTTGCCTTTTGAATCAAAAAATAAAATAAAAGTAGGAGTATAGGAATCAAGTAATAATCTAAAAACTAAAAGGGTATTAGACATAGATTAGAAATTGTAAAAGTCTTCAAATTACCATAAAAACTCAAAATTAAAAGGAAAGAAAAATAAAATTTAGCAACCTCTCATAGCTCTCAGCTCTTCAAACTCTCAATTAGATAGACGTTCCACACTCAATTTGTAAGTGAAATGAGTGAAAGATTCATTTGATGGTTGAAGTACAACTTAGGAGTTGATAGGATTTAAAAGGAAATCTTAGGAAAACATTTCAAGCCATTAATTACTTCGATAGGATAATAATTGACCGAGGTAATGATAGGAGTTCAAGGTCAATTATTATTTAGGAATTTGAAGTCAATTATTCCACCAAAATCAATCCCTAGAATAAAATAATTTAGTTCAAATAGTATATAAGGGAATGATAGGAGAGGAAAGTCAAGGTGGAATAATATTAGAGCTTTGAACTTGTAATTCTCATTCCATTTCAAGCCATGGGCAAAAATACCAAAGGATTGAGAAGGATGGCAAACAATGGAGAATTTGAGGAAGTGTATGACTACCTCAACAATGACTATAATTTTGAGGTAAATTACTAAATTTACCCTCCTATTTTTAATTGTCAAAAATGACTTTTCTTTTGAAACATAGACGAACTACAAGTGTGATTTAGAGTGATAGATACCATATTTAACTACTTTTGGACTTTGCAAAGTCCAAAATTGGTAAAGGGACATCTAAGACAGTTGTAGATTTTGATTTCTATAGATTTTAGGAATCTAGAAATGATATAGATTTTGGACTAGGTGGTTTGAAAAATGTACAACAAGTTTAGATTTTAGATATCTATGACAACCGGAGATCTCCCGTTGGACAAAGTCCAAAATTCCCTGAAAAGTCCAAAAGTAGTTAAATAGGACATATAGAATTAGATTTGGTTCTAAGATAAGATAAAAAAATCTTGTAGCTTTTAGTTAGGGGTTTCCAAAAACATATAACACTTAGAAATTGAAGTTAAATTGAAGAAGATATAAGTAGATGAAATTCAGGAGTCATATTAGATGAAAGTTTGTCAAGATCATCCAAAAGGAACAAGAACAAAAAACTAGATAGTGTTAAAAATCTTAAAGTCATAAGTGAAGGCCGAAGTTGAATTTGAATTGTAGATTAGGATTAAATAGCGGATGAAGATTGATGAACCAATTAGCGATCAAACTTCATCTATCAATAACTTTTAGTAAGAAAGTCCAATCAATAAGTACCTTAGCTATCTAGAAAGCTATAATTAGTGTCTACAAGAAAAAATATAAAACTTCTAAAAATAGTAAATTGACAGAAGTTAGACCGAACCATTAGAATCGAGGAGTCTTAAGCAAAAACGTAAGAAGTAAATTAGGATAACAAGTTGAAATCATAAACTCTTAGAACAAATTAAGGAAAATTCAAAAGTGTCTTGCACTTCCAAAAAGACTTAAAAACCAAAGAGTTACAAGAGGATGAAGTATTGAGACAAAATGGATGAAAACTTAAGGAAAGGATCCAACCAAGACAAAACTTAAGTTTTAGATACTAGTATCATAAGCACAAATGTGAACCACCATATTCGTTCACATTTATGATAATTGAAAATATAAAAATTAGGTGTTAGTTTTTAAACTTAAAAATGTTAATATCCTAAAGTAAGCTACAACCATTAGGTTGAACACTTTTTAGTTCATAGAAAATGAGCCTAGATCAAATTATTAACTAGAAAACATAAAAAGTAAAAATACAAAACATCAAGTGGAAACCAAGCGTAGAATTAGAAAATGAATCTAATGTGAATGGAAAACTATGAGTAAAGAAGAAACATAAAGATACCAAAATAGTTATTGAATTGAAAACTATTAGGAAAATACTTACATAGTCATAGGAGCATTAAATTAGACAAAATAGTAATTTAAAGGCATTTTTCAGTAAATGAAGGATGGATGAAGGTAAGTAGGAGTTAGTAACTTGGAAAAATAGGAAAAAAGTCGAATTAGGGTTGGGAGCTCTCTCCTTCTCTTGCTTTTTGTTCTCTTGTTTTTTTTGGTGTGTGTGTTTTTTTGGGGGGGAGAACTATGAGTGCAAGGAGTTGAATTAGGATCATACGCAATTAGTTGAGTAGGTTTTCACTAAATTGAAGTGACAATTGGGTGAAAAATGGAGGTGGTTGAGGTCAAATGGAAGGTTGAATGAGAAAACATGAAGAGAGGTTAGGTTTTGAGAATTGCCATTAGAACTTCCAACTTGAGGAGCGATTACGAGCGGATAGTATAAGGGATGGAGCTGAAATTTGGAGTATGAGTGCGCCTTCAAGTTACCTTTCCAAAAAGGTATGGCTCAACTCATTTGGAGCTAAAATGAAGAATTGGCAGTCATTTTTGTGCAAGGTGGTCTGCTGCCGCGGCAAATCAAGGTCACCAACTTTGGCACATCATCGCGGAGGGATGAAAGGTCGATTGAGGCTGAATTTTGGGAAGAAGCTGCACCATCAAGTGGGATTTCTATAAAGACCAAGATCGCCCAATTTGGAGTAACAATGAAGAAATGGTGTCTATTTTTGTAGAGGGAGGTCAACTGTCGCCTTCAAATGGAGCTACAACTTTGAGGAGCAATTGCGGAAGATTGGCAAGGTTTGTTGAAGTGAAATTTGGAGGGAGAATGGATCGTGAAGTTAGCTTTCCAAAGTGCTAAATCTCGCTAGATTTGAAGCAAGGAAAGAGAAATGGCAGCCATTATGGTGGAGAGAGTCCAGCTGCCTCATGGGTGGCAATTCGGGTTGTTCTCTTCCTTGTTTGTGACTTCAACTAAGTTTAAATGTAATTTTGATTACAATTTATGTTGAGTGTTGCATTTTTGAGTACATATCTATGGTCTTCCACAATTTGAATGCTTAAAATTCTTGCATGATTGGTGAAAGGTCCATGGGTGAGTCCATAGTTGAATTTAGGGATTTGGCTTGAGGGAAGCGTGCTGTCATGGTTTTTTAGAGTCCCATTTAGCTCATTTAGGGTCCAAATTGGGCATTTCTAGTGAGATTTTGGTATAGTAAAAGACCCTAACTTCCCTAAGCTTGAATTAGGATGGTGTAGGAATTTTGAGACATGTATGGAGATCATTTAGAAGGGTCGTCCCTCTTTCACTAAAAGTCAGTTGAATGCAATTTACCAAAAAGAAAACAACCATTGTATAAGTCCATTGCTTGGAAGGCATTTAGACTAGGGTCCTTCTACTCCTTTTCCGGCCCAATTTTGTGAATGAGTTTTACCTTAAGGTGAAATTCACTCACAACAAATTTCAAATTTCACCTTGTTTTGAATTGAGTAATTAAAAAAAATTGATGGATGAAGTTCGATGTCCCAATTAGTGGTCAAACTTCATCCAGCCATAACTTTTGTTAAGAAGGTCCGATTGGAGTGATCTTTATAGTTTTGGAAAGAGGGAATAATGGACTACATTTTGTTTAACTTACATTTTTCAAAGCAACCACAGTGGCTTGATTAGACTAGGTAACTACTTGATAATTGCATTTTAAGTTATGTTTGGATTGAGGTTTTGCATATTTGAAGTATACTTAGGCATTAGAGAAAGATCCATTGCTTGAAAAGCACAGTGGACTGACGTTAGGCACCCAACAAAGTAGGAAAACATAAAATGAACTAAGAGCTTGGTTGTGTTAGTTTGTTTACCGTGGGTGGGTAAAAAAGCACTTGCACCATTCCAACAATTTCACTTTAATAAGTGAGCATAAAACCATGTTCATGACTGAAAGGTAATTACACCTCATTTCAACCGCTTTCTAAAACCGTACAATCTAGACTTTTACCTAAAATGTACTTCCCACTATTCATGAGAGTCTATGTTTGGTTGCCCCAAATCCTATTTTCAACACCTTTGAAATTTTTTTAGTTTATTCACATAGTGTCCAAAAAATGCATTTTGAAGGCATCTAGAATCCTCTTTTGACTACCCCAAAGACCCTATCCAAAGTTTGTTTTTTTCAATATATTATTAATAATGGGAGCCACGCTGCATTGCTTATTTGCGCAATTTCAGGTGCAGTTCCCTTGCCCCTGGAACAATGCTCTCTGCTCCCACCCACTCATGCAACAAGTATCCCTACATCTGTATGCAGACTATTTTCCTTCCCACTTGCCTCTTCTGCCATTTCCCTCTGATCAGTACTCAGTAGAGCAGAACCCTCCCCCCTGCTCCATGCAGTAAGTATCAGTCACACTATATTTATATGTGGACTATTAAGCATACAGTCAGCTCATCCAAGCAAGTGGGCATGCAGTTCCATTCAGTCCTAGTATCGGTCACACCATATCTCCATGCAGACTATTTAGCATCCCTCTCCCTTTGCCTGGAATCATGTCCCACCAGCTCCCTTCATGTTGCTTTATCTTCTGTTGTCTACTCGACCTGCCTTGGCATGCAAGGATTTTTCTCCCGATAGTTTGGTTGCCATGACTGGCTGGGGGCCGTGGATGCACCACTGCCTGTCTCTCCCTGTCTCTGCAGCCGTTGATGTTGGGGTTGGACGCCAGGGTTTTGCCTCGGGGACCCGTTGCCAGGGATCACTTGGTGGCCATTGGCTGGAACTCATTTCCAAGTGGGAGTCCGAGTGCATGCACGCAACCTGATTGAGCATCAACTGAAAGGGGTTTGAAATGCGCATGACGAGGACTGGTGCCCACAGCTACCAAGGCCACCCGACCCGCCCACCAAATCCAATGGGGAAAGGAAAGGAAAGGGAAGGGAAGGAAAGGAAAGTCCGTCCCAAAAAGGATTCGGGTTGGTTGGGGGGTTGGACACCACCCAAATCAGAAATCAGATGGGGAAAGTGGAAGTCCAACAAATTAGTCCAAGCTTGGGTCTCCCAAACGGAATCAGATCCAAAACTAGCTGAACTTTCAGTGGAAAAAGAGAAGCTAAGCTACTCTGGGTTCAAGGAATTCATCATTTCACAAACTGGAAAGTGCACTGGAGGGATAGTCCAGTAAACTGTACATGACAAAACTGTACTTATCATGCAGCAGCTGCAGTAATAGTAGCAGTAACAGATATAGAAATAATAGTAGAAATAATAGTAGTAATAATAGTAGTAATAGTAATAGTAATAATAATAATAATAATAATAATAATAATAATAATAATAATAATAATAATAATAATAATAATAATAATAATAATAATAATAATAATAATAATAATAATACACAATGTCTATCATCTAGCAGTGCCATCTTTTGACAAAACAATGACTTCATTATATCAAGCATACTTCTAATGAAGGCATGGAGTTGCTGTAGAGATCTATACCTTTCTATACCTTAAGACATGATGTTTGTTTTGTTTTGTTTTGTTTATTTGTTTGTTTGTCACATTGAGATCTCCAAGACCATACGTCTCGCGGCTGCGTACTTGATACAGTTGGAAAGCCCTTGGTGAGGAGGGGTACACCGGCTTGGTTTCGTAGCGTTCCAACTTATAGTGTGAAAGTTATTGAATTTTGAAGTTTTTATGAACTAGAAAATTAGAAAATTACTTTTATTTTTATTTTGACTATGGCAACGGTACAAAGCACACGAATACGAATACAAATACAAATACTCATCATTACAATGTTTATCATCTAGCAGTGTCATCTTTTGATAAAGCAATAACTCCATTATGTCAAGCATTTCTAATGAAGGCATGGAGTTGCTCTAGAGATATTAAATCCCATACTAATTTATAGATTGGATCATTTATACCTAATTACTTAAGCAATTGTGGAACAAATAGTGACTAGTTGAGTGCAATGAATTTTTTTTTGTATAAGAAGACAAAAATATTGTGACTGAATTTATTTTGGAATTTTATTCACAAAATTGAAATTCCTATGAATTTTGGGAGGCAAAAAGTATTCCAAACTAGTATCCATCATCCAAAGTCTTGCAATTCCACTCATTTAAGAGACTATTTCTTGCTAAGGCTTACAAATTTCAAAATAATACATGATGTAACACTTGACATTCAACATTTGTTCCTCACAGCTTCGCATATCATGCATGTCATTAAAACTAGCCTCTCAAACACGTTTCACAAAAAAATTCTGCTTGGCCAAAAATAGCGGTACCCTACAAGTTGAAGACCCATCCTTAATTGGTAATGGGTGGTCCGACTCCAATTAAACAATTTGCACCATGTCTTCTTTATTTCGTAGTTTATAACAACGCCGTAACAATTCTTTGACATTCTTCCATACATTCTCTAGAGAATTCAAGTCTAGAGAATTTGCATGCACAGTTACTTTTGTCACACCATTAGCTTGTCTGCATAGCAATAGAAGTAAGTTGCAATAGAATAGAGCACCATCTTCCATAAGTGTCAATTGCCCAACATAGTCGTGCAAAATATAAAACCCTCCTAATGTTCCGTCATAAACAAGATACCCATTTATAGACCTTAGATTTCCATTAAACTATCCCTAGACTTACATCAAAGTATCCTTGAAAAGCGTCATTAAACCATCCCCATACTTAACTATGACTTTTTGAGATTTTGGTTTTAGATCCACCTATATGACAACTTTAGTGGTTTAGGGAGCTTTTACTTTAAAAATTCATAGAAATTACATGCTGTATCCAAAATATCTATTTTTTTAATTCATAATTTTTAATTGCCAATATTACAAAAATACTATTTTGACGATTTTGGTGCTTCCCATTTATATCTTTCATATGATTTTTGCCACTTTCAAATTTGTTTTGAATTCTTACCAATTTCAAATGACAACCTGTTTGAGTAAATCTCATTGCACCAATATTTATAATTCCAACTTTCATGAGCTCAATGAGTGCAAACATAAGAATGAGGAAGAATGCACAATAAAATGATTTTTTTCAAATAATACAAATTAAATTCAATATTAATAAAGATTTTTTATTTTGATTCATTTTAGTTTTATAAACTCATATAATACGAATAGCTTTGGCACTTCTCCCCAAATAAGAAAGGAAGAAAGATGAGTAGACGAGAAGGTACAAACAAAGAAAAATTTTCAATGAATAGTGCATCTACCTATTGTTCACAATAGGTCATCCTAAAGAGCCTTCACAAGGGAGCCTCCACTTATTGTCCAAAATAGGTATTTCTACCTTACTAGGTAAGATCAAATTATTAGGTTATCTCCCTAAAATTTTACAATGAAAATTTCCACAAATTAGAAGATTATATTGTTTTAATTCCAAAAACTCAATTTTCTCCAAGCCCTCCCCAAAATGAATTTTTTTTTCAAAGTTTTTAATAAAAAAACATGTTTGTCCTTTAACCCCTAAAAATTATTGACTATATGTTCACCAATAATTCTCCAAAACTGCCATTTTGAGTACAAGTACCAATTTTTTTTTTTAAATAGACACATATAACAATAGGATCTTGTTGTAGTACATTGGTTTAAAAAGGTGTGGAAAATTTTCAAAAACTCCACCATGTCAATTGCAAGATATTAGTGTTTGAAATTCTTTTTTTGGCCTTACGAAAAAACAGGAAGTTGTACTTCACAAGGTCACATTTGTAACTATGAAAAAATGTTCAAAATGATGGTACTTCTTTAGATTCATTATTCAAGGCAAGTTGTCTACATGCTTGAAAAAATCAGAGCATTTGAAATTGTACAACATATAGGAAAAACATATTAAATAGAAAGAAGTAGAAAATGATTCAAAATACTAAATTGTTGAGAATTTAGTTATGGAATTGAAAAAAATTGATCCCCAATGTTTGTAATATTGTAATAAACAATCTACATCCTATGACTTTATATAGATATAGATAGAGATAGAGATAGAAATAGAGATAGAGATAGAGATAGAGATAGATACACGTATAAATAAGTTTAAGAAAACAAGTTCAAAATTTTATTTCTTAAAGTGATTTTTTTGAGCTACCCACCGAGCATTAAAAATTACATATTGTGCAATAACTTTTTAATCATGTAGTCAAAAGTTATGAAAATTGTTGCACCTATAAGCTATTCCTTGGGCACATGTTGAATGTGTAAAAATTTCAAAGAAAAAAATCAAATTTCCATTCGTAAAGAACTACCCCAAATCACTATGTTGCCAAAAAATATAGTTTGGTGCTTTAGAGGTTAACTTGTGCATTTTAGTCAAATATTGAAAACAAATAACAAATGTATGAATCTAAAAATAAATGAAAACAATTTCAAATTCATTTCAAAATTAAATATTAAGTGAAAAGTGGTATGTGATGAAAGAAAACTTGGTTTATTTATCCTAAAATACTTTGATGTCCAAAAGGTAAACCATGAATAGTAAAAAAAACTTATAGAAAACAGAGAACAAAGAATTTTCATTCATCCATTTTTTTGTGAGTGAAAGCATGAGTTCTTTGTAGATTCATGGTTGTAAATTCATGGTCATAGAGTTGGCATTTGTGACTATAGTTGGAAGCAAAAAATTGTTGTAGTCAAATATATAGAGTTCAGGAGAAAATTTGCAATTGCCCACACTCAAGAAATTAAAAGTTGTTAACACAATATATGGTACAAAGTTTTCCACAGGTAAGAGACAAGGACCACGGATTTCTCCATTACAAAATGGAGAGAGCTTTTTATTATATTCATAGACAACACCTATATTACACACTATCATTTATACACATATTCTACTATTGTTGTAGATCCAACCCTGACTAGTTGCTACAAGGCACATAAGCGTGAAATTCTACTATATTTGGAATTAGACATACCTCTTATCTCGTTTGCTCTCTACAAAATGAATAATTATTTCTATCTTATAAGAATTATTGGCATTGCAAGATTGTTTGAATTGCATATGTGTGATTATTTTTATTTAATTATATCCCGATTATCATTTGATACTCTACACAAAGCATTTTTCACAAATTTTTCTATGCATTTTTGCCTTTGTAATGACATAATTCGTCTTTTAGTAACCACCTGCCTGTCAAGGTCAACATCCATGTTCTTCCAATCAAAGCTCTTGATCTCCACATCCACAACCTTTTGCTTTAATTCATATTAACTTTCCAAAAATATGTAGTATGGTGCTCCATATCCTATGGTTCCTTTTGGCATCACCACAACTAGTTTGAAATAATTCCTCTCCCAAATTTTAGCACTTTACAATCTTCTTGCCACTTCTCCAATGTATAACATTGTTTATCAACAAAGATGCCTACCCCCAGCTAGAGGTATAATTCTCCCTTATATTCTTTTTTATTTTGAAGACAAATGAAAATAAAAGATGCATATTGCTTCCTAGAACATTCACACCATTGTCATTTCTTAATTTCCAATTTCATGTCGAGAGTGTTAACTCTAAAGAGGAAACCAAGGTTGACTTCAAAATAATTCATTTTTTCAACAATGTGTTAATATAAACCACAAGCTTTATCATTTGGTGATGGCTATACTTTTCTATGCAATTACTATGGAGAAAGAATCATTCGTGTCCAATCATAATATAAGTTGGTGTATTTACAAAAATTGAAGATATCTTCACATTGAAAATTTTGAAATCATAAGATATGTACTCTTAGAGCTAATATTGTCCATGATAAAATAGGATGCTTTAAAAATAGGCTTACTCTAAAAAACAATCATGAATACAAAGGTACATTTTGCTTTCTTCAATATACTAAAACTATACATTTCAGGAGGTGGTTGCTATTAGTGTTCCTTGCATTGTCCACTTGAGAAATTTTCATTTGATTCCACGAAGGTCCAAAAAATACGAAATGATTTGGATTCAATCCTAATCCTATTTTTTATTCTATGCAAATTTACTAGAAATTGTTTCAGAGAGTATAGCTTTAAGTGCCCCCAAAGATGAAAATCAACTCTTAAAAGGTCACATTAAGAGCAAACAACTTTCATTGCTTAGGGTCAAATGTGTGCTAAACAATTAAAGTTACTTTAGTTGGCTCATTCGTAAGCTTAACCCTTAAAGGACGGACCAATGATTGTGGAAATCATCCTTTTGGTTACCATGTGAATAGTTTGCTTAATCCCTACAATCTCAAAGTCCTTGCATGTATGATGTCAATTTTTGACATGATTTTTTAAAACTTTTTTTAAAGATAGGAAATGAGATTAGCTTTTTGGGAATATAATTTTTATTTCACTTGGTGCTTAGGAAAAAAAAAGTTGTGCCACCATGAGTCTAAAAAGTAGCTCGAGGGACAACCCAAAAAAAGTTCAAAAAGTTCAATTTGTTTAACCCCTAAAGTCCCAAAGTCCCTATGGAGGATTCTTGGAATTTTGGGTAGGCATGTGTGATTTCAGATTTTGACAAAAAAATTTAAAACTATTTTTTGAGGATAAGAAATCATATTAGCTTTGGGAGAATATATTTTTTTCAATTAATGCCTAAGAGCAAAAATTATGCCACCCTAAGTCCAATAAGCACTTCAAAGGGCAGCTCCAAAAAATCACAAAAAACTGAATTTTTTCATTTTTATTTCATTACTCAAAGATTATATTTCTGTATACATCTAAAGCTTTGATTCATTCTATTTGGACTAGTAATGAGAAAATTGTGGACAATCTTGTTTCTTAGGCAATCTAAGGATCTTTTTGAAAAAATAACTTATAGATTTCATTTTCTAATGCAATTTTTAAAAAAATTCAAGAAATTTTAATATACATGGTAAAGTTTTCTTGCTAAAAAAATCTCAACATTGGAATTATTGTGTTTCAATTCCATCTTAGAACTATTAATAATTTAGTTATCCCTTCAATCTTGAACCAACTTCCATTTCATAATTTTTTAATGAGTGAAAATTAAATGTTTTTGTGTTGGTTTTTTTCCCCTAAATTTTCAACTCAATTTTTCAAGATAAAAAATTAAAAAAATCAAAATCAAGAATGCAAAATTTTTTAATTAAAAAAGCCTTTTTTTTCTTAAAGCCAAACAATCTAATCGAGCAAGGTGTAAAAAAAGTTTGTTTTCTTCACTTCAAATGCAAATATCTTGTAATCTATGTGGCCAAAGCTTATGAAACTTTTTCCCACATTCTTATGCTAGTGTAGTACAAGATCCTATGGTTAGATATGCATAAATTTTTTTTTAAAGTATAAAAAAATAATCTTAAAGTTTTTTACTCTTTACAATAGAAATGACAGTTTTGAATGACTTTTTGATGGAAAAAAGGCCTTGGAACTTTAGGGGTTAAAAAATTACAAAAGTATTCATTGGAAGTCAAACTACTATAGAAGACCTCCTCTTTTCACAACAAAGTTCCAAGAATAAATAGTTACACTTGTATTCTACTAGAAGGATTCTATGGCATCCATTGGACAAAAATGTCCTTGTTAGCATTTAACCAATAAATGACGCGGAGGATGTTCTATGGTTGATGAATGACAAAGAATCTCTCCATGTAGGATAGAAGTGCAACTATTATGACTCCAAAAACTGAGTCTATATGTCAAACAAACACTTTCAGAGCCATTTAACAAAGAGATAATGACTTACTTACTAAATATAAAATTTGGATGTAAAAGAACTACAATTTGACTTTGAGATGATGTCATGATGACATCATCATCTTCACTAAGGTTTTTGTAAAAGAAAAGAAGACGTTGGAAATGTACAGACTCAATTTTTACAGTGTTCTTCACTACCTTCTTCGACAACTCATACGTTCTCATTTCTTTGTCAAATTTATTCATTTTTTTCTGAGGATTTGTGTAAGATTGTGTTGAATACTTTTTGTAATTTATAGAGGTTGTAAGGGAGGATGAGGCCAATTTCTAGGGACAAAAAACAAAATATTTTGGCCTTAATAGAGAAGGGGAGAAACAGTAGAGAGATTGTAGAGAGTTTGGGTTTATTGCAATCTACAATTAATAGAGTGAGAAAGTTTCTTTCTCTTAACTTATAATTGTTCAAAGGAGGACGTCCTAAGGTTCTTACAGAATAGGAGAAGTGATATGCTTCACGCTTAATTACTGTTAGTGGTTTAGAAATTGCAACAGAGGCTACAAAAGTGTTTAGAAGAGAGACGGGTGTAGAAATGTGTGACAATACGTTGAGGAATGCACTGAGAGAATAAGGATTGTTTTCTTCTACAAAGATTGAGAAGCCTTTTTTGAGTCAGAAGAACATCAAAGTTAAATCTCATTTTGTTTAAACCTACAAAGATTGAAGAGTGAGTAATTGGGAGTGGATGGTGTTTAGTGATGAAACAAAAATAAGTCGTTTCAACTTAGAGGGGCGGACATGGTGTTGGATTGAGGACAAAGATGGGAGGACAAAGGTTGTAAATCAAACTATTAAACATTGTGGAGGTAGTTTAATGCTTTGGAGTTCTTTGACTTGTAGAGGATTTGGGGCATTGCATAATATACAAGGGCATTTGAATGCTAGAGGCTACATTGCAATTTTAGAGCAAGATTTGTATACTACATTGCGTACATTTTACTTCAATCTTGAAGAAGTCATTTTCTAATAGGACAATGCTGATGTGCATACAACAAAGATTGTTCAAGACTGGTTTGAGAAGCAACCATTTTGTGTTTTAGAGTGGCCTGTACAATCTCCTGGCCTAAATCCTATAGAATATATATGGACTTCATTCAAACGGCAATTGAACTCTTATTCGACTCCTCCTAGTGGTATCCTTCAATTATGGGAGCAAGTGCAAGAGGTTTTCTTCTCTATTAGTCCAGAAGAGTGTAAGAGATTGTATGCTAGTATGCCTAATCGAATTGCAGTTGTTTTGGCTACAAAAGAACAGTAGACAAATTTTTAAGTGGTTTTGTTAGGTGTAGTGCAAAAATTGAGTCTATGTATATATTTTGCTTCAACATCTTTGTCTATTTTGTTATAATTCAAATCATTTTTTTCACATTATGGTGTTGTGTTGTACTTTATACTCTACAATTTTTGTTCTTACAGCTTTTGATTTCAATCACTCATGTTTGTGGCATTGTCATTTGAAATCGTTTGTTTTATGTATAGATTCAATATTTGGAGTCACAGTATTCATCCTCCAAATTTTGTGTGAAAAGGGAAGATCTTATATAGTAATTTGTCTTCCAATAAGTGCTTTTTCATTTTTTTTAACCTCTAAAGTCCCAAGGCCAATTTTGTGTCAAAACCACTTTAAACTACCACTTCTACTACGTTCACCTACAAAAATCACATTGAATGCTAATATCTTTCAATCTGTATGGTCAAATATCTTAGATTATGTGATAGTTTTTTTTGTGATTTTTGACCATATAGATTGAAAGATATTAGCATTCAAAGTGAAGGAGATGAATTTCTTTCAAAAAGTTGCTATAATTGCCCGCAAAACAAGAAGCTCCATAACTTTCACATCTCTAATTCAAATGGAATGAATCAAAGCTTCCCATTTACAAAAAATATAATCTACAAGAAAAAAAATATTAAAAATATTATTTCAATTTTTTGTGTATTTTTTTGCTACTTGGTCTCCCCCATTTTGAGGTTATTGTGGCATAACTTTTTCTCCCGGGCACCAATTCAAATAAAAATTATACTCCTAAAAAGCTCATAAGTTTTTCTATCTTATGGGAAAGTTTCAAAAAAATTCAATAAAAATTGAGATCATAGGAGCTTGCCCAAAATCCATTTTGTCCCTCGTAGGGACAATGAGACTTTAGGGGTTAAGCCAACAATTTGCATGGTACCCAAACACATGATTTCCATGGTCACCAGCTTGTTGTTTAAGGGTTAACAACATGCTTGATTTGAGTTGGGACCCTACTTCCTACTCTACAGTTCATGGGATTTAATCTAATCCCTCCCATTTTCTGGTAACCCAAGTTAGAGCCATGATTTTTCAAACATTACATATGCAGAATCCCTGTTCAAATGCAGGCAAAGAATAACTTAATCACTGGGTACTTTATTTTAACTCAAGGTACGTATATAGCAATGCCTCTCATCGTCCTGCATTTTGGGAGAAAAAGGGTTGATGAAGAGGGCAAAGCCCGACAAGGAGGCACTTTTTCTCCTGAAATGCACGACGACAAGAGGCATTGGTCAACATAAACTACTGCCAAGAAATCACAATTGGATGAACAAAAATGGTTCAAGATGAAAATCATGGATGAAAAATCCACAATCCATGATTACACATGAAAACTTGTGTAATTGTGGGATTGCGCCAAATAACCCGCCCGCAAAACGAACAGGAGGTTTGTTGGCGGTGGTTTCTGTTAACTTAACTTGCACATCTTGAAGACCAGCTGAGTTGAGTTAGGTTAGGTCTTGCATCCCTGGCCAGAGTCTTGGCATGCAACATTGACATGGCACCCATCGGCCCACGCCCCCCTCGCTTTTGACACTTGACAAGGCTTGTGGTGGATGTGGCAAACATAGGCACACCTGCTTTGGGATTGGAGACAGCTACTCTACGCCATCATACCAACAACTCTACAACACTGCAATGGAACGGAGCTGAATTAATATGCGGATAAGTTATAACCTTATATATATTGCTTATTATATAGCTTGGTGGGTTGGTTTGGAATCTCTCGGGGTTTGCCATCTGGCTTGCTCATACAGTACAAATTGGTCACTGAGGGGAAAAATTTAAGCTTAAAAATGGGTCATGGGAGGGGAAGGAAGGAAGGTTCAGTTCAAGGCCACCCCTCATATTCAATAACGTACAGTGCATAACTTCAGCTGATACAAATAACTTAAGCTTACTGTTGTCTGCAGCTAAGCTATCCTCTTCGTTGGATAGCAACTGAAAACCAACAGGTGCCAAGCAGATCCAGTTTTCGACCTCCCTCAGTGTTAAATATCCAGCACTATAACTGTGGACTGTAGCAAAAGTGAATGGGCCTGTTGGTAGAGGTATGCATTCCTAACCAGAACCCATGAGCAATCAATAGGGTGTGTTAACCCTTAAACGCCAAGCTGGTGACCACAGAAATCAACCCTTTGAAACTGTGTGACATCATCTAGTTTAAAAAAAACAAAAACATTCATTGGGAGTCAAACTACTATAAAAGATCTCTCCTTTCCACCCCTAATAATGGTTACATTTCTATCCTACACAGGAGATTTCTTTGTCATTCATCGGACAAAAAACATCCGTTATAGCGTTTATGGGTTAAATTTGGAGAGGTTGGTATTCATTTCTATTTTTTTTTTAATATTTTAAAGGTTACAAGAAGCGTCCTTGTTTGATTGGCTATCACAAGAATTACAACATACCTTATTTTCTATGCCGCTGTAAATAGCCTCCAATCTATTAGTGAGCAATTTTGGATGACTCTAAACATTGGCCATGGATGACAAGTACTTTGGCCTTTCAAAAATCATAGTAATTTCAGTTTCAGTGCAAAAATCACCAAACTTTTTCCAATCCCCATCATTCATGTTATTGCACCACATGCAATTTTTACTTCACCTTCCACTGCTCTTCGTCATGTTCCAAATTCCTTATTTGATCAATTATGGGTGCCTTCACTATAATAGGAGAGTTTGGATGACTGACTACCTTGGTCATGGGGGGTTGTGTCCTTACAAGGTTAACTTATTACATTCTCCTTGGACATTTAGCCCCTATAAGAGTCCCAAGTCCATTTTAATGTCAATAGCGACTCAAAACTATTAGTCTTATTGTGTTCATCCAAGAAAATAGAAAAACAATTTTCTCAAAATCTAACCGTAGGATCTTGTACTTCACTTGTCTTAGATCAAATGGTAAAATTTCATAAAGTTTGACCATACAAATTGGAAGAGACAACCACTCAAAGTTGAGAAAATTGTTTTTTTGAACCCTAAGCTACAATTTCAAATGACTTTGAATTTTAAATGTCATTTGTGAATTTTTTTGTACTACAAACTTTTAATTTAATTAAATTTTTTGTGTGTTGAAGAATTGAATTGACAGTCTAGCAATTTTTTCAAAAATACACACTTGATTTTCATTCTTGAAAATAATTAAGTAGGAAAAGGTCCAAGATAAAAAAAATACTAAATTGTTAATAGCTTTCAAATCAGATTGAAATACCATAATCCCAATGATGAGATTGTTTTAGCAAGCAAAATTAACTTTAACAAACAATTATTCTTTAAAAATTATAAAAATTCCAATTAGAAATGAAATCTATAAGTTATTTTTTCAAAAAGATGCTTTAATTGTCTAAATAATAAAATTGTCCATAACTTTCACAAAACAAATCCAAATGGAATGAATGAAAGCTTTATATATATATATATATATATATATATATATATATATATATATATATATATATAAAATTACAATCTATGAAAAATAAATTTAATTTAATTTAACTTTTTTTTGTATGTGAAGAGGTTTTGGCATAGTACACTAAAAAAAAGGACCTTTTGTACTATAATTTTTGCTCCTGAACACCAATTGAAATAAAAATTATATTCCCCCAAAGCCAATGTATTTTTCTATTTTTACAAAAAGTATCAAAAAACCATGATGAATATTGAAGCCACAAGTAACTATTCAAAAATCATTTTGTCTCTAAGGGACAATGGGACTTTAGGAACTAAATTCTTTTTTTTTACTTTTGGCACATTTTTCTTATATTTTTGTAAAGAAATATCATTTAAAGCAATTTTATGAAATGAGTCATCAAAAAAGGTTGTCTTCTCAACATTCATTTAGTACATTGGATGAATGAGAAGTTAGTTGAATAGAACAATATATGTAAGCCCTCCATTCATCATCAAGAATATGAAAATCAAAGTGCTTAAGGGTTAAAGCAACCTATTAAGGATTGATTGCATTAGAAGGAAGCTACACTTCTTGAAACAATTTTTAGTAAATTGTATAGAAGAAAAAATGGAATTGGCTTTTAACCCAAGTCATTTCATTGATTTTTTTGGCCCTTCCTGGAATTAGTTACAAATTTTTGAAGTTGAAAGTTAGTGATTGCTAAAAGCAACCACCCCCTAAAGTATACACTATTGGTACATAGAAGAAAAAAAAATGTACCTCTATACTATGTTCACTTTTAGAGCACGAGCACCCTCAGAGTAGACTACTTTAAGTACACACATTGTATATAACAATATGCCTGAACTTTGTTAACCTTGGAAAGACACAATCCCCATGACTAAAATAGTCATCTAAATACTCTGATTATTGGATCAACATGTATATTTTTGTCTTTATCAATCATAAATTTGTATAAACGCTACCAACTATTTCTTAACAAAAGGGCAACGAATCATTTTTTAGAATTTATAAACATAAGATCTTATTTTTAACTAGAAATAGGGTCACATAAAAAATTTGGGATCTAAGAATAATGTACGTGTGATAACAAAGCTTGCAAAGTGGATAAGAATGTTTTTTTTTAAAGACCACTTGTATATTTGACAATGTGGCATTGTCAAGCTTTCAAGACCCATAACTCATTTTTCCTTTGCAAATAAGATTTAGGAACTTCAAATTTGAATAGAGCTTCAATACAAAAAGAAATATAAATTTTTTCAAAGCAAAATAATGCTTTTCTTTCCCTATCCAAGTTAGGATTTTTAAATAAAAAATCCTCGGGGGGTGTACTACAAAGGAAGTTCGTGAGGAGCAATCAAATCCTAGGACCCCTATATTATATCCTAAAATTTTATTTTTTTTCTAAAAAAAATATGAATAGATTTTCCTACATTGAAAGTTTATGTTTTGAATTATTGGTATTTTTTAATGTTAATAATAATTAGTTACAAATTTTAGAAGGAAAAAGATACACTATAAAGCTAAAAATAACTTTCACACCCCTATATTATGTAAGAAAAAAAAATTTGAAAAATGAAAAAAAATTCTTTGAAATAGCTTTCTACTGAAAGTTTATTTTGGTTGAATATTGATACAATAATCATCTTCATGTGATCTCTAAATCATCTAAATATTATAGTTGAAAAACATGCCATTTTAGTTCATTTTTCAATCCTTTCCAAACAATATATCACATATTATTTAGGATTGAAATTTTTGGCAATAGAAACCTATAGACGTTGTTAAACAAAGTTCAAAATTGTAGATTGAAATTATAGTTTATTAGAAAGTAATTAAGAAAAGTAGAAATGGGCAGTTAGGGTTTAGTTGCTCCTCACCCATGAACTTCCTTTGTAGTGCACCCCCGGGAAAAAATCATTTTTTTCAACCTTTAAATCTTCATAATTTTTTTTATTTCCGTGAATTTGTATTGTTTCACTAATCTCAAAGGGAAAATGAAAAAATGAAAAAAAATATGACTCTTCAATTTAGATGCCCAAATTTCTCAAAACCTACTTTGTCTAATGACATCCAAACATTTTCTTCAATAAAACCCTGCAACTTGAAATCCGAAAGCTTTTTGATATTTTCACATTTGCAACAAATTCCGTCCTAGTTTGTTAAATAAAAGTAAACAAAAAATTCAACAACTAAAGTCTGAAACAATATATTGCTAGAATAATATTTTTAAGAGTGAATTTCAAATTTCAAAACCAATTACAATGAATTTTCTTAAAGGCTAAAAACCAACCATTTAAGTTGATTTATATATGTAGGATAAAATCATAATAAGGTATTTACTTATTTTTAACTTGTAGGATTATGGAAATCATAAAATTCTATGAATAAAAAATCTAAGAATTTGAGTTTTTTGCAAATTTTTAAAGTCATGACTTAAAAGAGACCTTTAAGTATTGTATACTTAGGTGCATCTTTTAGCTGTTGTCAAAAAGATCCAAAATTGTTCTCTATAGGTTCTACTAGTTTACATCCCATGTTATGGGATGTGTAAAGTTGAAGACATTTCACTATCATAGATTTACCCCCTAATAAGTCAAACAACCATTTTGTGATTGAAAGAGTGATTTTGAGGTACAAAAATTTTATTTTCAAACTTTTCAAATTTTTATGCATAGTGAAAAGAATAATCTTTGAAAAAAATGAAATATATGATCTTAAAATCACATTTAAAATTTTTTGTTTTAATTTTTGTTTTCTAATTTGAATGAAAAAATGATCACAAAATATACAATATTATTTAAATGTTAAAAATTCCTAATAGGAGAACTAATAGTATTTTCACAATAAAATCTTTTGCCATCTTTCACTAATTAATATAGATAAATCTCAAGTCACTCAATGATCAAAATGTGTTTTTACATTTTGGGATATGCTCCTATGAACTCAATTATTGATGGTATTTTTTTAAACTTTTATGTAGAGTAGAGATCCCTTCCAAAATTTCCAATGAGCTATTTTAAAAATAAATAAATATATAAATAAAATTATGTTTGTAACTAGAAATTTATATCATATTTAAAATTCCTCTTACTTTCTAGTAACAAAAAATTTTATTTTTAAAACACTAAAAATTTATTTTTTGGTAGAATATAGAACCATTTTTACTAGGAAAACTTTTATTGATTCTAGTACAAGAAGTGAAGAAAAAGATATGAATAACTTTGTTTTGTGGATAGCCATGACTCCCCCCTTCAAAAACAATATGAGGTTTGTATATTAACTCATTTTTGACAATTTTTGAAAATGTAAAAGTAAACATGGCTTGGATAGTTTTCTACAATATTTTTAGGATTGAAATTGGATTGTTTCAATTTTGTCTTAGATTTATTAGCTATTTCATTTTCTCTATTATCTTATGCAACCTTCCATGTAATGATTATTTAAAAGATGAAAATAAAATTTCTAATTTAATTAATTATTTTTGAACATTTCCAATTCAATTTTCTAACATATTTTTGAATAAATCTCTCAAGTAGCAAAAGACAAACATTTTTTTCTTAAAAAGTTTTAAAATTGAAACTTAAAATTTTTGAGACAATTGAAAATGACTTGTTGTACTATTTTGAACATTGTGATCTTTAAGATGCTAAAGAATCAAGCTTTGAATATTAGTAGAGAAGTAGAAGGGGGATAATGAATATTGCAAAAACTATTAAAGACATATTTTTTACAATATCTAAATTTTGTCTAACACTGGATAATTTGAGGTTCAGGTCATGTTAGTTAGACCTCAAAATGTATCTATATGAGAGAACTGAGGAAGTGAAATTTTTTATATAGTTCAATCTAAAAGGATCAACATAGTGTTTAGGATTATATCCACCTACATCTTCAACCCCTAAAGGACCAAGGCCTTTTTTCTACCCAAAACACTCAAAATTGCCATTTTAATAGCAAAGAGTAAAAAAACTTTTAAATTATTTTTTTTGGACAACCAACCATAGGATCTTATACCTAACTAGTATGAGAATGTGTGGAAAACATTTCAGAAATTTTGACCCCACAAATTGTGAGATATTTGTGTTTAAAGTGAAAAAAACAAGTTTTTCAACACATTGTAAGACTAGATTTTTTGACTTTGAACCTTCTTAACTTAAATTTTTTGCACTACAAAGTTTTGAGGTTTAAATCTTTATAGCGGAGAATTGAATTGAGAGTCTAGGAAAAAAAAGGATTTTAAAAAAAACTTCATTTTCATTCTTAAAAAAACTGTTAAGTAGAAGTAGGTATGAGATAGAGGAAAAATCTAAATTATTAATATCTCTAAAATGGAATTAAATACACACTAATCCCAATGGTGAGATTGCTCCAAGAAGCAAACCAAACCACATGGAATTTTTTTTTAAATTGTAAAAATTGCATTCAAAATAAATCCTACAAGCTATTTTTTCAGGAAGATGCACTAATTGCTTAAAAACAAGATTGTCCATAACTTTCTCATAACAAATCCAAATGGACAAAAATGGACAAAAATATAATCTATAAGAAAAAAATTCAAAAAAAAAATTTAAGTTTTTTTTGTTGCCCCTTCTCCCTTATTTTGAACTTATTTGGACATAACTTTTGTTCTCAAGCATCGATTGAAAAAAATATAATTCCTATGAAGCTAATTGTTTTTCTATCTTCCAAAAAAGTTTCAAGAAATCATGACAAAAAGTCAGCCTATAGGTACCTGTCCACCTATTTGTCCCTGAAAGAACAATGATCCTTCAAGGGTTAAAAGAATTATAGGAAAAACAATAATTGTAATTGATGGTTTCAATATCTATGATTATTAATGCTACTTTCTTCTATGACTAGTTACAATATGATCTCTTCAATAGTCATTATAATATTCAACTATTATTTAATTTTATATTATAAAGATTCTACAAAATCTATGGGATTCACCAAAAAAGAGTCAAATCTCCCAAAATAGTCTCATAACTTATTAAAACCCATGCAAAATTAATTTATATTTTTGCAACCAAAAAATCAATTTTGTACCAAGGTTTAATAAATATAAGTTTTTGAATTGGAGAACATAAAACAACACATTTCACATTGATTATAGCTATAGTCAATGGAATGAGAAAAGTTTAAAGTCATTATTAGCAATTGTAAGGAGAATTCAATATAACTCAAAATTATCACATTTTATTGAGTGAAAAAATTGTTGAATTAGTAGCTCATGCCTTTTGAATTCATAAGTTAGCTCAAAATCAAAGTTATGAATGATACATTGATACATATTCCTTGTTGTTTGATGTATAGAGTATTTTGACAATGTTGTCACTTTTTTAACCATATCTAGGATGGATTTCTATTACAATAATTCAAAAAATATATCATCTTTATCATTTAATTAATTTGGCCTATATATATTGAAAATACCAATAGTAAAGGAAGTCAAAGGTCATTTTTAAAAATAAGACTTAACTATTTTTCTACATGACATTCTTAAAACTTGGTTGTTGAATGCTTGGATGTTTTTAGTAGCAACAATTTGAGACTCAAATATATAAAATGATAGGAAGATATTTAAAGATGTAATGCCAAGTGGGCCAATTTATAATTTGGAAATACTACTCAATGCTTTGATGTTTATTGGCAACCTGAAATTTCTTCAAAATTGAATTACATCCTTGCCCTCCCTACTTAGTTGGAGGGATGTTGCCTTTTTTGTTGAAGTGCCTTACAATAAGTTAATCAATGTTTAAAAAAAAAATTAGGTCCATTAAGAATACTCTAAGGTAAAATTAGGAATGATTGTTGACATATGACAAGATGTCACTACTTCATTATAATATAGTGTAGCTGATATGATTTCAAACTTTTCATATAACTCAAATTAGTTGATTTATAATGAATTGTTGGAAAACTATTGTTGATATTTTGTAATCCAATGGATCTAAAACTTTCTTTGACACTATTAAAATCCTATGCTCATAAACTTCAATCACCTAATACAATATGTACACTACATATCAAAATGAGGATAATGGTTTGTTAGTAGTGTATTATTTAAAGATTTTCAACAAATTATCAATCACATGATTTGATCAAAAAATGAATAAAACTCAATAAAATAAATTGTTGCTGAGTATCCACACAATTAGTTTATAAATTTTGTATGCACCTTTAATTAATTATACATTGTTATTTATACTTCAAAATAGGTGACGTAATGATGTGGGCCGTCTATTAATTAAAGCTAGACATCTTATTCTATCTCTGTTGGTTCCAAGTTGAGAGGTGGTTAGGCTCATTGAAGGAGTTAGGTGCTGGGTGGTTAGCTTCATCACGTGGCTAGGAATTTGGTGAGACATTTGTTCCATATTATTTGCAGCCTTGTGACTTTTTTAGGGGTAATTAAAGGCTTGGCTTCTTTCATTGTGGTTACTTAATCATATTTTATACCATCACTTTTGGGGGGATCATCTTTTCAATTATACTTTTTGTTAAGTATTGTAGATGTGTTGTGAGTTGCTTTTACTTTTTGTGTTTTTGCAAGGATTATACTTTTTAGCTTGAGAGGGCATAGTAGGAAAACTTGAGAGGGCTTCAAGTGCTATTACATCTTACAAGTTTTGAGAGTTGACTTTTAGGGTTTGGATTTTGGGTGAAGGAATTCACTAAAGCAATAGCAATTTTTATTTATTTATTGAATACTAGCGTTTGGCGCTTGCTATGCTACGCATTCACCGTTAGAATTTCATAAGAATTTTTATGTATTAGATAGAATGCAGAGCAAGAATTTCAATAAATCTTCAGATAAAAAATCCCTAAAATCTTCATTTATTTATTTTTAATAAATAAGCATATATTGAAATAAACAATAGAAATTTAATGAATGATGAATGAAATACATGCAATGATGAATATGGTAAAAGATACACATACATTAAAATGCATTAGAAATTTGACTCAATTGTTATAAACAATGGCAACCCAAATAGAAGAATTTAAAAGGAAAACTTATAAATTTCAAAAGTTTTGTGAACAATTTAATTGTTGTGAAATCCAAAATCGGTTCAATCTAATAAATTTCTCAAATCATTTGGTAGTAGCAATAAAAAATTGAAATCATAAGCTCAAAGCTCACAAAAGCACAAAATCATAGAAATGCAAAAGAAATATAAAGCCAAGAAAAGGAATGGAATTGCTACCTTTATAACACCATATTGATCCTCTTTGATATCACCTCAATTGCAATGACTATATTATTTCTATAATATCATCCTTTGTAAAAAGTGATATTATAGAGGTAATTGTGAACTACTACTCTATTTCAGTATTATCACATTGTGTGAAAATATGATTTCTATGTATATATGATTGGAAATATTTTTATAAAATAATTAAAATAATTATTTTAAAGACTTATGAAAATCATTATCATGCATTCTATTCAAATATATCAAATTTTTACTAATATGTGATACAATGAATGCATAGCATAGCAAGCACGAGCCCCTAGTATTAATGATAACACTTGTGATATTACAAAGGGACTTATGATTTTAGTAGTATGACTAGTTTTTTTTGTATCTACTAGCAGTTGGCGCTTGCTATGCTAAGCATTCACCATTAGAATTTTATAAGAATTTTTATGTATTAGATAGAATACAGAACAAAAATTTCAAAAAATCTTCAAATAAAAATGACTAAAATCTTCATATAATTTTTTTATAAGTAAGCATATATTGAAATGTACAATAGAAATTTATTGAATGATGAATGAAACATATGCAATGGTAAATACTATAAAAGATACACATACATTAGAATGCATTAGAAATTTGACTCCATTGTTACAAAACATGGCAACCCAAATTGAAGAATTGAAAAGAACTTATAAATCTCAAAAACTTTGTGAACAACATAATTTTGTAGAATCTAAAATCGCTTCAATTGAATAAATTTCTCAAAATCATTTGGTAGTAGCAATAGAAAATTGAAATCATGAAAGCTCAAAGCTCACAAAAGCACAAAATTATAGAAGTGCAAAGCCAAGAGAAGCAATGGATTTGCTACCTCTATAATATCATTCTATGGATCTTCTTTAATATCACCTCAATTGCAACAACTATATTATTTCTATAATATCACCCTTTGTAAAAAGTGATATTATAGAAGTGATTGCAAACTGCTATTCTATTTTTGTAATATCACATTGTGTGAAAATACGATTTCTTTGTATGCATGATTGAAAATATTTTTACAAAATATTTAAAATAATTATTTTAAAGACTTACTGAAATCATTATCATGCATTCTATTCAAATATATCAAATTTTTACTAATATGTGATACAATGAATGTGTATCATAGCAAGCACAAACCCCTAGTATTAATGGTAGCATTTGTGATATTATAGAGGGACTTATGATTTTAGTAGTATGATAGGTGGATTAGGTATTGGAATAATGTTTCTTTAGTCATTAGCACTTCTTCACTTTTTACAAATAATTATTTACTACAACCAAGAACCTTGTCCTTTTTTGGATAGGTGGCAAAACCTCACAACAACACATTATAGTTCATTAGAAACACATTTTCATTTGGCTTCTAATTGAAATTCTTTTAATACATTTTTGTTAATCCCCAGAGTCCTATTGCCCCCTTAAGAAACAAAATGGATTTTGGGCAAGCTCCTACAGTGTCAATATTTGTTGTAATTTTTTGAATTTTTTTGACACATAGAAATATACATTAGTTTTTTGAAAATATAATTTTTATTTCAATTGGTGCCTAAGAGCAAAAGTTATGCAACAAAAATCCCAAATTTTAGTTTGGAGGGCAAAAGAAAACATCCTAAAAACTTTAAATAGAAAATTTTATGTTTTATGTTTTATTTTTATCTACACGGAAAGCTTTAATTCATTCTATTTGGATTTGTCATGCAAAAGTTATGGACATTCTTATTTATGGGTCAATTAAAGCATTTTCTTGAAAAAAATAACTTGTAGGATTTATTTCTGAACTCAATTTTCACAATTTAAAAAAAAAAGGTTTATAAGGTTAAAGTCTCTTGCTAGAAAAATCTCATTATTGAGATTAGTGTGTTTTAATTCCATCTTAGAGCTATTTAATGGTTTTCCTTCAATCTTAAAACTACCGCTACTTAAATTTTTTTTAATGAATGAAAATTAAGTGTATATTTTTTGAATTTTTTTTTAAGCTCTCAACTCAATTCTTCATCATTTAAAATTCAAAATTCAAAATCAATAAAACAAAAATTTTAAGTTAAGAAGGTTTAAAGTCAGAAAATGTAGTTGAGCAAGGTGCGAAAGAAGTTGTTTCCTTCACTTTAAATGCAAATATCTTGCAATCTATACAATCAAAGTTTTTAAAATTTCTTCCACACATTTTTACACTAGTTTAATACAAGATCTTAGTTGAAAAAAACAAAAAACAAAAAATATAAATTTTTTTTTCTCTTCAAATGACAGTTTTGAGTGGTTTTGGGTGGAAAAAAGCCTCCTGAAATTACGGACTGATTAAGAATTGTGCCATTTACTGTAGTTGCCAACTTACCACAATCACTCATTCTTGCTATTTCAGTATAAGGGTTAAGGTACATCACCGTACGTTTTGACGGGACTCAACACTTTGTTCAGTTGTTGTCAAAATTCAATATCTAGCAACGGACGTTGCAACCAACCAAGAGATAACATTTATCACTTCCTGACAACTTTATTTCTTCTCAGTGTCCAATCTGATCATAGAATGTTCAGACATTAACTTTTCCATCATGAAGTTGACACATTACAATGCAAATGAATGCAATGCAAAACAGGACAAGCAGCAAGCAACCAGAACTCTACTGCAAATAGTAGAGTGGTAGCGAGACTTGAGGAATCTAAATCTTAGATTGCCCCAAATTCCTGACAAAGAGACAGGCAGAACCAGTTTTCAAGAGCAAAAATCCTCTGACAAATTCCAATCTCAAGGACCACCTAATCTACGCAAGTTAGAACAGCACTTTCCATGTAAGATAAGTGAAGGCCCGCGGGCACACGAATGTACTCATGTCTCAACTTCTCAGCTTTCCCATCGAAACAGCCCAGTAAGTTAACTGAACTGAACTCAAAGCTGCCAACTACCAGTGGAACTCAATCAGGCAGAACATTGCTGAAATATCTTGTCCTGGAAATCGACAGACCGTGTGTATGAGTGTGCCAACAAATAAATGTGTGTCGTGCAGTTCCCGTAACTTAAGCTTAAGCACGAGTCAATGGAGGTCTACACATTCTCTCATGGAGACACGGCAAACACGGCAAACAATGCACGAGAGCGAAACAACTGGGGTTCTTCTTGGAACGGGCATAGCTCAGAATTTGTTCGATCATTCTGTCGAGGTCCCACAACAAAGTGCAGAAGACACCAAATTATGCACCTCTTTCAAGGGTCTAACTTACTAGACGTACTCATTAGAACTGTAGTGTAGTCTGATGCACTTGCAGTAGCTTAGTGGATCGGAGGCCCTTTCGTATTTATAGATTCTGTTGCTCACCTCCTCAGAGGCAGGAAATAATCTAAACGTACCATCCAAAATACCGAGACTCCGTTACCTAGGTTTTGTTCCTTCAATTCGTGACAAAGCTAGTGCTTTTCCTCTTGTACAATAACTTACAGTCAGTCATTGGCATATACTACGATCACACTCCAGCCAGGGGAGCACTTTCGCACCTTTTATTATACTGTAAGTTAAAGCAGTTTGTGGAGGGATGTTCGAACATATCCTCCTGAAGTGAAGTCTTCATTAACTTGCAAGCATCTATGGTCTAGTAACTTATCTTTCCACCCCAGCAGACCGGCCGGACTATTCCAGTCAGTGGACTTCTGAACAATCCGAGGGATAAGAAGCAAAATATATCTTCTGTCGCAATCTTGGAGCAATGGAATTTCTTGGAGCAGGATTGATTGCAGTAAGTTAATAACTTACGGTAATCCTCCTGGAAATATTTTCATGGAGGAGGCAAAACCAAAGGCAAGAAAGAGTCGGTCAGTTGGTTCTCAATTTGGACTTCAGTTGTCTATGAATTGGGGATTATTTCCCTCATGCCAGGGCCACGCTAGCTACACTCTTCATTCTATACAGCATTACAGTGTCCCTTCGGCAGTAACTTTTTTTTAGTAAAGATATACAGAGGTTGTAGCTTTTTAGTAAAGAAACAATTAGGCTACAACGTTTTAGTTAAGGAATAATGTTTTGACTGAACCAGTTACTTTGTGGGATGACTCCAATACGGCTATCACTAATGCCATGTTAACACTTTGTTTTAGGGTGATGTTTGCAATGTGAATCCGGTCCAAAAGTAGGTTCAAATTTGTTCCTAAGACCATCAGTAATAGCACTCTTTAACATTAAGTGAGAACATACCGTAAGGTAGGGCCATCTAAAAGTGTCACTTTCTTTATTACTAAGTGAAAACATACCTCAACATATGGCCATCTAATAGTGCCACTTTTTCTACTATGCACAATTTTTATTATCATAGTGATGAAACATATTTATATTCAAATTGGCAAATGAAAGGATGTTTCAATGCACCAAAGGATGCATCATTTTGAATACAATATACCAAAGTTATGAATTATTTTATTTTATTTTTTAAAATGGGAAGTTGTTCTAAAATTATTTATTTAATAATAGGTAAATATTGATGTAGGAGATGTGCACAATGAGAACATTTGTCCAAGGCACCTCGTGCATTTGGGTATCTCTACTTTAGTACTATTTCAATAGGTGAAAATGTATGTCTCTAATGTCTCTAATAAAAAAATAATAATTAGTCTAAAGCACTAGTATATAGAATGAAGAGACTATATTGATTTGTCCTATTAGTGCATGCTACAAAATAAACTTATATGTGGCTATAACTTTCTACAAGTGAACAATAATTTTACTAATGATATTTGTGAAGACTTTTCAACACAAATAGCAATAAGACACACTTGATCAGTAAGACTATTCCACCCTTGTACAAAGTTATAATTGTGTGTAAATCAATTTTGAAGCACTTACTAATTCAGCAAATTGGTTTAGCCATTGTACCTAGTTTTGAACAAATGCATATGTAAAAAGTGACAGGCAATTGCAAGAAATGCTTATCTTACTTTTTGTCATGCATTCATTACGGAAGTTGTTTTGCACATGCCATATGTAAATATTGTAAAAATGATTGAATGAATATAAAATTCAAAAGCGAGCTTCCTACAACAATAAAAAATATTTGAATCATTTTAGTTATCTCAAAATTAATTCAATAGTTGAGATTAAATTTTGAATACATATCACACATGCAACTTGGATCATTTATAGTACAATTGAGCACCTTCTTTTTAGAAGAATTACGCCGTCAATTTGGGTAGCTAGTTCTTCTAATAGAAATAAACCTTCTCACGAGAGGGATTTCCAAAAGCATATTCCAAGTGTGTTTTGCATTGGCTTGAAGTATACTGTATTCAAGTTGAATTTCTATTGAATTAAAAATGTTATTTTAGTTTTAGCTTTGATCTTCTTTCTTTATTCTTAGATGGCAACAATAGTTATTTTTTTAGTAAATATTTTATCTGTATTTTTTAATTTTTAAAAATAGAAATATAAAAGTCTCATTTTCTAGCATAAATTTGAGCTTTTGGCTCAAAATAGTATTTAAAGGTATACGTGAAGACTCAATAGTATTGTTGGAGGCTTATAGTGCCTCTAATTTGTCAACATAAACTATTTTTTATTGGGAAGTATTGCCATCCATCCATACCATCCAATGATGAGCATTACAAGTTGTCAAAATAGTTGATTTGAAATCCAATCTAATATCCCAATCTCATGTTCCACACCTATAATAGTAGTGAAGGTGACTTGTGGTACAAAATATTGAAAATCTGAAATAAAATCTACAACAAATAATACAAGTGTTTCTTGCTATCACCCCAATTTATTATATAGATTTAGATAAGAAACTATATTCAAAAATATGTAATTAGTGCTTGACTAAATATAAACTCTCTACCATTTAAAGAACTTAATTAAGAGATGTATTGTTGTAAAGACAAAGAGCTACTAGTATTTTGAAATAGGACAAAATACTTTATTGTAAACATTAAACATGGATATTGTTAAATAAAATTGTATAAAACAAGCATAGCTATTATTAAATAAAACAAGTAAATCTATAGCTTGTTTTTGCAAGTTTTGTATTTTTCATTGCCATTTGTGTGAATATGACATGACCTTCAATACAATAAGGCCATATTCGTTATATTGAGACTTTTGGTAGTCTCATTTTTATCCTCGACTCGAAGATAAATCATAATAATTGTTTAATTTTAAGACTATTTGGTAAGTTGATATTTCAATGTATTAATATATATAAAAACCTTTGATTTCCCAAAGGTTGCACACTCATCTTATCCTCGACTCGAGGATAAATCACTATAACTGTTTTAGGGTTGTAGTCTCAAAATGTGCAGATTGTCTCATTTTAACGAATAAGGCCATGAATGTCTTTTTTTATTGAGGGCTTACAAATTAGAAAGCACATGGTTATTTATTGGGATTGTTAGTTGTACATTTTTTCAACTTTAATTAGTACATGCTACTGACATAATTTTCAAGTAGTAGATTGATGACATCTAGAAAGAACATGAGTTAGAATATGAACATGTCTTGAAGTAAATCTTTCTTTCTTTTTGATTATCAAATGCAGTTTTATATTTGGTTTAAAAGTTCACCTACTTAGTTAGATTGCCACGTGAAAATCAAAACCATCTTTCAAATGCAAAATAATAAGTTCCATTCATATATAAAATAAAGTTAGCTACCGCATTTAATGTAGGATATCCTATTTACACCATGAAACTAATTGCTTCACTTTAAGGACACTACTTATTAAAAGAATACATCTGAAAATTTAAAATGTACATTATTGATACATAATGGTACAAATAGGACATCCTACCTTAATGCACCTCCATTCATATATGATACTACATCCAAGTCTTATATGGTCAACAAAAATTAATTAATAAATAAATGGTATAAAAAATATTTTAGATTTTAATTTTGTAGAGCAAATGAACATTAAATTTGATTTTGTGGGGGAAGTTTTGTACCATGTAAATGCCCATGGTACAAATAAAACTCTATAAAATTAAAGAAAACCCCATGAAGTTCTAAGTACAACTTTGGAAAGGGGTGGCTGGGGTGCACAATAGGCCCAACCAACTTATGAATGTGTTTTGTTTTTGAGTGGAATGAGGCAGAGGTTTACCCCACCCCTAATCCAAATTAAATATATATTTTTAATTCCCCACCCCACCCTAAATTAAATATTTTTTTAATTTTCCAACCCAACCCAACGTCCAATTCAACCCCAACTCCTAATCCTACCCTCTGCAATTTGTAATTTCAAATTGACATGGAATTCTGCAATTGATATGGGATTTTGTCCATATTCATAGTATATATATGTATACATCTTATGTAGCCATACTCATATTCATATCTGTATCTGTATCTATCTTCTATATATGTATTTATATTCGTCTTTTGTATATGTATTTGTCTTTATATCCGTACTTATATTTGTATTCATATTTGTGTCCTAGATCGACGGCTTGGAGATTGTTTAAATTTTTTTCTATGAGAAGATCTATAGTCTTGAATTTTTTTAAATAAAAAATGAGAAGGGGGAGGTAGGAGGTGATGTTTGCATCTTTTTTCTAGACAATCTCCTAGTGCATCTTAAGGTAATTTTGAGTATTTTATAGAAATAATGGACAATTATAAAAAAAATCTATCTCCATATAAAATTAATTTTAGATGGTCTTATACATCAATTTGATGCTATCAGCAAAAATTTCATAAAATGATGATAATATGTGTACAATTTATTTTACAAATATACTAGATTCTATAAATAATTAGTATAAAAATCTATTTTTATATAAAATTAATTGTACAAATACACTAGATTCTATAAAAATTGTATGTTATCCTTCTATAAAGTGCACCTCCAATTTCATAAATAGAAGGATTTTGATGGAATTTTGAGCTATAAAATTTTCAAACTTTCAAATATGTAAAAATAAATCAATTTACAAGAAAACTTAGATTATCCAATTATTAAATTATTTACTTTCAATGAATTAAAATAAACATTTGAATAGAAATTGGTCAAAGTTAGATTCAAAAAGTAATTTCAAATTTCAAATCTTTAAAGATTAATCTTTTTTTAATTCTAGGATTTGATATTATGGTTGATATATAGTTGAAACTTAAACATGCTTCATTTTTCTTTTTACTAATACCAAATATCATCAAAATTTGTTCTAAAACTTGTATTTTTTATGAAATAAATATTGTTTAGAAAAGACATTCATATTTGAAAAATATTATTAATAAATGACACTTTCAACTACATTCAAAATCTAAGTCCCAACTTTATCTAAGATTTTGATTAGATGAAAGTGCTCAAGTAGACTTTAGAACTTACATTGTTCCAAATCCTAAGTTTCAATTTTCAATCGTCCCCCAAATGCTTGTATTGTAGCATTTTTTTTGGAATTTTGGTGCAAAGGAGTTTTAACTTGGACATTGCTCAACTATGATCTAGCTAAAACCTCAATTGTTCACGTTGACCTCTAAAGTCTAATTTTTTTTGGTATAAATAGTGAATAAAAACAAAAAATACATCAAAGGATTATGGGAATATCATTTTTATTTCAATTGGTGACTAGAAGCAAATATTATCTACAATATGCTCTATTTTGTTTCATCAAGCAATAAAAAAAATAAAAAAAAAATAGAAATAATTTTTAAAAATAAATTACTTATGATAGATTATATTTTTGTCTACATGAAAAGCTTTGATTTTTTCCATTTAAATTAAAGATGTAAGATTTATGGAACTTCTTCTTTTGCAACCAATGACATTAGCATGTGAACTTGGAAATGGAAGCCTACGGGCCTTGCCCCTAGGTGTAAGTAGGTACTTTACATCTATTGAAGGTGTCTATAACATAAGTACCCTATAATCATAGAAGATGCTTATAACATAGGTATTTATAACATAAACACTTATAATGTAGACACCTATAATACAAATATTCTATAACCATAGAAGGTGTCTATAACATAGATATCTATAATATAAGCACTCATAGTATAAATATCCTATAATTGAAAGGTGCTTATAACCTATAAGCTATAATATAGAAGCTTAAGCTCCTAGGCTTGTACACTTAAGATCCTAAGCTCACATGCTAGCAACTTTGTTTTGCAACTAACCATTGCAACTTTTAGAAAAAATAACGTATTGGATTTGTTTTTGAAATCAAATTTTATAATTTTAAGGAAAAAAGGAAACTTTGCAAGGTTCAATTTGCTTGCTAGAACAAATGAACATTCTCATTGTTGAGATCAATATGTTTCAATTCCATCTTGGAACTATGATCTCCAATTTGTTTTTTCTTTCTATCTCATGCATACTTTTACTTATCAATTTTTTTAAAGAATGAAAGTTGAATTTCTCTTTTTGACCCTCCTTTTATATTCTCAACACAATTCTTCCACACAATATTTTATAATTCAAATTCCTTAGTACAAATATTTAAAATTAAAAAGATTCAAAGTCTTCTGATCTAATCACCTAAGGTACAAAAAAGTTTGTTTTCTTCACTTTAACCACAAATATCTTGCAATTTGTGTTGTCAAAATTCAGAAGTTTCTTCCACAATCTATCATACTAGACTAGTACAAGATCCTATAATTAGATTTGCACAAGAGAGAAAAAAAAGCCAAAGCTTTTCGTTCTTTGCAACAGAAATGACAATTTTGAGTGTTTTAGAAGAAACAAAAGTTGTAATCCTCCGGGGGTTTTAAGGATTAAGTTTTCATCCAAAGGTTAAAATTTCATCCAAGGGTTAAGTTTTCATCCAAGGATTAAGGTCTCATCCGAGGGTTAAGTTTTCATCCAAGGATTAAGGTTTCATCTGAGGGTTAGGATTTCATCCAAGGGTTAAGATTTCATCCATCCTGCACCTTTTGTCCTTCTGTATGGATGCATATCTTATGCATTTGTAAGTGCCGTGAGGTCAGATTGAATGCTAAGGTAAAGTCCTCGAGGCAGGTGTCTTTGAACCCACTGGTCTGTCTCCACTCTCCAGTAAGGCCGGTGCCGACCTCCCGAATTCAATGATGAGATATTAAGTATTTGGGGGAGCACCGCCGCAGGTGAGGATCACATGGAAACTTTATCATAGGCAGTGAACAACGAAGTTCAAAGGCATGTCCTTTCATTTGAAGCTTCATGCAGGTTGCCAGGACCTTCTGGAATGCATAGTTTTCTCACTCCGCCAATGCTACTGAGTGTGGAAGTAGGTCAAGAGTGAGCCTTACTGTACACTTTGTGTAGCATCCATCAATTTTGAAATGAAACAAACTGAGACACCGACACAGCTGCAAAGCTGCATATGAAATGGCAAACATCCACACTCATGCTCCAAACAGGTGGGCCTCAACCACTCTCCAAGGGCCCATGGAAGCTAAAGGTGCTTCACCTGTGCCCTTGCAAGAGGTAGAATTTGAGCAGACTCCATAAAAAAAAACAAGGCAGGGCCCATGACAATCAAGGGCCCACACAACCACTTCGGAGCATAAATTTGGAGTATCTCTGACATTGTTTGGTCTCATGAGACGTTGATTCCTTGCTTCAAAGCCGTGTGAGGTGCTGGAAAAATGTCACGTGGTTGTCTGGAGTTGGGAGGGTGGCAAGGGTAGGCAAAGGTGGGATGACTTGCTATGGACCTCAAAAGCAAATCTAAAGCGTGCCCTCTACGTCACAAATTGTGGGTCACTTTTTTTGAGTATTGGGTGTGTGTGCTTTGACTGAAGAGAAGAAGACTACAATAACAACAAACTTTGGTCTCAAATCCTTGCGTATCAAACACAAGGGCAATGTCTTGTAAAATATGACCTCCCATTGTTGTCCTATATATTTGAGTTATTGGTCATATTTCTTTGGTTGTTGCACATATTTAGACCTATTGGATTCACAATCTTTGTCTCCAATAGAACAAACAAATCAAAGAATATTTCACAAATATTTTGGTTAGCTCAAGACAATTATACATTATAGATGATCAAAGCTAAAAAATATATATAGCTTCACATTATTGTATGAAGAATTAGATCTTGGAATTGAAGGACATCCTTGTCCATCTGCATGAAGTCCAAACTACAACTTTGCACTCCAAATAGCATTCTAGGATAGACTTGTCTTTCCCAAGATGAATCAAGATTAGCAAATTTTGTTCTTCCCTATTTCTTTTAAATATAAACAGCTATAGACGATTGACATGTACAAATTAGAACTTGAATAAGAACGATGTTCAATTGGATCCAGTAATCTTCTAAATTTTTGGATCTTTGCATTTTTAGCTCAAATTTATTAGGAAAACTTTGAGAGGCCCATGTATGCTAAAAAGGAAAGAAATTTTGGATTGTAAGTTACGTTGGGATTACACTAAAATCTACTTTATCATTGTTACAAATATTACACATATATAATTGAAAATCATGCAAAAAGTTTGATGTTTTTTTTATTTACTTATCTACATCTAGTGTTGCCACCATTTGCAAAAATAAAAATTTGTATTTCATGATATACATATTAGAAGTGAGCCTTTACAATTGCTTTATAGATACTTGATCCTATACCACTTGAATTTTTGTATCATTTTTTTCTTGTTCCCTAACCTATTGCAACAGATCTTTGACTATCTTTCAAATATTCTCAATAAAATGGTAGATATTGTATAAAAGAAATCCAATTTATTGTATGGATTTGAATGATTCATTTTGCACTTGTTATGAAGTTGAAATACACTTCATAGTGATTCTAAGGCAATTTCAATTTTTATTCATTTTTAGCATATAAGAGCATCTTGAAATTATATGGATATTTTTGATAAATTTACTTATTTGGGAAGAATTTTTTTTAAATGACCCCATTATACAACAAATGACACAAAAAATTTAACCCCTAAAGTCATTTTGTTCCCTCGGGGGACAAAATGGATTTTCAGCAAGCTCTTATAGTTTCAATATTTGTTAGGATTTTTTTAATCTTTTTGTGAAGATAGAAAAATCATTAGCTTTCCAAAAGTATGTTTTTTATTTCAATTAGAGCTTGGGAGCAAAAATTATGGCAGGAAAAGCCCTTTTTAAAGTTTGGCAAGCAGAAAAACCCGTTGGATTTAATGCCAAATTGATTTTTGTAATTGATTATTTGAATAATTTTAAAAATAGACAAAGTAGAGTTATTTGTTTTGTTTGTTGTTTTCTAGTCCCCAAAGAACCGTTACTTCTTTAGGGGACATATAAAAGTTTGGGCAAGTAACTACAATTTCAAATTTTGGCTTGATTTTTTGACACTTTTTATTGAAATACGACAAAAAATTGTCTTTGGGGGAGTATAATTTTTGTTTCAATTGATGCTAAAACCAAAAGCTATGCCACTCAAATTAAAAACAAATGAACATGGGTAGTCAAAAAATTATAAAAATATAGTTTAAAAAAATATAGTTTAAAAAAATATAGTGTCTTACTATATTATACTTTATTTACATGAAAAGAAATGATTCATTTCATTTGGATTATTGGTGTGAAAATAATGAAGAGTCTTGTATTGAAGGCAATTATAACACCTTCTTGAAAAAATATTGAATATGAAAAATTCATTTTCGAGCTCAATTTCTACATTTTTCTACCTAAAAAAAGTCTTCAAGATGTAAATTGTTTTTTAGAACAATTTCAACATTAGGATTGACATGTAACAATTTCATCATAGATCTATTAAACCTTTACAAGTTATCGAGACATAGGTGCACTTGAAGTGGTGTGCAAATTTTTGACATTGTAAAGATATAATATAAAATACAATTTAGAATAACATTTTCATAAAAATTTTAAAACAAAAATTTATAAAACATGATCCATAGATCCATACATCATATCCATATGATTGGATCTACACACTAATAGAAATCCACATTGAAAAGCCCATTCAAAATGATGTTTTTTTAATTAAATTTGTACTAAAATTTACACAATCGTATTTAAAATAATGAAAATCTAACACAAAACCATCATTTCAAATGTTTTTTTCAATGTAGATTTCTACTAAAGGCTATTGCATTAACCAATATTTATCAATAAAATTTATAAGTAAAATTTAAAGAAAAAAATTCAAATTTTCTTCCAAAACTAATTTTAGATTGAATATTTGAAATTGAAGAAATACCACAAGAATTTGAAGACATAATAAAGACATTCCAAGCACATCTTATATTAATTGCTAAAATCTCGCATCTATATGGTTAGAGCTCTTCAAAATTCTTCCATGTGCACATTTCTATATCTAACTAGTATGAGACTCTTATGGCTGCATATGCAATAATAGGGTCTTTTTTATATTTATATTTGCACTAAAAATAGTGACTTAGAAGTGTTTTTTGATAAAACATAGTCATTGAACCTTTGGGGGGTAATCCCTAAAGTCCCAAAGTCCCCATAATTAGGCCATTGAGAATTTTGGACAAGCTCATGTAACCTCAATTTTTGACGTGATTTCTTAAAACTTTTAATGAAGGTAGAAAAACACATTAGCTTTGCAAAATTATATATATATATATATATATATATATATATATATATATATATATATATATATATATATATATATATATATATATATATATATATATATAATTGCAATTCAATTGGATAATAATGCAATCTATGTGATCAAAGTATCCTGAAATTTCTACCACACATTTTTATACTAATCTAGTTTAAAATTATGTGGTTAGATATGAAAAAAAAATAATTAATTTTTGCACTTTGCAATAGAAATGGTAGTTTTTGACAGAAAAAAGACCACAGAGTCAAAATAAAAATCATTAAATAAAGGCTAAATTGAACATAATTTTTACACAATTTTTTTTTATAATTGTGACAATGATATAGGGCATACAAGTAGAGAATGGAAGATTCTATGAACACTTTTCAATTGTATCTTGAAATCATATTAATGTTTCAAAGTTTTCAATTGACTTCACTACAAAAATTATTTGTATTATTGGATATTACAAAAATAAAAATAAAATAGACAATAAATTATTCCTTAGAAACTTTTCAATCTTATCATATAAAATATATAATATAATTGAGAGGTAGAATTTATGGTGAAACCTTCCTACTAGAGTTGGTTGAGCATACATTCATTCAATTTCAACCTTTCAAGTGGCAAAAACACCCCTAGAATTGACCAATGGGGAGTGTAAGGAACTTTAATCTAAATTGCCTTTTAGGCAATGGACTCCACAATTTATTTGGTAAATTTTTAATTAAATGGATTTAAGTAGAGGAGGGGCAATATCCCTAAATCACCCCAACATGTGTCCTAAAATTTAAAAAATCATCCAACTTTATATTTTTAGGAAGTTAGAATAACCATTTAGACCAAAATCACAATAGAAGTGCCTAATTTGGACCTTGAAAACTAGTCAAAGTACAACTCACTCTTGCCAAAGACCCATGCAAACACCTAAATTCATCCATGCATTCACATGTGCACCTCCTTAAAGTCCCTAGGTCCAATGCTAATACATTTATAATTCATTTTAGACATTTAAACTTTTACACCCATCTTATCATTCAAAAATCCCAACCCTAATTTTAATCCAATTTGGACAGTGCTTCCAAATGTGTCTTAAAACCCTAAAAAATGGAATTCACTAATTATGCATTTTTTAGGCATTCAAATCATACAAGTCCATAGAAAATATACTCAAATATACAAGATTAAACATGAATTATAATCATCATTACATTTAAATTCAATTAGAATTACAAGAACGATAAGAGATACAACACAATTCACCACTAATAGGAAGGGTAACTAACCTTCCTTTACAAAAACGGCCACCACCGCTTCATCCTTGCTCCAAATGAGTCGAATCTTTGCCTTTTAGAAAGTTACTTTCTCTTAACAATTCAACCCAATTTGCTTTGTTTTTCTCCCACAATCTCTCTCCAAAGTTGTAGCTTCAAAAGCCTTGCAATAACCTTCTATTGTAAAAACCACCACCACTGCCTTGTCTACACTCCAAATGGAACAAGCCTAGCTTTTTCAGAAAGCCAACTTCAAAGCGTACCTTTCCACCAATTTCAGCTCAATCCATATTGCCATGCTTCCGCTATTGCTTGCCAAAGTTGGTAGTCCAAGTCTTAACTCAAATTTCTCCATCATTCTCAAGCAATTTTCCATTTGACCTAAAAAAATTCACTTTCCACCCATTTTCTTTTTATAAAATGATAAAACTTGCTCAACAAATTGTCCAACATGGTCTCCTTCCACAATCTCTTACAAGTCATGCTTAAAGTGCCCATAAAATGCTTACAATTTTCAAAAAACATATGCTCTCCAAAAACACACAAAAACTTAAGAGAGAAGAGTCCTCAAGTTTAATTTTGTATATATGAAATTTTCTAATGGAATATTTTCTCTAACTATTTTCATCCTACCTAAGTTTATTGTTAACCCTCTAAATTTGTGTTGCACACACCAAATTAGTGAATATTTTGCTAAATTACTATAAATGCATGAATTTAGAGTTGAAACCCCTAAATTACTGTAAAACCTCTATTTTAGTGTTTCCCTCACTACTTTAGTGTTTTATAGTAGTTTCATTAACTTCTTTTGTGTTTTTTGTATTTATTATTTTTGTGTTTTTCAATTTATTTTTAGTTCTATTTTCTACTTTTTAGTCTTTTATTCTTAATTCATTTTTTATTTTTTATTTTTTATTTTTAAAATTTTCTATTTAATTATAATCTCATTTCCTACCTATAGTATTTTGTTTTCATTTTGGTTTTGTATTTTTTGTGTTCTTATATCTTTTTTTCTGATTAATTCTAATTTTGTTTTTCTACTTAATAGCATTTTGGTTTTCATTTTGTCAACATTTTCTTATTTGCCTAATTTGGTTAATTTACCAAATTTTGCTTTAACTTTTTTAGTTTTAAATCCATAATTTTCTCTAGAGTTTTCCCTTTATTTTCTCCTAATTGCATTTTCTACCATTTCCCCCCTAGCTTCTCAGTATTCCTATCTTTGTATAATGAAAAATTCCGTAATAGATGGTTATAGGTTTATCATGAGTACTAACATTTCCAAACTAATAAATTCATGCAAATTGTTTATATTTTCACAATCTAAAAAATAAACCAATATAGTGGTTCACAATGAATGATATTAAATTAAATATTACTTCCATTCTAAAAGATGAATGATAATTAAGAAAATAATAAGATTTCTACCAAAAATTCATTATTGCAAACTAAAGTGTTTGCGATGTAGTTAAGAATCCCTCACAAAAAGAAATTTTCATAATTTTAGTTTTGTAAAATTTGAACCCACTACACATTATGAATTTTTTTTTCAAGCATTTTTATTCTAAAATCATTTCAAAAATTTCAGAAATCAACATAATCATAAACAAACATAAGTATACATTTGCACAATTTGTTGTAATATCAAATATCACATATTCCAGCTTTGGAAACACTTTGCTCATTTTTCATTTTTTTAGGTCCCATGGCTTTATTCTCGTATCATACTCTATTATAAACTTTTGTGCAAGAGCTCAACTTTTAAGCACTTAGGATGAATTTTTGTAAGCCATGGAAAAATAACCACGGAACTTTTTCACCAAGTCTCTAAGCCATTAAAGCTTCAACAAGAAAATATCGTGACAACCATAACCAATCATTGCAAGTACAACTAGAATTCATTGCCAAAGATTTTAGTCTTGATGCTTGGGGCTATAAAACAATTCCAATTATAGATTGCGTAGAGAGTTCTAGGCATACTCTAGACTTATAACAATCATAAAATTACAAATACTATCACAAAATGTTCAAGGGTTGGATGACCCTATTGCCATAGAGATCATTAGGAACTACATCCAAAGGTACCTTGTAGACTTATTATTTTTGCAAGAGCACAAACTCAAAAGACCTAGGGCAATCAACTTAGGATAGCAGCTATGGAAGCAAGCACCCACTTTTTGTATGGAAGTGGAACTTAGTTACAAATTAGGAGGTCTTTATGCTAGGAAAGGTAGAGTTACAACTTTCATATTCCCTTAATGGACTAAGTAAATTTCATACTTTGGATCCATTCTTAGTAAAAGAGTCCACTGGTTTGTATTATTATACATTCCTAACAATCATTCAGGCTTTTTGAATATTTATATGTCACACAAACCACACTCTAGGGGAGTTTAGTAGAAAACCATGATTGGAAAAATCCCTTCGCAATGTGGGTGGATCATGCTTAGAGATTTCAACATGGTAGAAAAAAGAAGTCACGAATCCAATACTTGTAGCAAAATCATTCCCGCCTAAGAGCACCTACTTTTCAATGTTCTTAAAAAATCATTACAAATAACTAAGTACCCCTTTACCATCCCTAGTTTAAAATACTTTTGGGATAATTTACAATATGATGGCATCTAGGGGATACTCATTTAGATAGGTGTTACGTATTCCTAGACTTTGCTACCAATTCTCAAAACAATATCAAATATTGCATCCGAGACAATCACTCCAAGTTAGACTACTATCTAATTTTAGAGCTTGTTCACAATCCTTTTAGACTCAATTGTTGAAATGAGGAGGGGCACAAAATTTGGTCAAGAGTTCATTGGCAACTTTATAGAGACTACTTCATAGCTAAATTTTTTCAAGCAATTATGGCATTCCCTTAGACAACTTCCATTGGGGAACTTTGAAACGAACAATGTGAATTACAACATGCCATAGGTGAACTTGAAACCATATGCATTGACTTTTATAGTCATTTATATTCTTAAGAGGTCACCAATGACAACACCAAGGTCAAAAAGGAATATATTCTTTCATGCTTCAATAGACACTTTAGTTCAAAAACGATTTAGTCTTTAGAGCAACCTTTCATCAAAGCCAAACTCTAGCAAGCTTTGAAATTGATGGTAGGGGGAAGAAGCTTGGGCATAGACGGTATGACCACCAAGTTTTTTTCTTGATTTTTGAGATACAATAGAGGATGATTATACAATGACGGTGTTGTCATCTGTAGGCAAAGGTCGATTATCCCAAGGCATGACATCAAGAATTATCACTCTAATATTCAAAGTAGATGATATACATAACTTAACCAATTGAAAACCCATCATATTGCTTAATGTTTGATACAAAATTGTAGCCAAGGTCCTTCAACTTAGATTGCAAAGCTAATATTCTTGAAAGATAAGATATATAGGAAACTTAAGTTTTTGACTACACAACTCTCATTGGCAAGTAGAGAAATTGTGGTAATTCCATCTTCCTCTCTTCCTTGCACTACTTCATCGTTGCTTGGAATAGCTCAATAAATGTCAAATTTGTTTTGTCTACGCCAACCTTATAAATTACCTATGGAGTGGCATGGAATATAATACTTGCACTAGGGGTTGTTGGGATGGTTGTTGTCTCTTAAAGCACATTGGAGGTCTAAAATTACTATACCTTGAAGTTTTCTTCACAACATTGTTTATCAAATGGGTACTTTATGCCATCAACAAGGATTTGAAAATCCTCCTTAGATACAAGATTTATTGAATGAAGCCAAACTCAAGGACTAGGTATTAGTTTCCATCACTAATATGGATCATGACTTACAAATTTTCACCAACTAGGGGATCCCAGGTGCGGAATAGGTTTTCATTCACATGGCATCACATAGCTACAAGTATATTGAAGCATCACCAACAACCAATGCTAACAAGGTCGTGAACACTAGACTTTGGTGGTCTACACATTTTATATGAGCCAACTTCAACTTTACCATAAATAGAGCCCAAAAATTGATCAAAAGAGGCATGTGAACGATTGGTGACTTGTGGGATTCTCATGCCAAGGCCTTCAAATCCTAAGACCAGGTATCTTTCTGTTTCCCTTAATGAAATAGATTACAATTCTTTGTTCCAACTAATCCCTCAAATCCCTCATACATGGTTGAAACTCCTTACTAACCATTGTAGTTAGATACATGTTAATAAATAGGTAGGGTGCTTTTTTCAACAAGATGACATAACCCTTGAGTTCATTTGGCAAACAAAGTGCTACAAGTGAAAACTTACTGGAGCCTCATTTACCCCCAAATGAGTCATCTTGTCAAAGTTGACCTAAGGTTTGGGTTGTGCAGGTCAAGAAGGGAAGGAATTGCCCTTATATTCTTGTATTTGCTAGTACCACATTATTTCTCCAATTTGACCTAGCACAATAGCATCAAAAAAATAGAATCTTGCTCTTAGACTACACATCAACTATTAGATGGGCTTTGTTCACCCAACAAAACGCCCCCAAACGGTCCATCTTGTCAAAGTGGCTAGAAATCCTTCCAATCTCATTTACACCCAAATGACAAGTCATATGGCATAAGATATGTTTGTAGAAGGAAGCAACTTTTGTGTAGTGAGTTTGGCACAATGACGTGGCAGTTAATTCATGGAGAGCTTGTATAGAATCTTGTATTGACACTAGGTGTATATATTGCACGGTGAATGTCAAAGAGATTCCCTCGTAGAGATTCTTCTTCTGCTCTAAAGCTCAAGAAGTTTGGAACTATGTCCAATCCATGCTTCATCACATACATGGAGAGCAACTAATTTTAGACCTCTATTGTAGGTTCAAGGACATTTAGTGCATCCTTGGTTCTAACCTTCCTCAAAAGTTTTACTATCACAAGACTATTTGGAATATCCTCTAAGGTCCTTCACTATGGCTCATTTGGACGACACAGAATTATCTAGTCTTTGCCAATGAATGCTAGTCTATGCCTAAATTTTTATAATTCCTTGTGGGACATTAGAGGGGATTCAAAAGTATAGAAGGGCTATTTTAGGCCCATTCTCCAAGTTGTGAACTAGTGAGAATAATTAAATTAAATTAAAATTAAATTTTTTTAATGTTTTCATTTTTTTTACATTTTTATTTTTTTAAATTAATTTTTATTTTTTACATTTTTATTTTTTAACATTTTCATTTTTTTAAATTTTTAAATTTTTTACATTTTCATTTTAAAAAAATTAATTTAAAAAATTAAAAATGCTAAAAATTAAAAATGTTAAAAATTTTAATTTAAAAAAATGAAAATGTTAAAAATTAAATTGTTAAAAAATGAAAATGTTAAAAATGAAATTGTTAAAAAATGAAAATGTTAAAAATAAAAATGTTAAAAAATGAAAATGTTAAAAAATGAAAATGTTAAAAAATGAAAATGTTAAAAAATTTTAAAATTTTAATTTTGAAAATTTTGAAAATTAATTGAATGATATTATCTGATGTGGCATGGTCGTGGCCAAAACCACAGCAAATTGCTGATTTGGCAAGTCCCAATTGTTCCTTGTAGTCCAGGAACTTTCAAAAACTTCCAGTCTTATTTTGGCCCCCAAAATCATGTGCTGCGTGGTGTTACTCCAGGCGAGAGAAAGGGCTCGCCGTAGACCCCAACACCCGGGCGTAGAACTTGGTCGAACTTTGACACCATTTCGATTGGGTCACCAGTGATTGCTTCCAGAGAAGGGGAGATCATTACTGTAGTTGGATTAAGCCCCTGTTTGTTGGTGTAGTTATCTTCCTTCTGCCATGCTTTTGTTCTCTCGGACTTGGCTGTCTTGAAACTGTGTTGCTTTGCCGTGGATTCCCATTTGTTAAAAAGAAGAAAAAGAAAGTACCGTAACATGGCCTCCAGAAAGCAAAGTGAATGAGAATTACTTTTACAATTGAGATGTATGTTTGGATTGAACGTTTGAAACCCCTCCCCCTCCGTGGGATGGACTGGGGAAATGGAATGTGGAACTGCCGTGCGTCATCCCACTGTCTGAGGAAGTGGAATCATGGTCCTACTCGCCGTGTGAAACGGACTCTTTCCTGTCTTTCCAGAATCGGTTATACTTGGAAAGTCCACCCAGATTAGAAAGAGCAGCAGTTGGTGGGCATGAATCCCTGTCGAAGAAGCTAGCCTACACAATGAGCCACGACATCCTGCCAAGTGTACCCCACAGCCTGCCAACTCAGCTGGCATTCGGGCGTAGGGGGGTGGCAAAAGTAATCGGAAATATGGAAGAAAAGGAAGAGAAACCCCGCCCCATTTTATCCAATCCCAGGACTGTACTGTCGTTTTTTACTCCCTCACCAGCGAAGTGAGTAAGGACGGCTGCCGCCCCCATGCCCACATTGCCCCACGCAGCAGAAATTTCACTCGCAGAGGAACTTCTATGAAACGCCAACAACGCGAATTCAATAACCTTTTGTTTTCTTCTCTTCTCTTCTCGAGCCGGGTGGGAAAACACCACCAGACCTAGTATTTGAAATTCAGCACTTGGACAATAACCTTGCTAAGCTTTTCATCAGATTCATCATCCTCGTGGACAGTTTTCATCCAATCAAACATTTTCCATCCCCTCAGAAAAACTACTTACTTACTCCATCCATCTAAGCTTCAGCTTCCGTGCCAAAAGATCGCAGTCACTCGAAGAATAAGTTTACTCCGATCGAAAAATTTGGACCCTGTGCCGGTCCACCTGAACACGGAAGGGCGTCAATGAGGAAGGTGCGGCACCCTTTCCGGGGGAAGGCGGGACCCACAGGAAAGCCACGTGGCGATCAGAGATGCGTTTAAGGCCTAAGGCCCTTCCCAAAGCAAAAAGGCTGTGTTACTGTGCACTCTGGACAGCGCATCTTGAGGTTGCCTACAAAACCCACAGCTATGGCGGCCTCTCCCGACACATCAACCTCTGTAGTCTCTTATCAGAAGCATCTCCAGTCATTCCCCCACCTCCTATGTTACATGCATTCCTCTTTCATCACTCCATCTAAATTCTCAGTCCCACTACTGCTGCACTTCTGCTGTAATTTGCGAAATTGAGTTCATGCACGACGGTTACGGTGTCGCCACACCTCCAGTAGAACTTCTCCCGTAGTCTTTGAGAGACTGATCTCAAGAATCTCTAAGAGATCTCATGAGGCATTTTGGATACCTGGGATTCATTCGCTTTCATTGAGTGTGGAGTGCAAGTGTGGGTTGCTTCGTGTCCATAGGTGCCTGTGGGTCATGATTTGGAGGTTGTCAATGGAGTGGAGTGGAATGGAGGCGAATTCGGGGATTGAGTGGCATTTCTGAGAATGTTGACGCGAGCGGTGAAACCGGCGATTGCGCGACGTGATGACAAAAGGTGCAAGCAGTCAGGAATTGCGTAGTGGCGAAAACCAGTCCCAAGGTTTTTGTCAAATTTGCGTGAATTTGGACGAAGCAAGAAGCTCAAGATTCAAACTGTAGATTCATGTAGTTGTGGTGGTGGTTTTCTAGCATTTACGCAGTCTCCGAAAGCGAATCAAGCAGTGTAGGAAACGGTTCTGTTTTGGACAATTTGTTGCAAAACGCAATCATTTGTAAATTCATGGCTTGTGTTGCGAAATTAGGAAGTAGCATCAGCCGGTTGAGCAGCAATGGCCAGACTTTCGTCGGGGATCGTTGTGCTCGTGAAAGCCGCCACCGCGGGCAGGCAGTGGCGGGTCGCAGAGCCACAGAATTGCCCAAACTCTTTCTGGAGAATCCGCAAACTACCACTTCGTCGTCGTCGACATCGTCGCCAGAGAGATGGCACCCGAAGCCGCTAAACTTCGCGCAGAAGCTGGCGGACACGGTGATCGACGCCGTGGAGCGCAACTTGCATTGGGACGACCATGAGCCTCTCCCCTCCACCGTGGATCCCTTGGTGCAATTAGAAGGCAACTTCTCCCCCGTGGAGGAATCCCCGGCGTGTCACGACTTGGAAGTGGAAGGATTGCTCCCAGAATGCTTAGAAGGCGTTTACGTCCGCAACGGGCCGAATCCGCACTTCTTCCCAACGGGTCGTCACCACCTCTTCGACGGCGACGGCATGCTGCACGCCGTGACTTTCCGCAACGGCTCCGTCAGCTATGCGTGTCGCTACACGAGAACCTACCGTTTCATTGAGGAGGATCGGCACGGGCGCTCGTTCTTTCCCAAGCCCATCGGGGAGCTTCACGGGTATGGCGGCGTGGCGCGCCTGCTTGCGCACTGGACGCGGGCGCTTTGCGGGATCCTGGACGCCTCCCAAGGAATGGGAATGGCGAATGCGGGCTTGGTTTACTTCAACAACCGCTTGCTCGCGATTTCGGAGGACGATTTGCCCGTGGAAGTGCGGATTACAGATGACGACGACATTGAGACGGTGGGGCGGCATGATTTCCACGGCCAGCTGAAGCACTCCATGATCGCGCACCCGAAGATTGATCCCCACACGGGCGAGCTTTTTAGTCTGAGTTACAATGTTCTGTCCGCGCCATATTTGAAGTATTTCATCTTCGGCGCGGACGGGGAGAAGAAAGCGGAGGTTCCGATCACATTGCCCGAAGCCGCCATGACGCACGACTTCGCCATCACGGAGAATTTCGTGGTGATCCCCGATCAACAGATCGTGTTCCGGTTAAAGGAGATGTTGACGGGAGGCTCACCTGTGGTGCTGGATCCCAAGAAGACGCCGCGGTTTGGCGTGATGCCCAAGTACGCGACCTCGGAAGCCGAGCTTCAGTGGATTGAAGTGCCCGATTGCTTTTTTTTCCATTTATACAACGCCTGGGAGGACGGCGACGAGGTCGTCGTCATCGGATCCTCCATGACGCCGGCCGACATTATTTTCAAAACGTCGGAGGTGCCGCGCGCGCTCCTCACGGAGGTGAGGTTGAACCGCGTCACGGGGAAGGCGAGCAAGCGCGAGCTTTCGAGCTTGAACTTAGAAGTGGGGAAAATGAATCCCAATTTCGTCGGCGTGAAGACTCGATTCATGTACCTCGCCATCGTGGAGCCATGGCCGAAGGTATCGGGGATCGCCAAAGTGGACTTGCAAACGGGGGAAGTGGTTGCAAGGTACAACTACGGCGCGCGTCGTTTCGGCGGGGAGCCCGTGTTCGTGCCGCGCACCGCAGACGCCGCGGAAGACGACGGATACTTGCTCGCGTTTTGCCATGACGAAGAGTCGGGGCTCTCGGAGCTTCTGGTTTTGGACGCGGCGTCGCCGTCGCTCGCGCCCGTCGCGTCCGTCAAGCTGCCGTCGCGCGTCCCGTACGGGTTCCATGGGGCATTCATCCCTGCCGCAGATTTGCTGATGTCCAAGTAAACTTACAGGTGTTCAGAAGCGACCATCGCCATGAATTTTACAGATTTTACAGAGTCTTTCGTTGCGGTCTTCACGCGACAGATTTTACCAAATTTTCAGGGTCTTCCGTTGCGACGCCATCGTTGCGTACGAGAAGGTCGCAGTTCGATGGTGATGAGGGTTCCTGATCGACTGCGACGGTGCTGGAATCATGGCGCCTTGTTGATTATTCTACATGTACATATGTACCTTTTCGGGTTTTGGCAGTCTATGAAGTAGACAGCTTGTACACTTGTTATCAACTGGCAGGAATTTATTACCGATTCGCCCTGCCCAGTGATAGCGGCATCCATTCGAGGTCTCTGCTGCCTCGCGTTTGCAGCCAGCATGACTCACATCCAGCACTGGATGTCAGTGCTAGAGATGTTGAGCAAGCTTTGCGCTGTCCTTTTTTTTGTGGATCGCTGTAAGACTGTAGTGTAGATAGTATACTTTGGGGGATCAGCAGACCCTTGTGAAAAAAGGAAAAAGAAAATTTTCCAAAATCAATGTCAGCAATTTATCAGCATTGATAATGAAACTCCCATTTTTGCGCTGCCATATTACGAGTGTTTACACCGTGTCTCTGCTTCCACTTTTGTGTGTTTTGCTGTTAAAAAATTTCTTCCTTGTCTGTGATATGAATCGCTAAAGCTTGGCTAATTTTCTTGCATGTGTACTTGATCCGCACCTGCTATAGAGAATGTCGAGTGGGCAGTCGTTATGTAACTACCTATTCTTTGACAATAGTCCATCTCAAAGCCAGGCTGCAACTGAAAGGCTTAGGGCCTGCGGTAACTACCGCTTTCAAAGCCGGTGATGTCTGAGGTAGGTTGGTCACTCACTGATTGCCATTCGTGTTCTCCGCACATGAATGTTACTTGAACAGAGTCTTTCTTTCGTTGCCAACTACAGCGGAAGGATATCCGCCAAAGAATGTCTTGAAATTTGTCAAGATCGAATTTTTATCACTATGTATAAACTGCTTACACGCTTTCAAAACGGGCGACCACTATTACTGGCATTAGGCAACTCCATTTCCATTCAAAGGCATTGAGAACATGAATCAATCAGCAGGATCACCCCTGACAAATCCCTAAATATTTTTCCTTAGTACCCTCTACCATTTGGCAGGGCAGCCTAGCTTTTCGATCGACTACTTTCAACAGTCTTTATAATTGCACATTCCCTGTACGTCCTCACAATCAGTCGTGTAATATGTACCACCTTCCACACCTCCAATTGTGAAGCCATGTGAGAATGCATTTGTAACTTTAAGTTCTCTTGCCCCAAGTTCCACTGGCATGGTTTTGACGTTTGGAGAAATTGCGACAAGTTAGGATACGGTTCACGTCCCGTCACAACGAACGTCTTCACGCCTGCGAAGGTTGGGTACTTGGTGAGACGGACGAGGAGTTCATAATGAAAGCGTTTGAACCAGCCGGTCATCAGTCCCCTGGTACAGAACTAGGCCACCATGTGTAAGAATCACCATCAGACCCGCGGCTGTCACACAAGCTGCATGAGTCGCATGGCAAGAGAATGCTAACCTCGTCGCCCACTGATTTCGGAAGCACAGACCACCGAGAGGACAGAGGACTGAAGGAGGGGCCTTCCCACAATAACTTCCTGACAGTCATAACTAATAAGTTAAGGAGTTCCTCAGGTGTGAGAGAGAAGGTACGTAATTGTGACGCTGACGTAATTATCGCACAGAGCGGTTTGGGGCTCAAAATCAGTCGCAATATGCACGACATTCTTAACCCAGTAAGGTTGGAAGGACGTCGAGGACTACAAGTGTTTGAAGAATGACGTTTAAGGAAACTATTTTTTGGATGACTACTTTGATGAAAGGGTCACGTCATATAAGGGTTAACCCAAGCTTTCCATTTAATCTTAAGAAAAATCTAAGTACGTATAAAAAAAATCTAAGTAACGGGATGATTCTTTAATTTCTTTGAGCATGTATTGTTGGAAGCTTCAACAATGTTCAAGAGACTCATGCTTCTAACTAGTTTAGAACGTTACATCTCAGAACTCAAGAAGTTTGAGGCAAAGTGTTGAGCATCTTGAAATTCTTTATCAATGAATTATCCATTGATACCTTGCATTTTAGTTTGAAATAGCAAATTGTTTAATCTATACATTGAATGAATTGGCCTAGCTAAAGATTCATAGATGTAAATAGCTTCATCACTTTACTAAAGATTGCAACTTGCGATGTCCTAAAAAGCTTAGAAAAAGGAGAATCTAGATCTTAACATCAATATAAATGAGGCTCTTAGTTGTATTGCAATTGGGTGACCAAATTGGTTATTGTCCGACCATAATAGGTGTACATACCACCGTTCTCAATTATGGCTAAATTTTAACAAAACTTTTGCCAAGATATTTAAGTTCTCAAAGAATTATGTAAACCACAATGTTAACCCCTAAAAAGATGATGAAAACCTAAAAAGTCCAACCAACCATGCACTTATTGGTTCAATAATCGGAGTATTTTGATGACTACCTTGGTCACAAGGGCTGCGTCCTTCCAAGGTTAAATTTGAATTTTTACCCCACCTTGCAATGGTTTGTGCAACTTCATGCAATCAGTTTACGGAAAGCACTTCTGGGTGCTGTCAGTACTCCGGAGAGCCATCCCTTCTATCCCTGAGACCCTGACTGATGACTGTTCCAGTTTCTTGTTTATTATCTGCCTGACACACATGCGTTTCTCGGTCGTCGGGGTCGGGTTTGCACTTTGAAGCTATTGCATTGGCACCCCAGAGCAGTACGAACTTCTAAGCTTAGGTCCTAGAACTCCTTCGACCGTGGTATTCTAAGCTTAGCCAGGGCGGGCTGCTCCAAGTTCCAACCGAGCTGCCCTAAGATTAGGTAACTCCTGGCGCTCCGACCCCCTCGCCAGATTCCACATTGGCAGGGAGGCGGGGGTCATGCAGCCTGAGCTCCTTTCGCATGAATTTGCGTGTCCCAGCATGCTTGGCTTGCAAGCAACTGATGAACTAGAACGGAATGGGGGTGTCGGACGCATGAGATGATTCCCAACGGTTTCCGGGGCGGATTCCTCCCCTCTCACTCTCTGTCTCGCTCAGGCAGGCTGACTGCCCTGCCTGCCGCACTGCCTGCTTGCCTCCCAGAGTGTAGGCCATTCAGTTTCGGGCTTCCATACGACCCCAATGATACGTTACGTTCGGGTACACGATTTCAGTCCAAACGGGAGCTAACTTTGCTTTACCTGTGCTACAACGTGATTCACCCTGTCAATCAAAGGCGGGGGGCTGACTGGCGGAGGGAAGATACCGTAAGATAGTTCCCGACGGCCAGGGAGAATTGACCCCCTCATTGCTCCAACCAAAGAGAATCTGAAAATTTGCCCCCTATTTTGAGCCATGTATTTTTATATTTCTTCACCTCAACAACCTAATTTGGGGCCTCTGATTGCAAATATAAATTCAGAACTTCCGAATTTTTTCATGTGTTGCAATTGTTTTTGAACATGAGAGGAAATTTCATTGTTGCCGATTTTGAATACCCAAAAATTATTCTTGAGAAAATTCAAAAAAAGGAACACACATTTACATAGGAATAGAAAAAAAAAATTATTGCGATGAGGAGTGTCAAATTATTAGGATGGAAGAGCTACTTGACAAAAGTTAAGAAAATCTTATCAAGCTCATGAATTGTCCAAATGCTAAAATTAAACTACTTTGTCACCCAAGTGCTAAGTTTGACCTGAAATTATGGTATTTGTAATAAGAGGCCCTAATTAGCTAAGTGAGGTGAAGAACATAGAATCAACACGATTCAAAAGAGGGGGCTTTTTTTTCCCACAATTACCTTGCATAACACAAAATTCACCTTGCTAGGCTTACTTTGTAGGATGGGTTTAGTGTCATGCCTATCCTTTCCCTCCTATTGCATGTGAGAGCATCTCTACAAGTATGGCAAAATTTCATGGTAAGAAAGCATGGGCACTTGTTTGAGGGGGTACATCACTTGTTTACTCCACCTTTATAATTTATTGCATCAACTTCCAACCAATTGCAATTCTTGTAGTGTACAAAACTAAAATAATTTTTATTTATTTATTATGGCATGTAACATCACTATTTGTAAAGTTGCCCCCCCCCTCCATAAATAAACAATTTTTGCAATGGCAAAGAGAATCTAGAGTCAAATTCAAACAATCATTGCACATTTCTCATTCAAGATTTCATATCTAGGTTTTTGATGTGTAAGTGGTGATGCCTGCATGTAGAGCATTTGCACAAGTGCAAAAAAATCTCATTGACACAAAAAAGTTGTGTTGAATTTGGAGGACATGCCACTTCTTTATTCCACTTAGACCACTCATTGTAAATACTTTCTAGCAAGTGAAAATCTTGGGGTGTGTAAAAGCAAAAAGTTGACTACCATTTTTTGTGACAACTTATTAATTGTAATTAAAAAAGTTGTATTGAAAAGGATTGTTGGCCCCTTCAAAATTGGTCGGTTACAACGCCATTTTTCTTATATTGGAATGATTAAGATCACTAAAATTGTGGCATTCAAGTACACAAAATTTTTAAGAAAATAGGATTGATATAGATTTTTTATTGGCAATCTTTATAATTGGTCTCTTTCTTTCAATTGTAATTGTAGGGATTTTAGGCTTGGTTGAAGATTTTCTATCATGGACATCCATAGCATCTCATATGGATGGATGGAATGGTGGAGAATGTGCACTAATTATATTTGGCTTTGGCCAAATAAATGTATTAGGCAAGGTTGATTAGATAAACAACTCCAAAAAATAATTTGAATATTGTAATTAGACAACTTCAAGTTATTTATATGTATACCTGGATGTGTAAACAAATCTTAAATGATGAAAAATGCATTGAAGTTAGAAAATTTTAAACCAAAGATGTTGAGATTAGGTTAAAATGTCCAACAATTTCATGCAAGAGGATATTTCTTTAATTCAATACCAAACATTTCAATTTGTATAGCATTGTGCAACTATTGTTTGTTAACCTTTAAAGGTTTTTGACTATGTTTTCACCAAAAATGCTCTAAAACTGCCATTTCTAGTACAAGTACCAAATTTTAGAAAAAAATTATTTGGGGACACATGTAACTATAGGATCTTGTAGTACAGTGGTTTGTAAAGAAGTGGTAAAAAATTTAGAAATTTCTACCGCGTAGATTGCAAGATATTAGTGTTTGAAGTGACAAAAACCTTTCTTTTGTTCCTGCGAAAAATCAGGCAGCTGCACTTCACAAGGTCACATTTTTATGAAAAAATGTCCAAAATGGTGGTTAAGCTTTGGATTCATTCTTCAAGTCAAGTTGGATACATGCTTGAAAAATTTCAAATTATTTTGAGTTGTACAACATATAGGAAAAAATAGTAAGTAGAAAGAAGTAGAGAATGATTCAAAACTCTAAATTGTTAACAATTAATTTATGGAGTTGAAAAATGCCAATCCCAATGGTTGTAATGTTGTAATAGACAATGTACACCTAATTTTTTTTTCAAAAATATTTAAAATTGAGCAAGATAAAAGACTTCAAAGTTTATTTGAGAGTAGAAAATCTATAACTACCTGCAAACTACCCCAAACTAAAACTCCTCATAACTTTCATTTCATTAATTGTAATGGAATGATTCAAAGCTTTCCAATTATATGTGAATCTAGAGAACCAATTTCAAATTTTTTTTCTTAAAAAAATGATTTTTAAAGAAGTTTTTTTTGCTACCTAGGTTGCCCACTAAACGCAAAAAATGACATATCATACAATAACTTTTAGACCATGTAGTCAAAAGTTATGAAAATTGTTGGGCCTTAAAGATATTCCTCAAACACATGTTGTGTGAACACTTAAAAGAAATAAAATAAAAACTCCATTTGTAGTGAATTACCCAAAATCATTGTGTTGCTAAAAAAATGTTGTTTGGTCCTCTAGGGGTTAATATATGCTACATGACATATTTCCATAAAGGATTCATTAGGAACCTCACTCCTAGCCCTTAAGTGTCCCGGCACCACCAACTTTGAATGGCCATAACTTCTCACCAACTAGTTCAAATCATGGTCTTTAGATTTTTAGAAGTATCTACTCAAAAGTTTTCCAAGCATGTAAGATATTTTACCATGCTTTTCTAATTCAAGGCACTATTGTACCTTATTTGCTCAAGAGTCTTTCATTTTTCTCTTCTTTGACTTTTGCAAGGCTTGGGAAGTCACCCCCAAGGTCCCCCTTGCTCACTAAGGTACTTTGAACACCCCAAGGAAATAGGGGTGTGACAAAACCTTACATGTAACGAAGAATTACCATCCATATTACACATTTTAAGACATTTTTTGGATCATTTAAGACACTTGTTTGATATATTTACCTTCTCATTATGTCTTTGGTTTTCTAATGTTGGTGGAACTTGGATGATACCAATTAATCTCTAAAGGACCATTTGTCCCCTCGGGGGACAATTTGGGTCCGAGTAGGTTCCAATTGTCTTAATTTGTAGTGAATGTTTTTGAGATTTTTTGAGGTTGTAGAGTTTGTTGAGAGCTTTGTGAATATATAATTTTTGTTTCAATCGGTGCCCAAGAGAAAAAGTTATGGCACAATAAGCCAAAAACAAAAGTCAACGGGTAGCACAAAAGAATTAGAAAAAGTCAAGATATTTTTTCCTAAAATTTTATATTTTTGTCTACATTTGAAGCTTTGATTAATTTCATTTGGACTAGTTATGAAAAAGTTATGGACAATCTTAGTTTTTTGGGCAATCTAAGCATCTTCTTGAAAAAATAACTTATAGGATTTGTGAATGAAATTCTTACAATTTTCCAAAAAGGTTTTTTAGACAAGGTTAGGTTTGATTTCTAGAGCAATCTCACCATTGAGATTATTGCATGTCAATTCGATCTTAAAGCTATTAATGATTTAGGTTTTTCTTCAATCTTTAACCTGCTTCTACTTAACAATTTTTTAATCAGTGAAAATGAAGTGTTTTTTTGTTGAATTTTTTTCCTTAGATTTTCAACTCAACTATTCAACATAAAAACTTAGAAAATCAAAATTAATAGTGCAAAAAATTTTAGTTAAAAAGATTCAAAGCCAAAAAATCTAGTCAAGGAAGTTACAAAAAAGTTTGTTTTCTTCACTTTGGATGCAAATATCTTGCAATCTATGCGGTCAAATTTGATGGAATTTTTACCACATGTTTTCAAACAAGTTAATTACAAGATCTTATAGTTGGATTTTGAAAAAACATATTTTTTGGTTTTCTTAGGTGAACGCAACAGAAATGGTAGTTCTAAGTGGTTTTTGATAGAAAACACCCTCTGGCCTTTAGGGGTTAAATTTTAAATAATTAGTAGTTGTGTACTTATTGCTTCACTTGAATCTATCCTAGTTAAATGTCAAGTAACCATAAATAAAACTATGGTATTTTTGAGTTTAAGTTCCCCATTGACTCTAAAATTAACATAGTCTATATAGATTAGAGAATGACCCTCAAGAAGGTCCATGTGACCAATTAATTTAAAACAATTATTTGTCTTCTCACAATAATTTTCCTTGTCTCATGTAAGTATACTATATTTCCACTAGTTTAATGGGTCTTTCAATTAATCATAGAGAATATGCTTGGTTGAAGCTTCAAATTGATGTGTTTTTTTCAAAGAATTATTTATTCAAAATAGAATTGCCTTTTTTGTAGGATAATATCCTAAGAAAGGCATTTCAAGTAACTACGCTTTAAAGGCTTTATCCTTCACTTTTTGAATACTGTACATGAAGGTCAATTTCAGACTCATGTGCTGAAATTGAATTTCTACATTAGATTTTTAGGAATCCATGTCACCTCACACCATTCACACCTCTCAAAGGGTGTTTCCAGCAATTTTTTGACACTAAAGTATCAAAATTGTGTTACTAGAAATCTTAATACGTTAGAAGACTATTGAAAAAATTGATAGAAAGAGTGTTAGAAAACAATTTTTTTTTAAATTTTTAGGGTTGTCCAAATTATCTACCCAAAATTTTGAAGTTGCAAAATTGTCCCCCTCTAATATTCAGACTACCTAACTACTCACCCATAATTTCTAGACTGCATATTCCTACCTAAGCTACCCAGATAGACATACATAACCAACAGGCAAATGATGGAATTTGAACCCCTTACTTTTACTTAGCTATAGGAATTCTTAGCATCTTACAACATGTGTACAATTGGATATTTTTTTCACTTATGTGAGAGGACATGCATGTTTAGCAATTCTTGCAATTCTTACATTGTTATTCTCCTTTTTTCAAGGTGTAAAAATCTTCAAAATATTTTTTACTTAAAATTTTTTTGAAAAGAAAGGAGAAGCTAAATCAAACCCAAGTTGTTTTGTATTTTTTGGACCTTTGTGGAATTATTTATGAATCTTCAAAAATGAATACTTTATTTTTGACATTTGTTTTGACAATCTTTTCAACACTGTTTTTGACATAACATTCAGTAGCAATGAAAAGGATTGCTCTCCCTTGGACAAAATGATGTGGAATATTCTACAGTATCATTTATTTTGCAAAAAAAGTCATAAGATTTAATGATGAAAACATCAACACCTTAATAGTAAACTTTTCCATTAGTAACTAAGAAGATAGATGTCAAAAATTGTCAGACTGTAGTGATTGCATTGTGTAAAGTCAATGGGTCACAATTACACATGATTGGGTTGATAGTAAAGAACATGATTCAGTTATTGGAGAAGAATAAATATAGCAATGGAGTTACCTCAATTTCTATCTGAAGCCACTCATGATTTGTGTTTAGAGTTGTGAAATCAAGCTTTTTATATACATATGGGGTGATAGGAGGTGAAACAATCCATGTGGAATATGTAAATTATAATTAGTAGGAGCTCTTGAATCATTTATAGTTAAGTCAAAAGGAAGAATTGTGTTTGAAGTAGAATTTCAATCCTCATTTAGGCATAGCAAAAGAATGTTCGAAAAAAAATTTTGAATTGAAAAAGGTTGAGAAATAAAGTTAAAATTCATGTTCAAAAATCCATTTGAGATTCCAATCAAAAGTTATGGACAAATTTCAAACAGGGGTTGGAAGGGACATTTTCTTTAATATTTTCAAACATCCTCTCAAAATTTTGTTGATTGGAGGCTTAAAATCCCAAAAACAATTTGGGAGATGGAATTTAGATTCATGGTGGACAATTGATTTCAATATAAAAATGACATGTTCAACCTTCATTCTTACAAATGTCATTGAAGAAAATCTTTCATTGGGCGATTAAAACTTTTTTCAATGGCAAAGGGTTGACATTAGTATTTTTATCAAAGGATTTTTAAGATTATTGGTAAACCATTTTAACATTTCTTTGTTGATTTGTTTGTTTGGTATGAGATTTAGGAAAAAAAAATAAGAGTACACCATAGATGTAATACTACAATCTTGGTAACTTGTATGAAGGCTTACTTTTATTTCTCTATGTGGATATTTTTTGTGGATGAGGTCTCTAGAGAAGAAAAGAAAAAGTAGCCTCTTTGAAGGTTATTGAATGTTATGGACATTCTTTTCCACGTTAGAAATTTTTTAATACTTTTTCTTACACTAAAAAGTTGGTAAAACTTTACAACACACATCTCAATAGTTTGATGTCTATGTAATGGTGTCAAAAAAAGGTCCAAAAAGTATTGGAAAAGTGTAGAAAACAAGGTAGTGCAAGTGTTGATTGTTAAGGGTTTTGGGGTTTAGTTTTTTTAGGCTTTAAGGTTTAACCCCTAAATGTATGGAGTCTTCACTGAAATTGATGATTTGGGAAAAACATTATAAAGTATACTTTGGAAGAATATTTTGGAAGTGCTATATGAAGAAAAGTTGTAGATTTTGAGTCTTACAATGCACTGAAAAGAGTTTGTCACCTCATTTCAGTGCATTAGTCCCCCCCTTTCTTGAAAAAACCACATACCTTTGATTTAAAAAAAATGTTTTCCCTCCAAGATGCTGTTGATTTCTCAAAAAATCACAAGCCGTTGATCTTTGTGAGATTCAATCCAAGCCGTCCAAATATGAATCCAAAATACAATACTAAATATTGATACAATATAAATATGGGAGTGGATATAAATACAAGATACAACTTCAATATATTGTATGGGATACGAGATACGGATCAAAAAATACAAAATATGAAATACAAAATACAAACGATATATCCCATATCAATTGGCACCCCAACCCCACCTGGAAACTACAAAGGGAGGGGGGAGGGGGGGGATCAAGAAAAAATTTAATTCAAATTTATTTAAAAATAAATTTATTAATTTAAATACAAAGGGGGGAGGGGGGGTATGAAAAAATCAATGTGTTTTAGTGCATCGTGACATAGTTTGTCACAATGCATTGTAGAACAATCAATTTGAGTTTTACATTCCATCCATATGATTAGATTCACCAATTCTATCACCAATAATTTTCTATAAATTTGGAAAGGAAAATTTCAAAATCCCTTCTAAATTCAATTACAAGCAAAATATTATCATTTTTTGAATAGAGCTTGTTGGAATGGATTTGAAATGAGGTTTTCTTTACATGATGATTTTTTGAAATTTTTGTGTTCTTTACATCTATGACTTCATTTTTGCAAATCTAGTTTTGAACTAGAGTCAATGCAATTTGACCACTTGACACACTTCCACATTTGTAATTTTAGAAAAATATGTACTTTAATAACGCCAAATCCAATCATTAGATAAGACAAATAATTAATCAAGTATCATCCAAAATTAGGATGACTTTCATCCAAGCAAGAATGAGATAGAAACAAAAAGCTAAATCCATCTAGAAAATGGACATCAGAACACTTCAGAAACCCATGTTTTAGATTTTCTTTAGGATTAAGAAATCATAGCAATAAATTGCAATTGAAAGGTGTCAAAGATCAGTCTTGAACTATTCCAAATCCAAGTACACAGTTTTTGCATTTAAAACTACTTTGAAAGGAAAGAAAAGCAACATCGAAAGTGTGACCTTTCGGATGTTTTTTCATCAGTGCTGATTCATAGAAAGTGGTCAATATGAAGCATTTTCACTGCAAATGTAGATGAAGGACAAGCAAACCTAGTAGATGAATGTAGATGAAGGACAAGCAAACTTAGCTACGCAAGTTCTTCCATCTATTGAAAAACAAACCCTCGTGCTCACAATATTGTTGTTTCTTGGCACAATTAATAAATAGAAACCAAATCTAACTTACAAAGAGCATAGAGCAAGGTACAATGAAGAGGCAAATACATGTTTCTTTTGGAGATTCTATCAATGGTTAAACAACAGGGGGAGAGAAAGAAAGGCAACCACGAGTTTCTTTTTAGACAGATGTGGAGTCGATACACGGGTTTCTTTTTGAGACAGAGCGAGTATTAGATTCCAGGCCCCGAGGGCCCCGAGACCCCGACGGCACCAAACGCAAGGGTCTGGAAAATCTGCCGGCCCGGGCCGAGGCCGCAGCTGCAATTTCGTGCATCCGTCCATACCAGACAGCGCCACCGCCATTCCCCCATGCATGGCGGAATCGTCGGACGAAATTCTCGGGGCCCCAGTCAGTCAGTCAGTCAGTCAGACCACCCGCGGACCCGCCGTCCTCATCAGTCAGTCAGACAGTCCGCGAGGATCTTCGCTCGCCTGTCCCCGCGTGTCCGGTGCGCACCCTCCCTCCCCCATATGTTGCGCAATCCCTTCTCGCCACCTTGCTCCGCTCCGTCCACAACCTGCCGCAGCGAGTGGCCCTTCATTTCATCAAGCCCAGCCAACCAAGTGTTGGTTGGAGGTCGATGTCACATGCACACTCTGGCCTTGGGTGCGGAAGCGCCGCAACGTGGGTTTCGATTCCGTCAAACCGTGACAATCCTGATCGATGCACAGTAGAATTCATGAAATTCTCCGGATCACAAGGTTTTGGCATTAGATATTCCCCGCCGGCAGCTGGTTTAATGAGGGGCTCGCCAGGCCAGCTCGACCTGTCCAAGTTAGCAGCTTCGAATTAGTACTGTAGTCAGAGTGGCGAGTCTGGAAAACTTGGGTCCCACGTCTGGACGTGCACTGAGGGACGCAATGTGCGCTTCAGTTCACAGCAGTTTTCAGAAAAAAGGGACTGCGCTGGGTCTGATGAGGGGGAGTTCACCTGACATGATGAGGCTGCTGGGGATGACGTGTTGATTGCAGGCCAGGCAGCTGAGCTCCTGCATATCCAGAACTCCTGCACCGTAGTTTAGTTTTCCCTGTGTACGTAGTACTGATAGATAAGCTCCTGCACATTCTGTACATGTTATTTCTGGTACAATTTACTTATCCTGTATTTCAAGTCAGTCACAGAAAGTCGACACCTTGACAGTCTTGGTGAAAAATTATCCTTTCAAGATTGGAGTCTGAAAGAGATAATCACAGGCTTTGGGTTTAGAGTATCACAGGGAGATTGTCGCTGGTGCTGGGTTCCCGTTGCCGGTTCCCGGTTCAGAGTTTGCCAACAGGGAGAATTTGTGCCACTAATTTCCTCTGGTGGCCGCTTTCCCTGATCGATCCCTCCTTTCCAAGTGCAAATTCATACAGGGGGAACTTCTGATATTCCCCTAGGGAAATCACAGAATATTCAGTTCCCCTGTATAATTCTAAATTGGAACCATCCGGTTGCGCGCTCTCTGCTGCGAACTGGGTTAGGTGGGTTTCGAAACGTCATCGCTGACAGAGTGGTCGTTACGTCAGACACAGCATCACCCAAGATGCCGTCACTTTTCCCCACCGAAATTCTAGAGAGCAATTTTACAGTTGCCAGGAGGAGCAAGATGAGCGGCTCAGCGACTGTAGCGGTCAGCCTTGAGTCCAAGTGCCGCCGAAGCTTCCAAACATGCTCCAAATCTAGCTTGTCACAACCAACAACGAGGTAATCTAGACTCCTTATTACTTACTCCGTATTGTATTACTCATTTCTGAAATCCCCATTATAATATGCACTTGATCCAACTTTTTGGCGTCGTTGCATTTCCGCACAGCCTGTAAAATGAAGCAAAGCAATAAAGCAGAATTAATGTCGAGTGAAAATGCACTCTACTCGAGATAATTAACGAGTTCTTGCATGGCATGAATTCAGTGTACGGCATGGCCATGGCCGTACTCTGTGAATACTACAGTAGCCTGGAAGAGTGCTGCTCAAGCTAGGAACACCAGCCCTCTGAAACGTACCCGTATGGTTCATTTTCTCCACAGACCGGGTGTTCCTTGACCAGGATTCTACCTCTTCGAAAGAATGCTAAGCCGGCTCAAGTGTCGCACCTTCATGAAATCCTCCTGAATGACATAGTCTCGCATTGCTCGGATTGCGAACATGCCTGCCTCCGTGTATACATTGCACAAACGAATCCCTGGATAAATCAATATCAAATCCAAAGGTGAAAATCGATAGACACTGACAGTAGTATTGTGTGAATTGCGCAAGAGCTCGGAGAACAAGAAATCGCATAATAGGACAAGAACGGTGTGACCGTGAGGCTCTGTCTAGTCCAACCAAACCCCAACCACGTTGTGCAGCGTTGTAGATAGGATTCGGAAACCAGAGAGTCCATGCCGTAGTCTCTGTCCAAAAGGACAGCCAATATAGCACCACAGCAAACCCTTTCTCACCCGGATCTGAGGTGGTCATCGATCTGAATGGTCACTAGAGATGCAGCGAAAAACGCAAGAGAAATCCAATATGGAAATTGGACAAATGTCCTTTTGTGTCCAAATTCCATTCCTAGTGTATCCATCCATCGCTGGACATTGACTATGGAAATTTTGAAGAATTCCACAGATGAACATTTTGGATTTCTCCTATGAAATCAACAAGGAAAAGTGCTTTTAGAATAAATAAAATACCTCAGCACGCTTTACGACGACCTCATAGTTACTTTCACCGAGCTTTGTTATGCTTGCTGCGTGAATTTCGAGAAGTCCCGTCCGGGCCTGCTCATTTGGCAACGGAATTTCAATCTTCCGGTCCAATCGACCCGGGTGCAACAAGGCTGGGTCTAGAACATCTGGACGGTGAGTAGCCATAATCATTTCAACCTGGCCAGAAAACAATTCTACTGATGAAGTTATGGAACTCAAGGTCATCTCAACCAGCGTTGGCTTTCTCAACTGGCGTTTTGACACGCTGCTTCAATATTTACATGCATTTTTTAATACGAATTTTTCTATATTACTGGTTTTCAAATTACCAGATTTTCCGACTTGTTCTAAATTTTTTGGCCTTTCTTTGATGTTCGACGGGCAAAAACTTCGTGTCAAATCACTCCTGGTCTGAACATCGTGAGGAGTAACACTGGACCACTCAGGATTCAGGACAATTATAATGTGTACAGAGATCAAACTTACCTTGCCAAGTTGATCGAAACCATCAAGCTGATTCAGAAGCTCCAGTAATGTACGCTGAATATCCCTGTCTGCACTTGTACCTTCACTAAATCACCGACCACAAATGGCATCCATCTCATCCATGAAGATGATGCACGGCTACCTTACTCCAGGGCAACACATGCATGAGAACCGTAAAACACTTGATGATTTTACCGTAGTACATCATTGACACGTTAGGTACTACGGTCAGTTTTAAAAAACTGATCCAAACGTGCGGAAGGCTTCAAGCATGAGAACATTATAACAAGAGAATGGAAAATCTCATCATTTTCTGCGATGGGAGCAACGGAGAATGTTCATGCAACTGATAACCTGTACGACGACAGCATCAAGAAAGAGGTAATATCTTCTGTATAATTTGGGTCATGGGAATTGGGAAACTACTCATCTTGAGAGAGACATAAGCTTACTTGGTGATCACGGGCATACCCAAACATCTCCCGAATCAAACTTGCACTTTCTCCAATGTACTCGTCCACGATTGCACTTGATACGACCTGTAGATAAGATACATATATATTGTTGATCATCTGAAAAACTTAAAGGAACTTAGCTTCAGTCAACGACAAACTCTGGATGCAGGGGCGCAAGAGAATATATTTATTAATTGTTGTTTGCTGCACAGAGAACTACTTTCTCAAGCACCTTGAGCGAATTTGCGTCGATATTGCTGGCAATTGCACGAGCCAGCAAATGTTTTTCCGGTTCCTGGAGGTCCAGAGAGTAGCACACCTTCAGAAGCACGACTGGCTAATAAAACAGCAGATCACGCACGCTAGCTATCACAGCCCTTCAATTCGTTATTCAATGTCCGCAAGGAAAATGTGATGGCATTATTATACGTAGGGTAAAGGAGTAGCATGGATTCATTTCGCCAATCCATACCTTTGGTGGTTTGATCCCAACTCGAAGGAAGAGTTCAGGATACTTAAGCGGTAGTTCTATGAATTCTCGTAACTGACGGATTTGTTCAGCTGCATAGCTTACATTACCAGGATTTTCGTGGAGTACTATGCACCACTGGATCCACCTAATTCGAAAAAAAAATTTCATTGATATCATGATTGCTGAAATGATCAGGACATGAAATACTGGCGCAGTCATGTGATCGACATCATCCCCTCCGGAAACAAGATGGGTGCAAGAAATTGTGAGAATTTTGGAAACGTCACTCTTCCAGCTTAAGTCAGGGCTCGAAAAATAAGTAAATTTACCTCTCTTGGAAGGGCTCGCATACTGATGAGTGTGGTCATGTTCTGTGCTACTCTGGTACCTGCAACAGGCTTCTCCTTGTCCAACTTATTGTGACAGCCGACTACATAACGAGGACCACTGCTTGCCTTAACAATCACTGCTCCATAAAAATAAAAATAAAAGAAGCATTCACAATGTAATTTTCTTGACAATTGGGACCGGATTCCATAAACTCCTGGTGAGGCTTGTGAAATCGACTTGCTCCACTCTGCAACAAAATTAAAATCACTTCTGCGATAATTATACGATGCTGACAATCGGGGTTTCTGTAAAATTAGACTGCGTTGAATTAGAACGAATCTGGAACTTTGAGACAACATCGCAAATAACTTCGCCATAATTTATGGGGAAGCATACCTATGGTGAGTATGGTCAGATGATACAAAGGCCTCCCTAAGTATCATGAGGAAACCTCCACAGGTCACCTCCCCATGAATCATGGAAAAGACTCTTTTTGTAATGTTGTCTCAAATGTCCCGAAACAGGCTAATTTTACTGAAACCCTGTTTTATACCAAAATGGTCATAACAGGATTGATACTTCTTCATCTTTCTGAAATTCAGTCTAAATAACAGCTCAGGCTTCTCTCCATATGTCGATATGAATTAAAGCTAATCTAGCTTGAGAAGTAGATAGCGAAACTTACATCGATCGCTATCTACTTCTCGAAATACTTCACTAATAATTTGGCCGACGATCGGGAGCGCCTCAAGGTCATCCTCGGTTCTATCGAAATCCTTTTACGAGTTTTTGACATTGTCTCGCACTGATCACAAACCCTAATTAACAACCAGACTAGGAACAGTCCGACAAAATGGAAATATGCGAGTTGACTAATAGTGATCTGTAATATTCCTATTCATTACGTCGTATAACTCTGCATTCGTATGCAAGATAGGGATCATCCCAGTGAAAATCTTCGCAATTTAATGCATTAAGGCCACATGATCATGAAATTCTATTATTTCTTTGACATTTCATGTGTTACGCCGCCTAAACAACGTAGCAGAATCTCTAGCAAATTCAAAGCATGATGTAAGGACAGCCAGCGCCCCACTGGAATATGCTCTGTACAGTACATCACATCCATGCCCTAACTGAACTCCCGGTACGCCAAAAACTATCCCAAGGTCAACATTTCCAAATGAAGGCATTCTATTAACCTGGAAGTATATCCCTACTGCAAAGTCACCCACAAAAATCAGCCCTTCCAAACACGTACAGATCTCCCCCCATTCGATATAATAGTATGCAATGATGATCAAAATACCGGCGTGGTTCATACCTAAAAGTATAACGCTCATTCAGGCATGTAATCATTATCCACTTGTCATTGGCCTACAACTGGTGAGAAGAAGAGTGCAATGACACTCACAACTTCGGTTCTTGGATTCCAATTCCTTCCGTAAAAGAAGCTTCTTCCGATAATAATCCACCACCAAGCGTGACATATCAACTTCCGCCATGGTGCTGGATTCTTCTCTGCCCCTGCTCGGTGCCCTCCTGAGCTCCTCAATGCAGAAGACAACTCCTATCCAACGACCTCCACATAACTTATCCCGATACAAATGAAAATCAGACGCAGCACGCATCAGTAAGGTATTTTTTCCACTGACAAACTGACTCTTAATTAACCTTTGTGACATTTCAAACTCATAAATTAATACTCGTGACATACAGGGTCCCCCAAATGGAATCATACTGGCTTCAGTGTAGTCGGCATCATCCTTGAAAGCATTATTCCACATGAGCACCTGCCCTATCAGAAAGAACTACAATCTGAGTGGGCTGTTAGTTTGCTTGTTTTCCCTTTTTTTAATTCTTCTCTTCGTTGCACATGCGACATCACTGACTCCTCGGTTTTGCAACCAGCAATAAATGCGTGTGAGATGCTCTGGATGAGACGTTGAGTCGTTGGGACTCGATTGATGTAGAATTGGATGGATGGATGGCAATACTCTGTTAGCTAGGGAAGCCCATGGACCCAGTCTCTTTGCAACCACCTTCGTCTCCTTCCCTTCCTGCAAGAAACTCCAACCTGCCCTGCAACAACCTCTCCGTCGCCATCGTCCTGACGTACAGATGAATGCCATTGAAGCGGCGAGATCATCGTCGACCATAATTTCTTCTCATATACGTTCCCGATTCCTGACCTAGATTCCTCTCTTCAGACCTCACTTGCAGATACAGCGTAGTGTGAGGAGCATGGATGCAAAGCTACAGACGACCTTAGCTTTTGGGGCCGGCTGAACAAAGATCGAGTGGTTGCAGTCTCACGTTTCCCACGAGAGGAGTATTCCTGCTCTCCCGAATTTCAGTGCCTGCTGTCCCACAACATTTGAGTGCCTGGAGATAGCCAAGACCCGGGTTGCATTGAAACACTCATACTCATTGTTGCCGCGTACGATGTCAGTAAGAGTTTCCATTTCCCGTTATGATTTTTGTACATGACCCACCTAATGAGCGTGACCAAGACGGCAAAACCATTGCTGGGGGGATAGCCCATGGGTTCTCATGAGGAGCTACTGCTGCAGTCAAGCGACGAGACCAGTCAAGCTCTGTCATCGCCGTCTTCCCCAAAGCCTGCCTGCACGCTTTCTTAGGCTCTTCAAGCAGGCCGGTACGCAGGTAACTCTCATGTCTTGTACTCATTGAATCAGGAATCCGAAGTCAGAGCAAGGTGCAGTACGTAGTCCAGGATGAGGGCAGTGTTTTCAAGGGCAATATGTCGCTCGAATCAATACCAGAACGATGACGAACTAATAGATAATTAGGGTCTCGATCTCTGTAAGTTGTGAAAGAGCAATTCCTGCTACAGGCATGATTACGAATGCTTGTTACTCGGCAGTCGGAGTACGGTTCATTGCAGCAGGGGTTCAAGGCGTCCCTGGAGACAACGCCCGTTACGTACTCTTTGTCCTGGATTCTGACTGCCTGTCAGACATTCCACAGTCCGTAATCCATGAAAGTGGGCACTGTGGTACCGGAGATAAAAACGAGAAAAGAAATATCAGAGGGGTAGAAAGACGGGTGCAGCAATCGGCATTGAGAGCTGGAAGATTTTTCACAAAAGCTCTGAAGATTCTGTATAAATTCCAATAGGTCATTTGCAGTTGCAGTTGCAAAGATGCCCGCTTTGTATCCATCTACAATAAACTTAATGGTCTAGCGGAATTCGACATTTACTTCCACTTGGATAGACCCTGACCTCTTCAATCTGACTGCTTGGGGTCCCAAATAAACGACACTGACACAATTTGAATGCGTGACGAGTGAGACAGTTAATGACAGTCTACCAAGTGTGCAGGATATTCCAGAGAAGATCATATAAAAAGCGTCTGAGTGTATCGTGAGATGAGAAGGGCGACATTGATGAGTATTGAAGCATCTGGTAGTTGGGATGGGCAGGGATGAAGAGGAGCAGGGAGACAGAATGAAAGCGATGAAAATCTGGATACGGAGGTGATCATTAGGTTGCTGTAGATTTTGAGGGGGACGAAGAAGGAAAATGGATTACAAGAGTATGATGATGGAGACACCCGAGGAGACAATGAAGAGGTTCGAGAGGAAGAGGAAACTGAAGGAAGTGCTCTGTGAATTCGGGCTGATTGCACACAAAGTCCGATTGGGTGATAGCACCCACTTCGCATTTGCGTTGGCAACTCCCACCGGAACACCCATCGCTCGCCCGTGCTCGTCCGAGGATCTGGCCGAATGTTCGCAGTGGCTTGCGAAAAAATATCCAACACATTTCTTCTTTGATGGTATGTGATCTTTAGAACAGCTTACCCGTGTTTGTTGCGGCCCAAATGTGAAAGTTAGGGCACTCCTGTTTGTCAGCACATACTCTCAATGTTTTGTCAATTCCAAGGCGGTAGAGAAATTTAACTGTTAGCATCTTGACGAAGTTGCTTTGAAGTCCAGGTCCGGAAAGGCAAAAAGCCCACGAATCACACGGACGAGAAGTAGGCAGCGACGTTAGATATGGAGCTACTGATCCTTGTGACTCCAATGTACTGCAAAGCGATATCGCCGGTGCAACAAAGAACAAGAAGGATTCACATCCAACCACAGCTGATCTGAGATCATATGATCGGCTTTATGGAAGCATCAGAGATGGGCGTCCTGGCCTTGCAGTCGAAACACGCCTTCACGAGCTGCACCCATCCGAGCTTCGTAGGGTTGAGAATCCACGAGATGATGCAAGACATTGTGGTACGATCGACTCCAATCGACGCCGTAATTCCTTCTCTAACTTGAATTAGGGCTCCATTTCTGAAATGACTGCTGGTTGTAAGGTCGGTATCCAAGCTTCCAATTACTAGCATCTAAAGGATGTCTACTGACCTGCTTCACTGGCCATGCAGAGAGATCATCGCCTCTTGAAATATTCGTTTCGCCCTGGGACACGCCGCCGCCCACTGATTCACCCAACAATAATAATCGCCCACCTAGTCGCGGCAGAAACTGGAACGAGCTCGATAAGGCGCGAGAGTCCAGCGACAGAAAACCAGAGAGGGGAGGTGGCGGTCATGGTCATGGCCATGGCGAACATAAAGAACGAGGAAGTGGGCACGGTGAGCACAGGGAGAGAGGAAATGGTCACGGCGAGCATCGATACCGGAATGAACGCAAGGATAGGTCTGATCGACGTCATTCGTCACGAGATGGTCCAAGGTCAAGGGCCAGGTCGACACGGAGGAATGGATCAGGGAGAACTCAAAACCCGACCTCGAAATCTGACGAAGGCTCTGGGATCTGCGGACAAGACGTGTCCACCCCTACCAATGGCCCAATGGATCCGGCAAGTCGCAAGACATTGCGCTTAAGGAATGTCGAAAAATGGGATTGCTTGAACCCAGCTGGTCCACCAGGGGCAGGACCTGCATCACGAGGTGAAAAAATCATGCTAGAATCGGATGCAGAGTCGAGGCCCCAGGAGCTCTCCACCCCGTCGCTTACCGTATCAGGTCGTCTCAAAAGAATTGATAGCTCTGATGTATCCCTTTCCCCGGAACCGTGTGATTTAGAAGGCCTGGTTCATGGTCGTGGAACAAGACAAAGCGGAATCCCTTTTGACAGCAGGCATGGTCTCCGGGCGATGCCAAGATCCGAATTTGGAGGTCGAATACAATATGATCCTCCTGACTTCATTGATGACGGTGACAATCTGGAATCAAGGGAGAATCACGATGGCAATCCAGAATGCGACATTGTCGTTGTACCAGATCAGGATCTGATCCATCCAGGTGAAAACCGTTGCTTCATCTCGGATATCTGTTCGGTTCTGCAGTATTGGTGTCAAGTCAAGTCCGCTCGTCCCTTACACTTGGAAGATGGTAACAATCGGAGTGAATCTCTAAATAAAATCAACTGCTACTTATGTGTGAATTAGCTAAAAATAAAAACATTGGTACATCACCCATACTGAAATCCACAGATCGATTCTATAACAAGAAAACATTTCTCTCCACAGGTTAGAGACAGGTACTATTATCCTGGAATATACAAAACCGCTTTTTATTCAAACAGTTACAGGGCAAGCTGTGCGTCTAAGGATTTTATTGTTTCTTTCCGACACGGTACATGGCGCTATTGAATTCATGTTACGCCGTTGTGTCTCATAGGTGCAAAGGGTGAGAAGACACTTGCCTGGAAACCATCCCCACTCTACCAGGCCCCTGTGACACCAGCTCCAGAAAAGTCTGAAAGCTCCTTCGACTCAGTATGCACGAGTGCAAATGACCAAGATTATGATGATGAGGCGTGCCAGCGGGAGGAACGAGCTGTCATTCGATACTTGCGATTATTTGCAGATGATAAGAGCTGGAAAGAAGGATTTGAATCCGCAGACCGTCTAACGTGTGATGTCTGCAACCTCGGAGGGTAAGATGGTATTGCCACATTGATTCATGATGGCAATAGCCACTGATTAAGTAGATGGAGGAGCTAGCTGGGTCTACAGATTCCGCACCTACAGATTTCAATCACCTCACTTAGTTCATGTAGCTCAAAATCGAATCGTATCAGCATGTTTGCAGCAGATCAAATCTGAACTGAGTACCACAAGGTAATTGTTTTCTCAGGAAAATAAAACGCGTCCCAGATGTCAAGGCACTGGTGTCGCATGCCAAGACCATGAAGAGGATCAAGATGGCCGAGCACCGAGGTTACGCACGGGCAATCTGCGAACTCATGAACTTTGACATGGTGGCATTAGATCAAGTCAACAAATCAATCGACAAGTCCTCAAAAAAGCCAGCTGATGACATAATGGTATGGCCTCCAGTACTGGTGCTGGAAAACACACGCACGGAGAAAGGTCCCGATGGACAATGGAAGGGTGTGGATGAGGCAGAACTTACCGAAGTTCTCGAAGGTACGTCAACCACCAGGGATGTCCATATATACAATCCAGCTAAAATGTAGCCATTTCATTGAACATGCTCTTCAGCAAATACCACTGCTCCTTTCAGACCCTCCACTCCTTGCTTGCTGATGGGCCTCCTGTGGTTGCAGTAGCATTGGCCCACAAGGGAAATCACACCTTCAGGCCCATCTGTGGGAAGAATGGGCACAAGGGGCGAGTACTTGTTGAGTTCCCATCCTCCAGGCAAGCTTTGGTTGACGCAACCACCCTACACAAGCAATTCAAGATGAATGCCCGGGGCTACACTGAGTGGCTGGCCGTTAAACCCCGATGGAGACACCTGGGTCCAGATAGTATCAAAGACGGCACTGATTTTGTGCGCTTGGACGACACAGGGAATCCTAAACGGGTACTCTACGGTTACTTGGCAGAGCCTAGGCACATGGAGGTGTTTGATCCCACACGCAAGTACGTTCAAAACTGGAAAATTGTAAGCAGGAACATACTATAACAGACGTCTCAAGTAACACACATCCATGTGATTCACCAACAAATCAGTTTCTGGACCTCTCTCTGCACTGGTACTGCTGTCATCTCTACTTAGAAGAACAATTTTGGTGACTTCCATTCAAGTGGTCAGGGAAACAATGCCATAATACGCATTTTGGTAGTACTTAGCATGTGACATACGGCATTGTTTGAAACGTGCAAAAGAGATGCAATTGTACACGACAAACCACGTAACGTCAAGTCGTCCATCGAACATGTCCAGATACGAAGTGAAAGAAACTGCAGTATCATATATGGCCTCGCCAACAGGAGTGGGATCACATCCCTCTAATGTAATCCGACTGTTGCAAAAATGCACTGCAACTGCATCACTAAGATTAGAAGTAAGAATCAATAGCACGCGCTTTCCCCCTTTAGAAAATAAAGTCTTTCAGACCGAAGTTGTCATCAATGCTGAGAAACAGAAATGTAACGCAGAGATGATGGAAATGGGGGGCTTATCCATGCCACAGCAGTTGTAAGAAGTCTTTTCTTGTCTTGCCATAGAGCAATTGCAAATTCAAACACCAACTCCTGCGGATGAGTAGGAAAGGTCATGTACCAAACTTGAAAGAAAAGGTTAAAAAACTATACAGCAACTACACTAGTAATACTGATGGCACTGGAAAGAAAGAAGCTTAGAAGTGAGTACCTCAAATAGGATATAAGACCACCATGCCTGATTTGACGTAGAATAATCATCTGTGACTCTTGACCATCTTAGAAGTCCTGAATATATTTCAGGAACTAAAGAAAAAGTTTCAATCAACGTTGCTGACTTGGATGGAAGTAAGGATGCTTTAAAGCCTCATCCACTGAAATTCGATCCTCAGGATACCATTGCAGTAGCTCACGAAGAAGTCGAAGTGCCCATACATCTGGAATTCCAATGCCAAGGGGGTCCCGCTGCTTAATTTGTTGCATGACCGACTCCTCTGTACACTTCCAAGCTGCTAAGCGCACTTCTTCAAATTGCTCAACGGAACCTGATTGATGGTGATGATGATGATGCGGCGGGATTCCAGGAAGCAAGATGCACATCTCCAAATATGCTCTCAATAAGTAGATAGTGTTCTTGGCTGCTTCATCCATGCCTTCAAGCTGTTGGTCCAGGAGAACCCGCGTACGAGAACTAATTTGGAACACATGTGGAGTGCCCAGCACTAGCTCAAGCATTACTATTCCAACGCTCCACATGTCGTACACATGTGCTTGATCAGGATGAAAGTAAAGCCAGTGTTGGCTAAGAGTAGCTTCTGGAGGTGCATATTCTATTGTTTGCTCTGCTTGAGAAGGACCAGAAGGATTATATAGATGCTTCAAAGAATATCGGTCAATAGCACTTCCAAAGTCTATAATCCGCACTGTCAAGTTGGAAGGCCAGTCACTTCCTCTATCCGTATTGACTACCATGTTTTCAGGTTTGATGTCCCGATGAGTAATATTGCGATCATGGCACGCTTTGACAGCTAGTAGCAACTGGTGTACAATGCTGCGCATCTCTAATCTACCATCTTCTGTTGTCTTGAGCCACCTCCACCATGGCGATGGCTGCACAACTTTGAAACCCTTGAGATCCCTGTCATCCTCGGCATCCACCCCTGCATTATACAAAAGGCTCGATAGCGACTTCCCTTCACAATGGAAGACGAGCCACAATTCTTTACCTGGCCCCTCAAAGGATTCAACATAGCGCGCTATATGGTCTAAACCCGAATTAGGGTCCTCAGTGTGACTACTCACGTTGGCAAAATTAAAGAACTCCAACACTTTTTTCGGATTCCATGAACCCGTCCAATAAGAACCCTTCCCATTGATGCCTGCATCCGAAGATAAAAAACCTTGGTCATTTTTCTTAGAAACATCAGTGTCGTTAAGGAATACCTCTCCAAAATGCTTCTCCCGGAGACCACTTAAATACGCATTGCCATCCTTCTCGATCTGTCATATATCAGCACAACACATGGGGTATAAACTGGTGAAATCTGGTATATTCAAATACAATGGATGAGGCCAAGAAAAAACTGAAAGCTTGTGCAAGGAAAATTCACAATATATCTAGAGCTCAAGAAGCTTGAAGTTCAAAACACACCATGATTCTCTTCAATATAAATGTGTCACTATGTCGAAAATGTCCTGGTGCCCAACCACCGGTACTGCGATGTTTACTAGAATATTTGTCTGCACGTTCAGAGGAGTTGTTCTGCACGAAAGCTTTCTCATGAACAGGAAAGAACTCCTTTTTATCAATGTCTTCCTTCAAACACGGTCGCTTAACTGCTAACCAAATTTCGCCAAAAGCCCCTCTAGCGAAGTTCTTCTGCAACATATATCTAGAGAATGACGAGATAATGTTTGGTTAATTGATCGACACGAAGTCCAAAATGCGTTCAGACAAATTTGTAGCAGCAGAGCTTTATGGTTTCAAAAAATTTCAAAAGCAGACAGAACTCCATTATACACTTACTCTGAAAAGGAAGTAGCCCATACTGACTACACACTTGAGAAATAGAGTAAAGGAGGGCGTGATATTTGTCAATGACGACTTACAAAACGATAATAAATCATGTTATTGCCGTACCTATGGTGATAAATGGAGTACGGTGGAACTGATTTGGAGCCTCGAGATCGGCCTTCTGAATCCCAATGCCTTGGCATTAAGCGTTGCTTGTCTAGAGGGATCGACCCAATCAGGCTCAGAAATCGAGCAAGACCTTCAGGTGGTAAACACACTTCCTTTATATCCCCTTCTGCTGTAACTTTTGGTGTACATATCAGATGCTCACGATAAATCTCTAACTGACCGCCAGCAACCCCTGCAAAATGCACACCGTATCCATAAGATTGACAGATTCTCATTTCTCAAGGAAAAAATACTGCTTGGTGCCAACAAAATTGATGGTACTCATAGGTATTGCTGGAGATGTGCACTTTAAGTGTATGGGTAGGTGAGCCTATTTGATGTCTCCATACGAAGTTCAACCTCTACTCAACAACCTTCGAAACGAAATTGGGAGATTCGCTTGTCCAGAGACGAGATCTTGTGCATTATTTTACGGTCACAGATCGATAGAAAAGCTCAAATAGAAGAGAGAGTACCTCCGTGAGGAGAACTAGGTGGCAGACGTTCGAAGACCGATTGAACTTCCTCGTTGGAGTTCTCGGAAAAGGTAGACTCGATGAAAGGGCGCCATGGAAGGATTGAGCTCCCTACAACTGTGTCAACAAGCTCGTAGCAGTCTCCATCTCCAATGCCTTTCACCTGCAATTTAACCCAAAACATTTACATATATTTGCATATCCAAAATCCTTTCTAGATATGATCGTCACTATTTTCGTTAGCCTGGCTGTGATGACATGAAAGCAATAAACGAAACAAGATTCTACACCATCTTTCTGTCGTGGTCAAAGTCTCCAACCCACTCAATAATCACAATAACCAGCAAAGATGTGAGACACAACCTACCAGCATCCCAGAAATGATAAGTGATTCGTCGTTTGCAAGTTCTCTATGCAAATCTCTGGATATATCAATCAAAGTTCGAGCTGACTCACTGCCAGCCTCCGATACCCTACGAGCAGCATGATCTTCATTATAGTTTTCATGCGATATTGAGTCGTGGCCATGCCTGATACCTAAGTCAACATCACAAACCTCTCAAAATGAGCAGATGATTCACTATGACATCAAACAAGTGCTTGAGGAGTCTAGGAAGTAAGCCATATAGCTCTATAGAGAGTCTCGTTCTTGAAAGCGGCGACGGAATAGAGATGCACGTCATCCTGTTTTCAAAAACTACGACCCTACTAAGAATCAAGATACGTGCGCGGAGTCACTTTTCAAACTTAACGATCAGGTCAATTCGTAACTCTAGTATTTCAAATTGAACTATGAAAACCGTTTTAGCTGGATCAACACATGAAAGTACATAAAAGGTGATCATTCAGGAACCTGCACATGATAAGTATTAGCTCACCATCATGAAGTGGAACAACAATCGTAGCCAGGTTGTCCCTACTGCCTGATCTGAAAGCTGCATCCACAATAGCTTTTGCAAGAACTCTAGCCGGATTTTCAGGCGAATGAGGTAAAACTTCACTGCCAACAGCAATATCTCTTACTCCTCTGCCGTGCTCTTCATCTTGAAGATCTGGTTCTTGATTTTCTATGATTTTTTTTTCAAGTGGACCCGGTATGTCTTCAAATTTAATGTCCTCTTCTTGAACAAATTTCATCAAGTGTGCAGTATCCACAAGATTTGAGGATGCAGATACGGAGTTAGCTTCAGGCACAGGTACAATAGCCCTGCAGCAAATACCTGTGTGTGTTAAGTTCTCAGCAGGAAGCAGAGCAACATTTGGTTCATCGGATTACAACAGTCTTCATTACCCTTGTACTGTACACAGCAATAGTTCAATACATCAATAGCCACCACCGCCTTTGCACTAAAAGGGGATGGAACTCGACATGCCAATTGCCAATATCGTATTTGCGGAGTATGCTCTAATGCTCCCCAGAAAGGCAAGTTCGCTCGAGGAAGTACCGCGAGTTTTGGTTCTCGTCCAACTGTGGGTGTCCGGGAGGTAGTGCAATTACAGGATCTGACACTTGTGCTAGCCTCAAAGCAACAGAAACATCAGTCCCCGTCATAACAGCAGATACGACACTACAAACTTCACGAGTTGTCAACTTCTCGAATATGCCATCAGATGCTATAACCAGATGACTTGCATTACTTCCAATTTTCAGCCAGCCAGTCCACTCTGGTTCGGCGCTGACTCCAAACCTGCGTCAATTACCATGAGACACAAAATCAAATGAGGACTGTTTAGTCATTCGACTCATTGCCAAGCGTGAAGTGCATGGTAGCCTTAAGCTGCGCATGTTCTTGCTTCACTAACAAATATCCTTCAAAGAGATCTCAACAGAAACCACGCTCTAGCAGTAGACAGAGTATATCTTCCTTGAAGTGAGAGAAAAACTCACTTCTTCAATGCCAGGTCACCAAGTGAGCGCGAAACTGCAAGCTGCCCATTGACTCGGGGTAGACCTCCATAATCATCGATAAACCCCCCAGCAGCTTCTACCCTTAACTTCTCATCCTCTCTATCCGGCCGATGATCTCTAGTGAGCTCTAGGGTAGATGACCCACCCTCACAAGCACCAACAATGGCGTCCCTCCCACTCTTTCTCTTCAACCTTCGTTCCAAAATCGCTCTTCTTCTAGTATCAAGCAATTCGCCTAAAAATCCCACCAAGCCAGCCGACATGATATGTCCGTAAAGCATACAGATTTTAGGCAGAGAAAAGCCATACCCCCCCCCAACTTTAGAAAAATATATTGTAGAGGCAAGCTATACATGAAAGAGGGCACGCGATCAGAACCAAATGATGTAGAAAAGGGTGAATTTATCACAACTGAATTCTGTAGGGATGGTTCATGCTTACAGAATCATTAAGATGAATTTCAGCAGCTGAATTCTAAAGAGACAACTGTGGTAAAAACCAATCGTACTTGTTGTGGCATCTGAAGGTGATGAACAAGCCGTAGCAGGACATAGAAGTGCCTTGGAGTCACCAAGACTAGCGACTAGTAAATGGTCGTCTACATGAAGAACAACACAAGCCGTACTGCCTGCCTGCAGTCCTCTCTCCTTCGCTTCCTAACCAAATTTCAAAAGAACCAGAAATCACATCAAGAGCTATCAATCTGAGAGGCGCACATATATTATTCAACAAAGAAACCACCAATTTTTAAGGGGAACTGAGTGTGCAACTTACAATTGAAAAACTTGACTCGACATCTGAAATAGCTTCCGCCAAAGCCTCCTTCAAAATAACTCCAAGCGCAGAGTACACGAATACCTCCTCTGCTGCGTTTATCTTACTTGCATTCGAAGTCGAGCTGTTAATGAACATATTAGACCCGTGCATACTTATGCCCGGATTTTCTTTTGCACAAGTGGAGGGAATTTCTGGCGTCTCACTTGGAAGACTTACCGAAAGAGAGGACTGAACTCTTTTATACAAATGATAAATGAACCTCTTGTGGAGGGTTTGAGATGCTAGGTGACTGACTTCATCTCCGCCGTGGCCATCAAAGACTGCGTATAGGCTAACCTTCGTGTCTGGTAAACCACCTACATGATCCAAATTCCAAGTACAGTTGATAATGCGTGCTAAGTAATTCAAAAACAATACAAGTTCACTTTTCAGGCAAGTAGTTCCAAAATGAGAAGCACTGGCACCGGTTGATCTCCTCCATCCGCTCCTAGATAGACATGAGCTCATTCAAGCTACACTAAACAGTGAAGTCTCAAAGTGTGCCACAATCTACATTCGAATAAACTGCATCACTCATTTAGCCATTCCTTTAGCCATTAAGCTCCTAAAATTTGAAGAATACGTCAGACTTACCAAATGGAGGTAGCACAATGTCAGTCATACAAAGAATGCGATCCTCCTGCCGAGGACGCATTCCCTGTAAGAGCGCTGCTCCACAATTGATCGGCTCTCTGCCAATGTCGCTGCTACCACAAGGACAAGCGGATAATTCAATCCAGGCTCTTCATATTTCTCACACCAACATTAAAATGTTAGGTTAAAATATAAATTTGTATTCTTCAGTCACGATAACGTACCGAGTAAAGAAGTTCTCAAACGCCATAGAAACGGCATGGTCTCCTCCGGAATTGCCATCCCCTTGTTCTCTGTGAGCATTAATGCAATACAAGAAAAGTAGGAGGGAAAGCACCACAGCATTCGGACGCCTCATAGCGCCTCTCCTCTATTGACAATTCTTCCCAGCTCCGTAATCTCATTGGTGGATTCCAAGTACCTACACGAAAATCCTCGAGTAAAAAGCACAGCAGCTAGACTCGAAACCTCAGAGATGGTCCTTGAAAATTAACAATCATCATGAAAAGTTTACTCACACTAAACTTGTCCCTAAAGCTAAGTAAATACTAAGGATACATTCGCCAACGCTTGCACCGACTTCCACAACGACTGGATGGAATAAGCCGCGATCCTGCACATTCAGTTTGAACTATTTCTAGAGAAGCATGCAATTTTCATATTTGTTACACCGACAGTACTCTGGCCACTGCTAATTCAGCAATTAAGTAAAAATGATGAACCTTTTGAAATTTTGCAAGACGCAGCGTTCCCGTCCATAATCTCAATTGCGACGACTTTAGGATTCTGATGTTGATCATCGACAGCATAAATTTCGGAAGCGGCGTGTGTGAATGACAAAATTATACCTCGAAGATAGAGAAGCTGGCCGTGCAACTCAAGGAACTAGTGGCATTATTTCTCAGCGACTCGGCTTTGACACCACAACACTCTTCTTCGAAAAATGGAACGCTTCCACTAAGCTTAGCAGCATTACCGGTTACTGAGGTAGTATCCTTTGAGTTTGCAGCGGGGAATCTCGCGTCCTTAGGATTTTCCCAATCAGCTAAGTTGCTGCACAGCAACTGGACGACGACGGAGATGCTGAAGTTGCGAACCTTGCTGAAAACAAACCCTAGTTCCCGCACTCAATCCCCCTCGAATTGCACATTCCTTAGAAGCATCCACACCCTCAAATGTCACTTGGCGGGTTCAAATCGTTTATACCAGTGAACCGGCAAAAGCCAAAATAAAAGTAAAAGTAATTTTCTAATTTTCTAATTCCTAAAAACTTTCACATTGGGCATCGGAATGTCATGAAAAAAGTTTGTGCACCCGTCCTTGCAAAGAGCTTTCTAACAATCCAAAGGACATGATCGAGGATGCATGGTTTAAAGAGATCTCAACATAATAATTAAAACAAACAATGTGTTATGTGTCGTTGCTACAATCAAAAGAAAAGTAAGAGTATTATTCTATAATTTAAGATTCAAAAAATAATTCAAAAATTCATAACTTTCACATCGTAGGTTGAAATGCCATAAAACAAAGCCCGTGCACCCCTCTTCACCGAGGGCTTTTCGACAGTACTCACAATGCCGTTGGAAAACGCACAGTCTTGGAGATCTCAATGTGACAAACAAAACAAAATAAAAAAACAAAACAAACAACCTAAGTTAAGGTATTGATGTCCCTTCCTCTTGCCTATGCTCCACCCCTTTTTTTCTATTTCCACTAAGCCAAGGCACTATTCATATACTATTCAATTAGTCAAGACCTACCACATTTTATTCATGTAGCTCTTGTCCAATGAATTATAGAATTTAGAAGGTCTTAACAATGATTTTACAAATTGTAGGCATAACCAAAGGGGTAAGTAATACTCAAAAATTCTACACCACTCATTTTTTGAAGAGGCTGGCCAAATTCTTTTAGGTCCCTATGCAAAAATGGGGTATCATTTCCACCTAAAGCACACAAAAGCTAGTCCAACTAGTTGTAGCATACAAGGATGTAAACGCTCTTATACTGCACAAGTAACAATAATCCCATGTTGTGTATGAAATTGTCTAAGCAATTAATAGAAATAAAACAATATTGAGCGATAATTCATTGCTTATTTAGAATATTGTCAGTGACATGATCATACCTCACTTTTTTACTACCTATACCCTACACATAGGTCAATTTCGTAAATAATTAGGAAAAATTTGGAACATGTCTAAAAGTTTAAAAATTATACAACCATTACTTTTAACTTGCAAAACGGGGTCCATTCCACTAGTATTCTATTATTGGCCGGCCAAGCTTGAGTGACATGGGAGGTAAAATGACAAAGGTAATGTAAGTTTACACTACTACAATCAAGACAAACTTCTAGACATTTTCAACCTTGGTCTAGCTAATTCGATCCAATTAAGCTAATTAATTAAAGCTAATTTAATCAAGCTAATTCAAGCTCTAAATGAGAATACAAAATACATGAAAAAGTACACACACAGCCAGCAATGAGGTTTAACACAAATTACCACAACTTTGCAAGATATTCTCTAAGTATAATATAAATTACTCACACAAGTGAAAACAATGAAAACAATTCAACTCCGCAAGTTATGTAGTTTTGTCTGACTATGTTTTGTAGGTTGTCTGTAGGCTAGCAAATATACCTCATTTTACAAGCCTGCTCTTATTTGCAAGCTAGCCTCTTCAACAAGCCATACATTTTGGTAGTCTGGCGGGGCAAATGTGCAAGACAATACGAACAAGTCATCCAAATTACAAGATGGGTGGGGATGCTCTAAGGTAGTAAGATCCTTTACTAAGAACAAAGACTTCTATCATAGTAATCAAACCAAGTCTTATAGGTATTCTATTTGAGGATTCTTAAGAAGATTCTACAATTATCTAACTATAACAAACTCATGACAAACTTGCCATTTGGGGTGGATTTGTACACTCAAGTATAGTTCATTTATAAATTTTGGGCGTCCGCTAGTCTGTGACTTCACAAATGTTGATCTTTTCTTGTACTTTTGCGAATTGCCATGGTGGCTCTTCCAATGCCAACTTTTGCAAACATGTGCTAGGGCTAGTCCTACCTCTACCACACCTTTATATGCCCCATTTCACAACCGCAGTACAAATTTATGAATGAAATTCTCATTACTACTCAAAACAGCTCGCGCAGGAAGCCTCCTTGCCCCACTATGGTAATCCCTCCCCAACTAGAAATTGCATCAAAAGAGTGCCCTTTTGCTCGTCTTACAACTCCGCATTGCCTCACTTCAAGCAAACCCACTATTGATTCAAATTTTGTGGTTCTTGTTGTCTTGCATTGCCTTCCCATTTCACTCCAATTTTGCCTAGTTTAATTTTTTGGAAGGGGGGCTTATACTTCGTGCAATTTGGCCAAACCAAAAGAGCCTCAACGATGCTTATGGGATAATTGGAGAGCTTGATTTGTGCCATTAGTCCACGTTTGACAGACTTCATTCTTTGTGTTCGTTCCCTGTAGCTACTTCCTTCCCTACTATGTCCATTTAATTTCCTTCTCACTCGATTTTCAGTGAATCAAGCACACATTCATTTGTCAGCTCAATCACCAACCACATTCACTCATCAACTCAAAAATTCAAAACTCAGTTGCCATCCTTGATGGCTTACACAAGGTGAGTTTTCATGCTTGATTTTTTTGGGTGTTTTTCATACATCAACAACAATTTGCATTCCATTCTTATATGTAGCTTTGTCCATTTATAGATCACAATGTGTAGTCAAACATTGAGAGACAATGAGAGGACTTTAATTGAAAAAATGTGAGAGGGGAGTATGAAATCTACACACATTGCTAAATTCATGGAAATGCCTCATTCTACGGTATCCACTATTTTGACTAAGTGGAAGAAATTTGGCTACGTCACTACTCAAAAACCAAAACCTCGGCCACCAAAACTCTTAGATTGAACACTTAGAAACTTATGTTACCCTCGATGTTGCCTTATCCATGGAGATCATCAACTCACTTTAGAAGCGTTAGCTGATACCTTCGAAGTTCATCAAAATACCATTCAGAAGTATGTCCATTGCCTTGGATTTGAAAATCGCAAAAATCTTACCTCAGTCTACCTCATAGGAATTAGAGATTGGCTTTTACTTGCAAATATAGACATTGATCTGTTGAAGATTGGAACATGGTCATATGGACGGATGAGTCTTCGTTTGAATTTGGCAAAGACTCCCAACGCATTCAAGTTTGAAGGAGAACCCATGAGAAATATTTGGACAAGTGTCTTGTTCCTACTTTCAAATCAAGGAGAACATTGGTCATAGTGTGGGGGGCATTCACTGCATTTGACAAAAGTCCTCTAGTTTTCATGCCTCAAGAGAAGCAAAGTGCCTTAGATTTTATCAAATATGTTTACGAAGGTGTTCTCTCCGGATTCTACTTCATGCGTGATGCACCCCAACTTTTCATTCTTATGGAGGATGGTACTCTTGTACATCACAACAAACTTCATGCACTTTGGAGGGAAGCTTATGGGATGCAAAAACTACAATGGCCTCCGAATTCACCCGACTTGAACCCTATAGAGAAAGATTTACTCCACTACCACAAGAAACCAAGCAACAAACATGAAATGATTGAAACTATTGAAACGGTTTGTAATGAAGTTTCTCTTGAGCAATTACAAAAGTTGATTTCAACCATGCCCAAGCAAATGCAAGCCGTGATTTTAGCTAGGGGTGGTAGCACTAGATGGTAGGTAGAGTGCACAACACATCCTAAATGTTGTATGTTTTTGGACTCTACATGTATATTTTATTTTAATGATGATAAACTACTCTTTACTACAATTCCAACCCAACTTGCGGCTTAGAAATTGGTTTATTTTCCAACGTGATACACCTTCCTAAAGTTCAAGAACTTTGGAGTGAAAATTGCCACTGTCTAGAATTTGTAAATGAATTATACCTAACTGTACACAAAGTTTGTATTTGGGCTACTGACTACTGTGAGCACTTTTTTACCCACCCATGGTAAACTAGCGTTGCACAACTAGGTTCTTAGTATTGTTTTGTAAGTTTTGTCCTAAGGGTGCCTAGCATCAATCCATTGTGCCTTCCAAGCAATGGATCTTTTCTAACTCCTACATGTGAAAAATAAACAAAACAACAAGAAATTCTAAATAACTATAAGTTTTATCCTTTTATCTCAACTAACTAAGCCAATGTGGTTTTTATTCAAAATTAATTCAATCTAAATTTATCATTTTTAAGTTATAGAACATGTTATGCCATTTCTAAAAATATAAAACTCGTCCTCATCCGAGCTTTTTAACAATAGTTATGGAAGGATGAAGTTTGACCGCTAATTGGTTCATCAAACTTCATCCATTGATTTCTACTAATCTACCTTATAATTTTACTTGAGATTTGACTTTTGGTCTCTGAACTCTATTTACTATTTGACTTTCTAATATGGTTGACTTTGGATGATTTATCTAACTTTCATTCATTTTGACCCCTAAACTTCATCCGTCTCTATCTTTCTCATTTTTCGTTGGATTTCTAAGTGTGAGACATTTTTGGAAACCTCTAAACTAAAGGTATCACAATCTGAATCTAAAACTTGGAGAAAATCTAGTTTTAATATTCTGACTTGAAAGGTTAGTTCGGCTAAGGTATTTAAAACCATCTACTTTGCAATTTGATAGTAATTTGGGTATTTATAATCTTACCTCACTTTGTGAGTCATCTTGGACGTTGTAGATGAGTCTTCCAGGATCTCCATTTTCCTCCATGGTTCCATCGCTCAGTAATTTATGCTCACCGCTTGAAAGTAGACTTTTAATACAAATTTGCAACTAAATTCTAGCTACTATTCCTCCATTCTTCTAATGGTTGGCTTAGAAAACTCTTGACCTCCTAACCACTACTTTTCCATTTTTCGCTTGCCTAATGACACCTTGCAACATTTCACATAGTCCACCCTTCGTATCTCAATCCTATTGGTTGTTTTAGATACTTGAGATTTCTCCTTCTTCTTGAATTTCAACTATAACAATCTAACAATTTGGTTTTCAATTCACAACTATCATTCCTATTGAGTTTTTGAACTCAAACTTAGTCTAAGCTAGAAGAGTTGAAAGAGTGGTGAGATAGAACTTTGTTTTGCATTCTTCCTTGCTAATCACACCTCCCTAATCTATCCTTCTTCCCTTCTAATCTATTTTCTAATTTCCTTATCAAATGCCTTAGCTCTCAATCTGACTTTTGATAGCTTACTATTTTTAGACTTCTAATATGTTTTCCTTGTAGAGGCTAAAACTAGCTTTCTAAGTTGATGTGGAACTTGCAAATCGGACTTTTCTAGTAGAAGTTATGCATGGATGAAGTTTTGAGTCCTAATTAGTGTTTGAAACTTCATCCGCTTATATCTTACTCATTTTAGCTCGAATTTCTTTGTATTCTATGTTTCTGGAAAGCTCTTGACCTCTACTATAAGATTTTGAACTTCAATTTGTACTGACCCTTCTTCTTAGCGGCTTGACTACACCCTTGGTCTCGGCCCTAAAGAAAGACTAATATTAAAAATGACAACTTGACCAAACTAAGGCCAAAAGGCCTAACTACATAGAAATGATCAAAAGAAAGGAGAGGTTCAAAGCTTTGCCGTCAAAATGAAAATAACTAAGAGTTCAAATCCCACGAAGTCAAAGCTTCGCCGTCTTTTTAATAACACTCTAATTTCTAAGACAATTTCTAATACTCAAAGTCAAAGCTTCGCCGATTTTGACAAAACCACAAGTGCACAAGACAATTTCAATGAAGTTAAGCTTGATTCAAAATTTGTTAGAGCAAAGAGGTTAGTACAAACACTTGTTAGTTCAAGAACATTTACAACAAATTAGTACATCCACAACAAGCTTAGGGAATTTCTCAATTAAGGAATTTTCCACTTAGAGGGTTAGATAAGAAAAAAAACGTACACTAGAAGTCCTCCACAACAGCATAGCTAGACTTATGGTGGAGGAGGATCTAGGATTAGTACAATAACTTCAACACAAACACTAGAAGTCTTCCACAACGGCATAGCCAGACTTATGGTGGAAGAGGTTCCAAGATTAGTACAACCACATAAAACTCAACCAATTGGAAACGTAGCAAAGTTAATACAAAAAAAATTCAAGCATACACAACAAAGGCAAACTTTGAAGGGACCCCAATGTCCTTCAAAGAAAGCTTCAAAAACAACAACAATGAAGCTTGAAATGCTCAAAAACACGCAAAATTTGGCAACTTGGCCTAAATGGCCAAAATCCAACTAAATGGACCCAAATGAAAACAAGGTGGTTCAAAATGAACCTAAGGGGTGTTTTGAGAGGAGAATGGGTGCCCTTATATACTCTCCCAAGGGCACCCTCCTCCTCTTTTTTCCTACAAGATAATCTTATCAATTAAGATTTTCATCTAATTTGCCCAATTTTCACTTCTACGTTGGTCCAAATTCTTAACTTTTGGAGAAATGCTCCAAATCACAAACGGATTGCGCTATTGGCTTCAGAAGGCCATTTTTAGTATACAGGAACTCCCTCCCCTTTTTTGTACATCAAAATCACAAAGATTTTTAGTACTAACTGGAAGACCAAAATTGAATAAAAATCCAACTTTTGGAGATCAACTTTTCTAAGAAAAGTAACTAGCCTAGGCTCTTTAGTAGGAGTAAGGGAGTAAGAAAAGACCCCGCTTTGACCTTAATCCGATTCCGTATGCTCCCCGTACGCCGGTCAACTCCACGATTAATCTTTAAATTTGCTAATTTTGGAGGATCTTGATGGTTTTGCATCTTTTGACTATTGGAATGCCATGAAACTTATTGGAGCTTTTTATTAACATAAAAAAAAGCTATCCTAATTTTTAGTGAGATTTTACCGCTGCCTGGGTAATTTCTAGAAATTTCCCATCATTACTTCTAGCGGTTGACTACCCGGAAAAAGATCTTTTGAAGATCAGAAAAAACCGAGAATTTTCATGGAACCTCTCATGGAGTTTCACAAGGGATGTGCAAACTCATATTCCCATTTTGCACATCTAAGAAAGGAGAATCAAATCCTGCTATCTCCTTTAACTTCCGGTAAAAAGGGAATCTTCCAAATAGAAGGGAATCTTGGTGAGCCGATTGCTCCGTTGGACTCCTAGCATGATTTCCACTTCAAACTACGGTACTTAAGTTGTAGATGCCCTCCTATGATTCGTCTTGAGTTTTCTTCACCTGTAGGCTAACAATTGGAGTTTCTACTATTTTGCCAATGAAATGGGAAAATTGAAACCTCTTCTTTGGAAATCTATACTAAGGTTTTTACATAGTTCCCTTAAACCAATTTGGTTAGGATCTGTCACTGAAAGGCAGGGTTAGACAAGTTGGGCAATTTCTACTAAACATGGTTATTTTGTACAATTTCTAGGTTTCTACCCTATCTACATGCAAGATTTGGTTACAAATAACAAGAAATGCCTCAATTAGGACCAATGGTCATATTGGTATGTGACATCTCCGTTTTGGTGATTCACTCTTTTTTGGGCTTTTTGTATATAAAACTACACTCAAAACTTTATAAAATCCAAAAAAAACAATTCCGAATCATGAGTGACCAAATGGGAACTCACAACTACTAAGCTTAGGAGGGCACTCCTTGTAAATTATCATAACCATATGATTTCCAAAGTTATTTAAAGAAAGGATATTATTCAAATATGAGTGATTTTATAGCAATGACGCTAGTATGTGAACCTAAAAATACAAGCCTACTAGCTTTAAGCCTTGCTGTAAAAGTAGGTACTCTACAACTATTGAAGGTGTTTATAACATACATACCTATAACATAAATATCCTATAATCATGACTAAAAGAAATCCATGTATTTTGTGATAGACTCAGAACATAGTAGTTATATCTTTTTGGATATTAGTTGCCTCTAGTTGGATATCAAAAAAAATGCATCAAGATTGACTTGCCCCAAAACATGCAAAATCACAAAAAACTTGGTTAGATATGAAAAAGATCCAAGAAGATGTCTCAAAAAAACATGGTCATGTAAGGTTTTAAGAAATTGTCATGTGGCTACTACGCAGATGCCACCTCAACGTTGACAAGGTGAGTAGTGCCACATAAGCTACTTTTTCATCCACTCTTTGAATGATGTCATATCCATGTGTCAACCTTGTAGTGGTTTAAAACTATGACATGTTCACCATGATGTATGTAGTTTGAAGTCCAGAAAGACATATTCTATAACATGCACATGTTTACTTTGATGTCCACAATTACAAAATTTTCATACTACTAAACATCATTTATATTGTGCCTTAAACTATGGTATGTCCTTTGCAACATAGATGGCTACTGAGATGTCCAGATGTTTATTAAGATGTCAACTACAACATCTACATGTTTTTTGAAACAATTGAGACAACATTGCGTTCATACACAATATCCCATACATAATATGCCATAAATGATACACCATATACAATATTCACAAAAACGTCTCTAGAGACATTTGATCTGATGTTACAAAAAACATCTCAAAAAATTTGTAGGCATCTTAGTTGACATCTCAAAAAATAGAATAAAAAATCTCAAATGCCGTAGAAGTATATGTAAACTTTTTCATATAACAAAGAATCTCATTATATTTCTATGAAGGTAGTTTTTATTTCATTTTTTATATATGTAAAGTTTTTATCACTCAATTTGCTCTTGTGATGAAAAAGTTACAAAGAACCTTAACTTGGAGGCAATCTAAGCATTTTCATGAAGAAAGAACTTATAGGGTTTATTTTTTAGTATAATTTTTTGGCAAGGTTAAATTAACATGCTAGAATAATCTCACTATTTGGATTATTACATTTCAATTCTATTTCATAGCTATTAATGGTTTAGTTTTTTGTTCAATTTTAAACCAACATCTCTTTAATAATTTTTTAAAGATTGAAAATAAAGTTTGTTTTTTGGAATTTTTTTCATAGACTTTGACTTCAATTCTTCAATGCAGAATTTTTTAAATTCAAAATCCATAGTCCAAAAAAATTCCACTAATGGCAATGAAAGTCATTTAAAATTGTTGACTAGCATTCAAAAAAAATTTCCTTCCAACTTGGAATGCTAATGTCTTCCAATTTATACAACTTCATGAAATTTTTATCACATGATGTAAGATTAGTGCAATACAAGATCCTATATTTTGACTTAAAAAAAATTATTCACTTTGTTTTTATGGGTGAGTGCAACAAAAATAGTAGTTTTGAGTGGTTTTAAAAAAATGGCCTTGATATTGTAATGCTTAAATAACTTAGATTTGAATATAAACAAAGTTTGGTATTGAATTGTAAATAGTTCAAAATTAAAAATTCAACTCAAATAAAAAAATAGAATCAAAATAGTTCAAAACTACTTTTAGAGAAGTGAAATTATAAAATCAAATGACAAAGAAATCTTCAAAATCTACTATGTATACTTGTTGAGTTACACTTTAGAATATAAGTTAGAAATTAAATTAAATTATAAATTTGAATTCTAATCAAAGTACATTCTGTAGAAAATTGAATGAGATGTGCATTTAAATTTGAATTCTAATTGGTTTAGAATTTATTAAAGTTGAATCAAAGTTTGAATTTTTATTAAGTTATTTGAATCTAACTTTAAATTAGAGTTAAATTTTATTATTGTTATAGATTTTTATAGATCTTTGTAGATTTTAGTAAATTCTAATAGATTCTAATAGATTCTAACTGATTCCAAAAGATCTCAAAAATATTTCTAAAATTTTCTAAAATGATTCTAAAAGATTTTGAAAGTTTTAAAAAGATTTTTGAAAAAATCAAAAGATACCAATAGATTCTTAAAATATTTTTAAAAAACTCCAAGATTTTTTTAAAATTTACTTGAAATTAGATAAATTCTTCATAGCTCAGTCATTGAACATTTCAAATTAATACAAATCAATAGTTTTAGGCAATCTATGTTGATTAGAAGAACTCATCATTTCAACAAATCTAAGTTGTTCATGATTGCCCAAACAAAATTGACAAATGTGTTGTTTTTAAAAAAAAAATTGTTGAAATCAACTTGATCTATGCAAAAATGGACCCTTTTTTTTAGTATTGAATATTGATGCTACATTCTCTTTCTTTTTGCAAAGTATGGCATGTGGCTACCCTTCCACATTTTTTTCACATGTACTCAATGTTTTACCTTAGCCACAATAATTTGTAGAAACTTATCTATAGTCGAACCATAAGCCCTTGCTAACATGGCACTTTCATGTTTTTTTAGGACATTTTTCAAAGCATGATTTTTTGGAATGTCTTATACAACATAGGGATGGTTGCAAGAAAGACTAACTAGTTTTCATAGTGTTTTCCACAATACTCATTTTCTCTTTGGGGAATACTTGTACAATTAGAAAAATATTTTTTTTAAATGTGAAAAATATTTTTAATGTATAAACCTTTAAGAAGAAAGTACCTTTAGAAGGAAAAACATAGGAAAAATCTCTAAGTAGGAAAACTAAAAAATCTCATGAACTAGCAAAATCTCAAGAAAATAGGTATTTTTATATTTTATTTTGTAGAAAATAAGGAATTTAAAAAAATTCAATTTGGGATAACTTTATGGTAAAGAGATTTCACCAAAAAAATGATCTTAAAAACATCTTCAATGTTCAAAAATGTGGGCACAAAAGAGCCATATTAGCACGCACATGGAGGACATAAAATAATATATTTTAAAATTTCCTTCAGTAGAAAATATGACTATCTACTATGGAAATATACCATAGAAATTTCAGCTTTAGATCATTAATTTTGGATACTCCCAAGAGTACTAAAAATCCCTAAGTTGCAAAGTGTGACAAATTAGCTAAATTTAAATTTAAATAAAAAATGATTTTTGAACATTTCTGAAAAATAAGGGATCTAAATACTATCAATTTAGCCATCTCTAATAAAAATTTCAAGTTGATTAGATTCATGATTCAAAAGTTATAATGGATGACAAGAGAATCACTCTCATTGTGACGCAAAATAGTACCGGTCTTTCTTGCAATCACCCATAGTTGTTAGCTCTAGCATCGAATTGTTTTTTTAGCTAACATCCACATGTCTTTCGCAACGTCCACTACAATTCTACCGCCTATGGCTCACACTTTGTAACATCCTCATGGCCATGAAAACATGTTGCATTTTTTTTGCCATCACAAAAAACATGGGTTTCTTTTAGTGCCTACAAATTAAAAAACTTTAGACAAACTTTGAAAGAAATTGGATTCTTGGACCACCCTTGTGTTCATTGAAGATGGAGATTGCTTTGAAGAAGTACTACATATATGCAAGGCATATGAAGAATACAATATTGTTTACAATAAGAAAAACAAATACAAAATAAAATACTCAAGGATAATTTTTAGAAAGTTAGACCTTTCAACATTCATTAGTTGAAGCTCTAGAGAAATTTGAATGTAGAATAGAAAAATAATTGAGATCATTGCGTTAATGAACTTCATAGTCATAGTGAAGAATGCACCCTCTCAGTTTCCTAGTTGTTGTGGAACCCCCAAACTTTCCATGATCATCTATTAATGGCCTTCTTTGATGCCTTAGCACCTAAAAAAGGACCACATTGAATAGCCTATAATTTTTCCAATATGCGATAGAAATCAACCATGTTGTGCGTACTAGTAGAACTCAACCAATAAAAAAAAAACATAGTATGGACAATCATTACTGATAGACTCTAATGGCTCAACGCAACAAAAAAACTATAAAGCCTTTAAATTTAAATGCTAAGATTGTCATGACTATCTCCATCAATAAACAACTATAAAGGAGCAACCTAGGGAGCAACATATGACTCTTAAACCATAAATCATGTATTCAAACGATAAAAAATACGTAGTATTACCTCAAGAGATAAACAAGAAAATCTTCAAACCACAAAGATTGACACATCTTGTAACTATACGCATGACGAAATGTCTTGCAACATCATCCTAAGGCTCAATTGCAATCTCCACATATGACTCAAACGCTTAGCCGTTCCAGAAAAAATAGAGACTACAAGGAGTGTAGGAAAAAGACCCTAACCCATTGCCTTAAATCCTAAAGCAATTGAGTTGTTTTTGACATAAATTGTACAATGAGGACATTTGAATTTCAAATGAAGCACATGTAGATGTTGTTGCCTAGGTTGCAAAAGAAAACCAAACCTTAAGTCGTTGCTATAAATCCTAAGTTGCCATTATAAATCCTAAAGTACTTCATATGTTCATTTTTACAAGAATTGCAAAAAATGAAATCCAACTAAGGACACCAAGCCGTGAAGAACATATATTTTCTCCATCTAGAATATCTTTTTCATTTAACATTATGTAAAACATTATGTTGACAAATGTGGGTGGATGTCCTCCATTGCTCCAAGTGGATGTTGGGTCAAACCCCATACTTGGCATTGTGGACCATGTCACCTTAGTCACACTTTGTACTAGCATCACAAAGTTTAAACCCTATGGTTTATTAACAATTATCATGTGATTATTATTGTTTCATTGGTTCACATATTAATTACAATTTATCGCATCATTATGATGCATTACTTTGATTCAATACAATATCATTCATTTGGACATTGATTTATGTGTTGATTTTGGGTTTGGTAGTTTATAAAGTGTTGATATTTGCAAAGAACGTATATATGTATGACACATCATACATAGATAGTATAAAATATTTATATATGCCACATGTGCTTAATATGGCAGAATGAGGCCTAGAATGTAGAATTTGCCCTAGAATGCAGAATATGCAAGTAAGGCCGATTATACTAGGTAGGGCCGGTTCTGCCATATTAAAATGCCCTTGCAAAGGGAAGAATATGCCTCCAGTGTTTTTAACGTAGAATGGATTTAATATCTTACATTTTCGCTACTTTAATGTACTTATTGCTAAAATTGAGATGAGAAGTATATATATGGACAATTTTGTTAAAATGGCAAAATTCGGCTACTTCGGTAATTTCTACAGTTTAAAGTGGGTGGTTTGAAGTGTACAAATGTCCTAAATGTCTAAAGTCTATACCATTCTTAGATGTATGAAAACTACACTTGTGCTAAATGTTACTCTTACAATTCAAATCGTGCAATTTGAAATCTATATTAATCCTAGATTTCTTAAATCTATAAAAGTCCAAGATTTTTAAAACTATACCTATTCTAGATGTCACTTTTACAATTGAAAGCGAGCAATTTGAAAATAGCTCAAGGAATTCCACCATTTTAACAAAATTGCCCATATATGTGTTTGTAAGGGATGTTTCAATAAATATCACAATTCCCTAGCATATAGAGAATAATGATGTGATTTTCTTTTAGTTTCTTTGTATATAACAAAAAATAATTGTTCTAAAATCATTTTTTTGTTGAAAGGTGAATTATACTTATTTTTATTTTTTGAATTTTTTGAAATATTTACGATCCTTTTAATAGTTGGAGGATGACAACAATGATCACAATGGGTTGTCTTTTTGAATATGGATAGATGTAGGAGGGAAGAGATCCATTCTTGATTAGCACTATGTGTTGGTTTTTCAAAAAGTTTAGGGACAAAGGAAAAGGGGAAATTAGTATAAGTATAGAATTGTTTACTTTTACCATGAAAAGATTAGTTCTTCTAGAAGATGAAGGAATTTATGTTTTACTACTTGAATTTCAAAAGACAATATTTGCAGTGCATAAGAAATCATCAATAATTGTCAAATGTACTACCAAAAGTTTAGACCTCCTTGCATTGCAGGTTAATTAAGAATAAGCTACAATTCAAATTTTTTCATGAAATTGTGCATGAGTGTATATAAAAGACATACTATAACGAGGTGGAGAGGTTCAATTTTGTATAAAGAAAATCATTTCCTTCAAGAGTGCTCAAAGTATGCTGTTCTTGTTGGATCCAAATGAAAAAAACTTTTCTTAAAACTTCAAATGTTATAATCTTTCGATGCATGATGTGAAATGAGCTAAAATTTTTTCCACACATTTTCACAATGGACTAATATACTATTTCATAAATGAAATTTAAAAAAAATATATCCTCAATTTTGGTCAATGCATTAAAAGATGGTAGTTTTTGACATTGTCCCTTGAAAATTATCCTTGCTTCTTTTTAGGTCATTAACATTTGTAGTTATTCATACAATGATAAATACGTACTAAAATGGGCAATAAAACAATTTTTTTTAATCTTTGAGCATCTTCCAAATCGCATTTTTCATCTCTAATTATATATTTGACAAGGAATATGGACCTTGACCATTGGGTATAGTAGCGCTAGATCAATGTCCATTAGATTAATTTCTTTTTACTATTAGCCTAGAAAAGATAGGTTGGTCACTTTGAAAACATCCATTTTGATACCTTGTGAATCATTTGCTTAAAAAGCACTCATTAGAGATCAAACTATATATTCAAGACCTCCCCTTTTCACACAAAATTTCAAGGATGAACATCTACACTTTTGTATTACACAAAGGGATTCTTTGTCATCCATCGAACACTTAGGGCAGGCTTCCATGTGGAGTCGGGGGCTAGTAGAGCTTGTCATTCAACAATGGAATACACGTCCCATTTTTCTAGAAGGCCCATCCCACCAATGATTGACAAGCTCCACCGGGCCTTGACTCCACATGGAAGCGTGCCCTTGGTGTTTTCAGCGACATTACAAGGTTCAAATTCCAAGAATTTCAAATATTTCTGAGAAGTAGGGTTCGATTTTTTTTAATTTTTAATTTTTTTTAAGGGTCATATGGTTTCAGGGTCTACCACGTGCTGCAATGTGCCCAACAATGCCAAGGTTGGCAACAAATGCAGCACCAAAGCCAGAGCTTGGAACTGTCACCAAGCAAAAGGGGCAATGACTTGATCCCAGCATCCCGGTCACACACACAAGCGTCCAGCAGCAAGCAGCAAAGAAAAGAGAAGCCTGGAGGAGTGCAGGTGCAGGTGCAGGGGGGCCGAGGGCCACGGGACCTCTCACAGCGGACCATCCCAGGAACACACCCCAGTTAATGCCCAGCCCCCAAACCACAGGGGTCTACACAGTACACACCATGGCAAAACATGTGTAACAATAGAGTTGATTGTGAAGTTCGTCCTAAGTTTGTAAACAGGTGTAAGAAGAAGGTTTCACTAAGAATACCGGTAAGGTAAGAGGTCCATAAATCGCTTGGGCTCTAAAATTGCTCAGGCTCTAAAATCACCCACCTCCTCAAATGTTCAATACTAGTACATGTTGATTTTCTGTAGCCTTTAGTGATGTACAAAAGATATACATTTTAGGAGGTGGATGATTTTAGAGCCCTATGGCAATTCAACTTCAAAACTTCGTAACTAATTGTATAGAGCTTTGAAAAATATGAAATGACTTGGGCTAAATGCCAACTCCACTTCTCCATTAGATGATTTCTGGAGGTCTAGGAGGGCCATTTCAGGCCCATTCCCGATGCTGGTTCCCCCCTAGATTCTGGTGAATGGCTGTTCCCAACAAAAAAACTTCAAAAAAAAAAATTTATAGTCTTGAAATCAAGAAAAAAGTTGAAAAATAAATTTCATTTTTTTTTTGAATTTTTTTTCAAATATGGCAGTCTCTCGACTACGTCAACGAGTTGCCATGGCCCTCTGCAAGGCAGTTCTCGTAGTTTGGGAACTATTGGGAACTCACAACCCTCTAGAGGGTTGAAATCTCATTTGATGTTTCAAGGGAAAAATATTTCAACATGTTTTACCTCCCCAAAATTCAGTTCCAGCTCTTAGATGGTCGATTCATGGACTTGTTACCTTAGTACAAAAGAAACATGGCACCAAACTCCATTGGACCTTAGTTTTGGTGCTCCACCGAGTTTTGTCATGTATTTTTTCCAAACTCCAACTAATGATTTTGCATTGTACACACTTTACAATTAACTCTAATAAGCTTAGTAATCCTTAAGAAAAAGACAGGCCTATAATCATGCCTCTATTATTATAATGATTATGATTTTCAAAGATGTAATCACATCTATTTTGTAATTCAAATTTTCATATTATTTTGGGAATATAATAAATTACTGTGAATTTTTTAATAAGTAAAAAAAATTCATATCAAATACAAAATGTGCTTAAATATTAAGCTTAAATTTACTTTGTAAGTGTACATCATAATGTAAATTTCTACATTGAAATTCAATTCACCGTGCCATTCTAGAATTAGAAATTTAATACTCCACAAACAAAGGCCCCAAATTCAAATTGTGTAACATATTGAATTTTTAAAAGTTTTCAATATTTCAAATTGAGAGTTGAAATGAGATTTAGCCATCCTTATTTCATCAATTGGTCTCATATTTATTTAAAAAATTCTTTTTTTTGGCTAAAATTTAGATCAAGATAAAAGAGCAAAAGTTGCTAAAATACAATGCACTATGTGATCTATTAATTTGCCATATTTGTATATACTATGTACTAGAAAAGTCAAAAATCATCATAATGAAGGAAATTCAACAATATTCATTGAGAAATAATTCAAGCAACTCCTTCCAAGTATTTTGGATGAAAAAATGTCATTTCCATCCTAGAAAGCTCCTTGAAATTATGCCAAGATGATACAAAACTTCCATCAGTCATTTAAATGTGTGTTTTAATAATGTTGTTAAATTCTTGAAAATTAATTTTAATGCTTTAGTAACAAAATAATTGAAATTTAACACTAAAATGTGGGAAACTTGTCTACTTCATTTTTCAGTTTTAGTGAATGAAAAATATGGAGACTAATTTTTTTCCTATACTTGGTGACACAATTACATTTCGAAGGCACTATTCTACTATATAGCTCAAGACAATTAATGGCTATAATAATATCAAAAAAGGATGAAGATTAGCAATATTACAAATGAAAAACATGGAGACTAAATTTTTTCTTGCACTCAGTGACACAATTGCATTCCAAAGGTACTATTCTACTATATAACTTAAGACAATTAATGGCTATAATAACTTCAATGAAGGATGAAGATTAACAACATTATAGTCATAAGAAGTTCACCCAATATGTCCAATGCTTTGAAAGAGGATATAGGACGTTGATAATAAATTGAATAATGATTAGCACTTGAAATTGGCTTGAAAGACTGATCACCAAATGGAAATCTAGTTAGAGTTGAACATTTGCCAATAGATTGTATTTTTTCTTCCTATTTACAGGTTCCAAGTTCTTTTTTATATCACACATTGCAATGACTTTCCATACAATACACTGAGAGGCATTAGTAGTACAATTGATGCTTTTGTACACCATTCTCAAACAGTAATTTGTATGCAATGGATTGACCTAAACTTGAGCCTCCAGTGTGAGGTCATATATCTTATTTGTTGAAAGTCCCAAACAACATTTATATGATATTGGAAATTAATGAGAGTATAATTTCACTTGAAAACCTCCAATTGAGATAGTATCGCTATATAAAAGAAAACTTGAGCTCCAAAAAAGACCCATCCTTGGAAAAGGGTCACTTCACCAGTTACAAGTAGCTGTAGCTTGCTTCTTTCCACTTACATGTAGAGGAATAAATTAATGTAAGTTTATATAAGCATCACTTTCAATTCATGGTTATCAACAATTCCCCAAGTTCATATTTTTTTTTATGGTGAAAAAAATACTTCATGGTGCTGTTTTCTTCAAACAACTTTACAATTTGCAAAAGTAATGTTTGAGTTTGAATAACACTTATGAAAAGAATTTAAACTAAATTTTAAAATGAAAATGGACATTCATGGATTTGACATTAAAATGGCATTGAGACAATTTGGCAAATGATCCAAGTACATTCATTGGTAGATTATGTGTACAACAAGCATCCCTTTTGAGTGTTTTGTCAATGGGGTGGACTCACACTATCCTTTGTTTAGGATGTCGTCTACTTGATGTCATTGAATATGGATGTCCATTTAAAATAATATTTTGGAATGTCATTTCAACCACATATATTTTAGATGTGAAATCTATCAAATATATAGATTTTAAATTCTAGAATCTACCTATTTTATAGGTTTCAAATTTTTTGTCTAAATCTATGAATATTTTTTGATTTCTTTAAAAATTCAATGTTGCATTCTTGGTAGATTTTTGAAATCTAGAACATTTCATAGATCCCATTGAAGTACCAAATTCTCAAAGGCAAAAAAAATCATTGCAAGAACCACTCGCGCTATTTATTTCTTCTACTTATTCCCTCAACAATCTTCATGGGACAATTGTTTCTTCTAAAATCTACAAAGTTTGTTGATAGAAATGACATTGAGACAACAAATGTCATTTCAATAGCATGGTTGAAATGACATCTCCAATCCAGCAATTTGGGGGGTTGAAATGACATTTTTTGAAAAATATCAATCAAACATGTCATTTCACCCAGGAGTTTGCACTAGTGTGTATTTTGTTGGAATTAATTTGATGCATGCATGCTATTAACCCCGGAGCGCCCTAATGCCTCAAATATGGCCTCTCAAAACTCAAAGATCTCCTTGTTTGACCATTATAATCTTTTTAATGGTACAATAAAAGGACGTGTCCTTTTCCCTATAGCTCCAGCCCTACCTCTACTATCAATCAATACAATCAATTTATGTGGATCTCATTTTATATGATAGTTTGATTGGAATGAATTGAGAAGGGTCTAAATTTTGGCAAATACAGTCTGGGTGCTCAAGGGTTAAGCCAGAGAAAGAGTATTCTAAATGATTTTATTCTACAAATTTTGAAACACACCAAAATTTGAGGTTCATGCAAAGACATATCATTTAGCCACATGAGATTTCACATGTGATTGCCTTTCCATCAAAATCCTTGTCCCACAAGTTGTTGACAGTGCAACCAGCAGCGTGTAGAATGAAAGCAGCCATGGCAAGCAATGTAAAAATTTGCCAATCAGGCAAAGTTCCGTTTTCAGCTGCCAAAGTGCCCCCTTGCAAGAAGGAAGCAACAATGCAAGCCCCAAATCAGTTTGGGTTGAAAGCATTAATTAAGCATGGAGAGATGGTCATATTTGTTAAGATTTGGCAAAATGGTTAAAATGGCCATTTTTCCATTCATTTCCTTCTTCAAGTTCTAAAGTCTAGCACAGATATAGATTTCATACCACATGATCTAAATACAAAAGTGCCAAGTTTGTTTTAGAATAATGCCATTTTAATGAAATCTTGATTCAAAATTGTGAGATTCAAGTAAGCTCAAAGCTCTAAAAATAAGGACTGGTACAATCAGTCTTTCCTTGACCATGACTTGCAACAGCACAATTGAAGGCTATACTGTACCCACCAGGTCTGAACCGTGCAGTCCTTGTTTGTGCTGAAAATCAGCAGTGAATTCAGAACTTCAAAATCACACCAGAGGCTCAAAAATTAATGAAATTGCAAACTGTAAATTGTGTTTGGAAGATGAAGAAGCCTAGTTGTGTAATACATTGATTTATTGCGCTGAAAAAGTAAAAAAGTACAACAATAGTGCAACATGCCAAACTACGTGCTGTTGAAGTGGCACTCATTGCAACTTGGAACCACTCTCTCCCTTCCACCTGTTCAATGCAAAGGTTGTAATTAGTGATGTTAGGTGAGATTAGTGGTTTAGTTACAGGTGTCATTAAGCACTTAATGACATACCACAAATATACTCATATCAATCAAAATATACAGACATGTGTTACTGTAGTGGGCAAAATCTCTACACAACTTCAAGAAATATCAATGCACATGGAGGTTAGAGATTTGCTTGAATTGAGTTCAAATTTGTATAAATGAAGCTTGTGAGTAGATTGATGCACTTCATTTTGGAAGATGGTGATTGTATGAGTTGTGGTTCATGACGGATTCGTAGTTCTGCATGCATTACATTCTGAAAGTTCTTGAGTGTGGAACAGCATCCATTTTAGTTGTGTAACTTTTGAGAAGATTTTGAGTAGATTTTGAAGGTATGTATACACTCTTTGAGTTGAATTAGAGCACAATTGCTTTGAATGAGATTGAATCACTCCATTCAGAGCTTTGAATGAGATTCAGTTCACTCTGTTGACATTGTGCTTCATTCAATTACAATTTTAGTATTTCACTGTATGCATGATGTTTATAGCTGCAAGCTCGAATTTGTATGAGAGGAGTTCAAATCAGTATTCATTTGGGTACTGATGCTTACATTAGGATTGTTTGAATGACCTGATCATTCTTCTTAACATTCTCATGTTTTTTATATGTTGGTGTGATGTTGTGGGCTTGTGGTAGGGTACTTATTGCATCTCAATTGGTTAGCATTTTCATTCAAAGGTGTGTGAGATTGTGTTTTGGATTTGTAAGAAATGGGAGGCCGTCGTTTGAGTGTAGAGGAAAAAGGCATCATAGTTGGAATGAGTCGTTTAGGCATGTCACAACGCAGCATTGGAGCAAAGTTAGGTATACCGCATACTACTGTTGAATATGTCTTGAATAAATTCCGCAGTGAAGGAACAGTGGTCACCCGCAAGGCTGTCCGTCGACGTTGTAAATTGATTGATCGAGGTAGGAGGGAATTGGGACGCATTCTTACGCAAAATAGACGCATTCCGCTTGTATCCATCATAGAAAAGATGAGTGTGCAAGTTTGTACAACCACGTTAAGGAAGGAAATTAAACGTTTAGGATTTCATAACCGTGTTGCAGCAAAGAAGCCATTTCTCAACAACAAGCATAAGGCTGATCGATTGGCCTTTGCTAGAGAATATGAGAGTTGGTCTGTATCCGATTGGTTGAATGTCATATGGACAGATGAGTCTTCATTTGAGATAGGCAAGAATTATCGGCAAGTTAAAGTGTGGCGGCGAGTGCATGAACATTATTCATCGGATTGCTTAGCACCCATCTTCAAGTCTGGACGAACTTCCGTCATGATTTGGGGTGCTTTTATAGGTTATGAGAAGTACCCTATTGTTATCATGCCATCCGATAGACGAATAAGTGCTGACTTTGTAGACATTGTCTATGAGGGTCGATTGAGTGGCTTTTACTTCATGCATGATTATCCTCAAAGTCTTCATCTCATGGAGGATGGTGCCCCAGTGCATCGAAGTACTTTACCAAAACAATGGCGAGAAGCGCACAAGATCAAGAAGATTACATGGCCTGCGAATTCACCTGACTTGAATCCCATAGAGAATGTGTGGATGATTCTAAAAGACTTTGTGCAAAAGGAGACTAGACCAAACAACAAAGATGAATTGGTTAAGAGCATTGAGCGGGCATGGGAAGCCATATCAATGGAGACTCTTGAGATTCTCATTGCTAGCATGCCTCACCGAATGAAGGCTATAATTTATGCAGGGGGTGGTAGTACAAGGTGGTAGATATTGTGCTACAAAATGCACTATTGTTGTACTTTTTTACTTTTTCAGCGCAATAAATCAATGTATTACACAACTAGGCTTCTTCATCTTCCAAACACAATTTACAGTTTGCAATTTCATTAATTTTTGAGCCTCTGGTGTGATTTTGAAGTTCTGAATTCACTACTGATTTTCAGCACAAACAAGGACTGCACGGTTCAGACTTGGTGGGTACTGTACAATAGAACTCCTCTAACTCAATCGGTCCAGGATTCTCTAATAAAATTAGTTTAGAGAGGTTCAAGGCATTAGAGAGGGTCCACATTACATAGAAAGTTGCCCTTGTGGTACATATGCCACACATGAAGCTTATTCACAAGAATATTTTCCCTTTTCTTTGACAAGATGAGGTCCACCATTTATTGCTTGGCCTGCTTTCATTAAGTTAAGTGCATCCACTTATTTTATTCCGAAAGCTAGGACCACTTGGACCTATTGCTTTAGGGAGGTTTATTGACTTATAGAGGGTATATTTAGAAGAGTTCTATTGTATAACACCAAAATGACATGTAGACTTTGAATGTTGTAGTTTCAATCGTAGGATTGAAATATTACATCTATGGAAGGCAACCCATTTTTAATCAACAACCCATTCTAACATGGTAGGGTGGTGTAATTTTGTCTAAGAGGTGATTAACAGTGATTAATTATGGTATGGTTCCCAGCGCAATTGTGGCACATTATGATTGGCTACAAGACTCTCAATATTGCAACTAACCCTTGTTAGATTTTACAACCAATCCTTGGTTGGAAATAGGAAGGTCTATATACACTCGAAGAAAAATGTGTCCGTTGCAACCGACTGTGATGCGACTATGTGTCCTATACAATTGTATTGCGACTGTAGTCCTCTGTATTTGCATCAAATTTGACGTGTATGTAGTTGTAGTCGCAAAGTAGTTGGACAATGAAGAGTAGGGTTACGATACTGTAACAGAAGAATAGACAGGAGGTATTCTACATCCAATATTCATTGCAGTTGTCCATGTAGGCAGCTATCCAGGAAGTGGAGTCCACTGTGGAAAAATGTAGTCACTCCAATTACAGAAAACAAACTAATTAGTACGCTGCAACTAAAAACGACAACATTGCAACTCAAAAATGACTCAAATGCAACTAAGAATCAACTATACTACAACTAGAACCCGACTATAGTGCAACTAAGAAACGATTCAAATGCAACTAGAACATGACTGAAAATCGACTATAGTGCAACTAAGAAACGACTGAAATGCAACTAGAGAACAATTGCAATACAACTAGAAAATGACTACAGTGCAACTACAATCAGACTGCAATGCAACTAAAAAACAACTACGGTTCCACTACAGAAGAAGTAGACTTTGGCTACAATTAGACTAAAATTCAACAACATAATGACTATAGTTTGATTACAAAACAAAGATAGTTAGAGTTCTTAGTGAAAATGCTTTATTACTTATTTCGTATGAGTTGTAGTTGCATCCTTACTTTGCTAGACAATTGTCATTGTAAGTTTACTATGAGATGCAACCTATGATTTTTGTATTTGAAGCTGGTTTAGAGCCATTCAAGCTGTACACTTCATAAGATCAAATAAGTATGCCTCTGTGATATTATTCATCTATAATTTATAAAGGTTCACTTCATTTCTACTCGCTTTTTTCTTTAATAGAGGGCAGACAATTGCATGCGTTAGTGCATTCAGTCTATTTGAAATGAAGGATACAACATACAAAGAAACTTTCAAACTTAAAAATCACCATTTTCTTGGAAATAAATGGTGTCAATATCTTGCACATGCTAATAGACTATCCTCTGCAGATAACTCTATAGCTCCAACCAAAGATGGAACAGTAGGTAGAGGAGGCACATCCTCTGGAGTAGCTAAACCAGAAGCTTGTATATTGGTACTCACGAATACATCTGATGTGTCTACAAATTGTCGTCGAGCACGAGCTTCTTTATGCAATACTACTTTCCAACCTTCTTTCCTTACATCATCAGCAAAGAACACTTGGGTTGCCTGGCTTGAAAATATGAAAGGATCCAGCATCATACGCATTTTGTGGCGGAAGTTCACTACAAGAAAACCAGCCTCATCTCGAATGTATGTTGCATTTCGTCGATTGTCTGTTTTCTTCACCCATTCACATCGCATTAGTATCACAGGGTTGCTAAGAGACCCATAGTCTAATTTCAAAATATCTTTTAGTACTCCAACATAGTGACCTGATACATCTCGAAGATCAGAAGCTGGAATTTGGAACACAGATGCAACCCCGCTGTCGTATGTTTGAAATTGGTTGGATGCGCCGTCATCCACCCTGAAATGGTTTCCAAAAGCTTTCATACGAGAATATCGAAGTGCCTTTTGCGATGGTTTTGTGGATAATAATATCCTATCTCTATCTTCAGGACTGTGTGCATCAATGTCACTGTTGCGAACAGCCGTTTTTATCCACACATCAAGTGGTGCGGTGCTTGAATCCATTTGACAATCCTCCTTCCACTTACTGCAAGTGCATGAAAGAAGTTAAAACTAACATTGTTACAATTTGTTGTACCCTAATTAGATATAGCTGCAAATGCTCACCGAAGACATCCCTGGACACCTGACAATCACTATTGTTGCATGGTAGTATCATGGTAGTTGCATTTTAGTTGCATGGTAGTATCATGGTAGTTGCATTTTAGTTGCATTATAGTCGCATGATAGTTGCATTTCAGTTGCATTATAGTCGCATGATAGTTGCATTTCAGTTGCATTATAGTGGCATGATAGTTACATTTCAGTTCCATTATAGTCGCATGATAGTTACATTTCAGTTGCACAAGATTATTAAAACCAATTGCATTCTAGTTCCATCTCTGCTACTGCAACCAATTGCATTCTAGTTCCATCTCTGCTACTGCAACCAATTGCATTGAAGTTGCGTATCTTCGTTCTACTAATCAGATTATAAAAGATGAACAGGCTAGTGCAACTTACTTCACAAGTGGCTCCAAAATGGCAACATTGTTCAGTACATAATTATGTGCTGCATCCCGTAGTGCAGTAGACATTACAAACTGTCGACCCGCACCCTCTAGAACTTCTTCAGCATCACCAAATTCCTCCTCTGCATCCCAGACGCGCCTCTTCACAACATCAAATCCTTGCAAATACTTTGTAACAAAGCCAAGGCATTCTTCCTTCAAGTACCCTTCTGCCATGCAAGCCTTTGGTCTAGCCATACTCCGGACATAATTCTTCAATGTTTTCATATACCTTTCAACTGGATACATCCACCTTGTGCTAACAGGGCCACACAAGTCTAATTCTTGGACTAGGTGATATGGAAGGTGTATCATAATGTCAAAAAATGACGGTGGGAACTCCATCTCTAGTAGTGCCATACTTTCAGCCACATCTAATTGAAGAGACTCAAAGTCTGCTGGGTTATAAACCTTCGTACATATTCTCCTGAATACTTTACAAATCTGCATGACGGCCATACGCGGTCCGGGTTCCAATAGACCCCTCAATGCCAACGGCATCAATTGCTGCATTAACACATGATAATCATGCGATTTGAGGCTTCCAAATTTTTTTGCCTTTATATGCTTCCCAAATGATGAGGAGTATCCTGAAGGAAGCTTCACAGAGTCAATAATGTCTGCAAATCGCTCGTACTCTTTCTCAGAGAGCACATATCCAGCAGCAGGTTTCAACATTTTACCAACTCTACGAGGATTTGGTATCAACCACAAATGTTTTCGTATACCTCTCCTTTGAAGATCTCGTCGCACCTTCACCGTATCTTTTTTTTCCACTTATTGTTTTTAAGAAATTCTTGGCAAGATTCATCTCGCAGTGCATGACATCTAGTGTATAGCGGATGAGAAGCCTCTGGTCACATGAATAGCCTTTCAGTAGTTAGTATGGGATTGACAACGGACATGGAAAGACACATTCACTTGTACATCTCCCTACCAAATGCTTTTATTATCACTAAATCTCTCTCTCAAACAGCATGCTACAAGACTCTAATACAATGTAGGCACTTTAGTGTTCACTGCAAACGCTCTTTACAAGCATCTCAAAACGAATATGACACAATTGACATGTGACTAAAATACATCTAGTTCGCGACTAAAATACAACTGCTATGCAACTAAATCACAACTAATATGCGACTAAAACACAACTGATATGCGACTACAACACAACTGATATGCGACTAAAACACAACTGATATGCGACTGCAGTACAACTGATGTGCAACTAAGATACGACTGATAAGCGACTATAATACAACTGAAATGCAAGTAATCCATTGTCATTCTTCTTGACACTTTAATGGTACTACTAGTTTGCTACTTAGTCATTCGACTTGAAAGACTACTGCAACTCACCTTCCAGTAAGGCAACCTGAAAAGAATGCTAGACCGCTTCACTCCATGCAATTTGGACGGATCCCCTGGAGCTCCGTCTCTATTTCCTGCTGCTTTCCAAGTCTTATATTGCTCTGCATATTCCAACTGTTCTTCTACAGATACAATTTTGGGTCTTCCTCGCACTTCCACTTTTCCATCAAAGTGATCCTTCATACGCTCTGAGCGGTAAGGATGATTAGTAGGCAACTATCTGCGAGTCCCTTGATAAATTTCCTTACATAGCTCCATTGAATGCTCTGCTCCTAAATCAGAACCGCACCATGGACACCCTGCATAGCCTTGGTGCGCAAATCCTCCTACCGTGCCATATCCTGGATAGTCATGAATTGTCCACATAAGAACTGCTCTGAGGTTGAAAGAGCGGGCACCAACTTCTTGTACAACATCATATGCTGGCACTCCTTTCCACAATTCCAACAATTCATCCACCAAGGGTTCCAGATACACATCAAATACTTCTGAAGTTACAGATTGCTTTTCAGGAATCAACAAAGCTAACATCATAAAAAAAATTTTGGTGCTCAACCAAGGCGGCAAATTATAATTTAGCAAGGTCACTGGCCAAGTAGACCAACTTGAACGACTCTGCTTGAAAGGATTTACTCCATCTGCAGCAAGAGCAAAATGGATATTTCTCGAGTCTTCACCGAAGGTTGGGTCCACATTTTCATGGAAGTGGCGCCACGCTTTTGAATCGCATGGGTGACGCACTAGATTGTCTCCTCCTGGACGATTGCTTCCATTCTCCAAATGCCATAGCAACAATTTCGAGAGAGCTGGGCTACGAAACATGCGTTGCAATCTTGGAATGATAGGGAAATGCCTCAAAACTTTCACCGGAAACTTTTTTCTAATTTGATCCTTGTACCTTGGACGATTGCACTTTGGACAAGTTATAGCACCTTCAAGTTCTCCTCTAAACAGTACACATCCTTTTTCGCATGCATGGATGCTATTGTAAGCCAATCCTAATTTGCCTGTTAGTCTTCGAGCTGCATAAAAATTCCTAGGCAACGTATTATTCTGTGGCAAAATGTGTCCTTGGAGAAGAGTGAATAATTCATCAGCAAAATTGTTACTCACCCCATGGACAGTGCACACGTTCATGATAAGGATGGTGGCTGCCAACTTCGTACATTGAGCACCTTCATATAATTCATGCAAAGCCTCTTCCAAAATGTCGGCATCAAAATTGTTTTGACCTTGAACTTCTACTTGCTCATTTGTATCACCGACCGGTTCTTCCTGCGGCAATGCATTTTCGAGCTCCAAGTCATCACCTACAGTTGGTCTAGAGTTGCATGCGTTGGTTACATTGTCTGCTACTGTAAAGGCTTCCACTACTGTGTCATGCAAGCGTTCTTCCATGCCCTCTATGTCATGGAGCCGTTCCTCCATGGGCTCTGAGTTTTCAACGTCTTCAAATAAATTGTCTAGCATATTCCTAGTGTCCACTTGATTATCGACTTGCATTGCTCGACCTGCTGTTGAACTCCAAAAACCAGCCTCCCATTCTTCGTCTGATGTCTCCGGACTCCCAGGTCCTCGCTACACTCGAAATTTTGAGTCTCTGCCGTTTCGGATTAGATGTTCCCTCACAGTGGGAACTATCCACTTCCTGCGACCTTGACATTTACAACAAGGACAACTTATTCTATGCAAATTTAAAAACCTAGCTCGGCGATATTCTCTCACCCAAAGTCTATCATCACGTAGTTGCTTTCGCCTCTCATCTGTGACTTGTATGTAGTCGTCTTCTCTATCCATCCCACTTTGGTAAAATTTCCAATGTCGCAAAGGAACTAAAATTAGTTTCAAAATGCACTTGTATCCTCGAAATGGACTAAATTAGGGTTAGGAAGAAGAAACCCTAAACCTTCTCCAATACAACCAAAATCTTCAAAAGAAAGAGTATCATCGTCATATGACATGAAAACTAAGTACTCTTGTTCACCTTCTTCTGTTGGTGAGACATTTCAGTCACTCCTGGAGGCTACGTAGACCAATGCCTTTCAACTGTGAAGTAGTCTGTACGTACCTCAACAACTTCTCGAGCAAATGGCTTTCTATCCTTCTCCAGTTTTGCTTTGTAGAACTACGAATGGGTGAAGTGGGGCGACTTCTGTCCACAGTTTCCATCCTCTACCGACACGATTTTCATGACGGGGAGTGGCTTCGATAGAGAGCATGTGTCATGACAGAAGGTTTCCCGTTGGGATCACTGAACGGTAAACTGGAGGCACAAAGTGTAACATCCTACTGTAAAAACTGAGTCTTCTGTGTATTGAAACGACCGTTTCTTGTCAAAATTTGTCACCCTCTCCCTCTCCCATTATCGGAACCTCTCCATTCCTCGGGCATACTTTTTACGAGGTCACATACCGCCATTTTGAAGATTGAAAAACTTGTTCCCTTGATTTTCAACTTCAAGGAAGCGTTCACACAGTTTTTCCGATGCGTCGTTTTCATTTTCTGTGTGTTTAATGTTTGTACTTGCTTTGTGTCGTGTTTCGTTTCCGTGTGCCTTTCCTCCGCTACATTTGAAAGATGTCTGAGGGTTCTAGAAATCAAAATTTGTCAAGGGATACTATTGAGGAAAGATACCCTCTCCGAGCCTGTGTTCACTTCTCTTCTTGGAGCACTGGCTGCAATGCACGAAATGAACCACATAGCGAAGTCTGCACTACTATTTCAAAGCAGGTCAGTCGACATTCTGCTTTCTATGTGACTTCCAAGATAGGAGTAACAATAATTCCATTCTATCTAATGTACATAATGTCCTTTTATTGCCTACTTATTTCTCATTTCTACGTTTTACCTGCTGTTGTAATCTGCATTTAGAAAAAAAAAGGAGTATCTTAGCCCTGTGCTCTGAAGTGGTGCTTTCTCAGCTAAATCGTGTCTGCTGTACTTTGTGAAATCGTCTGTAAGTGTTTATTTGTGACGTGATTCGTTTCCGTGTACGTTGAGAAGCACAAATTCGAATTGTTTTTACGTTGTGTGTGTATATGTGCACTGTATTCCTTGTCTTAAAGCAGAGATCTACTCCAGCTGCTGGTGGTTTTAATATTTGAATTTGGTACATTTCTGTAGATTTCATAGGTTCGTCAGTTGGACACCATGGAGAAAAGTGAGCTGCACAAACTGCAGCTCTTGAAGGATGAACTAGGTAATTACATCTTCTCCGTGCGAATGCTGTGTCTTTACTAGCACGGTTCTGAGAATTTTTTAGTCTGCGTGTGGGAAGTGCTCGAAGCTGCATCGGGAGATTAACACTGGTTCCTTCATTGTCGTTACCTGGTTTACGATTGAATTGCTGCTACATTGAGTTCATTCCTATTTTTGCTTCCACTCCAATAAGGTAATTCGGTGGCAGACATCACCAAAGGTCTACTTTCACGGTAGCAGACATCACCAATGGTCTACATCTTGAAAGGAACCACATGCTAAAGAACAAGGTTCTGTGATTAGAACATGCTCTTCCTATCCAATTCTTGATGCTTCCCTAACTTCAGTTTATGTAACGGTCGTATGATTGTGTGCAGTGACTGCACTCATCTTCAAGATACTCAGGCCTTCTCTATGAATGCTGTTCTCACAGCCGTTGATTGTGCCCTCACCCTGCTTGCATAAACTAAAACTTCCTTCAGTACCTTACCTCACCCGGCTGAAACTACAGTACAAATGGAGGTCAAATCAGAGTACAACCCACCCAGTTACGGCAACCACCGTGACTGTGCCGAAACTACCCCATTGCAGTGGATGCGCCGCAATCAGATTCCAAGATGCAACCACACGGAGTGTGGTTGATTCCAATCAATGCTCTTGCACCTTTCCAAGGCCACTATTGCACAACAGCAGCTCGGGCAACAGCTATGGCTTTTTTCAGAATCCTCCGAATCATTCAAGCGCTGGAGAACAATGACATTGTCACTGTAATTCACCCCATATAGCCTTCCACCGTGCACACTAGGAAACACACTGACGCCAGTTTTTTAATAGCCCAGTTGATTATTTGAGTTTGGATGCACGCCATCGCCTGAAGGGACTCATAATTCCACGACCTCGGAGGTACTTGATCACTCTGCATCTTCTGGCACTGCAGCAGAGCTGAGCATTTGGGCTATCTACAGAGAAAGTTGTGCAGACATGCCTTTGCATTTGTTGGATCTAGTTGTAAGTCCATGTACTAACGGATTGTGTCGTGGCAGATTGTTGTAGAGCTTGACAGCTTGGTTTTCTGTGGAACCTGAAACTTTGAGGAAAAGGGAGGATCATCATACGAAAGTTGTGAATCCCGGAGGAAATCCCTTCTATACAATTGCTCCCCAAGTTTGTTTCCAAGGTATTGATTTAACTATGTTCTGCGATTCAGGTTCTGAGTATTGCGTGTTGCGCATTCTACAGCCATTGTGGTAACCAGGCTCTAGAGCAATCTGGTATTTTTCAGAGGCACAAGTCCGTGTTTGAGGATTTACCTAAGTGGGTTGCTGGCTTGCAGAACATGCACCATGCTAAGAAGCAGATGTGCACTGAGTGGTTGGGTCCCGTTGGCACTGCTGCGGATTACCCTGTTTTCTCCAAGTGGGCTCTTTATGGCGAGGTACCACTCCATTGAATCTTGGTCAACAGCAATGAATCTTATTATGTACCATACGTTTGCATAATATCCCTTACGTGTTTCGACTGTTTATCCGTACTTTTTTTTTTGGTTTGGTGCAAGAAATCCAACACGATCGATTATATGGAAGAATTAAACTATCTTCAGTTTCTGTTATAACGGAAGTTCTACGAATGAGAGCTATCTGACGTCTCTGTCGTGAGCTTTGGAATATGCAAATCTCAATGTGATGCTTATATATGTTTGCATATCTTTGTATACACATCTAATGAAACTTGTGTCCAGCACATGGTGCTAACTTTCCTAAATAGAATTTTTGAATGCAGCGGGTGTGCAATGATGCCTGTGTCGGAGGGCCTACGGATATTATTTCACCTGTTTACTCTCTCTGGGCGACTTTTATTGGAATTTACGTTGCGAACTAGGTGGTAGAGCGCTCCACTGGGTATGGCTGTGCTATCTTGCCTTTTTTCCTTGGTCTTGCTATTATTTCTTTCAAGCGTTCAGAGCGTTTATCATTTTTTAGTGCGTGTTAGTAAACCATCTTTGCAGTTTTTGGAAAACCTCCGTCTCACATTTATGAAACGACTCTGAACAGATGGGCTTTCACACATCCTCAGCCGGAGCTCAAGAATGGACCGCAAAAAATGACTGTTACTGTACCTCACTTTCTGGATATGGTTCCTTGGTACTCGGGGTATGTGGGCTTCTCCCTGTCCAATTGCTTCTTGCTTGCCCAGATCTTTGTATAATCGATGGACTTATGTGTGAATTTGGGTTGTGGTTTTTCGGGATCACAACATCTGCAGATCTGTTTCAGACGGCCTTTGATCTTCTCGTATCAGTGACACTTTTTTTAGGTCGATTTGATATGAGGACCATGCAGGTACGTTCTTCACAACAAAATTATTAATTGTCTCAACTGAGGATTCTCTACGAGTATCATTTCGAAGAGTATCATACGTCCCGACATACTAGCTTATCGTCTTAATCTCGGTCTGGGCGATCTACGTGCCGAGAGTAATTTCAAAGATTATTTCCACTGCAATTGTAATAATTTTGCGAGCTATGTTTCCTATTTGCCTTCACTCTCTATTTGTCTATGCAAATTCAATCCGATAGGACGCAACAGACATGATTTGTCCATATGAGTGCATGTGAGCTAACACATGCATTTGTTCACTACAGGCAGCAATGACACAGGCTAACCAACATAATAAGGACGACGGATTTCTGTATGCCCATTTGAGCAAGCGGGAAGATCTTTGGTTTCACTTCATGGCTGACACGGGTGATGGTGGCAATTCCACCTACAGCGTTGCACGGCTTCTTGCTCAACCCTCCCTTAAGATGGGGAAGACTGAATTACCGCGCGGTCGTTTGCTTATTGTTGTTGGAGATCTTGCGTAAGTGCTTCTGATCCTTTACTAGTCGATTCTTTGGTTTTACTAGTTGTAGATTTACCAGTAGTCTAAAAGCAGAAATGCTAAGCTTAGTGCTTATTTCGTAACTTTCTTGCAATTGAACCTGCGATGTATGGAGTTGATTTATTCTGCTCAAGCTGTAAGTAAGGTTCCAAAAAAATGGATGCGACTTCGACTTAAAAGTCTTAGTTCGACTGTCAGTGTTTTTGCATTGCAACTATCCAAGGAAAACTGGCTTTCTCTTCTGTTCGTTTCTCACTTCGCCTTCACTAGACCGTTGCAACAGCTATCCTAATCCGTCTACATATTCCTATGAACGACGCCTGTTTCAGCCCTTTGAATATGCCTTGCAGCCGCCCTCTTGGTACAAGCCAGAGCATATAGCAGTAACAAAACCTGAGCTCCCTCAAGGTGTGGATTCTTTGGAGAAATATGAAGGGCCACAATGCTTTGCTATTCCTGGCAATCACGGTAATGACTTTTAAACTTCGTGAGCTGTTCAACTCACCTTTCACCTAAATCAATGTCAGAGTGTAGTTCCTATTCTTTGCTAACATGTAAAGTGCCTTGTGGTTGATGCGGTTCTGAATTCTAGTTTGTTCTCGGTGGATTATAGTATCAGTTAACATCAAACCGCTTGTGTTGGGTACAAATTGGTTTGATGGGCTTCATACATTTCTGAGGTATATATGTCATAGGAGTTGGCGTGGAGGTTGGTTGTTACCTCAGCAGAAGAGCTACTTTGCGTTGCAGCTACCACACGGTTGGTGGGTCTTTGGCCTTGATCAAGCCCTTCATGGTGACATTGACATTTTCCAGTTCAAGTATTTCACGGAGATCGTCAGAGAGCATGTGAGTTTAAGTTTCTCTATACTAAATGTGTAAGCAAGAATTGTTTTTATGATGACAAACAGTGTGTACCATGTTATGGTGGGTCCTCTTTTAACGACTTCTCTTACTTCTGATGTAAGAACTGTGGGATGATTCTTCTAGCGGTTAGTTATACCAGCTGTTGAATCCTCCAAAAGCAAGAGGTTACTTTGAGGAGCATATGAGCTTATTCAGATTTTGTTTCTTTTGGCATGTGCATCAGGTGGGGGAGAATGATTCAATCATAGTGGTGACCCATGAACTGAATTGGTTGCTACATTGGTATTGGGACAGTGGTACCGGGAGAAACGTTTCTCATTTTAATGAGGATCATCTCAAGGGGCGGTGCCGTCTTCGCCTTGCTGGTGACCTTCACAATTACATGCGACACCAACGGGTGTCAGGTTCGTCCTCATCAGTCGAGCATCTGATTGTGAAAGGCTCGGGCGGTGCTTTCCTTCATCCAACTCATGTATTTGGAGGCTTCAAGGAATTCCAGGATGGCGTATATGAGAAAAAATTTGCATACCCTTCCCTCAAAGAATCTGAACAAGTACGTCAGCCTTACTCCGTCAAATTTTTCCGGTGTCTATCTTGAAGATAAACAATATTTCACAATACACGACATGGTGCACCCAAGCAGCAAATTCAAAACATAAAGTTCAATCATATAATCTGCCAGGAGCCAGGAACTTATGAATGGATTTTGTAACCTTTTCTACAGATTGCATGGGGAAACATCTTGAAGTTTCGGAAGAAAAACTGGCGTTTTGACGTTATTGGTGGTTTGGTATACTTTATTCTGGTATTCTCAATGTTTCCGCAGGTGAGACTAATCGTGCTATATCTGCCTTGGAACCCTAATATCGTTTTCTGCAATGCCTTATGTAAACCTGCACGAAGCATGTATGACTTCCAAATTGTTAGTCGTCCAATCTGCAATTATAGTTTTAGTAACAAGGTTGATCTGCTGTTTGGCTTCAGTGTGAGTTGGACCAGGTACTTCGGGACGATACTATGTTCGGCCATTTGTGGGAATTTGGGGCCACCATGAGTCGGGCGTTCCTAGATATGCTGGAACATAGCTACGTGTCAGTGACAGGAGCATTGGTGCTAGCTTTTTGTTCCATGGCGTTTGTTCCCGTTAAGGTATCGCGAAGCAAGCGGATTGTGATTGGTCTCCTGCATTTTGCGGCTCATCTAACATCCGCGATTGCTTACATGATTCTATTGGAGATTGGTATAGAGACTTGCGTACGTCATGGTCTACTTGGCACATCTGGTAAGCTCTGCACCTTATTCCATGCCACGTATCCATTCTAATCCGATAAGGCAGAGGATACTATTTGCGTCACTTAAAGCATTTTCATGTATTTACGAGACTGATGTTTTGGTACAAGAACTAAATTTGTTGAAATCAATTTTCTATCACTGTGTGTTCATTTCTCATGTAATTTCAAAGTTGGAGGTTTTAGACCACTGTCAGTGACAGTAGACAATTGTGTTTCCATTCTAAGAACAGTGGCCGTTGGCATTTAGCCAAAGTCATGCTTGCATCGTTTTCTATTAAGTTCAACCAAGTGTATGAGTTGATGAGTTGCTGTTGGTAACAGGGGTCTATAGGAGACTGGATCAGTCCCTATCAGTTTCAATATCCTCTACCTTATACTTATTTTAAAGTCAGAATTTGATTTTGAATGATGTTGTTTTGGCAGGTTATCATTCATTGTATTCATTTGATCACACAAAGGAGGAGGAGCACTTCCCAGATCCAAGTGCTCTTAGGTCACGTATCGAGTATTGGACTATGGGTTTCTATCCAGCATGTATAAAGTACCTTATGGCGGCATTTGATGTACCGGAGGTATTCATCTTTTGATGTAGTTGAATTTTGTTTGAATGTTCACACCATTCAGTACATTAATATTGTGTAAAATATTAATGCTTCCATGTGGCTTGATATGTTTGAACCCATAGTTCAATACAAATGTGAATTTCTCCGAGAGCTTATTTCCTTTTAACTGTAATCGACTCCACTGTGGCAGGTCATGGCGGTCACGAGAGCCAACATCTGCAAAAGTGGGATGGACTCTTTGCCCAGAGGATTTGTACTTGCCTACTATACCTCTGTGTTCCTGTATTACTGGGTTTTTTCAACACCTGTAGTTCCGTGGGTGTTTGGAAGCTACCTCTATGCCTGTATAAATTGGTTTCATCTCCACTTCGACGAAGCATTCTCATCGCTCCGCATCGCCAATTACAAGTCTTTCAACCGATTTCATATCAACTCTGATGGTGAATTGCATGTCTATACTCTGGCGATAGACAAGGTTTGTGATCAAACTCACAATTATGCCTTTGCATTGTCTATATCGCTTTCATTTGCTCTTCTATGCCTGGCTTTCAGGTAGGGGATTGTTAACCCCTTAGTGTACTAATGTGCACTTTAAGCTAATAGTCAATTATAGGCACTTTTGAATCACATGTCTATTGTTAGAAAATGTAGGACCTGATATCTTTTTTTACTAGTGCATTTTGTTGCCTTCTTTGAAGCTTCGTAAAGGATTAATTTCAACTCATAAGGAAATTAAAGCCAGCCGTTTTGGGCCATCTGGGCACTTGGGGATTAGTTCATTGGTCTCGATGCATTTTTGAAATGTGATGTTCTCTTTATTTCATATGAGAGTAGCCCTGCTTAACATTTTCGTAGTGCTCGTAGTTGCAGCCCCAATTTTTCAGATCTGTTACATTGCTTACAACGGTGCATGCGTTTGCAGGTGCCTAAGGAATGGGCCTTGGACCCGAAATGGGAATCAGAGCAGAAAAACACTCTTTCATACGATTGGGAGTGCCCAAGCCAGTGGACTCCTGTAGGGCATATTCGTGACCGGTTTTCAAGAGTTCACGTTATTGACTCTGTCATCATTCCCAAGCATCGCTCTAAGATGAGTAATGGTGCTTGTGAGAAGGGGGTGGCGAGCAGCACAATGGGATATGGACTGCATCCGGATGATCCTGTAGTTATAGCTGTGAAAGATCTGAAAGCAAAGGTTTCCAAGGATAAGGAGACTCATGTTGACCGGGGCAGCAATGGTTTGCGTTCCCTAGCAACTCCGCGGGAGTCAGAGTGGACATCAAATCGTGATGTAGTAGAAGGTATCAGTTCGGTTGTACATTATGGCAAACAGATTGTCAAGATATACGATACTAGTGGAGAAAGCGATAGTAGCCTAAGCTCCAAAAGCAAGAGGTTACTTTGAGGAGCACATGAGCTTATTCAGATTTTGTTTCTTTTGGCATGTGCATCAGGTGGGGGAGAATGATTCAGTCATAGTGGTGACCCATGAACCGAATTGGTTGCTACATTGGTATTGGGACAGTGGTACCGGGAGAAACGTTTCTCATTTTATTGAGGATCATCTCAAGGGGCGGTGCCGTCTTCGCTTTGCTGGTGACCTTCACAATTACATGCGACACCAACAGGTGTCAGGTTCGTCCTCATCAGTCGAGCATCTGATTGTGAAAGGCTCGGGCGGTGCTTTCCTTCATCCAACTCATGTATTTGGAGGCTTCAAGGAATTCCAGGATGGCGTATGTGTCTAAGACGGTGAATTTCTAACTATCACCCTCTGAATTCAGGTGCTGTCGTTGAAATTGAATGTGGGCCACTTCCCGCACTTGCGCGACCGGGTGACACAGTTGAACTAGAACGCGGGCTTACGAGCACGGCCACGGTCAAAGGTAGGAGGTGACGTGTCAACGATCCAGGCCTGCAATTTGATTCGGAACCCTCGTTTTGCCGCCACTTTCTTTGGGCTGCAGTTGCATCGTTCTCTGCTTTTGCTGGGGTTCTGTGTTGCTTTTCCAAAGCGTCAAGGAGTTCTCGGTTTCCAAAGCTTCAGGGAGGTCGCTATAGTCCAAAACTTCAGGGAGTTCTCGCTTTCCAGAGCTTCAGAGAGTTCTCGCTTTCCAGAGCTTTAGGGAGTTCTCGCTTGTGAAGTCCAGTTCTTACTTTCTCAGCATATCAGGGAGTTCTCTATCTTCTAGGGTTTCCGCTTGTATTTGATAGCTACTACAGATCGGTGAGCGCCCTCGTCTCCGTATTGGAGAGCATCGTTGAAAGAGACTTCATGTCTCGTGGTTCAGGTAAGTTAACCACATTCATTCAAACTTTACCTTCTATTGCTGCAATGTAACGTGGAGTACTTTGAAATTGTATTGCCAGAGATATGGTTTTCAGTTTTCGTTTTTATGGAGCCAGGAATTGTTACGAGGTGTCCTCTTGTGCTTCATTTGCATCAGACCCGTCTGGAATTCACCCTGAAATCAATATTGTATGGTTCATGCGCTAGATTTGGGGTGGAGCAGTCGGCTTCTGCTCTGCGTGAAGTTGCGTGCCATCTGTGGTGACTGTAAGATCTCATTTTACTTTCAATCGCAAATTCCAGGGTTCTATTCGAAGGTATGAGGTACTAGGTTTAGAATCACACCTCCCAGAGGAATTGGAGGGTACGAGGTACTGGGTTCAGAATCACACCTCCCAGAGGAATTGGAAAGTTCTGTGGAAAGAATTGGAATCAGCTTACGAGTGATGCTGGATCTTCATTGCATTTCGTTTGCGGAGAGAGTAATACCGACTGTGTTTTCTGCATGAGCGTAGGGTGCTTTCAGAGGTACCTCATTAACCTCTTGAGGAACGTCAGATCTTGGTACTCTGTCATTTCTGTGTGTACAGGGGAAGACAACGTTGGCGGCCAGTCGTCGTCAAATTCTGCGAGCTTCAGAGGCCGCATGAGGTGATTTTCTTGGCTACAGTTGCGCTCCACGCCTTCGTGAGTTGCAGAATTGAGCCAAGTATTTCACGTGAGCACAGAAGCATTACGATTTCATAGGTTCGTCTCTCGGACGGCATACTTTTGAATTTCTTTCGTTTCTTGCCTTCAATTGCAAGTTGTGGCCCTCTGATGTTCAGTTTCTAGCTTCTTGTGCTCGTCTTGAATGTTACATGAATTTTAATTCTGCATTGATGTTGGAGCTTCATTGCATTTCGTTTGCGGAGAGAGTAATACCGACTGTGTTTTCTGCATGAGCGTAGGGTGCTTTCAGAGGTACCTCATTAACCTCTTGAGGAACGTCAGATCTTGGTACTCTGTCATTTCTGTGTGTACAGGGGAGGACAACGTTGGCGGCTAGTCGTCGTCAAATTCTGCGAGCTTCAGAGGCCGCATGAGGTGATTTTCTTGGCTACAGTTGCGCTCCACGCCTTCGTGAGTTGCAGAATTGAGCCAAGTATTTCACGTGAGCACAGAAGCATTACGATTTCATAGGTTCGTCTCTCGGACGGCATACTTTTGAATTTCTTTCGTTTCTTGCCTTCAATTGCAAGTTGTGGCCCTCTGATGTTCAGTTTCTGGCTTCTTGTGCTCGTCTTGAATGTTACATGAATTTTAATTCTGCATTGAATTGTCTTCGTGACCTCACATTGACTGTGCGACTTTGGATGCAGGTCAGTAGAATTTGGACGACATGGCTTCTAGTCACTATCAGAAGACAGAGATGGAATTGCGTCGAGATGCCAGAATAGCGGAGCTAGCTGCTGCCATACAACCAATTGAAGAAGCAGCAAAGGAATTGTAAGAGACTCTCTAGAAATTGGAACTTGGAGTTCGCTATATTCTTCTTGTACTCCTATGAGACTATCCTCTCTGTGGAAATTTTGTTGTGAATCAAGTTAATTGACGCATTCTCAGAACTCGGTCGTCATCTGTATTTGAACTAGGAAAAAATGATCGAGCTACACCTTTCTCAATATACGTTGTAATCCGGCTGCTATTAATGGTCATAATGTCCAGATCCTGATTACTTTTTGCATTTGTTTGGAAAGGACTAACAGGAATGAAATAATGCTCTGCATTAGTAGGTGGTTAAGTTCTTGAAATTACACAGTAGTTGTACTTTACTTGTCATGTACTTGCAATGTAGGTCCCAATTCGTAGATGCAAAATAGTTGTAATGAAGTTGGAAATTAGTGACAATGCAATTACAAATTACGCCCATTCTAGTTGCAATGTAATTGTAGTGTTTTTATAAAGTAGTTGCAACTTAGTGTTCCAGCTGAAGTGTTATTGTAGTATTGGAAATTTCCTGTAGTTTCATTGACAAGTGTATTTGTGCTTTGCATTTTTTGCTAATGAAATTGCTAGTTTATTTGTAGTAGAGCTTCTATTTCAAAGCGGAAGCGTACGAAGGACCGTGAAGTTCAACTTCAGCCGTTGCCTAGTCGTAAGAATAGAAGAGTCGACAACAAAGCCACAGAGGCTATCAATGTAGGTGCAAGCCACGAAGATGACATGTCCACTTCAGAGGAGACCAACACATCTAACTCTTCCATCAATGAAGATGGTGAGTTTTGATGAATTTTATAGATATGAATTTCCTTTCAAGAAAATAAAAGGTTATATGGAAATTGACTTTGATTTCTATATTTATTCTAAATTCAAACAATACTAATGGTATTATACTCTTGTCTTGCAGGGAACAAAGCCAACGAATGCGAAGATGATGGTGAGGAAGCCTTGAGTAACAGGAAGAAATGTGCAAGACTTGTGAATCCTACGCTTCCTTGTGGTCAGGGTAGAAGACAAGCAGTGCCACAACTGGAGCTGGCTGTGGTTGAATCCGAAGTTGCTAGGGTTCCTTCACAATCAACTCTATGCAAAGGGCAATCAGATAGTATGGGGCGTTCTACTAGGCACCAATTGCAGAAAGAGTATGAGAAGAAATCAAAAACTAGAAGTGACATTGGGAAGAAACCAAGTGTAGTGCATGTGAATTTGAATGGAGAGATTGATACATCTTCTTCCGGGAAGAGTGCTTGGGATCAAAGTATGAGGGCCTTTGCCCCTTTGATCCTTGATGTGAGCGTCATTGACTGGAGTGAACACAAGCCCCACACTTTACAGAAGTTGAGGGACATCATGGATAATGAGTTCGAATATTTGAGAAATCCCCTTAGCAACATGGGTTTTCGGAACGCAGTGCAAAGGTTTTTGAAGAATGAGAGGCACAAGTTGAAGAAATTATGTGTTCCAGGAAAAGATGACGATTGTCCAGTGCGTATTCACCCTAGCCAGTGGAAGCGGTTGAAGGAATACTGGAGTGGAGGTGATCAAGTGAAGAAATCTGAGATGATGACCAATGCCCGGAGGAAAGTGCAGAATGTGTCTAAACGTGGGCGGCGAGGGAAGGCAGGGGAAGAATATGATGTGGTCAACCTTTTTTCATGCAAATTGTTGACTTGGATAGTGTTTGTGCAATTGAATTTGTTAATGTTTTGTATAATCTTTCCTAATCATTTTAACAAAATAAAGAAATGTTGGCCTTCTATCAAACAAAAGGGAGTGATGGAAGTCCTAGCCTCACTGACATTGCAGAAGGATTGCAAGCTTCAGGGTCATCGGTAAGTAGGCTTCATCATTTGAGTTCGTTTTTTTTGGTGAGTAGGAATCTCATAGAAGTTGTACAGTACTCATTAAAATGTTGTTCATAAGTTACAATCTAAAAATATGTTATCGTAGTCATGCACAAGTCATAAAAGTTGTAAACAATAGTTAAGTGTTCACTGTAGTACTTGAAGTTCAGTAGCACTTGCATAGAAGTCGCATAATAATCTTACCTTATATGAACATGTTAAATTCTTTTTTTGTGTTTGTATGTGAAACACAAGTGGTATCTTCTTCACTCCATGCAAAAGTGATGGCTTTGGAACAAAGACTTGATGAATTTCAAGACTTTCGAGTTGATGTGTTGGCAAGTACAGATCGAAATACCAAGGCTGTTGAAGGGATGCAGTTAGCGTTGTTGAAATTTTTAAAGCAGACAACATCAGATCCTGTTGTAGTTGCCAACCCAGTAGACCCTATTGTAGCTACTGGAGAGATCAACGTTGTTGATCCATATGACTTTGCTCGTATAGAGCCTACTCACCCAACAGGAGAAGAGAGAAACGCGACTACTGATCCAGATGAGTTAATAGTGAACTCTACCTTGGAGGCTGGAGAAGGTGAATATACCACTAAAGAGATTGTTGGAATGGAAGAACACGATAGTCCACAACAGAAAGTGAGAGATGTTGAAGGCAACACTGATGCTCAAGTTGACTTAGTGATACTGAATAGTAATACCGCCATTAATGAAGTCCCGGAGAATCTTGTCAATGAAGGTTCCATCTCTTCACGGCTAAGAAGAGGGAAGGATCGAGAGGTGAGAGAGAAAAGCATAAGACAAGTCATTTGAATTTGAAAAGACTACTATGAATTCTTTTGTGCTTGTAATTTTTGTGGATGCACTCACTGTGATTGTGGTATGTAGTTGCAGGCAGCGAAGAAGGAAATCTTAAGGATGAAGATGCAACCTACACGACGTCGAAATGTGGAATCTCCAAAAAAACAAAAAGTGAGTAACACATGTATAGAACTTTCACACTATCCTTTTGTAGATGGTTTTTTTCTATCATTACAAATTTTTTTCTGTACTTTTCCTTATGAATATTTTTGATTTCTTCTTATGTGGTGCAGTTTGTAATAGGACAACGAGTCTCACTTTTGAATCCTTCAGCCCCACAGCAAATAGTAGCATCAGGAACTATCACGAGTGTAGGTGGTGGTGCAGGCCCTCAAATGTACCATGGACAACCTATTCCGGATAGGTGGTATAGGCTTGACGTTGCTCATGCACCAGGGGTTTTTGTTGATCTAATGCATCCTAATCCTAATGGAGATGAATATAAATTGAAAGATGTGGTGGGTGCAAATACAATCTGGGAAGAACAGTACATAGCAGTCATTGCTAGTGTTGCAGGTTTAATTCCTTCAGACTGCAAAGGGAAGGTTGGCGGCAAATAGGATTCATGATCAATGATGTATTTGAAAGACATTGAACCATTTACGAATGTTGTTTGCAGCATGTGCACACTGTGTATGCCGATGGTTTATAACTATTTCATGTAGTTGTTTTGTATTGTAAAAAATGGCAGTATTGTAAGCCACATCGAATTTTTAGCATTGTTATAGTTAGTTACATGAGTGTTGCAAGACTTGCAAACAAATGAAAATAAGATGTATAAGGGTAATATTTGAGTTCTATAGAAGAAGTGTAAGGCTGTTGTGTGCGTTGCAGAGATTTTGAGAAGACTACCGTAGATAGAAGTTGCAAGTTAGTGACAATGTAGTCGCAAATAAGTTACAATGTAGTCGCAAATAATAGTTGCACAGAAGTTGCTTTCCAATTGTACGGAAGTTGCATTCTAGTTGCACAGAAGTTGCATTTTAGTTGCACAGAAGTTGCATTTTAGTTGCATAGAAGTTGCATTCTAGTTGCACAGAAGTTGCATTCTAGTTGCACAGAAGTTGCATTCTAGTTGCACAGAAGTTGCATTCTAGTTGCACAAAAGTTGCATTCTAGTTGCACAAAAGTTGTTTTATAGTTGCAGAGAAGTTGCATTCCAGTAGCAAAGAAGTTGCATTTCAGTTGTTTTGAAGTTGCAATCCAGTAGTATAGAAGTTGCATTCCAGTCGCATCGAAATTGCAATCCAGTAGCGCAGAAGTTGCATTCCAGTTGCAAAAACGTTGCAAATAAGTTGCATTCTAGTTTGATAAGAGTTGCAAATGAGTTGCAAGCAAGTTCCAATCCAATTCAATAAGAGTTGCAGAAAAGTTGCATTCCAGTGGCATAGAAGTTGGAAATAAGTTGCATTCTAATTGCACAGAAGTTGGAAAGAAGTTGCATGCAGTTGCATAAAAGTTGGAATTCAGTTGCATTCTAGTAAGTTGCATCCTAGTTGCACAAAAGTTGGAAATCAGTTGCATTCAAGTTGTACAGGAGTTGCATAAAAGTAAGAAAGAAGTTGCATTGTAGTTAGTTGTACAGGAGTTGCAAACAAAGTTGGGAAGAAGTTACATTCTAGTTGTACAGGAGTTGCAATGAAAGTTGGACATAAGTTGCATTGTAGTTGTACAAGAGTTGCAAATTAGTTGCACTTTAGTTGCAGAGAAGCTGGAAAATAAGTCGCATTGAAGTTGAAAATTAGTTGCCCCAAAGTGGCAAATGAATTCCATTATAGTTGAATAGGAGTTGCAAATGAGTTGCATTTTAGTTACACAGAAGTTAGAAATAAGTCGCATTTCAGTTGGAAATAAGTTGCCCAGAGGTTGCAAACGAATTGCATTATAGTTGAAAAGGAGTTACAAATGAGTTGCTTTCTAGTTGCACTAAAGTTGCATTCTAGTTGAACAAGAGTTGCAAATAAGTTGCATTGAAGTTGCATTCTACTTGCACGGGAGTTGCACACTTGTCGCATTTTAGTTGCACAGGAGTTGCAAGTGCGTTGCAATCCAGTTCTCCGAAAGTTTGGAATAAGTTGCATTTCAGTTGCAGAAGAGTTGGAACATAGGAGTGCAAAAAAGTTCATTCCAGTTGCATTCTAGTTGTATTCCAGTTGCAAATAACTTGCATTTCAATTGTACTAAAGTTTCAAACAAGTTGCATTCTAATTGCACAGAAGTTGCATGAAGTCTAACAGAAGTTCAAATGAAGTTGCATAGCAGTGGCATTGAAGTTATAGATGACAGGGTTGCACGGACGTTGGGACGCCCGGACGTCCAACGTCCGCGTCCACGGGTTTTTGAGCGTCTGGGGACATAGAAATTTCGGACTTGTGCCCGTCCAGTGGACGGGCGGTCAGCCGGTTCAGTGAGCCGACCGAGCGGTCGGATGGCGAGGACGGGGCAGACGGGGCCGACCGAGCGAACGGATGCGGAGCACGGGGCGGACGGAGCCGACCGCACGGATAGGGCAGACGGGGCCGACCGACCAGACGGACGCGGACCACGGGGCGGTCGGGGCCGACCGCGCGGATGGACGGGGAGGACGGGTCAGACGGGCCCAAACCTAAAACTTGTCTTCCCGAATCTACCCCGGACGACGCGAACCTACCCCAAACCTGCGGACGACGTTCGATCGAACGATCCGTTCGCTCCCGAACCTGCAAACTGGCGGTCCGCCCGACCGCTGCGACGTCGGTCCGCCCAACCGCTCCGTCAGACGTCCCTGACTCCCCTCGACCGCTCCGTCGGCCACCCGACCGATCGCTGCGACGTCACACCCGACCGCTCCCACGACCGTCTGACCAACCGCTGGACGCCGACCGACCACAGTCCGGCCGCGTCCATGACGCCTGGACGACGGACGTCTAGACGTCTGGATTTTGGACGCGATTTCGTGATGGACGTATGTCCGAGACAACCCTGATAGATGAATTACAATCAAGTCGCATACAAGTTGAAAACAAGTCAGAAGTGAGTGAAATGAAGTTACGTGGCAGTGAATACCACATCAGCAACCACGTCACAGCAGTTCATCGACAAAGTTCTCCATTGCCTATCGAATGACAAACATCCTCGCGACTGCAGTGCAACTCATGCGACTTGTCCACTGCGACTGCGGACTCCAGAATATCACCAAGTCGCAAACGTCCGATACGACTGCAAATCAGTCGCAAAACGCAATCGCAAAACCCTGCTTTTTCTTCTAGTGATATGTCAAGTTTGGGTGGAACAGAATCTTTAGCTAAGGTAATTCATAGTAATTGTAATTTGAGAGATTAAAATCTAAAAAATTGTGGAAACCTTATGAACTCTATTTTGGCACATGGAATTTTTTTTCCACTATTGAAATTTGCCTTATAGATACATGTATCTATTTAAGTGGTTAGAAATGGATTGCCTCCCTTACAACAATTTTATTACTATTCCAAGAGTAGGGACAATTTTTTTGAAATTTATTTAAATTTGAATATCCAAAATCTACAAACCAAATGGGGAATTTTGTTAAAATGGTGGTATTCCATGTGTCATTTTCAGACCACTTGATCTAAATCACAAAAGTGCCATCTAAGACAAATATAGATTTCAAAAGATCTTGGACATATATATATTTCATAAATCTAGAACAAACATAGATTTCAAACTACATAGTCTCAATTATAAAAGTGACATTTAGGACAAATGTAGATTTTAGACATCTAAGACTAGTATAGGTTTCAAACATCTAGTACATTTATACATTTCAAATTGCTTGGTTTGAATTGTAAAAACTACCAATGTAGTGGAATGGTGTCATTTTAACAAAATTGCCCATTCAATTTAAATTTCAACTTCCAAAAATTCTATTGATTTCATTTTGATTAGGTGCACTAAAATATTCAATAAAGGTAGATTTTGAAATTTCAAATCAACATCGTAGAAGAGTAAAATTTACAAATTAAGTTAATTTTAAGTGGTTGACATCTTCGTATAACATTCTATACTTCAATTATTTACATCTCATACCCAATTTATTTGTCCAACCTCATAATGCCCTTGACAATTTATATGGGACAATTATTTTAGTGGTTTGAAGTTTTTCAAAGGTATTAAGTGGAATCAACTACAGCACAAGATGTGCCAATTTGTTCTAAAATCTACCTATTTGGATTCCCATGTGGAGGATGTAGGAAGAATCCATTCATTCATAGAAAAAATCATAGAGGGGATTTTTAACTTCCTAGTTACCATAGTCACAAAGGAGAATAGCATGAAATATCCACTTTCAAGGGGAAATTAATATGGCTTCATTGTATAGGAGGAATTGAATTCTGGCATACAACTTTCTAAACAACATTTAAAAAATGGTTAAGTGGATGATAAGATTCAATCTATCGAGTAGTCAGTAGCAGTGGTGACCTCCCGGACATCACCGGCAAAATGGCTAGCTAGGTGATCCTTTTTTCTATTGCTTGTTTGTTAGTTGTCCATCACCTTTCATTGCATGTCCATTGTCTCCTTATATTATAATAACCTTATGACACTTCTACCCTACATAGCAAAGTAGTAGGATTTAGGCATGTAGTGGAGTGCTATTAGGAGCGTAGCTATAGTAACTAGGTACATAGCATCATGTAGGATAAATGTAAAGGGGGGTAATCTCTATTATTGACTAGGATCTTTTGGTGTTATATATATAAATATAATATTTAACATTGGACAAGCGAGCAAAATTCCCAACAAGATGGATGTCCTTCATTCCTTTGAAGGAAAAGTGGGGTAGAAGGTGCTCCTTTGCTCTTCTTTTTAGCAATGGTGATGTGAGTTTGTTATTGCTACAAATGTCTCCAATCTATATATCCAAGTAGAAATTGTAACTATTCATTCCATTTCTTATACCTAGGGTAATAATTTCTATGGAATCTAATGAGGTTCGTTGTAAGGTAGTTTACTCTAAAAGCATCCATGCTTTAAAAGTGATCATGACATAGGGGTATAGCTTGCTATCTTCAATGTACTAATAATGTACATTTCAAGAAATGGTCGCTTTTAATGGCTATTGTACTTCAACTTCAAAATTTTGTAACTAATTCCACAAAGGTCCAAAAAAATATGAAATGACTTTAGTTAGATGCCAATTCCATTTTTCTCCCTACAAAAATTTACTGAAAATTATCGCCAAAAAACAATTATAGCCAAGAAACAATTCGGAGAAAATCACCAAGAAATGGATGAAGTTTAATATTTTAAGGTCATATAGGAGGAGGCTTGAAAAGAGTTTAGGCATTAAGAATCACCCCTAAAAAAGTGCAGTGAATAGTGCAAAAAGGTATTGATATCGGGTTTTTTTTAAAGTAGTTTAGGCTAGTCTTTTGTGCACGCTTCTAAAGTTATAATGAGGTGAATAAGGTTTGTACAATAAGTTCTTCTTGGACTTTATTCTAAAATTGAAGTAATTAAGGGTAAAGCACTGTATTTCATTCATCATTCATTAAATTTCTATTGTTTATTTCAGTATATGCTTATTTATAAAAAAAATTATATGAAGATTTTAGTCATTTTTATTTGAAGATTTTTTGAAATTCTTGCTTTGCATTCTATCTAATACATAAATTCTCGTTTTTTAGCACTTCCACGTGTGAATATACCACAGTTTTCAAGAACCAGACGTGAGCCGCTCATAGACTACTAGAACTCCCTATTACTCATAGAAAAAGATCATTTCAGACAGTTGGAGGACATGGCGGTGCTGAAGGAGGCTGCTGCATTAGAAAGACAAAAAAACAATTAGAGAAGGAGGCTAGCAAAGTACAGAAAGCGAAGGAAAAAAAGACAAATTAGAAGCAAAACAAGCGAGGGCTGAGCTAGCCAAGTGTAAGAGAAAACACAAAGAACTCTGGAGTGTCAAGAACGTGAAAGCAATGGGAGATAAGTTGCATGCAACAATACGTGACAATGCCTCAACATCACAGTACAAGTCTCCAATCTGCAAATACAACCAATGGCTAGCTGTACAGAGAAGGAGGGCCAAGAAGAAAGGGGAAGATCCAAGGAACGTATCCGCTCTTCACGAAGTTTTACCACAAGTTTTGAGTTCCATGGTTGCCAACATCCACAAGCCGCAGATCTCACCGTTGTAGCAAAGCACTGTCATGACGTGGGGAATCACTAGAAGTAAAACGTGTCCGCCACAACCGGCCGTTCTGCGACTAGTGTCCTATGCAACTATCCTGCGACTGAAATCCTCTCTATTTGCACCAAATTTAATTTAATTGTTTTATATTATTGTTTTTATCGCAAAGCAGTCAATCTATAGTTGTAAAAATGACTAGGAAACAACTAGAGAAAAATTGCAACTATAAAATGACCAAAGTTATTTTTTAGTCATTTTCTAGTTGTTTCCTAGTTGCTTTCTAGTTGTACTTTAGTTGTATGGCAAATTTCATTAAAATGGTAGCATTCTATATTTCTCTGTGCAATTTTTCAATCTGCGGGGTTTCAATTGCAAAATGACATCTAAGACTAATATAGATTATGTACATCTAGAACATTTATAGATTTCAAAAATCTAGGATTCATAGAGATTTTAGACTACGGGATTTTTAAAAATTAGTAAAAATCTAGATTTTAGATATCTAGGACTTTTATAGATTTTAGAAATCTAGGATGGATATAGATTTCAGATTGCACAGTCTAAACTATTAAAAGTGCCAAATAATGGAATGTCTCCATTTTAATGAAATTGCCCATTTGGTTTTTAGTCATTTTACACTCTTAGAAAATTTAGCTATTTTGTTGATTTGACTGTATAGATTTGTTTCACTTATCTACTAAAAATTGAGTTTTGTAGTAGTAAAACTAGTTGTTTCCTAGTCACTTTTAAGTCATACATTAGTTGTCTTAGTTGCTTCCTAGTCATTGTTAAGTCATACATTAGTTGTTTCTTAGTTGTTTTTCAATATCTTAGTTGCTTCTTAGTCATTTTTTAGTATCTCAGTTGTCCCATATCTATTGTCAAGAGTACCTTAAAATTGGACATATAAGACTTGTAAGCTATTGTTGTCTTATGCAATGAATTGTGTTGGTAGAATTCTAAGATTTCTACAATTTGTAGATTTCTACAATATTTAGAATTCTATAGAATACAAAATTCTACAACCAATAGAAATTTTTAAAAAATTGAAAATTAAGAAATTTTAAAATCTATAAAATTGTAAAGTTTCCTAAACTAATGAAATCTATTAAATACCAATTTTTGAATTTTTGAAATCTAGGAAGAAGGTAGTTCAAAAGTTCTGAAATCTAGAAAAAGGTAGATTTGAAATTCTAAAATCTTGAAAAAAGTAGATCTGAAATTTAGAAATCTAGAAAAAAAAGTAGATTTAAAATCCTAAAATCTAGAAAAAGGTAGATTTGGAATTTTGAAATCTACAAATCATCAAGTCTAGTGTTTTAATAATCTACAAATTTACAAGTTGCAAACAAGTTGCAAATGAGTCACAGACAAGGTGTATTGCTACAAACGTTTCCTAGATTCTAGAGTGTCCACTGCGACTACAAAATTCCAAATTATCACTAGTTGCAATCCAGTCGCAAATGTCCGATGCAACTGAAAAACCAATTGCGTAGCGTAGTCGCAGAACCCCCTTTTTTCTTCTAGTGAATCCCGATTCATAGGAGCGCATTTCAACCATTCCCATCCTCGATATCTACATGGACAAATGTAAACGTTGTCAAAAATTGAAGGCTAGCACAAATTCTCATAAATGCAGGACGTTAAGGAGGACAACGTCCAATAAGAAAATATGTATATAATTGGCACAGTTTTCTTCACACCCACTTGTACATAGTATTTACAAAGCCTAGAAAGTGCATGAGGCTCACAATCGAGGAAGAAGAAAAAATGACGATGACTAAGGCCTTCAGTTTGACGGACTTACCTTCAGCATTCATAACATCTGGCTCCTACTCCACACTAACATCATCGTTCCACAAGTGCAGGTGCTGCTACTTCCCCCCAACAAGAACACTGTTTCTTCATTGAGGTACACTCTCTCGTCCCGTGCTGTGTTTCTTCGTAGAACTGTTTGAAAAAGAGTACAGTCGATCGTCATGAAGAGCGGAGAGAGGAGCAGACAAAGTCAGCCATCATGAGGAGCGAACGAAGTCAACAACAAGCGTGATCAAACTGAAGAAAACTCAGGGGAGCAAAGAAGGAATATGACGGAGGCGCTACTGTTGAAACGACGAAAACATGCTTACAACTGTGGAGGGTACCTACCGTTCTCGGAAGGAAGAAGCGACAATGGATTTGAACCCAACGTTTGTTTTCTCTCCCGCCCTCTAGCCCATGTGTTTGAAATTTTGAAAATTCCGCTCAACAGCTGGCTTCGCTTTCATCCGCAAGTAGGGACGGAGTTTCTTCTACTCTCTGCGTGATTGAAAGACTCTGACGACAAACCTGCAATTCTGAAGTAAACATTTTCTTTATAGATGGGTTCCATTTCGAGAAGACTCCTGAACGATTCTATTGCCCAGCTGTGTCTTCATTTCTCTGACAAGTCACCCATTTCTACAGTACTATAAGGTTCATTCAAGAACATGTGCAGACTATGAGCAATTACTTGCTTGCTGTATTTAAGGACTAAAGACATTGTTTTAGTAGATGTCTTGGATGTTCCATGGGCCTGACACGAGCAAAGTCAGGATACTTTTGCACATTTTCTGCACTGGACAGCCTTCTTCTCAGCTATGTTACTGTTGATTACAACTGGTACCTACGAGCGTAAATAGCCACCTACGACGTTTTACCTTTAAAATCATGTATCTAATTCAAGCAGACTCTGGAAATTCTAATCTTTTTGGTCAATGTATTCTTGTACAAATCTCTATCTATTCAAAATATGCAATAAATATTTCCTTTAGCAAATCCCTATACAAAGGCATGTTTTTCTTTATATGGGCGCTTCTTGAGCCTCCTCTCTTACTAGCGGTTGGCGCTTGCTATACTACGCATTCACCATTAGAATTTTATAAGTATTTTTATGTATTAGATAGAATGCAAACTGCAGAGCAAAAATTTCAAAGAATCTTCAGATAAAAATTACTAAATTTTTTATATAATTTTTTTAATAAATAAGCATATATCAAAATAAATAATAGAAATTTAATGAATGATGAATGAAATACATGCAATGATGAATACGATAAAAGATACACATACATCAGAATGCATTAGAAATTTGACTCAATTGTTACAAACAATGGCAACCCAAATAGAAGAATTTAAAGAAAAAAATTATAAATCTGAAAAGCTTCGTGAACAATTTAATTGTTGTGAAATTCAAAATTGGTTCAATCTAATAAATTTCTCAAATCATTTGGTAGTAGCAATAGAAAATTGAAATCAGAAGCTCAAAGCCCACAAAAGCACAAAATCATAAAAATGCAAAAAGTATAAAGCCAAAAAAAGCAATGGAATTGCTACCTTTATAATATCACCATATTCATCCTCTTTAATATCACCTCAATTGCAATGATTATATTATTTTTATAATATCACCTTTTGTAAAAAGTGATATTACAGAGGTGATTGTGAACTGCTACTCTATTTCTGTAATATAACATTGTGTGAAAATATGATTTTTATGTATGCGTGATTGAAAATATTTTTATAAAATAATTAAAATAATTATTTTAAAAACTTATCGAAATCATTATCATGCATTTTATTCAAATATATCAAATTTTTACTAATATGTGGCACAATGAATGCGTAGCATAGCAAGCACAAGCCCCTAGTATTAATGGTAGCATTTGTGATATTACAAAGGGACTTATGATTTTAGTAGTATGACTAGCGTTTGGCACTTGCAATGCTATGCATTCATCATTAGAATTTTATAAGAATTTTTATGTATTAGATAGAATGCAAAACAAAAATTTCAATAAATCTTCAAATAAAAATGACTAAAATTTTCATATAATTTTTTTGATAAGTAAGCATATATTGAAATGTACAATAGAAATTTATTGAATGATAAATGAAACATATGCAATGATAAATACTATAAAAGGTACACATACATTAGAATGCATTCGAAATTTGCCTTCATTGTTACAAAAAATAGCAACCCAAATTGAAGAATTGAAAAGAAAAAATTATAAATCTCAAAAGCTTTGTGAACAACTTAATTGTTGTGGAATTCAAAATTGCTTGAATTGAATAAATTTCTTAAAATCATATGGTAGTTGCAATAAAAAATTGAAATCATGAAAGCTCAAAGCTCACAAAAACACAAAATCATAGAAATGCAAAGAAGTGTAAAGCCAAGAGAAGCAATGGAATTGTTACTTCTATAATATCATCCTATAGATCCTCTTTAATAATTAATATCACCTCAATTGCAACGACTACATTATTTTTATAATATCATTCTTTGTAAAAAGTGATATTACAAAAGTGATTGCAAATTGCTACTCTATTTTTGTAATATCACATTGTGAGAAAATATGATTTTTTAAGTATGCGTGATTGAAAATACTTTTATAAAATATTTCAAATAATTATTTTAAAAACTTATTGAAATCATTATCATGCATTCTATTCAAATATATCAAAAATTTACTAATATGTGATACAATGAATGCGTAGCATAGCAAGCATGAGCCCCTAATATTAATGGTAGCATTTGTGATATTACAGAGGGACTTATGATTTTAGTAGTATGATGATTGTGGATGAGTGATGGATGATCAAAATTGGACAATTTGTGTGAGTGGCTGGTTCGAGTGTAGGGTGCATGTTGTGCTTCCACCAAGAAAACCAAAAAATTCACTGCCTCTTACCAGCAAAAGGGCCAAAACGACAGAAGCCATGGTGCAGTCAGAGACCAGTTGAACCACGCCAGTTTCAGATATGTATGGTTGCACGCGTTTGGCCAAGACATCCATCAACTGCATCGCAGATTCGTCCAACACTGTCGTCTCCCCCTCTCCTCTCACTGCCGAACATTTTGTCAGATTCGCACGTCGGGAGATGCAGAGCTTGGAAACAGAATCTCTGTTAGCACCAAGTTTCAGCAGTGTTCGAGTCCCTGCGGAGCGGCTGAGATCCGGCTATCCGGACATCGAGCTTCCACTGACGTGCTCGGCCAGTGGACGACAGACTTGATCTGGTGATCATGGAAGCATTGTTGCTTGGGAGCAGGACCGAGGAATGGCCACCCGTGCATGCCATGGAAGCTGAATCACATGAACACACTGTCTAACACAAGCAACAGAGGGAAGTTAAGGCCACAGAATTGAAGAGACTCAAGAGAGTATAAATTCTCGGAACGTGTGACTAGGGACGTGTGGCCTCCTCTGTTGCCTTTCCTGAATCACTTGAACACATTTTCTGAAGTGGTGCTGGCATCGACTTTCACACTTTTGTTTGTTCCAAAGCGACCTACCTTGACAAATTAATTCAGCGTCCTTGCTGATGTCTAATTGACACTAGTTTCAGCAAATTTTGACCTCTGAAATTGATACGTTCAGCGTGACTTTAATGGACAGATGCATCGCTGCCGCTACGTACTTTCTCTTGTGGCATGCACTGCGCGCGAGTACCAGAAAATTCGGGAAAAATGTGAGGACTCGTGATCTCTCAGTGCAGGGTTCTAGCATGCGTTTTTTCATCGCAACATGACGAAGGCATGTGAAGCTGAGGGTCCAACACGCAGAAGCCATGCAGAGCTGAGGGTCCAACATGCAGAAGTCACGTAGAAGTCAAGCACGCAGAAGCCATGTGAACCAAATTGCATTTGACATGGCTGTCCACATTGTGGTTCGTGCTGCGTTTGCCCTACACAAAAAAGGAATATATCGAGAACTTTCGGTGTACCCCAACTAAAAATGTCAAAGTGTCCAATCTCGAGTAAGGACAACTAACATCACTTTCGAATTCCTTCCGTGTAGATTGAGTGCAACATGTAATAGTTTTGAAATACTTAAAATTAGCCCTGAGCACTGAAGGTGGCAGTGTCACTTCGATTTCTGTCGCATTTGAAAAGAATTCTAGTTGTCTTAGTACAGATGAATACCATGCACAACGCACACTGTATAATAATCACTGATTACACATGCCAAGGGGACTTCAATGGCACTCCAAAATTAACTGATATTTGTGCACTCCATGATTTACAAAGAAAATCACTACAAGACTTCATTGTTGCATTGTTCTGTACTGTTCACTAAGGTCTGCTTCATTTACGAATTACCTCTCTGTCATTCAAACTTTTTTAAACTTTTTTTTATGTATGTGGAGTATAATTGCTATATTTTGGTAAATATAATTATCATGTCATCCTTACGCAATCTCACTCAAGCCTACCAAATTTTGGTTTTGGAAAACCAAAATTCTATTTCTAGTGAATTTTTAAAGCCAATTTCCATGATTTTATATGATATTTTATTGCAAGCAATCGGCAGTGAAATTTTTAAGTTCAATTGTGGATATATGTAGGGAACATCCATATGCACACCTTTCCCTAGGCAAGCATCTCCAAAAAAAGTTTTACAATTTCTTCTATAGAGATTTCAATGTTGAATGACAATACCCAAATGTGGTAAAAATCAATATCTCTTTATTATAATTGGATTTTTCTATTTGCCCCTCATGTGGTAACTAATTAGGGACATTTAAGTATGATGGTACAATTATGTTGCCAAAATCTAGTTAAAATTTAGAGACAACTATTTCACAAAGTTTGATCATATAATACCTCATATTGAACTCTTACTAGGAGCTTGAATTTTTGTTGATGGAGTGTTTTTTAATTTGAAAGATGTGCATATAGATGTTCCCTACATATGTATGAAATTGAAATTAAAAAATCCATCACAAATTTTTTTCAATAAAATATTATGTAAAACCCTGAAAATTGACTTCAAAAACTCACCAAAAACAAAATTTTAGTTTTTTAAAACTAAAATTAGGTATGCTTGATTGGGATTGTGTTAGAATTGAGTGTTAGTAGTGCAAGATGAAAAATTCTATTTTTTTCTTTACTTTGCAACAGAAATTGGAAGGGTGCAGATGGATAGTTTGTAAATGAACCAAACCTTTTTGTACACTACACCCTACAGGTCTACAACACCTGGACATCCCATTCTCCCAGTCAAAAAGAATTTTGCATAATATTAGATGTGATTACAATTTTTGTTTTGCATAATGACCATTCAATTCCTGCCCACTTCCAACAAGCAAGCCACATTTAGCTTTGAGAAAAGTGAAACTCTATTTTGCATGAATTGTTTCATTTAAATTTCATGGTTTAACAAGATAATTGATTGAAAAACATTGCGGTGATGATGGTACATGACAAGATGCATATGTAAAGTGTGACTCCAAAATGCAAAAAATAATACAAGTATTTAGATGCTTTTATTGATCAATGATCAAGTGAATGCATTTGTGTTGTCAAACAATCTCATTCTCTAATTCTTAAATTAGTAGAAAATGGATACATAAACATTTTGAATTTTAGTTGAAAAAATTTCGTATAAATTCATTAAAATGGCCCTCTTTTATATTTCAACACTCTTGAATTGCATCAAATATTTCTAAAATGATTTTTTTTCTCATTCTAATCTTCATGCAAAGGATGCACACTTTGAGCCCACATGAAACCGCACAATGTAGATTATTCATAAAAGCTCATCATTACTGCTTGCAATTTTAGTATAACAGTACTCTTTGGGGGGGTCTGAATTTGCATTTCAAGTCGCCCATAGGACTAAACCCCTCCAAAATGGCAAAAGTAGACATCTAGTTGGACAAGAGTCTCTTTAAAAATAGCAAATAAATCTTCAAAAAATTTTAAAAATTATTCAATGTCTCCAACTATTACATATACCTTTGTTTCAAACTTTACAGACGTTGTACATACACCACAAAAACTTATGGTTACAAGTAGCCTCGGTTTAGTTCTCTCCATTTACATTCGAATCATCATTTAGATTGTCTCAATGCCATTTTAATCCATGAAAGTCCACTCCTTATTCAAATTTTTGCTTATTTTTGGTACAAATATATTACTTTTACATCAATCTGGCACCATATTGATCTTAAAAGAAAGGCAAGTTCTTAAAAGTTCAAACATTATTTTGCCAAACAAGAAGTTTATGAAGAAACTATGTCCCATTCATGAAGTATCTTTTTCATCATTAAAAATATGGACCTTGGGAATTAGTTTGAGATTAGCTTAACCATGGGTGAGTTGAGGATTAAGATTTTTTTGACCTTTGCTCCTCTACAAATGGAGAGAACTAAATCGAGGCTACTTGTAACCAGTGTGAATGAGCAAGTTGACGCACACTAAGAATGAGGAAATCGATGCAAACTGTGAATGATGCAATTTACCCTAAACCCACATGTATTTTTGTTATATGTTATGATTCTTGAACATGCTTGTTTAAAAAGAAATTGGAATAAAAAAGAAATCAGAAAGAAATGAAAAAAGAATGAAAAAAAATAGAATAAGAAAGAAGTAAGAAAGATTTTTTTTAAATGGAATGTGTTGAATTCGAAGTAAGAGTAGGGTACTTAAAAATAAAGAAAATTAGAAAATTAGGTAATGATAGAGTATAATTAATTGATCCCTACTATCAAAATGCCCCCCCCCCTCTCAAGTAATACCCCTTGTTAGCACGTGTTATATAAACACCACAAAGAGTGACCCTTCCTTAAGGGCAAGGATAGTGCAAGAAAGCATGTTTCCATTAGAACTAAATATTATAGGACATAGAGTGATGACTTAGAGGGTTATATGCACAATGAAATATAGTCAAATGATCAAGGAGCTGATGACAAAGAAAATCCATTTAGCATAGAACATATTTATCAAGACTTAACATGGTTTACATTAATTTTCACATACCAATTTGAGCAATTACATTTTAGAGGGACTTCAAAACCAAAGTCATAATACTGAAGGCTCACTTTTATTCATCTTTTCTCTTTGTTTTGGCCATTTCCTATATTGTAGAAAATTATAGCAGAAAGCAATCATTATACTATAATAGTTGATGTGCAAGGATATATGCAAGGAATAAAAAATTGGGAGTAATTGATATATATATATGCAAGATTCAAGGCTTTTATGGCCATATCATTGCACATTGGCATGAAGAAACAACTCAATCGAAAAAGTTATTGGTCCAAAGGGGGTTCATTTTTTCATTGTTGTATTGTCCCCTCGATTGTCCCCCCAAATATTCATAGATAAATGGTTCATAACATTAGTTAGATGTCTTCATCCTATTAAATGGACTAAGTATGTGAAAGATAGGGATTTGCCAGGGTATGAAAAAATGGGTTAAGTAAGGTGTGTGGGTGGTGAGCGACATTCATGATAATTATAAATTTGAATGGAATTTGGATACATTTATTACAATCAGTGAGATGATGGTTTTGTACAAGGGTTCATATTGCATTGCTAGGCAACATATGCTCTAAAGCTTGATAAATGAAGCATCAAGGTATGGTGTTTAGCAAATATATCATCTAAGTTTGTTTACAATTTTGATATTTATTGTGGCAAAAATCACAATGATGAGGATGTATTGATGGTAGAACATCCCGTAGAACATGAATCAACCAAATTGGCCCATAAGGTGGTATTGAACTTGTTGGAGGGTTTAGAGAACTATGGCCATGTTGTAGTGATTGATAATTATTTTTCAAGTGTTGGGCTATTTGTTGAGTTGGAGACAAAGGGAATTTATGCCACTAATACAATGAGGTCAAATTGAGTAGACTTGCCATTGGAGTTCAAGAATTTAAAGACTTTTGGCAAAATGTTGCAAGGCTATTTGGCATAGAGCATACATGTCTCTTGTGGTATTAGTGGGATTGTGGAGACTAATAAATACTATATTCTTCTAATCTCTATCCATGCTTTATCGATTCAGTATCCATTCATTTTGGTCCCAATAGTTCCATGGCAAAACTGCAATGCATACGGAATATACAACCTATATACTGGGAATTAATGCAGCCAACCAACTCCAAACATCATATTTGTGCCAAACTTGGTCATACGAAGGTGGGTATAGAGTTTTTTAATTTTTTATTAAACATGCTCATGGTCATCATGTATCTAATGTACCTTGGCATTGCAAAGATTGAATGAGTAAAAAGACATAGTCTTAGCTACTTACAATTCAAAGTGGAGTTTTTTGATACTTTAGTAGTCAGATGGTATGAGCAAGATCATAATTGAATATTGGTTGGGGTTGAAGAACACCACATCCACATACCAACATGGACAAAGTTATGATGGGCAAGCGTGGTTTGTTATAAAGCACGTTGTCACTTCTATTGTGCCAAGTTTAATAGAAAGTTCATGTGCTTCAATAAGGTTTATTTTGAGAAGTACCACATCCATGTGGTACACTGTAAGTAAGGTCTTAGGGCTAAATTAGATGTTTGATGTATACAAGTTGGTGCATGCACTAGTGGGAGAAATGACTCTAGGGTAGTTTTATGGATGAATGGCTCAAAAGCGGCACCTACAACTTCACTATAAATCATTGAAATAGAAGGCTATTATTTTTTATGACAAAATGAAGGGTGGCCCACCTTAATCTTTTAAAATATTAACATAATAGAAAAAATAATAATAACAATAATAATGATATTTACTTATCAAAAAAATGTCCCCAAAATTTGACCTTCATTTTAACTACTAAAAAGTTCTTAATTCCATATTAAGAAAATTTCTTATAATATAGACAGCATTTCACTCAAGCAAAACCTTTAGGTCATTCATAACAAAGTCATTAGACAATATTTAAATATATTTATACTAGCGGTTGGCGCTTGCTATGCTACGCATTCATCATTAGAATTTTATAAGAATTTTAATGTATTAGATAGAATGTAGAACAATAATTTCAATAAACCGTCAAATAAAAATGACTAAAATCTTTGTATAATTTTTTTTATAAGTAAGCATATATTGAAATGTACAATAGAAATTTATCGAATGATGAATGAAACATATGCAATGGTAAATACTATAAAAGATACACATACATTAGAATGCATTAAAAAATTGACTCCATTGTTACAAAAAATGGCAACCTAAATTGAAGAATTGAAAAGAAAAACTTATAAATCTCAAAAACTTTGTGAACAACTTAATTGTTGTGGAATCCAAAATTGCTTCAATTGAATAAATTTCTCAAAATCATTTAGTAGTAGCAATAGAAAATTGAAATCATGAAAGCTCAAAGCTCACAAAAGCACAAAATCATAGAAGTGCAAAGAAGTGTATAGCCAAGAGAAGCAATGGAATTGCTACTTCTATAATATCATCCTATGAATCCTCTTTAATATCACCTTAATTGCAACAACTATATTATTTCTATAATATCACCCTTTGTAAGAAGTGATATTATAGAAGTGATTGCAAATTGCTATTCTATTTTTGTAATATCACATTGTGTGAAAATACAATTTCTATGTATGCATGATTGAAAATATTTTTACAAAATACTTAAAATAATTATTTTAAAGACTTATGAAAATTATTATCATGTCTTCTATTCAAATATATCAAAATTTTACTAATATGTGACACAATGAATGCGTAGCATAGCAAGCATGAGCCCCTAGTATTAATGGTAGCATTTGTGATATTATAGAGGGAGTTATGATTTTAGTAGTATGATTCTAAAAAAATTCCATATATAATGTTTTGTTCAATTGGGACAAGTCCATAGACTACATCTCAAAAGTCCTATACTCTTATTAAAAATTGAAAATTCTTAAATAAACTACATAAATGTCTTTATAATCAAGTTGTTGAGTATTTGGGGCAAAAAAATTGTGAAAACACTTGACCATTTGTAACCTAAAGCCTTTATAATGCTAACATTTTTTGAAAGCATCTTTATGATTAATTTACTAAGACACTCATCCATACAACTACCTTGTATGATTTGGCTTCATAGGGGCTTTTGACATATTTGTAGGCATAATGATGACTAGTGAGTAGTCAAGGTACTATATTTTGTTTTATTTTGTGTACTTCTTTTTATTCTATATTGAGGGGCACCATTCCTATATTGTCATTATGATATTGGATATTATACTTTATATCTACATTTTTATACTTTATTTGTTTGTTTATTACCCCAACTTCCTAACTAACACTCCTAATCATGTTCATTCATTACTAATTCACTAAAAAATCCTTGTAAGGTTGCTATAGATACTAAGTGTCCAATGGATGACAAAAGTCCTTCTATTAAAGACAAAAAACCAAATATTCATTCAAGTTTATAAATCACATTTGTCATATCTAATTATTCAACAAACTTTAATGTTATATTTACCTTTCATTGCAAGCTACAAGAACCTCTATTATGATTGTGTAGAGGTTTTTTTGTGTAAAGAAGAAGACAGGCTTTGTGTGCATTGTTGAAATTTTTCTTGATTAATTTATATACCACATGCATGCCTTCAATTTTTTTTCTGGTGTAATTGGTCATTGACCAAACCATATGACATTCATGAATTTCTTTATGCATCAAATGATTGTCAAATCTACTTGCATAAGCAACTAGGTCTTTGACAACACTTTCAAATTGCACAAGCATTTCGTATGAGAGAAATCGGAGTTTTGAATCATCAATCAAAAGACAAATGAGATGGCTTAACCCCTAAATGCCTAAGGCATCAAATTCTGGTGTTGACAATATAAACTAGTAGTTTATATTTTTGAAAAATTCTTTTTGAAGTCTACTTTTAGCATCAATAATTTAATTTTGAAAATGATTCATTATAATTTTTCTATTCAAGATTTTGTGCGGGTGTTCATTGTCATCTTGACTTTCTATAGTGTTGAGGACTCTTAAAAATGAACCTCAAATACATTAGATCTTGAAGAAAAAATCACATTAGAAATTCATTTAAAAAAATTGTAGAGTAATTTTGAGAAGCCGAAAATTGATTGGGGTTATGCATGTTAGGCCCTTCAACTTCATATTTTTTTTGGTTACCAACTTTTTAGATTTGACTTGCAAAAAGAGAATTGAAAAATTTTCATGGTTTTAATACCTTGATGATTAAACATTAGAATCTTTCAATTTATTAGTGATATTGTTGTACTTTCTTTTCCTATGTGATCTCTAACATGTCTAGTTTGAATTTGTACAATTACAATTCAAAAAAAGTTGATACAACTTATCAAAATATTGATCTTTTGGTCAGTTTAGAGCAAATTCTAAGAAGCTCAAAACAAGCCTTGGACATTTAGGGGTTAAAAAGGATCAAATCAACATTGTTCATTCTTACTTTTTGTGCATCTTTGAATATTGGCCAATTGAAGGGGATGAAGCTCTAGGAGGAAAAACAAAAGTCACACATGATCTTAAGCATACACTAAATGCCTCCAAAATGACAACCTCACACTCAACAATTAATTGACTACTAGTGCTCCTTAAAAATGCCCCCAGATCTACTTTCCAGAATTTCATTCCAAAATTTCAGAACCACACTTTGAAAAGGGTTCCAAAACTCAAAGTTTCTTGAATGGTAAGGTGCACCAAATTTACTTATAGTAGAAAATTGATTTTTTAAATGTTATTTTTAGCCTTGATTCGAAACATTTTGTCCAAAAGTAGGATCATTTTCGGACGGGAGGTAGTACATAAAATAGGTGACTAGGCGAGTAACCAACTCTTTCATTCAATGGGTTTGCCTGTACAGAAAAAATCTAGTGTACAAATGGGAATATGCCTCCAATAATCCTCTTCAAAACCAAAGGAACAACTATGAGTCATCCATCTCATGATCATTATCATTATCGTCATCATAATATTCCTCTTCCCTTTGGATGTGCTTGTCTTGTGTGTGCTCTGCAATCACAAATTCACAATATGAGCTTACCATACTCCCACATAAAACGCTTACTGACGAATCAAAAAAATATTTTGCACTATTTGAAGCACAAATATGACGTACACGAAAGCAACCCTAGTGAATTACATAACAAATAGATTCATCAACAGAGGATCTGGTTTAGCACTACAAGCAGCTGAAATCTGCAGATCAATCACTACAATGAACTCAGGTGGTACGCCCCAGTCCTAATCATGTGGACCATTCTATTTCACAAATCTGTGTCCGAAGTGTGAGGAGCATTGTAAATCGCTTTTGAAAACTATGTATGACCTCAGAACATTTACTAATCTGAATGTTCACCCAGACCTAATAAAGACTGCAGTGAAGTTGCAGACGAAATGTGAGGTGCAATAGAGGATACTTACGATCCAAGCGCTCATCAGGATTCAATTCATCCTCGTCAAACTCAGGTATGTATGTGTCTGGGGGTACCTGTTCAATGATAGCAATGACTTTTCAAATACGAGAAAACAGAATTAACGCAAATTAGCAAGTTCTGATTCTCCATATTGTAATTTCTGCATCTAGAAACCTTAAACCCTCGGTGTTTCCAAATAGGCAAAAGTGTTTGCTTCCATATCCATAGAAGCTGAAACGAACAATCAAAGACATTTCAAGGAAGGTGACAAGATGTATCAATACAAATAAAAAATCATAACCTACATTTTTAGACAATGGAAATGTGATTTGGCAGTCGCTATGATAAACTTTCGTATTAGCTATTTCTATTTTAGGCTACTCGGGGGTAGAATGTAAAGAACAGTAGAACGATATACTGAGGATGTTCAGCTACAGTAGATTCACACCTTAATACAAGTCAACACAAATACCAGTCACAACTGGAAGTCAGTCGAGAAAGGTCGAATAATACCTCGTGCATTTGAACACTAGGTGCATGAGCGATTCTTCGCAAATTCTCCATGACCTGCTGCTTGATGGTACTCAGATATGTTTTTCCATTCAAGTTCTCCTGTTGCAAAAAGTGCATGGGAAAGTTCCTCAACCATTTCAACAAAATGGGCGAAGTTTGCATTTTCTATCCATAAGGTTGCTAGGATTTGAGGGCAGGGAGTACTGAGAACCCCCAGTAGTGATAAAGCAAACTGAAAAATCCTGAAAATAAACGATCACAACAGTGCAGTACCATATGATTCCCCGATGTAGTCTTCAAAGTGCAATCGGGCTTGAAATATTTCAGGTAGTCGTTATCAGGAATTTCTGCAGGTCAAATTTTTTTTAACTCATTATAAAACAAAAGGAAATGTGTCAGGAATAATATCCATGTGATCAGGATTGATCAAGATTACGAAGATTGATTACCAAGAGTTTAGAAAACGAATTATCAAGCACAGACTAAGTCCACTGTGAAGAGATGTAATTGATGAGCGCTCAATTTCAAATCACTAAAGTAAAAGATTCACAAGAAATGGAATCTTCGTAAAGAAAAACAAAGGAAAGTTCAAGAATACCATTTGGCAGTTCAGTATCGACCAGTACACCAGTCTCCACTGTCCAACAGCGTGCAACATTCTCCTTTGTGTATCCCCCTCCACCTGTAACCTGAGAAAGGTAACATACAAGCACAAAGGAAGTGGAATGTCCAATCAGAAGCAAATCAGCAAGGTCTGCTGAAAGACCCCAATAGAATCACTGAGCGAAGTAGTTCCCAAGACTTGTTCTAACAATCCAGATAGTTTCCAGTCCAAATAGGCTACCATCGATACAAAAATTTGCGAAAATAAGTAAAGGAGCGAATCTTAAGCGTTTGGAAGGACATCCAATAATGATACCTCTTTGCAAGTATATCCTATCAATGCCAGGATCGAAAAATATTCTCAATAAACCGACGAAGAAAGTGGCTCAAATCTTACCAGCAGAGGAATGTTGAACTTCTTCACAAACTTCACACATTCTGAATGTCCTGTGCAATTTCACAAAACCACACATTGGTAGGACACGTTAGAAGACACACATAACCGATTGCAACATAACAGATATCATTTGTTCGAGAGGACCTTTTTACCTAATCCAAATGATCCAACACATCAGTTTCTAATCTAATTGCTATAAAAACGATTTGTTCTGCATCTTGAACGAATAGTTTTCAGACATAGCAGCTCTCTGTCTATTGCGCACCACATACCCAAACTACGACGGACCTTGTATCTCTCGTTAAACAGCACAATATGAGACATACTAAACCAAATTTATGCTGTTCCTCTTAACTCCCCAAGCCCAGTTTAGTGGCTTGTTAATGATAATTGTATGGGTGCTTCATTCAATCAGAGATTGACCGATTCATACCGTCAATCGAAAGATTAAAGCAGCCCAAACGATCCCCTGCAAGTGAGTCAGCTCCACATTGCAGGACAATTGCACCAGGTTGATAAACTTCCACGACCTTTTGGATGACCTGTCATTAGCATGCCAAAGCAGTGGTAAAAACATCAGTCAAAGCGACTTGAACACAACATAACATCGGTTACTGAAGAACACTACTTTAATTCAATTCAGAAAACACTATAAATACTATTCAAAATTATATTTGAATGAAGGAAACTGAACATCCAACATAAACCTTATACATAGGTTGGTACCCAATGAACAGTATTTGCTGGAAAAAAGTCAACAAAAGTAGCTAGTTAAATTCCACATTTGTTTAAAAATAACACACGCAAAGTTCCACTGCATCTTTCCAGCTACAAAGCTTTGATGTCAACTAAAGATGGACCAATATCTTCCAAAATTTTCTACTTACAGACAAAACCCCGTCACAATGATGCTTACCACACGAAACATGCGCACAAAGTTCGCGTCATCGATACCATCCTTTAATGGCACATTAATTGCATAATACTTTCCTTCCTTCTCACCAACATCCTGAAAAGGTATTTCACTGGCATTGTTAATAAGGTAACAATACTCTCACAGTTCTTTGAAATCTGTCACAGTCCAAATCCTATGATGAATCTCAAAGTTTCGTTGATGATGACTCAATGATAAGGCTGGTAATTTACCTTCACATCCCCAGTGCCTGGGAAAAAGTAGTCTCCAAACTTATGAAAACTGACAGTCATCACTCTGCACAAACACAAACATCAACAAGATCCATCATGAGTAACACTAAACCCAGCGTGAATTCTGTAGGTGAACATTATAAGCACTAAACAAAGAAAACGGGTAACGACTACAAAAAGACCCTTCAACCCACAAATCGGGCCTCATGCTTACATTAGCACTACTGAGTTTGTCATATGCGAACTTCCTTGTTCAATTTTATAAATCTATTAAACAAAACAAGCGATGATCTTCACTAATCTTGGTGACGTAAAATATGGCCGTGCCTAAATTGTATTTCTTAAAATCCGATCAATCAAACCGATCAATTTAAACCATGAAATAGTTGTCCCTTTCAGAACTAAAATAACAAGAGCTTGGTAAGAAAAAACGAGAAATCTGTAAACCTATACAAGATACCTGTCCGTGAGATAAAAAGCTTCCTCTACTCCGTCTCCATGGTGGATATCTATGTCAATGTACAGAACTCGAGCATGATACTTCAAAAGCTCCAGGATGCCCAAAACCAGGTCATTCACATAACAGAATCCAGAGGCTTCACATTTCTTTGCGTGATGTAATCCACCAGCCCAATTAATTGCAATATCACATAAACCGTGGTTCAGACGATGCGCCGCATCTGTATCCAATAAACATGATGTTAACCCCCCGAAGTTTGAGCGAATTTGCACAACATGCACTGGAGAAGTCGTCAGAGATATCGACCTATGTATACGGCAATGCAATACATAAACCCTAATGGACCAAGATGAAACAGAAAATCCACTATGGAAGCCAACAGTCTATTACAATAGTATCTTTCAATAAATATTTCTCTCATTCATAAACGTGGGGAATGGTTCTTTTTTCCATTGGTACGTTTTTGTTACCTTCCATAAAACTTTCCTAAGCAGACACTGTTAGTCATGTAAGCACTAAAAACGTATATATAGAGTGATGGACGCACCAATTGTACCACCAGCATATATCTGACAAAACTCGAAAAGGTTGTCAAATACTGGGCAATCCTCCCCCATGTTATCTGCAAGTCATCAATCAAGTCAATTCATCATCAGATAACAAAAAACATCAACGTGTTCAAAATTGATCAAATGATCATGATAAAATCTGGATAGACGTCTGAATACTTGCATTTTGAAAGAACAAAAGACCAAAGGGTGATAAATAAGTCCAGCCTATCACCTTCAACCTGGCGATCTAGCCAACTTGAACTCCCCCTGAAATTCCGGTACACAAAGATTCTAGGGAAACAATCACGAAACTATGACAACGTACATCTTATCAACTCTGCAGCATACTTGTCCTGCGATTCAGGGGTAATTCGGCCGAGGAACTCCACGTAGTCAACAGAGTGGAACTGCGCCATCTCCATAGGGTACGCTTTATGAGGTCGCTGAAACAGAGAGAACACAAGAAAAAGGGTCAGTTCAAGTCAAAGCATCCCCCGAAAACAAATGCTGCTCACAACGACCTACGGAAAGATTTCTGTTGATAGATGACATTGGAGAGAATAGGAAGGTTTTGAACCGCGAGAAGTTCCTCTCATTAAAACAAGTTCATGTGTGCAGAAGTGACAAGTTGAACATAAAACAAACTTTACAATCTCTGCCGGGCAACACTATTTAGAAAGATTATTGAGATATGAAGAAAATGGCATTGTTGAAACGGAGAATGGTCGATACGAATAGAGGACAGGATTACTGAGAGAATAGAGGCACTATTAATGAAACAGCAACGTATAGGGGAGCTACTTCCAGCACATTTCTCCTCTTATGCGACAAGTAATCATAGCAGAGAGTTTAAATACATGCTGATCTCCGAATTTGACGTATATGAACAACTTCCACACACACTTGTACACACACCCCTTGAAGTACTTTAACACGAGTTCTCAGTTGTAAGAGCACTTACGTAAATCTCCATCTTGTTGTGGAGTCCATAAGCAAGGACAAGGCTGTTAGTCATGCAGAGCCGATGGGGCTTCATGGGGTGGTTCGGTCCATAGTACACACTCCCCACGTCCCCTGCACATCACGAAATCCTCTTATCACCAAAAGCATAATCCAACACTCCCACGAAACATTATGGTAATAATAAAACAAGCTCGCAAAACCGAAACACCATTCACCTAAAACCCCTGAACGAAAAGCGACCAATAATTCACGACATCCCACAGAAGAAAATCACAGAACTAAACTCAAGACCTCGATTCGTTCAAGCACACAGACATCATATTGCTCCAATATCCGAAGGCTGAGAAACAAGCACACAAACTCCTACACTGGAACCACTTACCCTAAAACCTCTGAATGGACAAAAATTCAAAATGGAGACATGACACATAAGAAGTCCAAGACATACTTAAAAGCTCACGCCGTAAAAGGCATACCGACACTACATTGCTGCAACATCCGATACAAGGCACGTGAAACGATTACGGGACAGAACTGAAGAGTTCAGCTTCATCACAGATGGAAACCATAAACCTCCGGAAAACCACTAACATCCCTAAACCCACAAACCCCGCAAAACCCACCAAAACCACAAACCCAGAAAACCCCACCAAAATTCCACAACACCCAGAAGCTCCCAAGCTTGCAATACTCAGAACGATCCACCAAAACATCAAGAAATCCAAATCCTACGGAAGCTCACTACCGTAGAAATAGGCTCACGCCGTAAAGGCATACCGACAATATATCGCTGCTACATCCTATCCAAAGGCACGTGAAAAAAATTACGCGACCTCCTTGGACAGGACGTCAGCGTTCAGCTATATCACAGGTGGAAACCCTAAACCCACAATCCCCGCAAACCCCACCAAAACCCCAAACCCACAAAACCCCACCAAATTCCACCGCTCACAAACACTCTGAGCTCCCCAAACTCGGAACGATCCATCAACACATCACGAAATCGAAACCCTACAGAAGCTCACCATCGTAGAAATAGGAGACACGGTCTTTGGCAGGCATGTTTGGCGAGGACGAAGCGTCCGAGAATGAGAAAGTGGATGATCGCGGAGGCTGTTGTGGCGCATGCTCCTGCTCGCCGGCCCTGCAAACAGAATCCTGCAACAGTGAGGCGCACAAACTGAGCTGGTGATGGATCGCACACCGCACTGCGGGTGCCTTGATCAGAAGGTGCCTGGGATTGATGGGTGCCGGCGCTGTTGTGAGCCTTGTGGCATGGTGTGCGTGTGTGGCGCGATCATCATGGAGCGCGCGTGCGTCGTTCCCGCATCTTACAAATGCGCAATGGGAACCATTTCACGCTTTAGGGTTTGCTGACGCCGACTGCCGCTTCGTCGTCTTCTTCTTCGTCTTTTCCAGCTGCCGCTGACTGGGGTCAACTCAAAATTGGTCGCGTGATGAGGCTTTCCCATCGCCGAAATTACTGCTGCAAGCGAGGCTGCAATCATGGCCTTATTTTTTCTCTTATTTCTGAACATTATATGAATAAAGGTATGTTTGCATTTGGTGTTAGGGGTGATGTTTGCAATTTGAATTTGGTGAAGAAGTACACCAAATGGTGCAATTAGATTGCCTTAACAATTAGGTTGCCTTACCTTGCCGAGTTACCCCATGACTCATGAGTGACTCACTGCGTCCACGTAGAGGCAAATGCGTCTCTCTCAATAGATCTTTATATTAGGGTTTCGTTGGTTTAGCGCTCGTGTTGTACTGCTAATTACTTTTTAGCAACACCACCTAGGGAAGTAAATACAAAATTGTATTAAATATTGATGAAAATCACCACAGTAAAAATAAATATTTGTATAGTGTGAAATGTCGAGCAATTAGTGTGGGGCAACCTAATTGCACCATTTGGTGTAGGTCTAAATTTGTTCCTAAGACCTTCAATACAACATTCTTTAATACCAAGTGCAAAACATACTTTTGAAACTAAAGGGAAAAATTAAATGAATTTTGAAGTTCATATTTTGGAAGATGAATTGAATACTTGGGGGTGATGTATAGTCCAAATAATTTTTTATTCATCCCAAGTGATGCTTGAATCTTTCTGAATTAAACGTTTTTAAGACCAATTTGATTAAATTGAGGTAAATAATCTTTTTTTATAAAAAATTTTGCAAAAAAATATGTAAGAAAATTGAAAAAAGGCAATTTTGGACAGTAAAGGGGTTAACCACTACACTATTAATAAGTTCTTTTATTGAATTAATTATAGATTTTTGAAGTTGGAAGTAAAAAATTGCTCCAAAATTGTCCCTATCCTAAAAAATTCATACTCATATTTACCATGGGTACATTAAAACTTCCAATATGTATTCCATGTTTTAAAGGACACTTTTAGAAGAGGAGCAATTTTAGCATTCCCTGTCTTGCAATTCACCAGGTTGAAATATGACATAAATTAAGTCATTTTTGTCAAAATGTATTAAATTTCATCTTGTAATTGGTTTAGAGTGACTACATGGTCCTTTCAAAAATCTAAAGTCAAAATTGAATTTAGTCTTTGTAGTCAAATTCTAAAATCTTATTATGGTCAATTGGTAATTTTGGAGTTAACTTGCAATTTTTACCAATTGGGAATGTAGTATGCAAGCATATAGCTAGTAGTTACCAATTGGATTTGGGATTTTGTATATCCGATTAGTAGTTCAGTTTCAACTGAGTCTAGGTATTTAGATGTTTGGCATTCCAATTGAAGTTTAATTGTTCTTTGCAAGAGGTAGGAAACTCCTTCTGCCATCAGAAGTAAAACAATTGTGTTTTTGTAATTTCATTTTGGTGAAATAAAAATATATGTTTGCAATTGTGAGCTTGTGTGTGAGTGTGTGTTTGTGCTTGTATTTGCCCAATTGTGTTTGATTGAATTAATTGGAGATGAATTATGAACTATGGAGGAGCCATTGATTAGAAAGATTATGTCTAGAAGCCAATTGTAATAACCAAAATGAAGAAGGATTGATTGGAATCATTGATGTGAGAATCTATTTGTTAATAAATGTGAGAGATTGTGAGGATTTATATATGAAACCGGTTGGATAACTTTGAGTGTAGTAATTGGAGTGTACTTAATGTGAAATGAAGCAATGGAGAACTTGTAATGCACAATTTGAAAGTAGAAATAAATTAAATAAAAATGATAGACTAATTGGAAAGATTTTGGAGTAATAAAGCATATACTATTTGAGTAGCTGATTGGAAAAGAATTATTGGAAGCTTATGCTATGAAGACAAAAGGAGACAATCGGAGTTAAATAGAATTGTGAAAAAGGCAAAGAAAGATCAATTGGAGAATTTTTTTTAAATCTCATGCTAGGAATTGTGATAAATATATTCAAAACTTAGTCTATTGATGTGTTAGGAATATGTTATGGTCATTTAAATCATACAATTTAATTTAATTTTTTTAATAAAGGATTTTGATTTGAGGTAAATTGCCTCCCAAAGTTCAAGTTCATTTTCACAGGAATTTATTTTAATAGTTTAGAGAAATAAAATCCTACTTACAAGCTCTTCTTTGCTAAAAGTTTATTGTATATGGTATGAAGCAAAATTTTCTAAATCCTTCCAATAATAACTAGACTCGTAACTAGAACAACCATTTTTTAACCCCTTTAGGTCCAATACCTTTTTGACAATGAAGGTTTTCAAAGAATTATCCCACTTTGATATTACTTTTGTACATAGATGTCCTTGAATTTTTTTTGTTTTAATTACACAAAAATAAAGACTATTTTGTCTAATATGCATGGAATTAATTGTGGAAAATGTTGACTATTGGATTTTTAAATTATAACAATTTTGGATGACCAACTTTATAGCCAATAAACACAACCTTGGAGGAAGAAAAATTATAAGAAGATGAATAATATTTTTTTACCCCCTTAAAAAATACTATTAGAATCTTAGGTAAATTTAGTATTTTTTAATTGAAAGAATAAAAACTCTCTACACATTTTCAAAAAGAAGGAATAAAAAGCCACACTAACCCATTTGGATCCTACAAAAAATTTTAAAATTTATATATGCATCAATTTTTGAAATTTAATAAATGGTATTATTGACATATTGTTTGGAACATTTTCAAAAAATTTGGAATCATTCTAATTATTTTGTATTCTTAACTATAACAGATTGAATCGTGTATTTTTATTATAATAGCTAAAAATACAAATTTGAAGAAAAATTCTCTACAACTAGTTTGTTCATGCAAAGTAAAGACTAGAAATGTTCAAGAAAATGTTTTTTTTCCATCCCTACTATTCCTTTCATTGTAAAAACATTATGTTTGCTTCTTTTTTTATTAAACTACATTTCCTCAATAAATTTTTAAATACTTCTAACATTGAAATTTTGAAAATTAGAAAATGCAACAAGTATGTCAACATGTTATTCTATAAGATCCTAGTTTATAAAATATTGAGATTTAATTTATCCTACTAAGAATTTGCCATCAAAAATTTGAAGAGGACATAATGCATAGTGTGTTGTAAAAATAACCATTTAAGGACAAGTCCGCCTTTTTCATAGGTCTTCGTGAACAAAATATTTTTAGATCATTTTTCAAAGAAAGGAAAATGAGTGTAGAACTTAATAAAAGTGGTTTTGCATTTTTTGAAGCATTTTTGAAGTATTTATAAATTTCTAAAGAATTGGGGACATAGGCACCTATTTGTGACCATAGGTCTCCCAAAATTTGTTCACTTGCAACTTGTAAAGAAATGTAAGGAAATCAAAGACACTAATTGGCTCATGCAATTAAAAAAAATATTTTTTTCATTCATTCAATGCCTAAAGTGGTCCATTTAAGAATCACCTTATCTCTATTCTCTAACTAATAATAGAAGCAATTTGAAGGAGACTAGTGGATTTAGAGCATACTACCTTAGTATGAGTTTTGTACATAATTGAATAAATGTTTGAAGTGTCTCCATTTATTCTTTATTTTTATATTTATCTTTTGTTAAATCTCTAAAGTCCTATGTTTCCTTATGGAACAAATGAAAGTTTTTGCAAGTTCCTAAAATTAAATGTTTTTGACATATTCTTTTTAAAAAAAAATTTAAGATAAAAAAAAATAGATTAGCTTTTGCACAATATAAATTTTATTTCAATCAGTGCCTAAGAACAAAAGTTATATCATCTAAATTTTAAAAAAGTCAAGTTTGGGTAGGAAAAAACTTAAATTTGAAAATAATATTTCTTGTAGACTATATCTTTTCCTATATAGAAAATTTGTGATTAGTCCATTTGGAATATTGATGTGAAAGTTATGCAATATCTTATTTTTGCATAGAATTTTTAGCATCTTCTAAAGAAACTAATGTATCTAATTTGTTTTTGAGCTTCATTTTTATCAATCTTCAAGAAAAAGTTCATGGGGAGGACACTCTCACTACATTTGAGGTACCCACGTGCGGAGGAGTGATTTTTTGACCCCCTATTTACTTTTGAATAAACTATAATTTTATCTTAAAATTTTGAGCTTTGTTTAACAATGACTAAAGGTTTCTATTGACAAAAATTTCAATTCCAAATAACATAAGATATATTGTCTAGAAAGGGTTGAAAAATGAACTAAAATGGCATGTTCTCCAACTAAAATATTTATAGAGCTCACATGAAGATGACTATTGCATCAATATTCAACCAAAATAAACTTTCAATAGAAAGCTATTCTATAGAATTTCTTTTTCATTTTTCAATTTTTTTTTCTTATATAATATAGAGGTGTGAAAGTTATTTTCAGCTTTATGGTGTATCTTTTTTCTTAAAAAATTTATAACTACTTACTATTAGCATAAAAAATACCAATAATTCAAAATATAAACTTTTAAAGTAGGAAAATCTATCCATAATTTTTTTTTTAAATTTAAATTTTAAGATGTATTACATGTATTACTTTTTTCGCCGCACGCGGGTTGCTAAAACATGGACAGTGTCCTCCCCTTGAAAAAGTTTCAGAGGATTTAATTTGCTTACTAGAGCAACCTTGCCATGTGGATTAGTGTGTTTCTACTCCATCTCAAAGCTATTATTGAAAATTTTAGTTCTTTCTTCTTTAATCTTATATCTACTTCTATTTGATAATTTAAAAAAAAATGAGAATCAAGGTTTGTTTTCATGGATTTTTTTAGTTTGTAAATTTGCATTTTCAACATAAAAATTTCTAAAATAAAAAACATCAAGTGCAAAAATTTTAAATAAAGAAGATTTAAAGCTTTAAAATCTTAATAGGCAAAGAGTAATAAAAAAAATCATTTTCTTCACTTTAAATGCAAATGTCTTGTGATCTATGTGGTCAAAGTTTTTGAATTTATTCCACACATTCTTATACTACCATAGTTGTAGAATAAGGTTGGTGAAAAATAATTCAAAAAATGGATGTCAAAATTGTAGGAAAATTATTATTCAAAAAACAAATTGTAAGATGAAAAAAATATGGACAAAATATTGAATTAAAAAAAATTAGTATCTACTAAACCTTATTTTTCAAAAAAATTAAGTATTTGGCTAAGAGATGCCAATCCTACCATCTTTGTTTTTGAGTGATAAAAGTTACAAACTAAAAAACAACCTTGAAAAGGTTGTAGAAAAGGTTGTTTTTGAGTGATAAAAGTTAAAAGTTAAAGGTTGTTTTTTAGAGGTTAAAAGTTGTAATCTATTTTCACAATTTGTTATACTCTTTCCATGTTTTTTTTCTTAATTCTAGTAAGACGTAGGGGCCCAAAAGTGGTCAATGGGTGACTTTTACTTTGAGAATGAAGAATGCACCTATTGGTTCAAAAATTAGATCATTTATAGCAAAACACTTTAATGAATCATTTATGGCAAATTTGAAAAAAATTATGATTATTTGAAAAACTAGCCACATGGGCAATGTTGTTATGTAGGCAAGGCCATTGTGGGGTTTGGATCCACAACCACATAGGTGGAAAAATATAGCTCCAATTATTGTACCAAGGTTGGAGCTTTATGAATATAATAAATATTTTGTTTTTATCTATTGTTATTCACTCTATTTTCATTGATTTTCTTAATGTAAGATTATTATTTGAAATCTTATATTGGGGGGCAAATCAACAAATTTATATTGATTGATGTTTATAGGGTTGCCAAATCAATAGAGCCCCTTTAAATTTGTCATAATCAATGTAAATGCATTAATCTTTTGTTGAATAGGGCCCCCATTTTCTTGTAGTGTGGGCTTTATATTTGCTAGCCAAAGTTCAAATCCAAAGAATATTCTTTCTACCTATTTTAAGTAATCTTTATGTGCTTTTAAAGATAATAATCTCAAATTTTTATTTACACTAATTAAATCAATAGATAGCTAAATGCCATATTTAACTACTTTTAGACTTTTCAGGGAATTTTGGACTTTGTCCAACAGAAGATCTCCGGTTGTCATAGATATCTAAAATCTAAACTTGTTGTACATTTTTCAAACCACCTAGTCCAAAATCTATATCATATCTAGATTCCTAAAATATATAGAAATCAAAATCTACAACTGTCTTAGATGTCCCTTTACCAATTTTGGACTTTGCAAAGTCCAAAAGTAGTTAAATATGGCATCTAATAATATACAATGTAGTGAGTCATTTTTGGTGTTCAATTAATAAATCTTTCAATTACTTATGTTTACAAAAGAATAGATTCTACTTACTATACATAAACAAGAGGGTTGATGGGACTCAATATTTCAAAGTTTCAAACTATACATGTTAGACATCACATGGGAAAAGAAAACACAACAATATCACTTATGGATTGAAAAATTATTAATAATGTTTCATCATGAGGGTGATAAAACTGTAAAAATGATTTGAAGTCTTTCAATCTTCTTATCACATGTCAAATTTAAAATTGAGGTTACCAAAGAAAATTGAGTTTAAAGGACATAACATGCGTAACTCCAAAAAATTTACCACTTCTCAAAATCAACTCTACAATTTTTTAAATGAATTTCTAAAGTTATTTTTCTCTAAGATCTAGCTAGTGTATTTGAGGCTCATTTCCAAGAGCCCTTAGCATTGAAAAATCAAGATTTGCAATGGACATCCTTGCACAAAGTCTTGAATAGAAAAAATATAATCATTCACATCCAGAATCAGATTTTTAATGTTGAGACTAGCACAAGGAGACCCTAGGACATTACCCCTGAGGTATTATATTTCAACATGAAACCTTACTTAAAAGTCATTACTTAAAAGACAATACTACTAGGACTATACTTAAAACACCCCTTTCCCTTGTAGTTAACTTTTTGTTTTAAGAAAGTTTGAGATAAAGCTTCATGTTGAAATATAATACCCTAGGGATAACACTTTGCAGTTCTCCGTATGTAGACTTCAAAAAGAATTCATCTTGAAACAACAACTATTAAGAATAGTAACTTGCTAAGGTTTTATTTAACTTCAAATGTTTGTCCACACCAGAATTTGATGCCTACATGATCGACATCAATCACGCCTAGACACAACACATCAATCATCTTAGAGGCACAATTTTCTTCTACCGTCTAGGTAGAGTCTACAACACATCGATCATCTAGACACAACACCACAACGTCGATCGATCGACAAGCTAGACTCAATTATTATTCCATACACGAAACTGAAACCTGCCGCCAGGACTGATTGAAGCTCTGGTCAAGCCTACAATTCCACCAGAAACGAAGCTCCACGCACAGATAGCTAGAACAACAGATCGATAGAAACATGTCGATCGGCGTCCCTTAATTTCAATTTCATTTGGGACCTGGGGGAACAACGCTGAGGCTCGCTGGGTGCAGGAGGATATTGAAGCCCAGTCCGCCATCGCCATCTGCGTCAGGAATGACCACGAGCACATCGCCGTCTTGCACATGCACTACCATCTCGTGCCCCTCGCCCGTCGACTTGATCTGAATGTCCTGCTCTGGTTCAGTGAGGTTCACGGTCGTGATCACCGTCGTCAACACCTTCGCGACGTCGTCTTCGTAGTCGGCACCATCACGGGGATGATCGCCGGCTGACAGAATGACGGCGTTTACGGGTAACGTTGTTGGGTTGTAGATTGTCACCGACGCCGCTGATACAGTGACGACGAGGGCTGTCAGCGTGAGAATCACAAGAAGAGGCTTCGCCATAGTAGTGGAGCTTGTACGTGTACACTATGTATGTTGAATTCCAAACTAGTGGTGTTGAGGTGAGTGAGTTCGGAAGTTGAAAATGAAAAGAGCTGATGGGAGTGGGAGAAACCAGCTCCATTATGTAGTAGAGATGCAACGGGTATTGGGAAATTGATTGCAAAGAAAGAAATTTCAATTACAAACTTAAGGCAGATTACTATACTGAAAATGAGATGCAAGAAACTTCATTTTCTTGAATTGAAATGGCGGTTGATTTCGCGAGGTTGGCACTTCAGGGTGCTTGGTCTCAAACGTAAATCTACATAGGTCCTAGTTTATAATTTAAGCTTTGCATACATGAGGACGGCTAGGCACAAATTGAAAGCTCAAAATTGTGACAATTTATCGAATTTGACGATACTGTAATTGATTTTCTTTTCATAACTGGGACATACAGTATGTAAATTAAATTTGGCAATGTAATGGACGTTTCCTCGACGACTGACAGCAACACTCCCAACATGATCGCTGCCATACTAATTTTGTGGATCGATCGGGGGATCGATAACATCAGTAATGCTCATCATGCCACGGCTGGTGCAATTCATGCACGAAATTGTGATTGGGTATCGTCAGAATATGTTTCTGAATCTGAAGGTTAATTTTTGTTATACGGGAGCAATTCAGAGAGCCCAAATTTCAGAAAATACTATATCTAAGAGTGCTATAGATTTGGTTTTCATGACTAGGCCACCTCACGCATTCCAAAATGCCTGCTTGACTCAGATCAACCTGCTTGTAAAGTGTATTGAAGTGTAGAAAGTTAGAATTTTCAACTCTTCAAAAGGGTTTTCAGTTGCCCCTTTGAAACCTGAAACCCTAGAGCTGAATTCACAGATCTAGTTGTCCTGAAACTTCCGCATTACGCATGTGCTAAATCTGAGCCATTTCCGAGTTACATATGAGCCGTCTTATGAAAATTGGTCAAATTAACAAAATTGATGATTTTGATGGTCATTACATTATTTTCTAACATTCCAACATATTTCAGATTTCAATTCTAAATTACCTTCCTATATTGTTGGTGCTTCATTGAAATGTTGTGGAAGTATATGCTGTCTTCTAGGGGGATAGTGAGTGAATGCCAATTTTGAATTAAATCCACATGTATAATTTTTAGAACCTCCCCTCCACCCCTTGCACACTCATATTTTTGGAACTTAGCTCCCAATGCATTTGATATGGGATATTTCAGTCAAATTCTCTAATTGTATTCATATTATATACCATATTTCGTAACTATATTATGTATCCATATTTTGTATCCATTTTGAATGGCCAAGATCATCTATTTGACAGATATCAATGGCTTGGAGGGGGGGAGGGATTTTTTCTAATGCAAAATCAATGTCTCTAAATTTTTTGGGGGGGAGGGGTATAAATTGAAATCGAAAATGGAGTTTGCATCTTTTCTAGGGATAGTAGAAGTGAATATCTCTCTATTTTTTAACCAATGAAAATTCTCTACTCCACTTCAAGGATTATCCATTTCTAGTTAAATAGAAATATGCCAATAATTATTCTCGAGGGGTGCACTACAAAGAAGGTTCATGGATGAGGAGCAACCAAATTTTGGACCCCCTATATTATATCGTAAAATTTTATTTTTTTTCTAAAAAAAAAGTACGAATAGATTTTCCTACTTTGAAAGTTTATGTTCTAAATTATTGGTATATTTTCATATTAATAATAATTAGTTACAAATTTAAGAAAAAAAAAGATACACTATAAAGCTAAAAATAACTTTCACACCCCTATATTATATAAGAAAAAAAATTTGAAAAATGAAAAAAAAATTCTATAAAATAACTTTCTACTGAAAGTTTATTTTGGCTGAATATTGATACAATAGTTATCTTCATGTGATCTCTATAAATATTTTAGTTGAAAAACATGCCATTTTAGTTCATTTTTCAATCCTTTCCAAACAATATATCACATGTTATTTAGGATTGAAATTTTTGACAATAGAAACTTATAGACATTGTTAAACAAAGCTCAAAATTATAGATTGAAATTATAGTTTATTAGAAAGTAATTAAGAAAAGTAAAAATGGATAGTTAGGGTTTGGTTGCTCCTCACCCATGAACTTCCTATGTAGTGCACCCCGAGTAATTATTCCATAATTATTCAAATTTCAAACAATTATAGAATAAAAAAAATGGCAATAATGGTTGCTTATAACTCACCAAAAATTCATTCCTAAGACCCTTGCTAACACCACTCTTAGCTCCAAGTGAAACATACATGAATGGACAATAAATGTACATTGAAGTGAGACCAACTCTTTTTGTCAAAGTCAGGACATTTTACTATAACAGATGATATCAGAGTATCTACACAAATGCAAAACACAGTGCTGAGTACTATAAGTATCACTTGGGCATGCATTTCAAAATGTTCTATATAGCTTTAAGGCGTCCATTTTGTTGAATTGACGGTATTTCATTAGTTTGGCACCTTTTAAACACTTGCTTGATTCTGAAGCCTAATCCATACCTGTCCTAGATCTTAGACCATTTTGCGCCACTTCAGCAAAACAGACGTTCCAGGCACTTACTTGAAAGTATTCGTTTTCAGAGTTTTGAGCTCCTGAAAATCAGATCATGGGCGCATCAGTTGGAAATCAAGCAGTTAAATACTTGAGGACTATTCAGAAACAAGGACAAAATTCGCGTGTTGCCAGGACAGCAAGCGAGACATGCATGCACCAGGCATGCTGGCCAGGTGCGAAACAATTCAAATCGAACTGCCGTGTGGTTTGCTCATCAGCCTCAATTCCTTCGTGAGTAGTCTGTAGAACGCATGATCTCACAGCATCTAAATTGGTGAACACTGTCAGTACTGTACAAGAGGGCTTGCATCAAGGCAATGCTCAAATTGTCCCACATTTCATGTACACTGTTCACAGTATTTATGCTTGCATTCTCTTTGCATAAATACACTCAGAAACAAGCTGCTACGCTACAAGAAGCTATGTAGCTTTCATTATGCAAACTCCAAAGCTAAGACAGGGTCTATGGCTTAGCGTGCCTGCTTATCATCATAGGTTTAGCTCGTCTCGCTAAGGATTAGGGAATAGAAGTAGAAACAAGAATTGTAGAGAAGAACCTACTCAAGCTCTCTCACTTCGCTGTAGATGTAGCTTCAGTAGATGGAATTTTACCTCCTCCCCTACCGTCCACAGCCAATAAGAGGATCTCTGCCTTACAAAAGAAATTGGCCACGCCATGCATCCGGTGGCAGCTCCAACCTCAGCTAATCGGCATCCATAAGCTGATAAAAGGGAGCCCGACGCTAGGCATAATCATGCACGTTGTACAATGTGCAAGCGTAAGAAACTTGTACACATGATTAATTTCAGTTGAATTTGATCGAAACTATCATATTTTGCTCAGTAACCAAGAACGAGAGATATGCCAGAACAGCCAACCAGCAAGCACAAAGTCACAAACCCACAGTGCTCGAACTTGAATGCACACACAAATCTTACATGCTGGTTGGCATAGCAGGTTTGCTGTACGTAGGCGGACCATCCATGCTCTGGGCAAATCCAATTCAAACGCTTTGACAAATCATGCGTCCACAAAGAAGCTTGGCTCGAAAGAATATCCGACTGGATTCTCGGGGTGAAACAAAACAGCAGTTTCAGAGGAAAAACGAGGCCAAGGCAGTAATTTCAACCTCGTTTTCTGTAATATCATAAACCCGACAAACACTCTCGGTGACCACATTGACCCAGTGGCTGTTCTTGAAAATGCCCAGCTTTCCCACCTGCTTTCCCTTCACTGGCACACATGTGTATTCAACATCAGAAAAATGTCCCTTCTTTACGAACTTGTCGTTCACCTTTTTCGTCCATGTACATCCTCTTTCGCTCCCAGGGTTCAACCTGTAAATGCAATGGGTGATTTCTAATCCAAATACATCTTGGGAGAAAAGGTAGATCTCGCCGTCGCACTGTAAAACCTGCACTGTAGTAGGAAATCCCATAGGTGATGGCAAAATGATCGGGTCTAACCATGACTCTTGAGGTTTTCCAGATCCCAAACCATGACTACTTTGGGGCTATAGAGGTCCCTCGACCCTGTACCATACCAATAGCCCTCGAGATAGACTCCAGTTTGGTTATCAATTAAGTAGCCCTCCGGCAACTCCACAGCCTCCGTCCATTGATTCGATTTAGAGTCGTAAATCACTGTCTTCCTTGGATGAGTACCGCTTGCCTGGCTTCCTGTAGGCTATAGAAATTACCTGGTATCGGTTCTCAGCTACACTCACGTGCAGATTGGTAACGCAAGATTGGGATTGGACCTATGTAGATTTACGTTTGAGACCAAGCACCTTGAAGTGCCAACGTCGCGAAATCAACCGCCATTTCAATTCACGACAATGAAGTTTTCTAAATTCTTTTGGGGGAAGGGGACAAATTGAAGTCGAACAGGGTGTTTGCATCTTTTCGAGGGATAGTGGAGTGAATATCTCTCTATTTTTTAACCAATGAAAGTTCTCTACTCCACTTCAAGGATCATCCATTTCAAGTTAAATAGAAATATGCCAATAATTATTCCATTATTCAAATTTCAAACAATTATGGAATAAAAAAAATGGCAATAATGGTTGCTTATAACTCACCAAAAATTCATTCCTAAGACCCTTGCTAACACCACTCTTAGCTCCAAGCAAAACATACATGAATGGACAATAAATGTACATTGAAGTGAGACCAATTCTTTTTGTCAAAGTCAGGACATTTTACAAGAACAGATGATATCAGAGTATCTACACAAATGCAAAACACAGTGCTGAGTACTATAAGTATCACTTGGGCATGCATTTCAAAATGTTCTATATAGCTTTAAGGCGTCCATTTTGTTGAATTGGCGGTATTTCATTAGTTTGGCACCTTTTAAACACTTGCTTTGATTCTGAAACCTAAATCCATACCTATCCTAGATCTTAGACCAAATGTTCTGCGCCACTTTAGCAAAACAGACGTTCCAGGCACTTACTTAAAAGTATTCGTTTTCAGAGTTTTGAGCTCCTGAAAATCAGATCATTGGCACTTCAAATACTTGAGGACTATTAAGAAACAAGGACAAAATTGGCCTGGTGACGACAGCAAGCGAGACCTGAATGCACCAGGCATGCTGGCCAGGTGCGAAACAATTCAAATCCCACTACCATGTGGTTTGTTCATCAGCCGCAATTCCTTCGTGAGTAGTCCTTGCGCAGCTGTAGAACGCATGATCGCACAGCATCTGAATTGGTGAACACTGTCAACACTGTACTGTACAAGAGGGCTTGCATCGAGGCAATGCTCAAAATTGTCTCACATTTATTTACGCTGTTCACAGTATTTATGCTTGCATTCTCTTTGCATAAATACACTCAGAAACAAGCTGCTACGCTACAAGCTCTGTGGCTTTTATTACGCAACTCCAAAGCTAAGACAGGGTTTATAGCTTAGTGTGTCTGCTTATCATCACAGGTTGGCTCATCTCGCTAAGGATTAGGAAATATAAGTAGAAACAAGAATCGCGTAGAAGAAATGATACTCAAGCTCTCTCACTTCGCTGTACATGTAGCTTTGGAAAATTGAAGCTCCTACCCTACCGCCCACAGCCAATAGGTGGATCTCTGCTTCGGAATAGAATAAACATGCTCCAATGTCACATATGTCCATCTACATTAACTATCTAGGGGGGTCACTCTTGATAAATGTCAAGAACAAAGCTGGATAGTGTTTACAAAAGAAATTTGTCACACCAGTGGCAAATGCAACCTCAGCATAGAATGGCTATCCAGTTGCACAAAAACATAGTCATTTTAGTCATCAAGCAAGCAGGTTTTAATGTTGCCAGAATCTGAACAATTATAGTCAGTGAAAAAGGAATCACTAAGTGAAGGTTGCTAGTTGAAGAACCAAGTTCAGGAGTAGTACCGGAATGGCGGAATGCTGTCCTGTAACTGGCAACAATCGCAGTGTCACAGCCTGAGAGCCATAGCTCGGACTCTCTACTAAATATAATATCACGCTTCACTTGATTCCAGTCTTCACATCAACTTCAATATTAGGGGGCAGAAAATGTGCCAAACACAGAGTCCAGCACCAAGAAGCACGGCTACAAAACCAATGCTAATCGAGAACTACCACAAAATTTCTCTAGCAACGCATTGGACAACAGTAGTAGCTGTTGCGTTCAATCGCAGTAATAAATACATATATATATTCGCAGAACGCCAACCTTGCACAATTAAGACCTGTACAACATCCAGACGCCAGTTAATGAACGATTCCTCAATGCACAACATCGGCAGTCAAAAGTTGGTGAAAGGAGCCCGACCCGAAACATAGGCACTTACGTCGCTCAATGTGCAAGTGTAGGAAACCTGGGCAGAGGATTCGTTTCAGTTGAATCCGATCGAAACTATCACATTTTGCTCCGTAACCCAAGGAACCAGATATACGAGAACCAGTAAGCACGAACCCACATTGCTCAAACTTGAATGCACATACAGAGCTTACATGGTGGTTGGCGTAGCAGGTTTGTTGTCACCTTCATCCTCAGAAATAGGTCCCTTGGTGACGAACTTGTTCGTTCACCTTTATTGTCTCGAGGTCCTCCTTCGCTCCTAGGGGTCCACCTCTAATTCCAACATTTGGGGAGATTTCTAATACAAATACATCTTGGGAGAAAAGGTAAATCTTACACCTAAGGTACAAGCAAAGAATCTCCTCCCTGGTCTTGGTCTGGCGAAAACAAGATCCAGTATGATACTCTGCTTGTGAGCGTACTACACCAATGCTAATCGAGAACTACCACAAAATTTCTCTAGCAACGCATTGGACAACAGTAGTAGCTGTTGCGTTCAATCGCAGTAATAAATACATATATATATTCGCAGAACGCCAACCTTGCACAATTAAGACCTGTACAACATCCAGACGCCAGTTAATGAACGATTCCTCAATGCACAACATCGGCAGTCAAAAGTTGGTGAAAGGAGCCCGACCCGAGACATAGTCACGCACGTCGCTCAATGTGCAAGTGTAGGAAACCTGGGCAGAGGATTCGTTTCAGTTGAATCCGATCGAAACTATCACATTTTGCTCCGTAACCCAAGGAACCAGATATACGAGAACCAGTAAGCACGAACCCACATTGCTCAAACTTGAATGCACATACAGAGCTTACATGGTGGTTGGCGTAGCAGGTTTGTTGTCACCTTCATCCTCAGAAATAGGTCCCTTGGTGACGAACTTGTTCGTTCACCTTTATTGTCTCGAGGTCCTCCTTCGCTCCTAGGGGTCCACCTCTAATTCCAACATTTGGGGAGATTTCTAATACAAATACATCTTGGGAGAAAAGGTAAATCTTACACCTAAGGTACAAGCAAAGAATCTCCTCCCTGGTCTTGGTCTGGCGAAAACAAGATCCAGTATGATACTCTGCTTGTGAGCGTACTACACCAATGCTAATCGAGAACTACCACAAAATTTCTCTAGCAACGCATTGGACAACAGTAGTAGCTGTTGCGTTCAATCGCAGTAATAAATACATATATATATTCGCAGAACGCCAACCTTGCACAATTAAGACCTGTACAACATCCAGACGCCAGTTAATGAACGATTCCTCAATGCACAACATCGGCAGTCAAAAGTTGGTGAAAGGAGCCCGACCCGAGACATAGTCACGCACGTCGCACAATGTGCAAGTGTAGGAAACCTGGGCAGAGGATTCGTTTCAGTTGAATCCGATCGAAACTATCACATTTTGCTCCGTAACCCAAGGAACCAGATATACGAGAACCAGTAAGCACGAACCCACATTGCTCAAACTTGAATGCACATACAGAGCTTACATGGTGGTTGGCGTAGCAGGTTTGCTTCACGTAGGCTGACCAATAATGCTCTGGGCAATGCAAAGGCTTTGAAAAATTATGCGTCTACAAAGTAGCTTGGCTGGAAAGAATATCCGACAGGATTGTCGGGGTGAAAGAGAACAGCATTTGGGGAGGCGAAGGGCGGAGAACGCAGAAACTGGGATGGCGCAGTAATTTCAGCCTCCTCTTCTGTAATATCATAAACCCGACAGACACTGTCGTTGACAGCATTGAAGGAGCAGCTGTCCTTGAAAATTCCCAGCTTTGTCCCGTGCTTTCCCTTAACTGGCACACATGTGTAATCAGCACGAGAAAAATGTTCCTGCTTGAAGAACGTGTGGTTCACCTTTCTTGTCCATCTACTTCCTCCTTCGCTCTCAGGGTTCAACCTGTGAATCCGATGTGTGATTTCCTGTATAGATACATCTTGGGAGAATAGGTAGATCTCGCCGATGCATTGAAGAAGCTGCACTATAGTAGGAAATCCCATAGGTGATGGCAAATCGATCGGGTTTGACCAGTTGCGGTTTTTCTGATCAAAAACCATGACTACTTTGGGGCTATAGAGGCTCTTTGACCCTAAACCATACCAATGGTCCTGGAGATACACTCCAGTTTGGTTATCAATAAGATAGCCTTGCGGTAACTCCGCAGCCTCAGTCCATTGATTCGATTTAGAGTCGTAAATCTCTGTCTTCCTTGGATGAGTCCCACTTGCCTGGCTTCCTATAGCAATTACTTGGTATCGGTTCTCAGCTACACTCACGTGCAGATTGGTAACGCAGGGTGGCCGTGGGAATCTCATAGGAGGAAGTTCCCGCTGATTCTGCGTCAAGGGATTGTATGCAAAGTGCATCCCTGCTCCATTCGGCCCTTCTACAAACACACACAAGAGGCCCACGTGTCCAGCAACCGATTTTATGTTGTTTGAAAGCAGAGGACATGGAATTGGTGGCGTTCTTATCCAGGCTTCTGTGTCACTGCTATCATACCCCATCAGGCACAATTTGCCATCCTGCTCATAAAACACTAGAGGAGCTAGAGAATTCTGCTCAACGGGGTATCTTCTAGCACGTGTTTCAAGAAAGGAACTACTACATGAGAAACCTCCGAGGCTCTTGCAAAGACGAGAAACATTAAAAACGTCCGCGAGAGGGACAAAAGCGAAAATCTTTATCAGTAGGTCAAGGTCAAAATATAGATTGGGAGGATTATGAGGTGAAGTCACAACTCTGTCTAGTTCAGCTGGTGGATCTGCAGGTCGCATTTCAGGTTCACTGCAGGCCCTGCCCTCCAAAGAAGTGCAAATTCTCCTCCTTATGGGGGGTGGATCCTCGTCAATCTGAATTGCACTCCCTGCACGGCGGACACCCAACGATAAAAGTCGATGAGATTCCTGAAGTTCGATAAATAGATTAGGTCTAGGTCTTCCCGAAACGACGGTTAGATGTACGCAACCTTGTCGGACCAAAAGTAGTCAATCAACTACACCCAGAATTAAGAAGCATCCACCAACAATCAAGCACCTACAAACGTTAAGCACTTGGATCTTTTCAACCCATACAAATTTGAACCGGTAATCCCTTAGAAAGTCATCATTATGAGCTCGTTGAACGTAACTGTGCACAGCACTGTTGCAATGTAAGAGAAATCTTTACAAATTACAAAACATCCACGAGCTTAACGCAGGGTAGGGCAACAGTCTTCTGACACACCGTCAAATTACACAACCGACTTCCGCCCTCGTGTGTAATTTGACGGTGAGCCCTCAGGCTAATGCCCAACCTGCAGTTGAACACATTTCTACATCAATGGAGAGGCTTGCAGAAAATTACTCACCCCAGGAATCTCTATAGGAATCTCTATAGCTCGGCGCCATCTCCGCATAAACCCTCCCAAGAAAGAAAACTTCGAGTTAACTTTTACGCTAGAATTTCTTATTAGAACGAAACCGTAGACCGTTTCTTAATGTGAAGCGCTTGCGGCAAGTGATCGGCATCGCAATTTTCACCACGGAGATCCCAAATGAGTATGAGCTGCCCAGTCACAACAGATTCCCCCCACCGATCGAATTCCAACTTTCCAAGGGCCTCCAGTCCTGTCCTCTTCTGAAGAAGCTCAATCCAACAACAAACGCCAAATCGCTCCACACGTTTCTACCACTACCACTCCGCTTCCGTCCTTTGGCGTGGGCACGGGACTGAGTCGGTAATTCGCGACTCAGTCCACGTGCGAACAAGTCTGAAAGCGTCCTGTACCACCGAGGTACATTTTACTTTCTCATTGCAAACAGTGTACATTCCAAGAGGTGGATGACCACTGCGTTTCACCTTCAAAATTCATAACTAATTTCACAAAGCTCTGAAAAATATGAGACGACTTGGGTTGGATGTCAATTCCATTTTTCTTTCAAGAGAAATTTATTGAAAAATATTTCAAGAAGCCTAACCTACCAAAATTAATCATCAGCTCTTAAATAGGTGCTTTATGGACCTCCTAACTTATTCATCTATTGGACCATGACCTTTCAAGAAAATTATAACATTCTTGAGTTGCTATGAGGGGTCTCTTGGCTTCACTATGAAAAAATCTTCAAGGAAAGGTATGTTGTTAGCCTCCTAAAAAGAATTAGATCCACTATATAATACAAAAAAGTGACATTGTAGAAATGGGACCCAACTTCATTAGTCAAGAATGTTATGAGCCTCTAAATCCCCCTTTCCAATTAGGGACACTTTACATAAAGACCCAATTGTTGACCTAATTTCAAAAGCATCCAAATCAAGCAATCAGAGTGATAAGATAGTTGTTAAAATGGACCACAAATTTGGACCTACAAGCTTCAAATTGAAAATCAGAACAATTATCTTTTTCATCCAATGGTCGCTTGTTAAGGAATCACATAGTAGTGTTTTAGCACCAACAAATTGGACCTTGGTGATAGTAATTGCCTCACCATAATCCTTAAAACAATTTTTGAACTTGGATTAATAATTCACAAATTAGTGAAAAATGACAAAAAATAGTGAAGTTTTCTTCTATAAAAAATCTTGGATAAAATTGCCAAAATGTGGATTAAAATAGAATTTTGGATATGTGATATGTGCTAAAGTGATATTTTCTATTCAAGATGTGGATGAATGTTGAAATTTGGTGCACCATTATAAAATTTTATATTCCATCTTTGGCACTTCATAAAAAATGAAAAAAAACCAAGTGGCATGATTCTAGCACCATCAATTATGACATTTATTAGCATAATGGTCTAAAATCTAGGATAGGTGTGGATTTAGATTTCCGAATCAAAGCAAGTATTCTAAAAGGTGCCAAAGTAATGGAATACTGCCAATTTGATAAAAGAGATGTTATTGAGCTTTAAAACTTTTTGGAATTTTTTATCAATTAAACTCTTGAAATGGATGCCTAAGTGATAGTTAACATTGTGTTTTGCATTTATGTTGGTATATTGATATTATGATATTATCTATTCTTGTACAACATTCTTACTTTGATAGAAAATTTCATATTAGACTTCAATGTACATTTATTGTTTATTCATGTATGTTTCACTTGAAGCTAAGAGTGGTGTTAGCCAGTATCTTACAAATGAATTTAGGTCAATTATAAACAACCATTATTGCCACTTATTTGATTTATTCCATAATTTTTTGAAACTTGAATAATAGAATAATTATGCATTTTTTTTCAACTAGAAATGAATGATCCTTGAAATGGAGTAGAGCACTTTCATTGGTTCAAAAATAGGAAGATATTCAATTTTACTATACATTTCAACAGGGCACTAACAATTAATACTAATAGTAAGGTCATTCAAGCCAACATGTTGAAAATAATGTAATGAGCATCAAAATCATCAATTTTGTCAATTTGGTACAATTTGGAGCCTAAAAATTTAGTCATATATCTTGACAAAGGTCTAATTTCAGGCCATAAATTAGGACAATCACTAGGGCATAAACTAGGACAATCACCAATTCACCACCTAGTGATGATATTGGCAATGATAATTTTTATTTTATTTTATTTGTTGAATCAATTATGTGCAACATGTACTCTAATCTTTGGACAAAAGAAATGAACTTAAAAACACATTATATAGTTGTGAAATTTAAATTGAATGCATTGCCTAATTCAAGAAATATTTCAAATGCAAGGGCATTAAGTGATTAAGATGTAACAATGATCCATATTGCAACCTATACTCTCTTGACAATGACTTATGCCATCCCATGCTCTCAATTCCAAAAATAAATTCAAATATTGTGAGAATCAACATCATTTGTATGTTTGTCAAACTATTAATATTTTAAATTCTTGTAAATGTCAATTTCCTTCAATTTTTGTGTACAACAATATGAATTGATGTATACCAACATGCGAAGATATAACAAGTTCTTTAGGGATTTTAAGAAAAAACTAGCAAAAGATAAAGTAATTCCACATCATATTGAACAAAATTGAGTTTTAGACATAGCTAACTTTGAAATTGATTTTCTTTCAAATTTCAACTCATTTTTTCTTCAAATTTCCATGGTAATGTGTGATATGTTGTACAGTGGGGTACAGCTCAATTACGAATTCTTGCATTCACAGTGAAAAAAAAGTTCACTGCTACCCACTTTGACGCCCTCCCGAGGGCTGAAAAATTAATATTTTCTCACGAATTTTTTTTTACAAGATCCTCTTTATGCTAATAACATATGTGCCAAATTTCAAGTCCAAAAAATTTATACAAAAAAAGATATTCAAACATGTACCAACATGTGTTGTTCAAAAAAAAATTTCACTAATACCAACTTTGACACCCTCCCAAAAATTGAAAAAAAAAGTTTTGGCCTTGAAATTTTTGGTGTAAGATAAACTTAGTGAAACTAACTAATGTACAAAATTTCAAGTTCAAAAAAATTTCCCACAAAGAGTAGTTCAACTTCTACCAACATGTGTAGTTATGAATTTTTTTTCCATAACAACACATGCTGGTAGATTTTGAATATATCTTTTTTTAAGTAAATCTTTTGGCCTTGAAATTTCACACACATATTACCAACATAGAGGTGATCTCATGCCAAAAATTTCATGGTACATAAACAATTTTTTTGCCCTTGGGAGGGTGTCAAAGTTGGGCCATAGTGAAATTGTTTCTCATGGCTACACCTATCAATTGGTAGAAGTTGAACTACTCTTTGTGGGAAATTTTTTTGAACTTGAAATTTTGCACATTAGTTAGTTTCACTAAGTTTATCTTACACCAAAAATTTCAAGGCCAAAACTTTTTTTTTCAATTTTTGGGAGGGTGTCAAAGTTGGTATTAGTGAAATTTTTTTTTGAACAACACATGTTGGTACATGTTTGAATATCTTTTTTTGTATAAATTTTTTGGACTTGAAATTTGGCACATATGTTATTAGCATAAAGAGGATCTTGTAAAAAAAAATTCGTGAGAAAATATTAATTTTTCAGCCCTCGGGAGGGCGTCAAAGTGGGCAGCAGTGAACTTTTTTTTCACTGTGAATGCAAGAATTCGTAATTGAGCTGTACCCCACTGTACACTGCAACATACTAAACGTTACCATTCATGCTTATGGTATGGTTGTTTGAATGAAAGTGTTTCAAATTTGTTCTCTACAACGCAAGCAGGTTCCCGCCTCGACTATCACTATTGGCAGGGCTTGGTCTCGCTTCCCTCTTGGCCCCTCACACTTGGCTATGGCGCTCTCTCCTTTAATTGCCAAACTCTGCAATTCTTCTGCTTTCCCACTCTAGATGTTCCTGCCTTCGAGATTGTACGTCGTCCGAAAATCTCCTCGTGCATGATCACACCCTTATCGTTCCTGCAAACTCTCCTGCATCGTCGCTATCACAGTCGGCACCTGGGAACTTACTGTGGCTCTGAAAGGTTCATAGTACTCGTGGGATTGTGTCCAATTGTATGCGGTACGTTGCTTAGTTTGCACGGGAGTTAGGAACTGGTGGTGATGTAAACTTGTGTGCATCTCTAGGCTTAAATTTGTGGTGCGGCGACTACCATACGTCTGTGGCCACGTCGACTACCGATTGAGAGTCTTTTGTATTCAATTCGATGTGGAATTAATAAGTTTCAGTTTGGTGTCCTTGTTATTTCAATTCTTCGGGAATCAAGTGTGTTTTCAGGGCTTTCATCTGAAGAATCTCAATACCTTTGCCTCCAGCAAACTTACGAGCACCACTGGGCATGATCTGGACGATGCTTAGATCAATAGATTTGTGACTGAAGTGGGGTTGCTGATGCAGTTTGTTGCTGAGAATAACGAGAGCTTTGAATCGATCGACAGCGGATGTACGTACTTCGCTCTGATCTGCCTCGATCGAGCCCAATCAAGTTGCTCAAGGTAACTATGCACTCTTCGAATCTTCGCTATTCGCTTGAGGATGTTCTGCCTTGGCCTTCTACACATGATGACTCTCTTGGCAGTCCTAATTACATGCAAGATACTGGGGATATTTTCATTTTGTTCTATGTGAGATGTCGCTCGATCTGCTGAGGACTTCATCTTGCCATTCCGCACAGCCATTGAATTTGAATTGTTAACTCTTTCGATATGGATTGATGTGAAATATGCTTTAGCAAAGAAGTTTTTTGTGCGTACATGTAAATTCATCTACTACTACTGATCGACGACGTCCTGTTTTGACTTTGCAGTGTGGCAGGGATCGGACTTGACGTTTGAAGTCCTGCGGTCTTTTGATTCTCGGTAGGTTTTTCTATCTTGCTGAGGTTGATGCTGTAACTGGCAGTTCAGATACCAACTGTTAACCTTTGACGTTTGACTTTTTGTCACATGACCGAGGATTCTACTAGCAAGTTTGGTCTCTTTTGCGTTCTGTTGAAAATGAATTGAATGCTATCGACATCGAATCGTGTGATCTGAAACTATATAGTATATATCAATCTCCCCGTAAGTTTCTTTTCTTTTACGTAGATGGTCTTGCTAGAGGGATTGGGACATTTTGTGTTCTTTTACAAATGATGCGTGATGGGTTGAGTGCTCAAATGGTTGTTAGTATTTCTTTTGAAGTATAGATCTAAGAATCATTTGCTCTATCAAAATGTGGGAGAACGCCTACAGGGAAAGTTTCATCTGGTAGGGTGGTAGGCCGGACGTTGAGCATGGAACCACGGCATGGAACCAAGGTGAGGGTTTTCTTGATTGTACAATATCGGTATATCTGAGAAATCATTTGCCACTAAAGATTGCCGTACATGCATTCATAAAGTACATTTTGTTAAATTGGTGATATATATCCCACACACCAAAAATTGTGACATATATCTTCACAAGGTTTAATTTTAGACCACAAACTAGGACAGGTACAAATTTTGGTTCCAGGCTGCGCGGCCTCAACCGCGTCACAGTAATGGAAATTGACGTTCATGCATGTAAGCAATTTACACATTTTTCTCGTGGAGGTGGTCCAGGGAGATCTCTATGAGTTGCATAAGCCTGACCCTGGTCAACGTACACAAGTAGGGATAGTGTTCATACCTGGCCTTCAAATGAATAATGCTGACTTGATGGACAATCTTTACAAAGGCTGGACAACTTCCGGGACAACTTCTGACGAAAAGGAAGTTTGGATAAAGACATGGCTCAAGCAAAAGTATCCGAACGCGAGAATTCTCTTGTTGGCTTTCAAATCTCCGGCACCGGAAACTGGAACAGCCAAAAAGATGAGCCCACATTTATTGAGTAAGCTCTTGCTTGATCAAATGGTGTCTACCCCGGCAATTGGGCAAAATGATTACCCTGTGGTATTTGTCTGTCACAGTCTTGGAGGACTCATTGCAAAGGAGATTGTTGTGAGATGTACTTCTGATCGTGAAAACGCGAAGTATCAAAACTTGCTCCATAACTTGAAGGCAGTATTTTTCTATGCCACACCACATGGAGGTTGCCGTGACTTGGATGATTTTTGGATCACCAAGATTGCTGATTGTTTTCCTTTTGTTGAAAAGAGCTTGTTGGTGCGGTACTTGAATCCCAAGGGAAAGCACAGAACACGCATCCAGGAAGACTTTCTCAAAGCGGTTAGCAAAGATTGCAAGTTTTATGTTGTTGCTGAAGGACGGAAGTCAAATCTGGTTCCTGTAAGTGTTTCTGTCTTTGTTTGACTTACCTCTAGAGAGTAAATTATTTGGTGTTCTTTTGAAAACGGAAATGAATGTCATTTTCAGTGAGATCAATTTACTTGATGGAACACAGGGACACTCATGTTCATTCTTCTATATCAGGGTTACAAAAAGTGGATCGTACATGAAGATTCAGCAAGGCTTCCAGTTCCTCATGAATTTGTGATGCTTCTGTATGCTGATCACATGACTGTGTGCAAACCCCAAAATAAAGAGGACAGAGGCTACCTCATGTTGATCAAGTGCATCGATGAGTTGATTGGGAAATATAGAATGAGAATCACAGTTGATCTTTCTGTGGATCCAGTTGGCATCGAAGGCAAAATCGCTAAGATTTCTGAGCTACTGGAGAGCCCTGAAGTCTCGATTGTTGGCTTATTTGGAATAGCAGGTGTTGGAAAGAGTACCTTGATTAAGAGTTTTTTCAACCTCAACGCATTTGAGTACGAAAAGTCTTGCTATCTTGAACTCGTGAATATTAAAAGTGTTCAAGATGTTCAGAGGGAACTACTTCAAGGACTTTGTGGCAGGCAAGATATCCCTCAGTGTGAACGTGTGGACATGATCAAGGATTGCCTTATGACGAAGAAAGTCTTGCTAGTGATTGACGATGTGATCTCGGTAGAGTGCCTTCAGGAATTACAGGTCTTTCATGCTCTGGGGAGCCAAAGCAAAGTGGTAGTGGCTGGTCAAGATAGTGCAATTCTACAATCCTATTTGGATTCAGGCAAGGTTGTCATTGAGACCGTGAATGGGATTGAAGATAGAGAAGGCTGTGACTTGAAGTTTTTATGGAGAAGACTCCTACTTGGAGTGTTAACTTCATGCTGCTCGAGATTCTGAGGATTTCGAAGAGGAGCTTCTTGGTGAGGCCAAAAAGATTGTGCAACTTTGTAATGGTGTACTCGAGAGCCTTGAAATGGTTAGCATGTATCTTGGTTACAAGGTATACAAAGATCTTCATGAACAAAAGGAAAAATGGGCTGATGTGTATGCAACACTCCAGGGAGTTCAAGACTAGATGGCAACTTGCCTTTGACTATATATGCTTCGAGAGTTTATCGACGATAAGATTTTTTCTGGTCGATGTATTATGCCTTCGTTTGAAAAGTCGCTTGACATTAGAGAAAATCTGGACTCTTCAGAAGGCCGCTAAGGGTTGACAAGCTAGTCTAATTTTGGAGTCCCTACTGAGCTACAAAAAGTACAGAAGATCTGACAAAAACAAGAGTCATCGTGTCTAACCCCTAAAAGACCATTGTCCCTTTCGGGAGACAAATGGGATTTCAGGCATGTACCATTTTTGTTTTGATTTTTTGAAAAAAAATTTAAAGATAAAAAAATTGATTATTTTTGTGGGAATGTAATTTTTTTTTCAATTGGTGCCCAGGAACAAAAGTTATGTCCAAATAAGCTCAAAATTCAAAACAGGGGAGAGGGGGTAGCAAAACAAAATTTGCAAAAATTTGAATTTTTTTCCCCCATAGATTATATTTTTGTCTATCTGGAAAGCTTTTATTCATTCCATTTGGATTTGTTATGAGAAAGTTATGGACAGTCTTATTTTTCGGGCACTTAGAGCATCTTTCTGAAAAAAATAACTTATAGGATTCATTTCTGAATTCAATTTTTACACTTTTTCAAAAAAAAAAATTCCGCATGGTTTAGGTTTTTTGCTAGAACAATCTCACCATTGAGATCAGTGCATTTTAATTCCATATAAAAGATATTAATATTTTAGATTTTCCTTCTATCTCATACCTACTTTTACTTAACAATTTTTTTAATAATGAAAATTAAATTTTTTTGTATTTTTTTTTTTGCTAGACTTTGAACTCAATTATCTACTATAAAGATTTAAAGCTCAAAACTCTATAGTGCAAAAATTTTAAGTTTAAAATGTTAAAAGTCAAAAAATCTATTACCACAATGTGCTGAAAAACTTGTTTTTTTTACTTATTAATCGCAGATATCTTGCAATCTGTGCAGTCAAAAATTCTGAAATTTTTTCTACACATTCTCATACTAGTCAGGTGTAAGATCCTATGGTTAGATGTGCAAAAAAAATTTCAAATCTATACTTTTCTACCCTATATACTACATAATAGTACCTGTATGTTGGCTATCCACCAAGTTTCAATCAAGGCTTCTGGTAATGTCTTCGAAATGTTTTTTTGGTCCATAAGTCCTGAATAACTCCATAATTTGTTAAATCGCTGATATAGGATCTTGTACTTTATTTGTATGAGATCATGTGGTAAAAATTTCATGAAGTTTAACCATATGGATTAAAAGATATTAACATTCAAAGTTTGAGTGAAATTTTTTTTTTTTAAAGCACATACATGTTTTCAGAAATGGACCCACATTGGCTGTAATTACGTCCCCTATCAAAGCATGAACAAATAATTGGTAAATGATAAACCGCTCTTTCATCATCAAAGGAACATTGATTACCCATTTACTAACCTCTTAAGGTTCATTTTAAATTCAACTAGGGGACGGTCTGAAGAAGAGGGTTAGAATTCCAGCCACCCACCTTATTGCATTCCCTTGTTTGCATGCACTTATCACACCACCTGCCATCCATGAGTAGAAATAGGGGAATAATTTAGGAAAGAATGAAATAAATGTAATGTCAGAGTCTTATTCAATACTTCTTAGCGACCTTCTGGAGAGTCCAAATTTTCTGAAATGAAAGATTCGGTTGGATGACACACAACAATGGATGACATACATCCACATGCAACATCTGAGTACAGCGTCCAAGTACAGTATTTGACTCATGATGAAGCAGTCATTTAGAAGAAGGCGAAAAACAGGTAAGGAAAAAAGGAAAAAAAAGAAGAAAATTTGCCACATGATTGCCTTGGGTTTGAACATTGCCGCCAGAAAGCTGCAATCCTCCCTTGCATGGTCGCCAGAGTTTCTTGAGACACAGCACTCCAAATTTCAAACCTAGCACCAATTTTTCCCTGTCCCGCCTTCTATGTCGCCCAAACAACTTTCATTGCTGAACCGTTTTCGCAACACTGTTGCCAAGTGGAATTGCATTCATCGCCAAAGAACCTCTCGCATTGAATTCCCCATCGCCAGATTGCATACAAGAGCTTCCCCCATTTAGCCCTCTTCATTTCCACTTCGCCTTCTTCATTGAATCCCTGTGTACTTTGTCCCTAGTAGACTCCCCACTCTTGTTGTGTGTCTTCCTGTAGCCCTAGGTGCTTGGTTGAATGGAGACACAGCATTTGATAACACTACTTTGGTTCGTTGCAACAGAGCATTGTCCTCACGCAATGGAGTCCCGAAGCATTTGTTTCCACTACATGGGCCACTCCCTAGCACCTTTACTTTCCGACCCTATTTTTCAGTGGGTGAAAGGGTTAAAATGCCCTTCTATTCTAATTGAGCTCGTAGATAAATCAAAGCAACCATCTGTTTGTGCTTGTGATCAGTTTGTTTTAGCTTGCAATGCGTTTTTCTTAGCTTGCAATGAATTATCGATTGCAGACCGTTTGCTTTCTATTGTGTTTAGTTACAGAGTTGTGTTTTGGGGTCTAGATTTTGTCAACGACACCATGGTTTGAACAAAATTTGCCAACGGTTGTTATCAATCTGGTCATCTTGTTGTAGGAAATTGTTTAGGGTTTCTCAAGTTTTTTAAAGTCTCTCACTTCCCTGTGTGTATCCACTAGTGGTTTGCAAGAAGGGCGAGTTTGTTGCAACAATGGCTGAAGACCTTCATTCCACACCAATGGAGGTCATCAATGATGTCCACAATGTTGTAGTAGATTGGGACGATTCATGCGTGAAGCCAGTGCTCAGCTACATAAAGAGTTGACCGACATTGCAGCAACGAGGGCAAAGCGTGCCGCAAAAAGGAAGGCAAGCAAGGAAGTTGCAAAACGCCAACGGTTGTTGAAGGGCAAGGCTATTTGCCTACAAGACTCCCAAGGTTGTCGCAATGTAAGGGAGGCAATCTCGATAGCAAGGTTCTTCACGAGTTCCAGAAATTCTATGCATCCATAGCCCTTAGTTTTCGATAGCTCATCAGTAGAACAATTACCATTAAATTCGCAATGTGCCACAAACAAGGTGAACAAAGTGTCTGTAGACACTGTTCCCTTAGATTCACGGACTCCTCTTCAATCCCAGGGTAGTAGTAGTGGCGTCTCAAAGTCCTCGATAATTGGTCTTCAAGCATGTCCACAATTGTACGTTGATCTGGTGGAGATCTCCAATGGGGAGGAAGATGTGGAGTCCAACGATGACTTCCAGGAAGTGCTTCTACCAAAGAGACCGAAACCCAATTACAACCGAACTTGTCGCTTCCAAAATGAGTGGGCAGCCAAGTTGGTGTGGGCTAAGCCCATTCGGGGGAATAATGGACAATTGAATCTTGTCAAGTGCACTCTCTGTTCAACTTTCGAAAAAAACCTAAGGTCCTTGGAGCGAAGTGGGATACGTTAACCAAACATGAAGGAAGAAGAAAAACTGCTTTTGACATGCCAAAGTACAATGTCAAGGCTGGAGAGTGGTATGTTTCCCGAAGAAGTCGGCATCAAATCAATGTATGCCTTTTTGCTGCCAAGCAATCCATTACAGTCTTGCAGCAAGTGAACTTAAGCACTTCATGTTCTAAATCAAAGAAGATTGTGCAGTTGAGCACCATTTACCAAATCTTGTCTAGTGGCCGACCTATGGTGGAGTACGAAGAAAGGCAAGCTCTATATGCCTTCTTGAGTGTTCCCAATTTGCCTCAAATGCATTGGTCAGATAGTTCAGGGTGGAAAATGGCCAAGTTCATGTGCAATTAGGTCAAGGAAACGATAAAGAGAAGAAGTACTGCAGCTAGCTTTATTGTAATAACTTGCGATGAAGTAACATCCATTGACAACGGTAGTTGGCTATGTATCCATACATACATAGTAGAGAACTATGTTAGGGTTCCATATTTGATCTCCCTATAGCAGTTAGTAGACGGGGCTGCCGCAGACACCCTCACTGTAGTGATTATAAAAGCGCTAGAGATTGGTGACGATCTCATTATCGAAGAAATTTCAAGAAGGCTATTGTGCTTTGGAGTTGATGGTGTTAGCACGTTTCAAGGAACAAAGGCTAGTGTTACGACACAGATTAAGACCAAGTTTGCCCCATTTTGCATGGGGATCCATTGCATGCCCCACCGATGCAATCTAGCAGCTAAGTCTCTTTCTTCACTACCTCTCTTTGCTGTAATAGAACAGGTCATCCAAAAGACGCATGCATATTTCAGCAAGAGTCCTAAACATTTCAGCGAGTACCAAAAGCTTGCGGAGGTGATGGAGACAAAAGGCCTTAAACATTTGCTTCAAGTGACTATGCGTTGGGTATCGCTCTTGGAGCCGCTATGGAGGCTATTTGTGGACTATTGTATACTCTTGACCAAGATGAAGGCTGATGCTCCAAAGATCGATGCTGCCAAGGTAATTTATTTCTTGTCATTGTCTACGTTGTTGCCCTTGGTTTTCCAGAATTCCAGTTGATGCAGTTCTGTCAATTGTTCAAGGCAACTTTTGCTACTTTGCACTGCGCTTTCTAGAGCAAGGTGTTCTGTAATGTGACAATGAAGGAAAATTTGTGATGGTTGAATGCACCTCATTATATTGTTTTTGTAATCATCAACTCTCACCATTGAAACCCTAATCAGGTTGATGGAAATCCAAAGACACAATTAGTAACATCTGTAGCTTCAGTTTTCAGAACTTTAAGCTCTTCAGAACTTGAAATTAAATTTCCCACATTCACTCCATATTCTTTAGCCGTGATGCCGTTTTTGTTAAGTGATTGTGGTATATTAATCATCTCTGTACATTACAGTATATTTGGGGGGGGTTATGAATGCAAACCTACCTACTGATTGTGCAATTGAGAATTTGCGAGAGATTTAGGGTTTGTTTTATGGTCTCAGATAAGAACATGCAGAGCCTTGGTAGCAGAGGAGGAGTTGGTAGACTATGTCAAACTAAAACCTTTGCTTCTATTGAAATGACTTAGACTGTGAGGTTCGATAGTTGAGATTGGAATTGCTCTCGCAGATGGACATGATTTCTTTTGAAATGCTCTTGCAAATTGACATGAGAAGAATTTGGCAAACTTAGGTATTGTTTAAATAGCTTATTTTCCTACTGTTTTTTTTCCCAATGTTGTACTTGTTGTCGTGTGGCGTTGATGACAAGATTAGAAATAGTGTCCTTCACCTTTATAATACCTTGAGTAGTGATTGGGGTCCTTTCTAAGAAATATCTAACCTCTGATTGTGCTGTGTTTGGCAAAATTGCTTGAATCTTATGTTAAACCCTTATGCCCTGATTGGAATGACAACCCTCATGCCCAAGTTAGAATGACAACCCTCATGCCCAAGTTAGAGACAATTGACTTACTTGTCACGTTTGCACAGAAGCGTGACATTTATATTTGCAACTTCGTAGCTGCATTGAAGATTGTGAAGGGCCAACTTTATACATTGTATGTGGACAAGGGTACAACGTTTGCAATAGATGACTTCTGGGCTTTCAAAAGTTTACTTGACTGCTTTCATAGTCAAATTCACATGCAATGGGCGAGCAACTTGAACACAGAGTCAGCGCAATTGGTTTTCATAGCCAATGGAGAAAAGATTTGGGCAGAATATGATGATGCACCTGTTGATCATGAAATGTTAGCTTCCTTGGTGTCCACCGTCAAAATGGAGTGTGCGAGTAAAGTTATTCTGGACCTGTTCAAACAGAATGAGGGATTTCAAGATTCTTTGTTACCTTTATGCAATTGCTTCTCCTAGCTCTCCACTCTTATTGATGCGATGAATCCATAATTCTGAATAATGGATCTTCTAGTTTGTACTTTTGAAGGCTTATTTGTTATAAAAAAAAGGCATTATTGAACAACTAATTTGAACAATTAATTTTAACATATTGTAAGCAAGTAAAAATGTAGCATAGATTAATCTAAAACTTATGAGCTATGGTACCTGAAAAAAATAGTATGATATGAAATGCTGCTAAGGCACTTGTGTAAAGACACTAGTCTAGCAACTAAATTTGTAAAGACGGTAACTAACTAGATCAGGTCTGCATGTCTGTCGTCATGGGCTTTTGATCAAGGGCTTTCTTTATTAAGTATGTCTAGAAAGCCACCTCATGAATGGAGAGTTCTGCAAGCCCACATGTCTGATAGATGTTCTCAATCAATTTTCTTTAAGTGGCTTTGTCAAGTATTTTTGTGAATGATTTATCATAGATTGGCTACATCCATGCCCTTTTTATTTCAATTCATAGATTTCTTCCTAAATATTTAGTAACTTTTTCTTGTTGTATATTATGCAAGGGTAGCCAAACAATTACTCAAGGAACTGGACTCACGCTTCCCTGCTCATGGTGTTATGGATGCTTTTAGAGTGGTGTATCCTCAGTATTGGTTGCAGCTTGAGGCAAAGGAGTGCTTTCCGAAACATTTGGCCACTCTCTTGGAATACTATTGCGAGCCTAAGTTAATTGAAGTGGACAAGGTAAAACGTCTCATTGCCCCTGTTCTTGACCGCCATAGTTTAGAGACACAGCAGAGTCTATTTAAAATGGCCATGTTGAACAATTCAAAGAAACACATGGAGGCTCCCTTTGACCTAAACCCCCTGATGCATTTGTAGCATTACTTGAACTCATGTACTATTTTGAAAGTGAAGGCCTTCCGTAAGTTTTATAGATTGGCTACAGTTGCTATTGTTCAAGTCCTAGGCTCAGTGGAGGATGAGAGGTGCTTTAGTTCACTCTCTTTTCTGAGGAACAAGCTACGAAATTCTTTAGATACACATTTAGAGTGTGTGGTGGGAATGTATTTCCAGAAACTCTTTACTTTAGAGACGTTCCCATATAATGAAGCATATCAAAAGTGGGCAGATGGAACAGTCCGGAGATATGGCCTTTAAGATGAGTTTGTATGTTATGTGACAACTTGTACCTTGCCTATTTTGTTCCAATTATTGTAGCAAGTGGTGTCTGTTTTCAACCAAACTAAACCAAGATGTAGCCTATTTTTCATTGTCAAAAATCTCTTAAGAGCCAAAATGCATCAATTAATTTTAACAATTTTGCCTTTTCAACGTTTTCAGAAATCTCCATGGTGCCAAAATGTGTCACCAATTTCAATCAAATATTGCCAGATATAGATTCTAAAGAATTCAATGTCGCCACCTAGATTCATGGAAAAAATATTAACTTTCGCCACTTGGGCAATAGTCTGACTTTGAAATGTAGCCAGTCTGCTTCCTTTGAAAAACCAAAAAAAAGGGCTGGTTAAGATATGTTAAGGAATAATATACACTTGACTTATTAAGGAATAATATACCATAGTTCGGGAAACTTTTTGAGTTTTACCGGCTAATTTCCTTCAATTCTCATATTGAACCGGTTTTTCCAGAATTGAGTCCGGTTATTTTCTCTGTTTTTTACTCAAAATAGAAATTTTATAGATTTTTGCACCGGTTTTTTGCCGATGTTTTCAAATTGCAACCGGTTTTTTTCCCAATTCCTCCGGCTAACTTTGAACTAGCCGCCGGTTTTTTCCGAACATTGTAATATACACTTGACTTGTTGAGACAAGTATCTCTGCTGTTTGGTTGTGAAGTCTGCTTTTGGTACTGTAGATCCAACAAGTTATGGGCCCTCAAGGTTGAATACTCGAGGCTTTCTCCAGTGGCTGGGGATAAATATGGTCTACAATGGGAAGCCTGACCCTGATATGTGAGAGCAATGCAACTCTGTCAGTAGCTTTGCCAAGTATTCCACCGGATTGCATTGCCAAGTGACGTGCAACCCATTAATAAATATGGGAAAAACTCTTGCCCCATGGAAAGTCGGCATTATCTTCTACTGTACCATTTGGATGAGCTCGTTTCAGAAAATCCAGGAATCTCTCTGGCTCCAGCAAGATTGTGAGGACAAACCAGGAATATGAAAAACTCTTATTTGGTCCAATGAGTGGGATTTCCATCCAAGGCCTGAGGTCTTGTAGGTTTTACTACACTATTGAAAATGAGAGTACTGCACCTGTGAGTTTTCTGAAGACTACTGTAGTCAGAAAGGAATTTTGTTGTTATATTTTTCTCCCTGAAAATATTATCACTCAATCAAACCTTAGAATCCTTTGCACCGTAACTATGCTTTCTTTTTACCATTGGTTGTGCTTGAAAAAGTATTATTTTTTGAGTTTCAGGGATGGTCCACATGTCTTCTACAAGTCTAAATATTTTCAATCAAAGCTTTTCGCAATGATTTGAAATTATCATGAATTCTTGGATTAATTTGCAGATATTTTGGTTATGATTGGAAACTTATTGTGGATTCTTTGAATTACAAGAGAAGGAAATTAATACCAATTACCAATTTTGCTCAAATTTTTTGAAATTTTCACAAGTGTATATTCTAGAAAAAAATTATAAATGATTTGTATCTTATTATACTTAGAAAATATGTTGGAAGTGGGATTAGGCCTAAATATCTAATTGTAATAAAATATTCAATTTTAGGAGCTTTTTCAAAATTTTAAGTTGGAGGAGAAACTAGATATTAACATCTTCAGTTCATTAATGGGGTCAAATTCAAAAAGATCGCTCAATAAGTGATAGTTAGATTTTATGTGAAAAATAAGAATTGTTAGAATAGAAAGAAAAAAATAAGGTTAATCTCTATAGGATGTAGTCCCCCTATGACCAAGGTAGTCACCAAAATGCTTATACCAATAGGTGCATTCTTTATTTCTACAATGAACAATGAAGTCATCCATTGGCTACTTTTCAGCCTCAATTACATTTAAGGGTTAAAATCAATTTGAAAAAACGGTATGAATGAAACTTTTGTTGGGAATGGATCAACTATCTAAGCTTTATGGACCTAAATGATGAATTCTATTGTTGGTGCCTCTCTTAGGAATTATTATACTCTCTAAAGAACCAACATGTTTCTTCTCCAAGAAGTTTTGTCAAGGTCATTTAGCCTCCTATTATAGTAGGTGGACTATGGTAGTAAGCCCCTTACCTTTGCCTAGGTTTGAATTCATGAACACCTCGTAGAGTGCCAAGGCTAAAGCCACTAAGCCAAGACCGTATGTGCCTAATTGCTAAAATATACTAAATAACACATTTTTTGTCATTCATAGATTAATTATCCTCTTAGTACATTGTCTAGTTTGGCTCCACTTCAAGAAATCCCCTTCAAAAGAATCGGAGAATATGTTGAAATGTAAGTTTTGAATGATATGTATTATAATGGTACAATCATTACTCGCCTTAAAGATGGTAGAAAATTATTTTGTCTTCATCCAATTTTATCAAATTCTATTGATAATCGAATCGCTTGATCCAAAGATTATTCCAAAATGGATCTAGATTTAAAGAGCTCAAAGTATATCCAGATGTTATTTGAACCTTGTCTCTCATAAACAAAAATCAAATACTTGAGGACTATTCAGAAACAAGGATAAAATTCATGTGTTGAGGACAGCAAGAGAGACATGCATGCACCAGGCATGCTGGCCAGGTGCGAAACAATTCAAATCGAACTGCCGTGTGGTTTGCTCATCAGCCTCAATTCCTTCGTGAGTAGTCTGTAGAACGCATGATCTCACAGCATCTAAATTCGTGAACACTGTCAGTATTGTACAGTGGGGTACAGCTCAATTACGAATTCTTGCATTCACAGTGAAAAAAAAGTTCACTGCTACCCACTTTGACGCCCTCCCGAGGGCTGAAAAATTAATATTTTCTCACGAATTTTTTTTTACAAGATCCTCTTTATGCTAATAACATATGTGCCAAATTTCAAGTCCAAAAAATTTATACAAAAAAAGATATTCAAACATGTACCAACATGTGTTGTTCAAAAAAAAATTTCACTAATACCAACTTTGACACCCTCCCAAAAATTGAAAAAAAAAGTTTTGGCCTTGAAATTTTTGGTGTAAGATAAACTTAGTGAAACTAACTTATGTACAAAATTTCAAGTTCAAAAAAATTTCCCACAAAGAGTAGTTCAACTTCTACCAACATGTGTAGTTATGAATTTTTTTTCCATAACAACACATGCTGGTAGATTTTGAATATATCTTTTTTTAAGTAAATCTTTTGGCCTTGAAATTTCACACACATATTACCAACATAGAGGTGATCTCATGCCAAAAATTTCATGGTACATAAACAATTTTTTTGCCCTTGGGAGGGTGTCAAAGTTGGGCCATAGTGAAATTGTTTCTCATGGCTACACCTATCAATCGGTAGAAGTTGAACTACTCTTTGTGGGAAATTTTTTTGAACTTGAAATTTTGCACATTAGTTAGTTTCACTAAGTTTATCTTACACCAAAAATTTCAAGGCCAAAACTTTTTTTTTCAATTTTTGGAAGGGTGTCAAAGTTGGTATTAGTGAAATTTTTTTTTGAACAACACATGTTGGTACATGTTTGAATATCTTTTTTTGTATAAATTTTTTGGACTTGAAATTTGGCACATATGTTATTAGCATAAAGAGGATCTTGTAAAAAAAAATTCGTGAGAAAATATTAATTTTTCAGCCCTCGGGAGGGCGTCAAAGTGGGCAGCAGTGAACTTTTTTTTCACTGTGAATGCAAGAATTCGTAATTGAGCTGTACCCCACTGTACAAGAGGGCTTGCATCAAGGCAATGCTCAAATTGTCCCACATTTCATTTACACTGTTCACAGTATTTATGCTTGCATTCTCTTTGCATAAATACACTCAGAAACAAGCTGCTACGCTACAAGAAGCTATGTAGCTTTCATTATGCAAACTCCAAAGCTAAGACAGGGTCTATGGCTTAGCGTGCCTGCTTATCATCATAGGTTTAGCTCGTCTCGCTAAGGATTAGGGAATAGAAGCAGAAACAAGAATTGTAGAGAAGAACCTACTCAAGCTCTCTCACTTCGCTGTAGATGTAGCTTCAGTAGATGGAATATTACCTCCTCCCCTACCGTCCACAGCCAATAAGAGGATCTCTGCCTTACAAAAGAAATTGGCCACGCCATGCATCCGGTGGCAGCTCCAACCTCAGTTAATCGGCATCCATAAGCTGATAAAAGGGAGCCCGACGCTAGGCATAATCATGCACGTTGTACAATGTGCAAGCGTAAGAAACTTGTACACATGATTAATTTCAGTTGAATTTGATCGAAACTATCATATTTTGCTCAGTAACCAAGAACGAGAGATATGCCAGAACAGCCAACCAGCAAGCACAAAGTCACAAACCCACAGTGCTCGAACTTGAATGCACACACAAATCTTACATGCTGGTTGGCATAGCAGGTTTGCTGTACGTAGGCGGACCATCCATGCTCTGGGCAAATCCAATTCAAACGCTTTGACAAATCATGCATCCACAAAGAAGCTTGGCTCGAAAGAATATCCGACTGGATTCTCGGGGTGAAACAAAACAGAATCTTCAGAGGAAAAACGAGGCCAAGGCAGTAATTCAGATGCGGCAGTAATTTCAACCTCGTCTTCTGTAATATCATAAACCCGACAAACACTCTCGGTGACCACATTGACCCAGTGGCTGTTCTTGAAAATGCCCAGCTTTCCCACCTGCTTTCCCTTCACTGGCACACATGTGTATTCAACATCAGAAAAATTTCCCTTCTTTGCGAACTTGTCGTTCACCTTTTTCGTCCATGTACATCCTCTTTAGCTCCCAGGGTTCAACCTGTAAATGCAATGGGTGATTTCTAATCCAAATACATCTTGGGAGAAAAGGTAGATCTCGCCGTCGCACTGTAAAACCTGCACTGTAGTAGGAAATCCCACAGGTGATGGCAAAACGATCGGGTCTAACCATGACTCTTGAGGTTTTCCAGATCCCAAACCATGACTACTTTGGGGCTATAGAGGTCCCTCGACCCTGTACCATACCAATAGCCCTCGAGATAGACTCCAGTTTGGTTATCAATTAAGTAGCCCTCCGGCAACTCCACAGCCTCCGTCCATTGATTCGATTTAGAGTCGTAAATCACTGTCTTCCTTGGATGAGTACCGCTTGCCTGGCTTCCTGTAGGCTATAGAAATTACCTGGTATCGGTTCTCAGCTACACTTACGTGCAGATTGTTGATTACGCAAAGTGGTCGTGGGAATCGCATAGGAGGAAGCTCCCGCTGATTCTGAGTCAAGGGATTGTATGCAAAGTGCATCCCTCCTCCATTTGACCCTTTTACAAACACACACAAGAGGCCCACGTGTCCAGCAACCGATTTTATGTTGTTTGAAAATAGAGGACATGGAAATGGAGACGATCTTATCCAACTGTTTGTGTCACTTTCATAAGCATCATATCTACTCCCTGCGCGGCGGACACCTAAAGATAAACGACGATCAGATTCCTAAAGATCAGTAAAATAGATTAGGTCTAGGACTTCCCGAATCGAGGGTTAGATGTACGCAACCTTGTCGCTCCAGAAGTACTCAACCAACTTCACCCAGAATTAAGAAGCATCCACCAACAGTCAAGCACCTACAAACGTTAAGCACTTGGATCTTTTCAGCCCATACAAATTTGAACCGGTAATCCCTTAGAAAGTCATCATTATGAGCTCGTTGAACGTAACTGTGCACAGCACTGTTGCAATGTAAGAGGAATCTTTACAAATTACGAAAGAGTAGGACAACAGTCTTCTGACACACCGTCAAGTCAAATTACACAACCGACCTCCGCCCTCGTGTGTAATTTGACGGTGAGCCCTCAGGCTAATGCCCAACCTGCAGTTGAACACATTTCTACATCAATGGAGAGGCTTGCAGAAAATTACTCACCCCAGGAATCTTTATAACACGGCGCCATCTCCGCATAAACCCTCTCAAGAAAGAAAACTTGGAGTTAACTTTTACGCTATAATTTCTTACCGTAGACCGTTTCTTAATGTGAAGCGCGTGCGGCAAGTGATCGGCATCGCAATTTTCACAACGGAGATCCCAAATGAGTATGAGCTGCCCCCAGTCACAACAGATTCCCCCCCCCCGATCGAATTCCAAGGGCCTCCAGTCCTCTTCTGAAGAAGCTCAATCCAACAACAAACGCCAAATCGCTCCGCATATTTCTACAACAAACACTCCGCTTCCGTCCACGTGCGGACAAGATCATGATCGATTTGCCGGGGTCAGTATGTCACAACCCACTCTCTTCTGCTTTGGAATCCCTAAATGCCCAAGGCACTAAATTTTGGTGTCGACAATACTCTGAAGTTAAATAAACCCTAACCAAATTACTATTTTTAGTAGATTATATTTTTTTTAATTTTTTTTGGAAGTCTAGTTTTAGCATCAAAAGTTCGATTTTGAAAATGATTGATTATGATTTTTCTATTCAATATTTTGTACAAGGATGTTCATTGCAATCTTGACTTTGTAGTGTTGAGGACTCTTGGAAATGAGCTTCAAATATACTAGATCTTGGAGAAAAGATCACATTAAAAATCTATTTGAAAAAATTATAAAGTAGATTTTGAGAAGCAATAAATTTCTTTCAAGGGAAATTTACTAAAAAGTATTTCAAAAAGCTCAACCTCCCCAAATCAATCATTAGCTCTTAAATGGGCACTTTATGGACTTCCTAGCTTATACATATATTGGACCATGACTTTCAGAAAATTATAACATTTTTGAGGAGCTATGAGGGTTCCTATGGCTGCACTATGAAAAAATCTTCGAGGATAGGTACATTGTGAGCCTCTAAGAAAGAATTATACCCTCTATAACATGAAAAAGTGGCATTGTAGACATGGGACCCTAGCTTCATTAGTCAAGAATGTTATGGGCCTTTAAATCTCCCTTTTCACTTAGGCACACTTTACATAAAGCCCTAATTGTTGACCCAATTTCAAAAGCATCCAAATCAAGCACTAGCAATGATAAGATAATTGTTAAAATGGGCCACAAATTTGGACCTACAAGCTTCAAATTGAAAATCAAAACAATTCTCTTTTTCATTCAATGGTTGCTTGTCAAGGGCTCATATGGTGGTATTTTGGCACCAACAAATTGGACCCTCATGCCTTACCATGATCCTTGACCCAATTTTTGAACTTGGGACTAATTTTAAATTGTATATGGGACCAACTTCAAATGGAGCTAACTTCAAATGGGACTGACGCTCTAATATAAAGTAGACCTTAGAGAAGCCCTTGCTTGTCTCAAAAATAAATGGCTCACATCAAAGGTTGAGGGAAGGAACGTCAAAATTGTTTAGCAGGCACATGAGTTGAAGAACTTTTATAGGTTCTAATAAAAACAACAAGAGGGCTACAACACGATACTATAGTCAGTGAAAACAAGTAAGTTAGATGATGGGGCAATCCTATGATAGAACCACCCATAGTTGATCACTTAAACAATTCCGCGCATGTTTAGGAGCAAAGTAAGACATTTTCTGCCATGTAGGAAGATAAAAATTGCAGGGATTGCAATTTTTTATGCCTCAAATTGAAATTATTATGAATTTTGGAAGCCAAAGAGTTGACCAACACCCATATCCAATGTATAGACTTTTCCAATTTTGATCATTCAAAAACTATTTTCTTACTCACTACTTCCTACTTTCTCTCTCACTACTTTGGGATATGTGTCATGATCTTATTAGTCCCAACCTTGGAAAAGAAAAAATAAAACCATTCCAAACTTTGGTTGGAAATCTGTTCCTACCTTGACTAGAAATAGATGCACCCTGAAAATTGGGTATCGATCATTGGTTGGGAATGGGTGATTCTACCATAAATGACTTCTACCAATGATATTGATTATTGAGAGTTGACTTGGTTAACAAACAAATCTAAATAAAAGCCAAAGAAAAAGTAGAATAACCCCTAAACGACCAAACTACATTTTATGGCAATATAGTGATTTTGAGCAATTCACTACAAATGGAATTTTTATTTCTATATTTTGAAATTTTCACACAACATGTGCCCAAGGAATAGCTTAAAGGCCCAAATATTTTCATAACTTTTGACTAGAGGGTTAAAAATTTATTGTATAATATATAATTTTCATTACTTAGTGGGTAGCTTGGGTAGCAAAAAGAATTTTTTTGAAAATAACTTTTTAAAATAATAAAAATTTAAAATTGGTTTTTTAGATTTCATAAATAAATGGTTAACAATTTAGTATTTTGAATCATTCTCTACTTCTTTCTATTTACTTTTTTTTCAAAAAAATTCAAGCATGTAGCCAACTTACCTTGAAGAGTGAATTCAAAGAGTTACAACCATTTTGGACATATTTTCATAATGATTTGACCTTGTGAAGTGCAATTGCCTGATTAATTGCAGGGGTACAAAAAGGATTTTTGTCACTTTACATGCTAATATCTTGCAATCTACATGGTGGAAATTTCTGAAATTTTTTCTACATCTTCTCAAATAGGGTACAAGATCCTACAGTTACATGTGTCTAAAAATGTTATTTTTTTCTAACATTTAATACTTATATTAGAAATGCAATTTTGATGAAACATAGTAAAAATCTTGAGGGGATGAATATTGTTCACAAGCCATTGGAAACAACCTCAAATTTGGCAAGGCTACATCTAGTTGGATTACACTAGTTGGATTGCAAGAGGTAGAGATCTATTTTTGCCTCTTGGACTATGATTCAAGCTCTCTTTAACACAACTGCAAAATGCAATGATTGTCTATAAATATGTAAGGAATTTTATTGACCCGTAAAGGATTAAGGCCTATTCTTTTTCCTCCAAAAAACACTCATAACTTCCATTTCTAATGCAAAGAGAATTTTTTTTAAATGGTATCTTTTACAAATATGATCATAATATCTAGAAGTAGACTAATATGGAAATGTGTAATAAAAAATTTTAGACACTTTGACGGCATAGATTGCAAAATAAATGTGTTTAAAGTAAAGAAATCATATTTTTGGCACCATAGCAAACTAGTTTATGAATCTTTGAATCTTATTTTTAATTATATATATATATATATATATATATATATATATATATATATATATATATATATATATATATATATATATGATGATGAAGAATTGAGTTGAGGATATAGATAATATAAAAGTTAAAAACATAGTTCTAAGATGGAATTAAAACACATTAATCCCAATGGTGAGATTGTTCTAATAATTAAAGTTATGCCTATGAAAATTGAATTCTAAAACAAATTCAACATATTATTTTTTTTAAAAGAAGCTTTAATTGCTTGCAAAACAAGATGCTCCATAACTTTCACATCACAAATCCAAATGGAATGAATAAAAACTCTTTGTGTAGACAAAAATGCAATCTATGAGAAAAAAAAAATTCAAATTTTATTTCAAATTTTTGGAGAATATTTTTTTAGCCCACCTAGTTCACTTTTGGGCTTATTGTAGAATAGCTTTTGCTCCCATACACCAATTGAAATAAAAATTTATTCCCTAGAAGCTAATCATTTTTTCTATGTTATGAAAAGTTTCAAAAGATTTCACCAAAAAACTAAGCTCATACACCCCTGCAAAAAATCCTTTTGGTCCCTTAAAGAGATCAAGCCTTAATCCTTTAATACTTAACTTCTATGTTGATGGCTCTAATGTTTCTCACTACTTCATTCCATAGCAAATGACTTGAACTTTTCATTCTCTTCATGCAACCTGTGTTGACATGTCACTGAAGTTGTGCTCAATTGCAAGGGAAGTCAAGAATATTAATCTTTGATGTCATGGTATAACATACCAATGTTTTTGTCACAATGCACAACTTTTCATTATTTTAAAGTGCAATGTGAAAATTGAATTTGGGATAAAAGGATGTTTTTTTATTTCAACTGGGTCTACGCAAGGTACATAAGTATAAAAGGAAAAAAATTTAATCTCTCCATGGTTGAGATGAAAAACTTTACACTAATAGTGTGCTTTGTTATAATATTCTATACATACTAAATATAGAAAGTTCATTGATAACTATGAGATCATTTTCACTTTTTTTAACATGAGTCTTTACAATTAAGCAATTTACAATCATTATTTAGGTACCATTCAATGAGTTGTGGCTTCTTAAGTGCTAATGATAGGTATACCACATATCCACACTAGGTTTTAATGCTCAAATTTTGTGCATCCTTTAAACCCAATAATTGCATTCTAAGTAAGAAAAGAGTGTAACCTTTTTTGGTCAAATGAATGATGATTTGGAGAGTATTTGCCTTACAAGAAGAAAGTATTGTGTTGGTGTAAAAATACTAAAATTCATCAGTGGAATTGTTACTTAGATTTTGAACCTTGAAGCAATAGATACCCTTTCCAAAAGGTAAATCCCACCAAATTATGTCAAATGATATTGGTAAAAAAATATTACACTTGATATTATATGTCAAAAGTAGACTCTTTCGTACAATTGGGCAAATAAACAATAATAAACTACTAGAGTTTCAAGTAGGAATTTCAAGAAAAAAATAACTAATAATATATTGAACTTTTAACAACATTTTAATTTCAATCTTTGATTGAGCTTGATTGTAAAGATGTCAATCTATTGAGACTAGAAGATCTAACCACTATGTACATGACCAATCTATATTGTTTTTTTTCTATCTTTGAAGAACATCAAAAGAAATATGTATTATAATCCAATTCAATATTTCTTGTGAGTGTTGAAATTAAAAAAAAAGTGAGAAAGTTGGTAGTTTGGGGAGATTAAACCATACACACTACAAGTTGAATAGTGAAAGAGGGAATGTGCTTGCTTGCTCAATTTGCACATATTTGCTAAACTAATTTTAGTCAAGTAGTTACTAATAATATGCTTTATCCACCCTTTGGCTAAGTTTTTCTAACACAACATTATATACATTGCATGCACAAAAATGTCTTTTAAAGTTCAAATATTTATGAGAGATTATTCAACAAAGTAGGGTTATTAGACTAATGTTGCAAATTTAGTTTTTGGTGGGATTGTAACACATTGTTGTCCATGTCCGTTGTTTCTTGTACTAGACCAAATTTAGAATCAAATGGACACAAGTTGTAAAATATTTCATGGTAGTTATAATCCTATGTATAAGAAATTTAGATAAAGGTTCTTTTGTTTTTAAGACTTAGGAAAATCAAAACCATGTAAATGATTGAATTCAATGGTCAAAAAACTATGGGATAATGAAATTTGGTTTTACAAATCCATATCCACATCCATATTAGTATTAGAACACTTGCACATATTTATATTGTAATTTACATCATACATCACATCCATATTTATATGCATAAAACATGGACACTACTTGGTTCACTCTTTGGAGGTGATAGTTATCTTACATGATTTTGGCACTTTGATTCCATTATAATTTTATATTTTATAAGGTCCAAATGTGTACATTAGCAACAATTTTAATGAAGAGTGTACCTGAAAATTATCTATTATATATAGAGCTTTTGATTTCATTATTAATAGTTAATGGCACTTGTGTTTCATCATCGATTCCTAAAATTATTTAATAGTATTTCATATTTTTAGATTACACTAGCAGTTGGCGCTTGCTATGCTACGCATTCACCATTAAAATTACATAAGAATTTTTATGTATTAGATAGAATGCAAAGCAAGAATTTCAATAAATCTTCAGATAAAAATGACTAAAATCTTATATAATTTTTTAAATAAATAAGCATATATTGAATCAAACAATAGAAATTTAATGAATGATGAATGAAATACATGCAATGATGAATATAGTAAAACATACATATACATTAGAATGCATTAGAAATTTGACTCAATTGTTACAAACAATGACAACCCAAATAGAAGAATTTAAAAGAAAAACTTATAAATCTCAAAAGCTTTGTAAACAATTTATTTGTTATGAAATTCAAAATCGGTTCAATCTAATAAATTTCTCAAATCATTTGGTAGTGGCAATAGGAAATTGAAATCAGAAGCTCAAAGCTTAAAAAAGTACAAAATCATAGAAATACAAAAGAAGTATAAAGCCAAGAAATGCAATGGAATTGCTACCTTTATAATATCACCATATTCATCCTCTTTAATATCACCTCAATTGCAACAACTATATTATTTTTATAATATCACCTCAGTTGCAACAACTATATTATTTTTATAATATCACCTTTTGTAAAAAGTGATATTATAGAAGTGATTGTGAATTGCTACTCTATTTCTGTAATATCACATTGTGTGAAAATACAATTTCTATGTATGCATGATTGAAAATATTTTTTACAAAATATTTAAAATAATTATTTTAAAGACTTATTGAAATCATTATCATGCATTCTATTCAAATATATCAAAATTTTAGTAATATGTGATACAATGAGCGTAGCATAGTAAGCATGAGCCCCTAGTATTAATGGTAGCATTTGTGATATTACAGAGGGAGTTATGATTTTAGTAGTATAACTAGCAATTGGCGCTTGCTATGCTATGCATTCATCATTAGAATTTTATAAGAATTTTTATATATTAGATAGAATGCAGAACAAAAATTTCAATAAATCTTCAAATAAAAATGACTAAAATCTTTGTATAATTTTTTTATAAGTAAGCATATATTGAAATGTACAATAGAAATTTATTGAATGATGAATGAAACATATGCAATGGTAAATATTATAAAAGATACACATACATTAAAATGCATTAAAATTTGACTCCATTGTTATAAAAAATGGCAATCCAAATTGAAGAATTGAAAAGAAAAACTTATAAATCTCAAAAACTTTGTGAACAACTTAATTGTTGTGGAATCCAAAATTGCTTCAATTGAATAAATTTCTCAAAATCATTTGGTAGTAGCAATAGAAAATTGAAATCAGAAGCTCAAAGCTCACAAAAGCAGAAAATTATAGAAATGCAAAAGAAGTATAAAAGCCAAGAAAAGCAATGGAATTGTTACCTTTATAATATCATCCTATTGATCCTCTTCAATATCACCTCAATTGCAACGACTATAATATTTCTATAATATCACCCTTTGTAAAAAGTGATATTATAGAGGTGATTGTGAACTGCTACTCTATTTCTGTAATGTCACATTGTGTGAAAATATAATTTCTATGTATGCGTGATTGAAAATATTTTTACAAAATAATTAAAATAATTATTTTAAAGACTTATCAAAATCATTATCATGCATTCTATTCAAATATATCAAAATTTTACTAATATGTGGTATAATGAATGCGTAGCATAGCAAGCACGAGCCCCTAGTATTAATGGTAGCATTTGTGATATTATAGAGGGAATTATGATTTTAGTAGTATGATAATATATATTATTAGATGTTTTTTTGGGCCTTTGGAAGCCCATGAGTTCTTGGGTTGTATGAAACGTAGGAACAATGCCACATTTGCAGTTTGATATAATTAAAAGATTACCAAGTCAAATAATAATATTTAATTAATATTTTTATATTAAAAAAATCTAATCTCATTTTTAGAAATATTTTATGAATTTTTAATTATTTATTATTATTTTATAATCTAACTATATTGTTGTAGTTTACAACAAAGAGAACAAACCCAAATCAATCTTTTAGAGGCCTAAAAAACATCTAATGTCAATTACACATCATACTCTTGTAATGTTATAAATAACATTAGAAATATATAACATTTACTAATTTTAAGACTTTGAATTCTCTTAATTTCAATTCTTTACACTATAGATCATACCTATCCAATTAGACAAAGAGTTATATAAACTATGGTAAAAGCACCCAATCCTATCCATGTACCCAATTCCGTCACAATGTACCAAGGGTGAACAATTTCATACTAAGAGTGTACTCTGTCGGTACATCATGATGGAATTGAATACAAGGACGGAATTGGGTGTTTTTACTTTAGCATTTTTTAATAAAATTTGAAATCAAAAATCGAATATTCTTTCTAAAATTGATTGTGGATTAAGTGTTTGTAATTTTTACAAGACTTTTTTTTAATCTCAAATGCTAAGTTTGAATTATGGTGACTTTTTAGAATTTTTATCTTACATATTTATTCATGCTATTTTTTCTCGTATTTTTGACAAGTCGTTTTGAAATTAGAAAGTTAGTTTTTGAAGTCAAACACAATTAAATCCTTTGAACTATTGAAGATTTTGAAAGAAAAGTTGTAAAAATCTAAACCATACAAACATAAGAGAACTAGCACAAAAATCTACAAATATTTAAATGGATGAATAAACAAAGAGTCTATCTACTCAAGACATAATTGTGTTCATCCATTATTTTAAATTTGATTATTTGATCTTTTAGAAGTAAAGGTGTCATTGCCTTACGTCCTCCTATTCAATAGTTCTCACACTTGATAATGTTGGACAACAAAGACATTCTAAAATCTCCTCCTTATTAATTGATTGCATTTGGGAATCCTCTTATTGGATGACTACATTTGATTAAGAGTAGATATACTTAGAGTAGCAATCAATGATTTTCTATTTGAAACTTTACAAAAGCTAATAAATTGGATAACAAAACATTTGAAATGAAAAAAAAACACCTTGGAATGGATAAAAAAACTCAAAATAGACAAAACATTTGATGATAAGATGACAATGTTTTAGTCAAAATTTAGCATATTTAAAAATAGCAAGTGTCATTGATCAATTCGTTAGCAAAAATAAAGGCCATTGAGGTAAGAGGTCTACAAAGACTTTCCTAATAGAGAAGTACATTTTTGAGTTTTGAATATTATAATTTCTTGTTAGGTTGAACATTCTTCTCTGAATAATTAATGAAAGTTGTTAAATGTGAATTTGAAAATGACTAAAAATAGAAATATATATTTTTATATATAGTTTCTTTAAAAAAAAAATCTCAATACTTTGACATCTATTTTAACCTTGAGAGTTTTAAAGGAATTTTTTGTCAATTCAAAAACCACTCAAAACTACCATTTTCAATGCAAACAACAAAACATTTAAACATTTTTTTCATATGAACTATAGGAACTTGCGCTAGACTAGTATGAAAATGTTTGGAAGAAATTTCACAAACTTTTGGTTGTGTAGATCACAAGATATTAATAAGTGAAGAAAATATTTCTTTTGCCTATAGTATAACTAGATTATAAGGCCTTTGAATCTTCTTAACTTTAAATTTTTGAGCTAAAATTGTGAATTTGAGTTTTTATGTTGAAGATTTGAGTTAAGAATTTAAGAATAAAAATTCAAATTTTTTTTTGTGATTTTCATTCTTTTAAGTCAAAGTAGTTGTAATATAAAAAAAACTAAAACTAAATTGTTGATAACTCCAAGATGGAATTCAAATATACTAATCCCAATAATAAGATTGTTCTAAAAAAAAAACTAAGCCATATACAACTTTTCTTTTTGAAAATATATTAAAATTGAGTTCATAATTAGATCCAATACATTATTTTCTCAAGAATTTGTTAAGATTGCCCCCAAAACAAGAAGCTTCATAACTTTCACATCACTTAATATCTAAATGGAATGAATAAAATCTTTCCATATAAAAAAATATAATCTATAAGAAATAATTTTTTAAAAATAATTTCAAGTTTTTGTGGATCTTTTTGTTTGCCATCTTCTTGGATATTTGGCTTGTTATAGCATAATTTTTGCTATCGGGCACTGATTGCTACCAAACACCAATTGAAATAAAAAATTATATTTCTAGAAAGTTAATTACTTTTCCTATCATAAAAAAAAAATTCAAAAAAATCTTGTCAAAAATTGAGATTATAGGTACTTGTTTGAACTGTCAACAATGTCCCAAGAGGACTTTTAGGACTTTAGGGGTTGAAAATACTTTTTGCCAACCTTAATTACTAGGTATGGTATCCATCTATTAAGTTAGGCTATTTGTTTGTTTGTTTTGTTGAGATCTCCCGGACTATGTATTCCTCAATCACTTGCTTGGTATCATTGGAAAGCCCTTGGGGAAGAGGGATGTACAGGTTTGATTTCGTGATGTTTGGACCTACAGTTGAAAAGATATTGAATTTTGAAGTTTTATAGATTTGAAAATTAGAAATTACTTTTACTTTTATTTTAATTGTGGTAACGACACATGCATACTAGTCCATACCTTAAGTTAGATTGTTTATTTGCTTATTTTGTTTGTTACAGTGAAATCTCCTAGACCATGCTTCCCCTAGTTGCGTGCTTGGTACTATTGGAAAGCCCTTGGCTGGGAGGAGTGCACGGGCTTTATTTTGTGGCATTTGAATTTACGGTATGAAAGTTATTGAATTTCAAATTTTTTATGAATTAGAACATTACTTTTACTTACATTTTGGCTGTGGCAACATCATAGAGCATACTGGTACTAATGATGAACATGACACTTCTATAGAGCCCCTATGCCATTTTAGCTTCAAAAATTTACAATTAATTCCACAAATTTCCAAAAAACACAACTCAATGCCAATATAATTTTAGATGATGACATTCATCAAATGGCGAAATGTATTTTTTTCAAATGCAGAATTTGGGCCCAAATCTTGTTTTCTTATTGCTAAAATTTCCATCCATTAGACCTAGTACTATTTTCCATCCAAGACATATCATCCAATTCACTCCCTTTCATCGATTTCCAACTTCAAAAAAATATCATTGATCCCCCCTCTTAAAAATTTGGAAACCCTTGGCTCTGTGCTACAATGGCAGAGCCTCGCGTAGCATTGCTTGTTGTTTGAATTGGCCTGATTGGTCATCCGTCTTCCAATTCTACCTTGGTCTCCGAGCTGAATTCTCTCAGAATTCTCAAGCTCCCCCACCAAATTTAGGATTGTTCTTTTTTCTGGAAACAGACGGGGGATACCCATTGCGAACAGAAGTAATTTAGGGTTGTCTCTTGCTCGAAGGAGAATTTCGAAGTGTGTTTGAGAAAGTAAGGACTGTTGTTGTGGTTAAAATGGGGGTGGACGGAGCTCAACAGGCGTTGGAGTGCATCGACATGGCCTCTCCCGACAAGCTCGCCACTGCAGCTCGAGTGCGGGAGGTAAGAACGCTCCTTTCCAGTCTCTATTTCGTTCTAATTCATGTCAGTTTCAGTTAAATTTGTTTGGGGTTCTGTAGGTCACCCGGAAGCAGCAAAATGGTGGTCATAGCCACGGATTTTGACGATGTTTATGGCATCTTGCATTTCTTTTATACAGGATAGGCAGGTCATTTGAAATATTAACCAGAGAACTGCAATCGATCGCTGTGATTTGAATGATCAGAACAAGGCTGTTGGTTTGTTTGAAGTGTATTGTTCATAGCATTCCAACAAAACTTTCACTTGCATGATTTGACCCAGAAATGAGGAAGAAATTTTTAAAATGAATCTGCTTGTTGGCTCTCTGTGTAGTGTGTAATCGACTGTCATATCCCTACGCACCTTTGATAGCTTGCAGTGATCTCGATACATCGAGTTAAGAGGCATTTATATCTCATGAGAAGCACATTTTGCAGGAGCTTTCTAACAAAATATCACTCAAAACATTTAGTTTGAGATTTTGAGTGGAAAATCTCAATTTGGAAATTTGAGTGCAACTATTGATTAGGCTGTGTCTGGTTTCCAGGGCCACACGGGGTTCAGGTTGAATTATTCTCCAAATATTAGGATTTCGGTTTAGGGCTGCCTGGGGTCTTGGTTTTTATGTGCAGTCTCTGAATTATGGTTGTGCATTTATGTAGGCGTGTGTGACCTCAGGATTTTTCTATCTGGTGAACCATGGCATAGCCCCGGAGTTTCTAGAGGAAGTCTTTGCACAGAGCAAGAAGTTTTTCTCTCTACCCTTGGAGGAGAAGCAGAAGGTGATTCATGATAAAAATCATCGTGGTTACACACCATTTGAGGAGGAGATTCTGGACCCAGATACGCAATCTAAAGGTAACACTCATCTTCCATATCCATTTGATACGAAAGAGATTTTGGACTTTGCCTAATTAGAGCAATTCTTGCAAAGAATGGTATCAGCTGTACATAAGACGTTCACAATCTTTGTAATGCAAAACAGTAGCATTGTTAAGTGAATAGGCAGTTCTATTGAATGGAACACTGTTGAGGAGACTGATTGAAAGAAATAGTGCTATTACTCACGAAACAATGGTAATGTCTTGTGGCTTGACATTTTTCCTTTAATGCCTCATCTTAGAAGCTTGGTTGCCATCATTCTTGGCTTTCCCGTTGGTGGTTTTCGGTCACACGGTATACTTGCTTTACATTCCCAAGCAGATATCAATTCGCCATTATATCAGCGTTGCTGTGGTCTCCTGCCGAGACTTGCTTGCTAGTAGAGTAGCTAACCACAGTATCTTGCTTCTATTACTGGTGGAGCAATAATATTATTCTAATACTAGTCCTCTTCTTGTAACAAAGGTGACAAAGATTTTTTATTCTCTGACCAGGGGATTCAAAGGAGGGTTACTATATTGGGGTGGCTGTCCCGGAGAGCGATCCACGCTCAAAGAAGCCTCTGCATGGGCCTAATCAGTATCCTTCCTCAGGTAAATTCTAGCACTTACCTTGGGCGAGTCCCAAGAATCTCTAGGTGCGATGAACTTGAAGTTTGTGGTCGTTGGATAGGTGACAATGGCACTTCCCTGGCAAACAGTTTAGAATGCTGAACTTCTGGGGGATGCAGATGTGTTACCAGGATGGCAAAAGACCATGGACCGTTACCACAGCGAGCTCACGTAAGTTACCAATGCACATTTCTTGTAGTCTGTATGCATTAACTCCAAAGCGTCCAATTAGTTAAAAGTGGTTGCTTCCATATCTGTATGAGCTGAAATAAATTAGTGAGGGAGCCTCAAAGAAGGTAACAGAATATTCCAATTACCCTGTAAAAAGAAGAAATCATACCCTATATTTGTTTGGAAGTTGGTTTAGGTTTTCAAATATTGGTTAAGTCGTGTGGCGCTAGGATAAGGAACTAGTATGAAGCTCTGATGCTTTAGAATGCTCGATCACAAGATGTACAAGATGAAAGGGAAGAGGTACAATAGGAGGAGGCAAAGGACAGGGTCTTACAACTAGGAGGATGCCAGAGCCAAAGAAGATGGTCAAAATCTTGCCCTATTGGCTGATTTTTGTGAAACCCCAGGTTTTGTTTGTTCGTCGACCCTCCTTGAAAGAAGAGAGAATTTTGAATACCCAGCCTTTTGAAAACCTACTCTACTTTCCAGTCTTGACACCCACTATTATGAAAAATAGAAATATGCTTGAAAGTAACTACAATTGGCTAATGAAATTTCTATTTTAGCATGGGCACGGAGGGGTTAAGCTGGTGAGAGATGCAGGATACAGGGTCTCTCGACGTTGCTGAGAATATTAGGTTTTTGCCATCATTATGGCGTAAATAGTCACCGAGTTTGAGTTGCAGGAATTTGTCGAAAAGTGTGACTCGATTGATTGCGTTAGCACTCAACCTAGAAGAAATGTACTTCGAGAAGCCGGGCATCACTGATGATCCCATGGCCAGTCTGCGACTCCTCCATTATTCTGGTCAGTCCCACATCTCGGCCTGACCTTGTCACATGTGGTAACATAGTACAACGTGGTTTGTTCCTCAACTAGGAGTTCAAGATTTGTGCTTCGATCATCTGCTTTCAACTTGTTTAGAATTCTTGGTCGAAATGAGGTCAAATAATTCTCCTTACAGAGAAACTTGGGATATGCAGCGGAGAAATCGAACATCGAGCTTGGAATATACGGAACGGGTGCTCATTCTGATTATGGCTTAATTACTCTTCTTGCTACGGACGGTGTGCCTGGCCTCCAGGTTCAGATTTATCACATATTGCTTGAGAGCACTTTATTCCTGAAGGACCCAAGGATTTATGGCTATTAAATGGCCGACTCGTTTGATGATGTTGTGACAAACATAGAACTCAAATTATTGTATCACTAGAATCAGTGAAGAACAGTGCACGTGTTGGTCAATAAAGAAATAAAATTGGACGAAAAATCATACCCTATAAGACCTCAAAACTGCTAAATAGAACATGAGGCCCAATTTGGGTTTCTTGGTCCTACAGAAGATCCAACTTTCCATGCATCTTACTGACGAATGGAAAATAGAGCCTCCTTGTACTTTGTTGCACATGATTTCCTAATAAGTGGATGTGGAGCTCTCAAGCTCCTGCTATATTGCCTGCTTATCGTCTGTCGCAATTGTCTCCATGTGGCGATGTTGAACACAAATGATGTAACTTGTTTAACAATACATTTGGGATGCCACCAACAGATATGTAGGGATAAAGATGCAGTGCCTCAGGTGTGGGAGGAGGTTCCACCTATGAAGGGGTACGTGATATAAGTCAAGGTCCTGATTCTCCTTTTCAGCTTTTGGAAGTTGCCTTTGTGTGATTAACTGTTTTGACGAGTGTCATTGTCGTTTTGTCTTCAGGGCTTACATTGTCAATCTGGGAGACATGCTTGAGAGGTGGAGTAACGGACTCTTTCGGTAATACTTTCTTCTCATGAGTGCTGGACTTTCTTCATGTAAAACTTTTAGCAGGATTCCCTTGTTGGAAGTGAAATGTGCTCGGCGTAGTTCCTTGTACCTTACAGTTCCACTGCTTTTGTGGCTGCAGTTCAACCCTTCATCGAGTGATAAATAAACTGGGCGTCGAACGATACTCGGTAATTTTCCATATTTCAAAAAATCGCTCTTTCGTTGGCTCATTTTTCAATCTACTTTTTTTAGAATCTCGAAAGTATGGTGACCTCGTCACCTGGAAACTGCTCACTCTCCTCTTACTGATTGAATTCCAGATACCCTTCTTCTTTGAGCCCAATTATGACTGCTGGGTGGAGTGTCTTCCAACCTGCTGTTCTGAGGACAATCCTCCTAAGTAAGTGGTGACCTTTATGTGGTTCGATTTTTTCTTAACCATGTAGAGAATGCCCTTTTGATTCACCTTACGAGTTTCTGTCCCTGCTTGAGTCTTCCGATTTTGATCCGTCAAGTCCCAGCAACGGTTGGAGAACAGAGAGTGGAGACCTTGTTTTGCTTGCTTATGTGTGCATTATCTTTGTTGGAATAGAACAGGGATATTGAGAGATTTGCACAAGTATATTCCTTCACTTATGGAATTATTGATATTATTTAGGTGTTTTCCTACATACCATAGAATGTGTAGGGACGTACTCTTTCCGTGCACCTACTATTGATTTAACCTTTTAATCTTACAGCTACCTTTATCATATAGTGCTCTACACCGATTTGTCCTCATAGTGAGGGGGGGGGGGGGGGGAACTTAGCATCTCCTTGAAAATTAGTGTCTCCACAATTTTATTTTTGTGTAAATTGGTACAATACGGTATTATATCAACCGCTACTAATTGAAAATAGTGACTTTGGTAAAGTAGTGTTACACGCACTATTCGGACAAATCATTGTAGCTACCTTTGGGTCTACAAACTCTTGGTTGATTAGACTTCTATAGAGCAACTTAATCAATCTTTTGCTTGCGTTTGTGATTATGTGAAAGATGATAACCTCCTGTTTTCTGCAGATATCCACCCATGACAAGTGGTGAGCACCTTCTGAGCAAGTACCAACAGACGCACAAAGGGTTTGATTCTGGCAATAAGTTGGCTGACCAAGGAGTTTCAGGTGACTCCATACCGCTAGCGTGAAGTGGAGCTTGCAACTTCTCGACTTTCAGCTCGAAACTCTGGCCAGTGGCATATTGTTTGGGTTACCGCTTTCCAAGTCTCAACAGAATGGAATTGAACAGTGAGAGTAGTGGTTGTGCATATTTTGTAAGATGATTCAGGTTTCTTTGTAAAGTGCCTATGTGCTAATAAAACTGATGAAGATTTCAGCATTTCGGTTTTGTTCATGCTTTCAATTGATTTAAGTGGTGAGTGAGCACTTTTATATCAAACCAATGTCAATTTCTTCTGCATTTGGAGAGATAACTGTGTGCCGTTGAAGCTAATGGTGGAGCCCGCCTAACACATGTGGGAGTTCAAACCTAAATGGATGTCATTTGATCAGGTATGTTTTTCTGGATGTTCCTGACCTCAATTAATATGGTTTTTCCCGTTTCTATATCTACTGGGAAATGTGACGGGTCTTAGTATGGCGCTCTGTCAGTCTCGGTTAGTCGAGGTCTAGTTTTTTTATTCAGCACAGGAGTTTGTCTGCTACATGGGGGCATCAGTAGCAGATGTAGTTAGCTTGTACTAAACTGAATCCGGCTTTGTGGACATCTTGTTGGCAAAAGCCGTCTTGCTGACCTCGGCCACAACACCTTCATATTGAGAAAGTGTGGTACTACAGACTTGATGTTAGATCTTGCAAGACTGTAGTTCCCTTTTCTGTTATACGTGCAATCATTGACTCTTTGCTTTAGCGTAGTTGTACACAATCTACGCGAGTTACAAGTTCCGCTTGTGTTCTTTTTGTCAGAAATTCAATGACTCTGGAACTCCAATTTTTCAGGTGTCGGTGACTTTGAAAACTGGTGAGACTTTTTCGTTCCTTCTGCGTTGGCTGCTGCATTGGTGTTTTCAAACGAGGGTTCTAATAGCCTAAATCTTCAGTTATATGAGGATACAAATAATCTCTCCGCTGAAGTATGAAGAACATATAAATCTTCGACCTTGCCCTAAAATCTTTAATGACGGGAGGATATAAATCATTTAAACATCTGAGGTTTTTAAGTGTTGGCTGTCGGGCATTTATCAATAAAACTTTGACTTTGAATCTTCCTGACTTTTGCATACGGTATCCGAATAACACGTTCTTTGGAGCGTTGGAAACCACTTTCATTTGCTAACAAGAACATTAAAAGAAATTTGATCAGTCTAACAAAAGTAATTGTGCTCACAGCGCCGAAAGTGGCGATTGATTTTGGCTGTCCCTACCTTCAGTGCACAATCTGTCGTCTACAATCTAGGCTTCGCAAGGATGAGCAGTAGACAGAAGTCTGAGAGCTAGTCCCCGAATTTGCGGCTAGGCGTGCACTTTTCAAGACTTAGTTCGCCGGAGGTTCGCTTTGGGGCTTGTCGTTGGCAGGACTCGGCAACTCCAACAACTTGCTGCTGCTGCTGCTGCTTCAGCTCGAGTTCTCAAAGACAGTGCCGGAGCTCCGTTCGACAGCCGAGCTTGTTGTGTTCCGTGTCGTCGATTTCCAGGGCGACAGGCCAGGCCGACATGGTCGAGAGATTCAGCAGGAGCTCTGACACGCACTCCCAAGTTCTCCCATTTTCTCAGGTAGGGACACCCAAAAGTCAATCGACACTTTGGGGGCTGAGCGTAGTTCTTGGTCAAAGTTTTATGTGTTCCTGTTAGCAAATGAAAGAAGGTTCCTACGCAACAAAGTATGCGTTATTTGGATAAAGTATGCAAAAGTTACGACTTCTCAATGTTTTGTTGATAAATGCCCTTAAACCAACACTTAATCTTTAAGCCAATCTGAAAATAGAAACCCCGCTTTGAAAACTAATAGTTGATTATAGTAACTTTCAGAATGTATTTATTTTCATTCAGGAAACGTATGTCACGATTTCTACTTTGTGTTGGCGTATGTTGTTTCTTTCCTTGAAGCCTCCTAAACTTAGCAATTAAACCATGCAATTCACCCAAATTATGGCATTTGTAGATTAAACAAAGTGCATGTAATGCCTAAAACTGACATGAAATCCACATAATGATTCTTGTAGCCTAGGAATTGCAAAATATTTGTCTACATGCTTGTATGACACCCCCTGGCTCCTGCAATGCTTAATAATGTCAATGGGGTTAACAATGTGGCGATTTTGGGTCATTGGCAATTATGGGAGTCCATACCTTACAGGATTCATCTGGAGGCTCTGATCGATCATTCTTGTTGATTGTGAACCAGGAGAATTGTGCAAGCTCTAGGCAACCAGCACACAATTTAACCGACCACCAGCAAGCGAACGCCATCTAGGTGGATCTGCGCACTTATCAGATCCCAAGGGGTTGGAGAAAAAACAGTGAGCAAATGACGCCTGCACTCCCTTTTTGAACAGTGAGGTAGGCCCTTTTGCCAATGAGTATAGGTACTGTTGGTCAAATTTTTATATTTTCTTATTAGCAAACGAAAGCAGCTTCCCGATGCACCAAAGAACGCATTATTTGAACACCTTATGCAAAAGTTAGGGAGGTGCATAACCGACACTGAAACACGGAGTTAATGTTGAGGTGGTCTACAATCCTCCTCTTGAATTATAAATCCATTGTCTATGGTTTTAGGGTGTGGCTTTTGGGTCCAATGGTGATTATAGGTGTCCCGCGTATCTTAGATATTTCCTTTGCTCCTGTCAACTATTAAGTAGAGAGAGTGTAGGTTAGACGGTGAATCTGTTGCGCCATTTTGGAAAATAAATTATTCCTACTTATTTATTGGCTCTGGACTGAAGGCAAAGAGGGTTTGCGTTGACAAAAGCAACGTTTACATTGAATGTGAGGAAGGTTGATTAGGAACTTACTCGAAAAGCCAACCAGTGCTACAACTTAGTCAACTTCTTGGCTCTGGACCGCAGGAGACGGAGGAGGCTTTACATCGGTCGAAGCTACGTGTGAGCTTGAGTGAGGAAGCTTGAGTAGGTACCTTACTTGAAAAGTGTGCCAATGCTACAGTCGAAGCTACATGTGAGGAAGCTTGAGTGAGGAAGCTTGAGTAGAGTAGGTACCTTACTTGAGAAGTGTGCCAATGCTACAGTCGAAGCTACATGTGAGGAAGCTTGAGTGAGGCAGCTTGAGTAGAGTAGGTACCTTACTTGAAAAGTGTGCCAATGCTACAGGGACCGAGCCAATCATAGTGTAGCTTCTTGTTTATGTTCATATGTGGACATTCATTGAGTTTTATATTCGTGGCAGAAATGAGATCAATAACACAACATCACCAAAATTAAATATTATTTCTTTGTTGTCCGTACTGTTTCCAATGCAAAGAGTGAGAGAGACCTGTTGAATGTGCCAAGTTTGTCAGGAGGACATTGCGGTGGGTTGTGTGCAACTAGGTTTGGCCTGACTTTGGTATCTAGCCTGGCTCTGGCTCCCGGCCTTTTTGCAGGCGCCGGACTCTCTTTCTAAGTTTGGACTTCTGCAGTGTTTGTGAGATTGTGTGGTAGAGTTTTAGATAGGTGCCAGTTAACTTACAGCAGTGTTCGCTGTTCTATTGCTGCCATGGAGCCTTTTTGAAGGACACTTCATGACCGAGTAGTATTTCGGATTGGAACGAAAATTGGCCTTCTTGTGTGGGTACAACCTTGGCGAATCTTTCACTCAAACGTACTGAAAATAATGGATTATTACCCTGTGTCAGCCAATGTTTTTTTTAAACAAATAACATTGTCCCCTCCCAATAACATTGTCAACCCTTCAACAGCATTTAGGCCCAACAGCATTTAGGCCCCAGAAGTACAGCTTAACCCTGAAGTGCTCCGACGTCCACATTTTGGACGATGAACAGAGGGCCTGCAGACATTTTGTACAACTTATTTCTCATTCATCCAATGTAACACTTGAATCTTGAAAAGACAACCTTCCTTAACGACGAATTTCATGAAATTGTGATAAACAATAGACAAAGATATACGCAGACATGTGCAAAAATTCAACATGGTTGGTGTTTTTTAGGGGATAGAAAGAGTAGGCATTCTTGGGATTCATTTGCATTGGTTGATCATTCCTGGCTTTTCACATATAGAATGCAAAATCAACATCCCTCGCAGGTACATTTTGTTTCCTTAACTATAGTGTATAGTGTACATGTCAAGAGGTGGTTGCTTTTCATGACCATTAACTTTCAACTTCAGAAATTCACAACTAATTCATGAAGGTCCCAGAAAAGAAGAAGAAAAGAACTTAAACTTGGATTTGATGCCAATTCCATTTTCATTCCTACAGGAACTTACCCCTTACGATGGTAACACACACCCAAATGGTTGTTTGGGGGAGAGTTTCCTGGTCCTCCAGGAAATTGGATCCCTTGCCATCTGTGGCCAGTTGGTACCTTCCCATGGACGGGACAGGGGGGAGGGTGCAGTGCCAAGGACAAGCCGACCAACGGAGCCCGGAGTGGGAGGGCTTCTTCACTTCATTTCATTCATTCATTTCATTCCATTAATTAACCCTTAAATGTGGGGCTGGTGACCGTGGAAATCATCCCTTTTGGAGCCATGTGACATCATCTAGTTTTAAAAAAACAAAAATGATCATTGGGAGTCAAATCACTGTAAAAGATTTCCCCTTTTCCACCCCTAATTTCGAAGATGAATAGTTGCATTTCTGTCCTACACATGAAAATTCCTTGTCATCCATGGGATGCAAAAATGTCCGCCTCGACGTTTTGACCCAGTGCCCCCCCATCCTCCCCCATGCCCGCATGGACTATTTCCGGCCTCCACCAATCCTCAGCCATGTTCCTTTGGGATCACATTCTTTTCCTGTCTGGAATCCTTGCCAGTCTATCTGCACCGGCAAGCAATGAAATCTCCGGTCCACCTGCAGAATAGTCAACAAGCTGCATGCAGGAAAAAAAATACCCGGCAGGGGCCCCGAGAGGGGGGGGAGGAGGGAGGGTCCGTCGTCGGCCGGGGCACACCCGGACCGGGTGGAGGGAAGGGAGGGGAGAAAATCCCCTTGGGATGGACCCAACTTCAACTGTATTGTGTGTTGCTAGCTTTGGAACAAAAGAGCTGGGGTCTGGGGAGTGGTGGTGGATGGTTTTGCAACATGGGACACTCGTACTTTACATTGAAAATGGGACTACTTTATGCCAAATTCAGCCTTTGGCTATGCTGAAAAGACATATGTAATTCAAGTACACTGGGTGTGGGTGGGTTTTTTTTTGGGGGGGGGGAGGGCACCAATAAAGGGTAACCTTTACTGCAAGAAAAAGAGGATGAGAACCCAGCTGCATATTCTAGGACACTGTTTGAGTTTGTTTGTTTTGGGTTTTTTTGGTTTTAGAAACACATGGGCAAATCTATACCTTAAGACAAGCTTTTTGTTTTGTTTGTCATGTTGAGATCTCCCAGACCATGCATCCCTCCAGTTGCATGCTTGGTACCATCCGAAAGCCCTTGGTCAGGAGGGGTACACCGGCTTGGTTTCGTGGCGTTTGGACGTACAGCGTGAAAGTTATTGAATTTTGAAGTTTGTATGAATTAAAGAAATTAAAGAAATTATTTTTACTTTTGTTTTGACTATGGCAACGGCACAAGGCACACTAGCTCCAATGATAAGGAAAAAGTACTCAAAACCAAAGAGCAAGTCCTAGGCAGAATTTGTTTTTCACCATTAGAGATTTTGAATCTCCAATTCAAAGTTGTGAACAAATTTGAGAGAGGGGTTCTTTAATATTTTCAAACATCCCTCTATGAAATTTGTTCATAACTTTTGATTGAATACTCAAAATCTTAAAGGGTTTTTTGGAAAATAAAATTAGCTTGATTTTCTACACTAACCTCTAAAGTCCCAAAAGTCCCTATAGGGGACTCTTAGGATTTTGAGTAGGCTTGTGTGATCTCAATTTTTGACATGATTTTTTGAAATTTTTTTTTGAAGATAGGAAATCATATTAGCTTTGTGGGAATATAATTTTTATTTCAATCAGTGCCCCTGAAATGAAAGTTATGCCCCCATATGCCCAAAAAGAAAATCGAGGGGGCAACCCCAGAAAAATCACAAAAAATTTAATTCTTTTCATTTCTCATTTTTTTTCTCAAAGATTATTTTTTTTTTCTACATTTGAAGCTTTGATTCATCCTATTTGGACCTGTGATGAGAAAGTAATAAACAATCTTATTTTTGGAGGTAATCTAAGCATCTTCTAGAAAAATAACTTATAGAATTCATTATTGAATGCAATTTTTATAAATTAAAAAAAAAAATTAGGTAGGGTTAGGTTTGCTTGCTATGACAATCTCACCATTGGGATTATTGTGTTTCAATTCCATCTTAGAGCTATTAACAATTGAGTTATTCCTTCAATCTTGAACCTACTTCTACTTCACAATTTTTTAATGAGTGAAAATTAAGTGTTTTTTTGTCAAATTTTTTGCTTAGATTTTCAACTTAATTCCTCAACATAAAAAATTAGAAAATCAAAATCAATAGTGCAAAATATTTAAGTTAAGAAGATTCAAAGCCAAAAAAATCTAACTAATCAAGGTATTAAAAAAACTTGTTTTCTTCACTTTAAATGCAAATATCTTGCAATCTACGTAGTCAAAGTTTCTGAAATTTTTTCCAAGCACTCTCATACTGGTGTAGTAAAAGATCTTATACTTAGATATGCAAAAATAATAATAATAATATATAAAAATAATAAAATAAAATAAAAATGCTCTTTGCAATAGAAACGGTTGAGCAAGTTGATGGAAAAAAGGCCTTGGGACTTTAGGGGGGTAACTTAGAATCAAATTTTTGAAATATTTATATTTTAATATGCCTAAATGAAATCTGAAATTCTACTTTGAACACAATTCTTATGTTTGATTTAATTATGAGCGGTTGAGCTTCTACTAATCTTAATTTGCATATTTCACATGGCTTGTTTTACCTCCTACCACCCCTTTTGTATAAAATGCTTTTTAAAATCCTTATAAGATAGTTGTCAAATATTTTGATTTGTTGAATTGAATGTTGATTTTTCTAAAATTATATCTCATGGAGAAATTGTCTCCCTAGTACCCTCTTCTTGTACTATGTCTTGAATTTATGGGTCCCTAAAAAATATCATAAACAACATATTTTCAACCTAGGCCAAAAATCTACCCTAGGCCCTACCTTTCTCCTTTAGGCATTGTCATGAAATTTGCTCTAGTATAAAATAACCTAGTCCATGTTGCCCTCCATCCATTAAAAACAACATTTTTTCCTATAACTCATAAGCAAATCTAATTATATAATTTAGAAGAGCAATATGGTATTCCTCATCTCTTCATCCCAAAAAAATTCAAAAAAATATAGTGAATATTTTTGTTCTTAGTGCGTTACCCAAAATTGCTATATTAACCAAAAACAATTGTTGTTTGGTCCTTTAGGGGTTAATTCACAAGGATTGGAGTTGGTTGAAAAGTCATATAAGACAATTTTGTTCACTATGGGGAATCTTTTTTCAAGGATGCAAAAGGTCCCCTTATCCTCATTGGTAAACAATTTTATAAATTGCTTCAAAATACTTTGTATCCAAAGTAAGGCTAAAATATTAATCTTTATTTATTCATTAATAAATTCAATGATAGGATCTTTAGTTAATTTGTTCAAGTACATCATTTCAAGTTCAATGTGCCTAAACCTCCATTGCTCACAAAGCTAAAGTTGCCTTTTGACATTTTTAGGGGAAAACAATTGTGTCACACTACTTGTGCATTTTAGTCAATTTGTTTGAAAACAGGTTGAAAATACATGGAAAAAACTTTAACCAAAAAAACATCCATATTCATCTATGGGAAAAATAAAAACATAAAAGGTAGTACTTTATGAAAAAAATCCATTGCTAATAACTTTGACAAGAAATTGAGAACCAGATGAATGCACAATAGTTTGTACCATTTTTATTTTCCAATATATTAAATGAGCAAATTTGAGATTTCCAAAAAATTGCTAACAAATATATTTAACCCTGTAATGACTGACTGGTCACCGTGGAGAGAAAGTGCAAAGAAGACCCAAAGCCATGGTGTCCCAGATGAAAGAATCTGTTGGTCGCGCAAAGTGATTGGAAGGCCTGGCGAGTGTATGGGGAGGAAATTGCATGTGCTGAGATGTCGTAGGGCATTCAAAAATAGGAAAAAGTTTGTAACCACATGAATTGGTGGCGGAAATGACGACAAGGCAGCAAGTTTTGCGAAGCAAGACAAGGCCACAAAAATTGCGAAAAAAACGACCCAGTCATTCGCACAGGATTTTAGAGGAGTGATTTGAAGAGGTCAGTTGCAACATTGTGAGGATAGGGAGAGAAAATGGCCGGATTCGCAGGAGTGAAGTCGGCGTCCAGCTTGCATTTCAATTGCGGAGGTGAACCACAATGCTAGTCTTGGTAGGCAGCTCGTGGGCAGTTGGGGAAGCGGAGGTCAGGCTGCGCGTCGGGCCGCAAAGGAAATGACAACCCGAACAGAAAAAGTGGCTCATCCCTGCACTGCCTTGTCCTTGACGGCTGAGGCCTAGTACGGCGAAGACACAACTCCTTTACATGTAGCCCTTGTGTGGCGATGAGCAACTGCCATGCTCATGGTCACAGCCACCGTTGCGGTTGTTGTCGTCCCACCTTGCTAAAACTCTCCACTACCCTAGATAGAGAATGAAATACAGAGAAGGGATACAACAAAGTAATTACAATTTCTTTTTAAGAAAAAGGACACAACAAAGTAAGTACAAAAAAAATTTATAGTTATTTGGATGCACACAAAAAGGGTAAAAAAAACAAAGAGCATAGACTATAATATATGTACAACTATATGGACTAGTAATACCAAAACAGTAGGAAAAGAGCATTGAAAACAAAGCAATAAATTGTCATATACATAGTCACCAATGACTTTTCCAATAGCAAGCTCCCTTGCAAATATGTCCTTGGCAGCCAGGACATGCTTGATTCGTTCTTTTCCCACATACAAGACAATTTGCCCTTTTGTTGCCCATACTCTTTGTGCCATGTATTGATGGTACATGAGGTGAGATTGTAGAATACCCCATAGTGCGACCAACCCATTTTGTTGTCAATTCCTTCGCCAGCTTCATCTGAAAAGACAAATGAGTCATGGATTCATTCAAGAATCTGAAACTGAGATCATTGTGAATGATCCAAGCATTGCATACAGTAGTATCCAACAAGTAGAAGAACAAGTGATGCCACCACTTGTGGCTTTTGGTCAAGCACGAATAAAACCCTCTAAGTTGATCAGAAGTGTCAACCTCTCTCATGTTTTTCGTGTACTAGAGGTGCATGGGGCCTGATGGAACTTTTTTCTTTTTGCCTTGTATTATACAATACACAAATTGCCACTGGCCTGGGGATGGTACTGCCTCAGCATGCGTGGATAAGAGAATCACAACATTCCTGTCCTTCCACATTGCACAACAAATGTTTCCTTCTTGGTGCATCCTATAATCAATCCACCCACACTATTGCTTTCTAGTGATGGCTTTAGCATACAATGCCCGTGGCACATACTTGCAATTCACTTTTAAGGTTCCCGTGGCCATGATTCCATCTTGCAATAAATCAAGAAACAAAGGCACTGACGTGAAGAAGTTATCTGTTGTGACGATGTGGCCCCTTCCACCCAAATCCTTCAGAAGATGCTTGACAACATGCCGACCTTGGAGCCCTTCACCTTTGCCACTGCATTGAAGATGATTAGCCATAGAGGTCTCTGAGTCACTATTGGCATTGTAGTCGAAGTCCTCATCATGTGGATTGCCTTCCTTGCCACAGTAAACTTGGAAATTCCACACGTATTTGGACAAGGCATCAGTAGCTGCCCAAACCTTGATGCCAAATTGAACAGGTTTGTTCGGCATGTACTGTCGAATGGGACAGTACTTGCCTTTGTGCATCACCATACTCTCATTCACCGTTAACTGTTGGTTGGGTGACCACATAGCCTTGAACCGGTTGCAAATGTTGTCCACCATCCACCGCAGCTTATACAACTTGTCATATGTTGGACTTCTGCAGTCCCTGACAGCAGCATCCGTATTGACCATATGCAAGCACCGAGTAATGCTTTCAAATCTATCTCGCTTCAAGATTTGAGAGATAACGTGGCAATGGTATAAAGGCTCTTTTTTGGACCAATACAACCATAGGTTCGGCAATTTCTTGATGCCCATATACAAACATATGGACAAATACGCTTGAAACTCTGCTAAGCCCAACGGAGTCCAATCTATCCCTCCATGTGTTCCTTCATCGTCATATATGACTTCGGAGGCAAAGTTAACATGTTTGTCTCCCGTACAATTTGCCTCTGAAGTTTCTCGGACCAAAACTTCTCAAAAATGCCTATAACAGAAGGAATCCGCCCGTATGGATGCATGCAGCCAGGATCTGGTCTACAGAAGGGCAACGGAGCATGTCTATAATGCGGTGTATTGCATTTCCATGTCTTTGGTGCAAAGCAACTGAGTAGAGCGTCTTAGACAGCCTTGCCTCTCTGAGACTTTCGAGCTCTGGCTTTGAGGACCTTCAACTTCGGGGGACTGTACCAAGAGTCGGAATTGGAGTCACTGACAACGCCTGGCGTCACGTAGTGACCGTTATCTGCTAGAGGCCTCACAACGGCTAGCGCTGGCGCCTCCTTCGCCTTGTGGCTACCTCTGTACAAATTAGTTTCCTGCCTCCTCCGCGTCCATCGAGTCTTGTCGCCGCCTCCAACATCTCGTGGCCCTTCCTTTTTCTCGACTGCCTCCAAGGTTCTCCGCACTTTTCTTCGACATTGTCGACTGCTGCTGCCTGTGCGCTCTGTCCAGCTTGCATTGCCGACGTCGGTGCCTCCACACCTTGAGGCCGACCTTGCCTTGCCGCCGCACCGTGGTCTGTTAGCCTTCTCGTACGCGCCCTTCGACAATGTTGAGTCAGAGTGGCAATGCGCGGTGCTATTGCCATTGCTCGATGGACTCTCTCCACCCAAGCCCTTCTTGATGGCGTCCTCGGTGTTGTCTAAAGACGACAATGGTGAGGCCCCTTTATTAGACGAGCTGCTCCAGAGGAAGTCCTCAGCGAAGGAAGGATTCCTGTCATAGATCTCCTCATCGCCTACTGTCTCCCATGCAATGCAGCCAGGTATGATGAGCTTCCGAGTTGCTTGAACTACATTCTCATCATTGCCGATGTGCTTTCCATGAGAACGTGTTGGCTTCATCTTCATAACAGCCCCCTTGCACACATCTTGCACTTCCCCATTTTCGAATTGCACATGCAATAGTTTGTGTTTTGTACATGGGTCCATTGTCTCTGCGAGGACAACAGCTCAGCTCCAATGCTTGGTATCTTCACAAGGATTTGACATGTCTTCTCATAGGATTCCCCGTTGAATTCTCACCACTTCATGATTTATGCGCATGCCCTCCACTGTACTAGAGTCCATGTACTTAGGTTTTTTTGTTGTATAGCTATCTGATCTGCCGACTCCCACCTCGCAAGCACCTGCTGCGGAACTTATGCTAGAGTTGGTCGCTGCAGTGACGGAGCTCCTGCATTGGCATCGCCGCTTCTTTCTTTGTCTAGGTGCAGCTCCCATTGTGTGCTCTCCTCTTGTTCTTGTGCTTCCAATGTCCTGCCAAAGTTGGTTCGCAGAGTAGCTGAACGTGCCAACATCTTCAATTTCATGATCGTCATGCTCTATCTTCGGGAAAGGAAATATTTGCTCCTTCAGTGCAGTGTATACCTCGTCCGAGAAGCCTCGCTTATGACCCTCCGGCCTCTGTGATGGCCAACCCAGAATTTTCAAGGCCCATGCACACCACAACCAACGTAAATGTTGTGGGGATTTGTCAAAAATTTCACTACTGTCTCTCTTTAGTTTTGGGAGAGTGATCAAGTAGTTTTCATCTAGCAATCCTAGCAAGTACTCAATCTGCCACTTCCTTGCTCTATGTTTCGCAAGCAGATGTTGGCCTTATGACCCTTGCTTCTACTGGATACCATTTTGGTGGTGGACAAGGATAAGGAAGACAATCATATTCTCTCTTGTGTCTTGGTTTCGGCATTGCTCCTACAAGTTGTGTACTGAATTGAATGAAAAACACACTTTGATAGGGTTTCGTTTCGTTTCGTTTCTTCTCTCCTTGCAATTCAGTTATGAGCTTCATTGCATGCTTGGGACCTTCCACTGTCTTTCTTTGCCGCCACTTTGCCAATCACGGGAAATTTATATTTGTTGATGCTCAAGCGCTGTCCGCAACACTTATGGGTCCGGGCTCCTCATTCTTCATTTTTTAGCATATGCTGCTTCATTTGAAATAGTGCTACAAGACCAACAACCAACTGCTGGCTTTCCCACCACCACCAGCTGCCCCGTTGATGACATGGCACTGTGCCCTAACCCTCATTCTCAAATAGTTGACCAAAGTTTCCCCCAACGGGCAACTTCTCTTCTTCAAAAAAAATTGTTAACCTTGCTGACCCTTATGTCTTCGGTCAATGAACCTAACCGCCATTTTCCACTCTGCCACATCGTTTTTATTACTCTCACTTACTTTACTTTTTCACAAATGACTGCATGGCTGCGCTTTCAAGTGCCACTAAACCAAAAATGGCCAACCACATGCTGAGAAAACCAAAGGATGAAAATTGCACTCATTTCGTCATCCACACTAATGAATTTTCATCCAAACGCCACAAAATGGCGTTGGCGTCGTTTCTGGGTTAAAAGTAATCTTGGCATAACAATAATTTTAGAGGCTTGGAAATATCAATCTTATGTTATCATCACAAAAAAAAACTCATAAAATTGTGATTATATTCACACAAATACATTAGATTTTTTTAAACACAAAGCATATTCTTACACAAAAAAATATCTCAAATTTCATATAAAAAGATTTGTTGATGGAATTTTGAACTCTCAATTTTTTTGAAATTCCAACATATAAAAACAAAACTCCTCTAAAAATTTAGACCTTTGAATATTTTGAGGTTTCAAATTAAATTGTTCATCATAGTTAATTTATCATAATTCTTCATAGTTAATTTTAAATTATATATCATCTTTTTTTAATTATATAATTTTTAATATTTTTGAAATTTATTCTTTGAAGGTTAAAATGTAATGAATTTTAAATACGAATTTAATTATGAATTTTTTTATTATCAAGTTAGATAGAAATTTGTGAAAGTAATATAAAAATGGGAGTTTTGAAATGGTTCAAAATCTTTTAGATAAATCAATTTTAACAAATGAAGATTTAATTCAATATTAATTTGATGCTATATTAAAAAGGGGTTTAGTAGTCCTTTTTTATTTTGTTTTTTAGCTATCCCATGTTGTTTGCAGCTGGGGTCTTGTATTTTACTTTTCTTGCAGTAAAGGTGCCGTTTACTTGTATCAAAAAAATAGAGGTTTAGTAGATATGTCAATTTTGTTTATTTGTAAAGTTATGTGATGTTTTGAGGCCAAAAATACGACATTGCGTTACTAAGCAATGGTCCTCTTGATAATGGGAAGGTGTTATGCTTTGTTATGCTTTGTTTGTTAGATGCCTTAGAGGGACTTATTGTATACCCCCTAAAGTTTTATAACTATGTTTCACAAAAAAAACCTCAAAATAGGCCACTTTGATGGCAAAGGTCCCCCCTCCAAATGCTAAATGGTATCTTATTGTAAGATGTAGTGCTAGACTATTTCATTACATTGTAGTAAGGAACAGAAAATTTTGACTACACAAACTGCAAGTCTATACTCATTTGGAGTTGGAAAAAATGTTTTTTGCAAGGCATCTAAATTTTGGTCAACTCTAATTTGAGGAGGCTTTTGCATAAGTTAACTTCATTTTTTTATTGAACTTTTTTTGCTTTCTTATTGTAATAGACTTGGCAACATGTTCAAAAATATTTGTAACATTTCAAATTAGGAACATGTACCAAAAATCTCAATAAGGAACTAGCTTCAAAAAAACACTCATATAAAACCATTTTTCACCAATCTCTTGAAAATGTTAATAGTGCAATTCTAGGTTTTAGTTAATCCTAAAGGGGAAAGGGGATCTCCCAAAATTTGTGACTTTGGCAAGTTTAATCAATTTATAAATTGAAATATCCAAGTTGAACTAAAAGGTAAGTGGGCTTCTTGAGTGGGAGGAGACAGGATGAAGGCATGTTATCAGTATGATTCATCATGGACATTGACACTAAATAAATTTACCACATACCATGTTTTTCTTGTGTATGAAGATGTTTCCATACTCCATGAAATATAATTTTAGAAAATCTAGCATTCAATTCAAAAAAATCAAAATTTTGGCAACTATCTTCTAACATAGATTTAGAAAAGGCAATTATTTTGTGTGCATGGAGATGAGAAAACAAGTAGTTTATACAAAGAAGGGTAGTAGTAAATACAACAACCCATATGGGATATATAAATTAGGATAAATAGAAGCTCAACAACTCATAGTTAATCCCTAAAGTCCCAAAGTCCCTACGGGGGACTCTTGGGATTTTGGATAGGCTCATGTAATCTCAATCTTGACATAATTTTTTGAAACTTTTTTTGAAAATAACAAATCATAGTAGCATTTGGGGCATATAATTTTCATTTCAATTAGTGCCCGGAAACAAAATTATGCCACTTTGAGTCCAAAAAGCAACTCAAGGGGCAATCCAAAAAAAATCACAAAAAATTTAATTTTAAATTTTTTTTTCTCAAAGATTATATTTTTGTCTACACTTGATGCTTTTAATCATTATATTTTGACTAGTGATGAGAAAGTTATGAACAATCTTGTTTTGGGGGCAATCCAAACATCATCTTGAAAAAATAACTTGTAGGCTTCAATTTTTAATGCAATTTGAACAATTTTTCAAATTTTTTTGTTAAACTAGGTTAAGTTTGTTTTCTAGAACAATCTCACTATTTGGATTATTGTATTTCAATTTCATCTTAGACCTATTAATAATTTTGTTATCCCTTTAATCTTGAACCTAATTCTACTTAACAATTTTTTAATGAGTGAAAATTAAGTATTTTTTATTAGATTTTTTTTCTTGATTTTCAACTCAATTATTCAATATAAAAAATTAGAAAATCATAAATCAATATTGCAAAAATTTTAAATTAAGAGAATTCAAAGTAAAAAATCTAGTCAATCAAGGTGTAAAAAATCCTTGATTTCTTCACTTTGAATGCAAATATCATGCAATCTATGAAGTCAAAGTTTTTGAAATTTTTCCCATGAATTCTTATACAAGTATAATACAAGATCCTATGATTAAATATTTAAGAAAAATAATTATTAAATTTTTTTGCTCTTTGCAATAGAAATGGCAGTTTTGAGTGGGTTTTGAAGGAAAAAAGACCTTGGGACTTTAGGGGTTAAATCAAACATATGAATTGAGTTCAAAGTAGAATTTCACACCTCATTTAGGCATAGTAGAATAATTTTTTCTTAAAATTTTGATCTAAATTAATGTGTAAAATTAGGACTAATATACTCTCTAAAAATCCCTTTGAGAATTTGAGTCTCCAATCAAAATTTGTGAACAAATTTCAAAGAGGGGTTGAAAGGAAAATTTTCTTTGATCCTTTGTGAAATTTGTCCATAACTTTTGATTGGATATTATATGTGTGTGTGTCTCTCTCTCTTTATATATATAAAATATTCAAAATAATTATAAATTCCTAGGGTTATATATATATAAATATAGTAGAATATCTTTTTGTACTATAAATTTGTATGTAAACAAATAACTTAACCCTTAACACCTAAAGGACCAAACGATGTTTTTTTGGCAACCTAGCGATTTTGGGCAGCTTACTACGAATGGAATTTTTTTTCCATTGAAATTTTCACACAACATGTGCCCGAGGAGTAGCTTTAAGGTCCAACAATTTTCATAACTTTTGACTACATGATTAAAAAGTTATTTTATGATATGTAATTTTCAACATTTAGCGGGCAGTCCAAGTAGCAAAAAAAAAACTTCTTTAAAAATTGTTTTTGAAAAAAAATAAAAATTTGGAATTGGTTCTCTAGATTTATTTATACATGAAAAGCTTTAAATCATTCCATTGTAATTAATGAGTTGAAAGTTATTAGGAGTTTTGGTTGTGGGTAGTTTGCGGGTAGTTATAGAATCTATATTCTAAAATAAACTTTGAAGTCCTTTATTTAACTCAATTTTCAATATTTTTATAAATAAAATAAATAATTAGGTGTAGATTGTTTATTAAAACATTACAAGCATTGGGATTGGCATTTTTCAATTCCATAAATAAATTGTTAACAATTTAGTATTTTGAATCATTTTCTACTTCTTTCTACTTTCTATTTTTTTCCCTATATGTTGTACAATTCCAAATGATTTGAAAATTTTCAAGCATGTAGCCAACTTGACTTGAAGAATGAATTTAAAGAGTAACCACCATTTTGGACATTTTTTTTATAGTGATTTGACCTTGTGAAGTGCAACTACCCAATTTTTTGCAGGGACAAAAAAAGGAATTTTGTTACTTCAAACACTAATATTATGCAATCTACACGGTGGAAATTTCTGAAATTTTTCCACATCTTTTCAAACCAAAGTAATATAAGATCCTATAGTTAAATGTGTCCAAAAATGATTTTTTTTCAAAAATTTGGTACTTGTACTAGAGATGGCAATTTTGGAGTATTTTGGGTGAAAACATAGTCAAATCATTTAGGGGTTAAAGGAACAATGTCTTTTTTCTATAAGAATCACTCAAAACTGCCATTTCTATAGCAAAGAGTAAAAGAAGTTTAATTTAATTTTTGCACATTTGACTATAAGATCTTACACATAACTAGTATGAGAATGTGTAGAAAAAATTTCAAAAATTTTGACAACATAGATTGCAAGATATCTACGTTTTAAGTGAAGAAAAACAAGTTTTTCAACACATTGTGGGACTAGATTATTTGACTTTGAACCTTCTTAACTTTAATTTTTTGCACTACAAAGTTTTTAGCTTTAAATTTTTATGGTAGAAAAATTGAGATCAGGATCTAGGAAAAAAATAAAAATACAAAAAAACTTAATTTTTATTCTTTAAAAAATTCTTAAATAGAAGTAGGTATAAGATAGAAGGAAAATTTAAATTATTAATATCTCTAAGATGGAATTAAAATTCCCTAATTCCAATGGTGTGATTATTCTAGCAAGCAAACTAAATCATGCAGAACTTTTCTTCTTGGAAAATTGTAAAAATTGCATTTAAAAATGAATCCTACAAATTATTATTTCAAGAAGATGATCTAATTGCCTAAAAAACAAGATTGTCCATAACTTTTTCATAACAAATACAAATGGAATGAATCAAAGATTTCCTTGTAGAAAAATATAATCTATGAGAAAAAAAAAGTATAAAAAAAATTTGAAACTTTTTGAAATTTTTTTACACTTTTTTTTTGCTACCCCTCTCCTTTGTTTTGAACTTATCTAGGCAAACTTTTTGTTTCTAGGCACCAATTGAAAAAATATATATATATTACCATAAAACTAATCAATGTTTCTATGTTCAAAAAAAATTTAAGAAAAGCAGGACAAACTTTGAGACCATAGATACTTGCTTAAAATCCCATTTGTCCTCCCAAGGGACAATGGTCCTTTTGAGGTTAAAATGTAGGATTCAAGGTAGAATACCTTATGCAAAGTATATGAAGTTTAGTGTTCATTGACAAAATTATCAATTAATATTTGGCAATTAAAAATTGATATTTTGGACCAAAAAGAAAGTTTTAAAAATAAACTAAAATTTTGCCTTGTGACAAAATTGTGATAGTAAAAAATCACTAGTTACACCTTAAACAATGAAGATTGCGTTGATATAATTTGTATGAAACAAGTACAATGTTGTTTTTTGGCATTTGGTCTTTAATCCCTCAAGGCCCCAAGAGCCACTATTTGGCTTTTTGCATGTTCAACATATCAAAGATTTAACTTCACATTCTTATATTTTGAAAAATATTTCTAAATGAATTTTATATCATAGTGTTCATGCTAAAGGGAGAAACTCAAAAGTACAATTGATATCATATAATAAGCTTAATGTACAATACATATTATCTTTCAAAGTTCAAATTTATAAAAAAATACATATATAGTATATGCTTTAAGGGGTTAAATGTGTTCACCTTAGCAAATTGCACCTTTACCACAATCTCTAGTTTGTTGTTTTCATGATTGAAGTAAAATGAGTTCGGTCAAGTTTATATGCAATGGTTAAAAAAAAACTAATACTTTATTGTTAAATATTCTAGCTATCAAATATCACTAATTTTAATGACAATTTTTAGATCAAGGACTAGTTTAGGTAACATTTTAAACCTTATATATCTACTTATATACCTATTTTGTATTGATGAATATAGGGTGCACTATGTGTAAATAGGCTTGATGACATGAAGCTCAAAAAGTGAAGCCACAACCAAAAAAAAAGTGTCAAGGGAAATTATGACTATTGCATTAAATATTTGTATGGCCTTTCATATACTACATAACTTCTTGTGCCAATTTTTGTATGTTCATTCATCTTCCACATTTATCAATTACATAATAAAAAGTACTCTTCAATAATTACATAATAAAAAAGTTGATGAAGAGTTTGTTGAGGATAAATAATTAAATATTTATTTGTCTAAGGTTTATGTTTAAATAAATTCATAAATAAATTAAATTAAATTAAAAAGAAACTTCAAATTCCTTTCTACTTAGATTTTTCGAAGGATTTTAATAGGTTTTTTTGGTGCCTATTCAAGATTCACAATTTTTGAATCTACATACCATACACCATAGATTTACAACTGTTGGTGCCGCAGGCAAGGCAATTGCTTATTGAAGTTGAGTCCCAATTAGAGAATCTATGCCAAGCCATAGGGGATCTTGTACACTGAATATACCAATGTCATGCAATACTCTAACAAATTCTTGTGGGGGCTTTTTGCAATATAGACACCATGTTCTATATGCTATGAGAGGCGTTGGTTTACATCATCTCCTTGATGAAAACGCACATGTAGAAGTGCCTCAACAATGGAAAGTTTACTACGTTCTCCAAGGCCAATTTTGACAACCATTCTTTTAAGATTCCAATATATGTGTGAAAATCTACAAAACACATTAATTACAACAACCAAAAAACATCATCTCTTTGAATCATATCTCTAATATTTTCAATAATAAAATATTGAAATTTTTTAATAGGTTGTTATTTTGGTAGAGTGGAGAGAAGTGTAGGCCTAGTACTTTAAACTAATCCTTGGTATTTAAAGTACATAATGTGGTAGAAATTGAAGGAATTTAGAAAACCAACTACTAAAAGGGGGGGATAGAAACATGGCATAGAGCCCATAATAGGGTGTCAAAATAGTACCAAAATTGTGAAGTCAACCTCCATATCTACAAAGTAGGTTGTTTCAAAAAATTCTTCAACTCCTATTGGTTGCTCAACTTGTGGTGGATTTGGGAAAAAATTGATGATTCCTCAAGCCTTAACCTCTAAATGTTTCAAACTATATTTTTACCATAAGTGCTCAAAAATTTCCATTTCTAAAAAAAGTACCAAATTTTGGAAAAAAAATATATTTTTGGATGCCATAACTTTTTTACTAACATATTTCTAAGTGTCTTGAATCTCAGTGCACATGAAAGATATTCCTTATCCACACCTTCTAGTAAAGTTTGAACCCCAAACATGAAAATCTCTAGTCACACATACCCACCCAAAATTGCTATATTGCCCAATTTAGCAGGCTGGACCTTGAGGGGTTAAAGGGATCATTTCAAAAATGTATCCACAACATATTTGGGTCGCCCACCACCACCAAGTGTTTCAAGGTTTTCCCTCACCGGTCCTCTCCTTGGTCCCCCAACCACGAGGTTCCGCACATGATTTCTACGGCTGTCATTTTCCAAATGCGCCCACAATTGGGAAGCTTACCGTACCCACCGTCACAAAATGATTTCAGATTTCAGCGAAATCCGGAAGGGGATTCCAAACACAAGCTCCAGTCAGTCTTTGCGTTGAAGCCATCTCGTTCACAAGTTAATAGATTTTTCAATTTTAGTTTCCGCAAATCAAGGGTCGGTCCATGGTTTTCCTTCTCTCTCTTTGTTTTATGGCCCAAAAATTCATACCCAACCAAAAGGGAAGTACAAACTGTAGTGTAGCTTGGGTTTATTCACACCCACAGTAGTAGTAGTACACTATTCTACTGATTTACAGTACCATATTTCTGCTGCTTCAACGTGGGTGCTGTGTGTGTCGCTGCGTGCATGGAGTCAACCAACTTAACTTTACCCAAGCACTTGGGAGATGCCGGCCAGCCCATTCAGCTAAACTGCTGGAGCTTGCGCTCAACGTGCAATTTTCGAGAATGGCTACCAGCCAGACGTTTGTGAAATTTTGTTGACAACAGTTGAAATTCTCGTTGGCCAAAATTCATTCGAGTGTCCCAAAATCTTGGGCAGAGAATTTCAAGACCTGGTCTGTTGGAAGCAAAATCACACGTCTGTCTCTCCTTTGGATCTAAGGAAAATAATGATCCTGTTCATGTGTTTCAAGAAGAAGAAAAATAAATAATGGTAATGATCTCCCAAGTGGGCGCCCATCATCTGCGGTGGTGAGAATTTGGGTGGGTCTGAATTTCAGGTAGTTGGCATGCCTGAAAGTGGCGGTTGCTGGCCGGCCGGCCGGCCTGATAAGTTAAGCTCAGTGGTGGACTGGCGGTTGCTTGCCAGACATACACTAACTTAAGGGGGGAGACACTTAAAAGCGCCCACCTCTTCAAATGTACACTATCTGTACATGTTGCTTTCTCATAGCCTCTAGCAAGGTACAAAAAAATGTACATTGTAGAGGTGGGATTCAGACCCACCTTTGTCGACCAAAATTCTCTAGCAAGGTAAAAAAAAATGTACATTGTAGGAGGTGGGATTCAGACCCACCTTTGTCGACCAAAATTCTCTAGCAAGGTACAAAAAAATGTACATTGTAGGAGGTGGGATTCAGACCCACCTTTGTCGACCAAAATTCTCTAGCAAGGTACAAAAAAATGTACATTGTAGGAGGTGGGAGATTTTAGAGCCCTATGCCATTTCAACTTCAAAATTTCATAACTAATTCCACAACGCTCCCAAAAAAAAGGGGGATGCTAGGAGATGCAACCACCATGATATTTCATTTTTTTTTGCTTGACAGAGGAATGAACAAGAAGTGATTCACAATTTTTTTGGTGAAGTTTTTGGTCATTCATTCTACATGAATTAAATCCGATTTTTCAAAATCGATGTTGCATAGATCCCTATTTGTGTTTATAGAGCACAGTGCAAACTACTTATAAACGTACTCCTTGCAAAAAATGATCAATGCAGTCTGAAAAATGTTCCTATAGTACCTAAAAGTGTGTAGAGAAATGGCCGAAAAAAATATGAGCATGTGTACCATCGCCATGTTAAAGCTTGCAGAGTCCTTGATTGAGTATTGCCACGCTATGCAAATGGACTACTAGAAAGAAAAATTGTGCTAGAGGTGCTTCTAAAATGGCATAGGAGTGTGTTAAACTAGCTATATAAGGCTACACAACAAAAACAAAAGTGTGCATTTATTTACAAAAAAAACACAAGAAACAACTGCACCCCTTTGTCGCATCTAGCAGAGAGAGTTTTGTAAAGTCAACATCCCCACCGAACGAACCATTGCTAGGAATGTTGATGGAGTAGCCATGGCGTACTCTGCCTCCTAAACTCTAACTTGCTTGACCATTTTCTCAATGCCGATCTGCTTGCCAACTGTAGCTGTAAATGTGTGGTGCTCCACCTTAAGTAACGCCTTCCTTCCCATTGTTGTCATCTTGTAGGTGGCGTATTTGCCTATGTTTTTTCCTGTCACTGCTACCCACCTAAAGAACAAAATCACAAAAGAAGAGGTTCTACACTTCTACTACAACAGAAGATTCATAATTTTGGTGTTGCTCCATAACACCCCTTTGCAAGAACGCTACTTGCAAAGTCCATTGGCATTTGTACACTATAAGGTAAGGTTCTCTTCCTTATACCCCATACTAGTTCTTAAGTCTATCATGTCTCTTTATACTAATAGCATCCTATAGATGCGAAATACTACTCATTCCGTTGCTTGGGGACCTACATGCAATTTTCATGCCCTCGTGTTACAATACAAGTATGCATTTTTTGAGTCTTTCAACGTCCTCGCTTGAAAAAAAAATTCAAATCTTACCATATATAGCACAAGGTACTACAAATGCCTACACTTTCTTTGTCAGCATAGTATTAAAAGACTTTATTGACATGGCTGCATTATGCTTTGAACAAGAACACTTCAGTTGTTTGTAGTAGGTGAGAAAAATAGTGGAGCTCAGTTTAGTATACTCCAACAGTTGACTAGACACTGATCTTATACTGCGAGATGGCCATGCATGGTACTATCCACCTAAAAAAGCTCGCCATGTAATGCCAAACTTCCTACAACGGTGGTACGTAAGAAATGTTCTCTCCTCTTTTCTTGGCACTCCTTTGTTGTAGGGTTAGTTTCTAATTTTCTTTACACACTTACAGAATTACACCATAATATGGTGTATTGTATCCATGCACAAGGGGATTAGTTCTTATAGCTACGTGAAGTTTGTCCCCTATGGCTCTTACATTTTTTATGTTTCAAGCTTCTTTGTGCTTCTTCCTTGATCTTGCCAATTTAGCTTGAGCTTCTTTTTCTTCCAATTTTTTTCTACTTTACTACATTTGTTGGTATTATTCTCTAACTTCTTTTGCTCTCTCTCTCTTCTATTGTTTCTTGTCTTTTGATAGCAGTTTCCTCAAATTCTAAAACATACTCTTTCTTTGTTAATAAGATAGATTTTGGGTAGTCTACCATAGGTTTCATGGGTGCTCTTGGCACACCTAATAATTGTATATGTGGAAGTACTAGTAAACCAATGAAACCTTGGGTCTTGCTTGTCTTCACTGTCAACATCCTACTTCCATTCTTTTGCCTTCATTTCATCCATCATTGCAAACTTCGTTTGACATTTGATTTGCTGGTCTTTAGTTGTCTTCACTATCAACATCAACGTACTACGTACTGGTTCCATTCCTTTGCCTTCACTTCCTCCATCATTGTAAACTTCGTCTAACTTTTGATCTGCTGGTCCTTGGTTGTCTTCACTATCAACATCAACCTACGTATTGCTAGCACTTTAGCATGTCACCTAGCACCTCTTCAAAAATCTCCTCAATCTCCTAGACCTCTAGTTGATGCTTTCCATGATGTTCTTGTAGACTTAATTGGTTATTTAATGTACCTCCCTTTTCTTCATCTGGTTCATAGACTTCATTGGGCCCATTTTGAATCTCATGGCATGAAGATTCAAAAGATAGATTCTCATAGCTTCAAAGCATTTGATGATGTTCTCAACAGTCAAGGCTCTTCTAAGAGCATGAAGATATCCATTGTACTAAGTCCTCTTTCATAGGTATTTGACCATTATGAGGAAGTGTCTATTTGTTTTTGTAGGCTCTTGAAAGCTATTTTGAAGGGTTTAAAACACGCCACATCCAAGGGTTGGAGGGCATGGGAGGGTAGAGAAAATAAATCGAGTCCTTTAGACTTAGATAATTTAATAACTTCCAAAATGACATGTGAGCCATGATCTTCCATAATTAGTAAGTGTCTAGTAGAGGGAAAAATTCCATTAAAGTTTTTTACTTTATGTAGAAAATGACAAAGCCAAGCTTTAAATAAATCATATATCATTCAAGTTTTACTTTGCATTGCTAAGATTGCATCTCTTTTTGTTTTTTATTAAAAAGTTTCTTGAACTTCTTTTTCCTATGAAGATGTAAAAATTTGGCTTTTATTAAAAAGTTTCTTGTTCTTCTTTTTCCTATGAAGATGTAAAAATTTGGCAAACTTTCACCTCTTGTATTGATGCAAGAAAGGACAGTTATCCACTCTCTTTGATTAGATGTTACCATATACATTTTTTTGGATCTCCTTTTAGCCAATACAAAACTTCCCCCATCTTTTCGCGCTTGGATGCCACTCTCATCGCAATTCCATATGTGATGTACCTCATAGTTATGAATGCTATAAATTTTTTGCAAGTTTTCATAGAGTGAAGTTACTAATTTAGAGCACAAATTTTGGACTTGTTTTTGCTCTAAGGATTGGCATTTTCTTTGTGATAATTCTTCATGCCTTTTCTAAAACACTTAATCCAACCCAAACTTGGAATTCTATCCTTGAAAGGGGTCATTCTACCTTATTTCAAGATTCCTACTTTCTCCCCTTAATTCCTAAAACCCCAAGGGTGTTTTTTTGTCAAAAACCACTTAGAACTACCACTTCTGTTGAGTTCACCTAAGAAATTAAAAAAATATATGTTTTTTCAAAATCCAACCGTAGGATCTTGTACTTAACTTCTGTGAGAATATGTGGAAAAAATTTCATCAATTTGACTGCATATATTGCAAGATATTTGCATCCAAAGTAAAGAAAACAAGTTTTTTGCAACTTGCTTGACTAGATTTTTTGGTTTTGAATCTTTTTAACTAAAAATTTTTGCATTGTTAATTTTGATTTTCTAAGTTTTTATGTTTAATAGTTGAGTTGAGAATCTAAGGAAAAAAATTCAACAAAAAACACTTAATTTTCATGCATTAAAAAATTGTTAGGTAGAAGTAGGTTAAAGATTGAAGGAAAAACTAAATCATTAACAGCTTTAAGATGGAATTGACATACAATAATTCCAATGGTGAGATTTTTCTAAAAAGCAAACCTAACCTCGTCTAAAACTTTTTTTGGAAAATTGTAAAAATTGCATTCACAAATGAATCCTATAAGTTATTTTTTCAAGAAGATGTTTAGATTGCCTGAAAAACTAAGATTGTTTATAACTTTCTCATAATTAGTTCAAATGGAATGAATCAAAGCTTCAAATGTAGACAAAATTATAAGATTTTAGGATTTTCTTAATTTTAAAATTTTGACTTTTTTTTTTGCATTGCCTTTTGCCTTTTGTTTTTGGCTTATTATGCCATAGCTTTTTCTTCTGAGCACCAATTGAAACAAAAATGATATATTCACAAAAGCCCTCGCCAAACTCCACAATCCCAAAAAATCTCAGAAATATTTACTACAAATTGAAATAATAGGAACCTACCTAGACACTATTTGTCCCCTGAGGGGACAAATGGTCCTTTAGGGGGTAATTGTCCAATTGTGAGAGGATACCCAAGATTTTGCATTCTGAGCAAATATTCTACAAGTTTTTCTTCATCTTTAGTGAGAACACCCTTTTGCCCCATCTATTATGCATTGTAGTACCATGGAGATGACTTCTAAGGCTTGTTTGTGGAATTCCATTATTCCTTGTTCACCATCATCTACATCAGCAATGACATTTTTGAGTTGTTTGCTGCTCCAATTCCCATTTAGTTATTTCTTTTGACTTGATCTATGATTTAGACAAGAGGTGGGTGGCAAGGGACTTGCTGGAAAAATTCCATACCTTGTAGTGTATCGTTAATGGAGCTCCTTCACCTGGCCATAATGTCAACATGTCCCCTTGATCATTCCCCACTCTACATGTCTACTCTCACTACAAGAAAACCTGTCCAAAATGACAGAAACTTGTCCTAATTGACAAAAATCAGCCTGTCCTAATCTACATAAAATTGACAGATTTTTGTCAATTAGGACAATTTTCTGTCAATTCGGACAGTTTTTTGTCCTAATTGACAAAAATCTGTCAATTTTCTGTAGATTAGGACAGGCTGATTTTTGTCAATTAGGACGAGTTTCTCTTGTAGTGTCTACTAACCACCTTTACAGAATTAGCTATTGTCAATGGACAAGTGTCGTTGCTCTAGTGGATCCATGTTGGCTATTGTCTCTCCTATGTCATGATCTTTGAATACTCATTGCTTATAGCTGATCATTGTATTCCTTATGTGCCTTACAACTTGCCCAATCAAACAAGGTGGCATTCTCCTCCTGGTTGTTGTCATCTTCTTCTTTAATGTAGAGTTCCTCCTCCCCATACTTATCTTCATCTACATAATCAACATCGCTACTACCCCAATTCCAAGGTCTCTACCAACTATTGTCATCTTCACTTTCATCACTCATATTGATGCCACTGTTGTTAATGAAATTATTGAAATGATCTCAGAAAAACAAGGAAATGTAAGCAAACATGAACTCAATCTACGTCTTCAATTTCTCAACTATTTTTTTGTTTGCTATCTCTCAAACAATGCATTCCTTATAAAACACTTTGCTTTGCCTTTGTAGTTTTGCACTTCTTTGTGCCTGTTGTTGTAGACAACAATACCAATTGCCATGTCATGTGACATTCCCTTAATTAAATTTATTAGTACATTGTATTGTTTCATGAAACTATGCATTTTCAAAATCGGCAGCAAATATTCTTAAAACCATGCCTCTTTCATTAGAAAAGAATTTGTCATTGTAATTTTAATAAAAGCTTCCAATGCATTAAATTTGAGCAGCATAAATAAGGCAATCACAAAATGAAGCACGTTGGTTCTTATTAAGTGCAAAAGCCAACATGAATTTGAACAGAAGCTAGTCTATTGATTGCAAAAAAAATTGAGTGTCAATCTATTGAAAACTTCATTTTGTAAATTATGGTGACACCTATCGTCTAATTCATGCCTTGTAATGGCGTACATGGAACACCATTGTTTAGCCAATTAAACTTTCATCTATTTCAAAGAACATGTGCACGATTTTAGCCACTCCTATAGGGACCATCCTTATTGCCTTTGTGCATTTCAAGCCTCCTACCATAAATATACAAGTATATATGCATGCTTTACTTCAAAAAATAACTTTTCTCGTTCAAAAGGTGCCCCTCAACATCAACTAGTTATAAACATTTTAAACAAAAAATCTTGTAAAAATGCCATAATTAGAACTTAACATCTGAAAATTGAAAGAAAAAATCTTATAAAAATTAAAAATATTCAATCTATAAATTATTCATAAAATTATTTAATTAAATAACCTTTTGTGAATGTTTTATGATTGAAAAAGAATAAATTTAACATCATTTATCCTATAACTTGAAATTACAAAAAATCCTTAGTATGAACATCTTTCCTCAAGGAAGGCCATATTCATTGTATTGAGATGGGGAATTTCATTAAAATGGCGATTATTCTATAACTTTGGCATTTTCATAGTTCAGACCGGGCGGTCTAAACTCTACAAGCGTCCTAGATTTTTGAAATCTATACTATTATTAGATATCTGAAATCTAGAAAATATGTAGATTTTTAAACTGATTGGTCTGAAATCTACATTTTTCCTAAATTTAATACATCTAATAGTAGTATAGAGTTCACAAATCTAGGACACTAATAGATTTCAGACTGCCCAGTCTGAACTATAGGAACGGCACACTATGAAAATGGCACATGGAATATCGCCATTTTAATGAAATTCCCCGTTAAGACTTTTTGCAACTTTTGAGACAGAATGCTAGATATTATAAATTCATTTACAAAAATAATAATTGAAACCAAGAATGAATAATGCTCAAATAGTGATTCTAAAATGAAATTTAAAAGTTGGTGTTGTTACCTATTTATAAAAAGATGCTAATAAAGAGATAAGGCAATTTATCTTTGGGTCGAAGATAAAAACAAGACTATGAAAAGTCTTAATATAATGAATATGGCCTTAAGGGAGTTTCCATAGCACTGAGAAATAAATATCTATCATCCATTTAGTCCCCAGATTTAGAAATTTATAGAACAATGGTAAAAAAGATAATTTATGAATAATTTTAAGTAATTAATGCAATAAGCTATCTATATTATTTATTAAAATCATTATAAAATTAATGTATAAATCTTGGCCTATTACAAACTAGCAATGCAAATTTTAAATGATGGACGAATTGAAACATGTCCCATTCATTCAAAGGCTTTTTTTGTTTGTTTGTAGATTTCTTGTTAGATTCTTTGATTAGCTTTCTTCTTGAGTTTTCCATTAGATTCTAAAATTGATTATAGATTGAATATGTGTGATTTTCATAATATCTGTTTTTCTTTTAAATTCAAATTGTTAAGTTCTAGTTATGGAATTTTTCGAAACTTTTAGTTTTTGAGGTCAAACTACTTGAATACCATTGAACTACATAATATTTTGAAAATAAAATTCTAAAAATCTAACTTTTACAAGTACAAAAGAATTAACAACATTTAGGTAGATGAAAATAACATGTTATGTGCAATTGCGTTATGTTGTGTTCATCTATTGTTTGAAGTTTGAAAATTTGGGTCTCAAAGGGTGAAGACTTGTCAAGGGATTTAGACTTGGTGTCAAGGTTGCTTTGTACCTTTGAATATATGAAATTTAGTTATTCTATTGGTAAAGGAATTTAGTCTACCATTGACAAATTTAGATTAAAAAAAGATAGTTGTTATTTGGTTTATTGACTCTAAAACAAAGTAGAGGGGACTTTGTATCCACAAATGGTATTGTGAGGAAGTTTGAGTATTACCTTACTAAAACCAAAGCCACCTCAAAGAATAAGAAATGAAATGAGAGCTAATTTTCTTTTCTTATTGTTATGCACTCCATGTTTATAATGCTATATGGACAAGGCCTCTTCTAGCATAGTTGCTTGCTTGTATAAAAAAACTTTATTTTTAGTTTATTTGTCTATGAGCAAGCACTTTTTGCCAAGAAAATTGTAACAATTAAGTTCAAAACTAAATCTTATTTGATATTTTCTTAGAAAATGCCTTGATTATGAAGAAAATGAGACCTTTTATAACTTTCACATGACTAATTCAAATGTAATATATCAAAAAAATAAATAAATATAGATATATTCTATTTTAAAATAATTGAATTTTTAAATTATGAGTTTCATAATTTTTATTGGATTGCTTTTGATTGAGCATTTTTGCTTCCAAACTCCTAATGAAGATAAAACTTTTGTTGCCAAACTTTTGCTGCCAAACTCCTAATGAAGATAAAACTTTTGTTGCCAAACTTTTGCTGCCAAACTCCTAATGAAGATAAAATTATATCAATATAAAATCTAGTCTATTTATATACCTTAGTTTCATTCAATTTATAATCACGCTAAAAATGGAGATCAAAGGTACTTGTCCAAATTGCAATTACCTACCAAGTATACAAAATATCCTTTACAAGGTAAGGTAGGATCACCTTAAACCAATCAAATTCTTCTAATAAACATTATTGAGTGTTTAGAAACTCTCATTTTTTAATCACATAAAGGCAAATTGCAATAAAGTTGGATGAAAATTTTTTTAAAAAAATTATTATAATCATACAAGAGGTCAAAGTTGAATTGGTAGATTTCCTAAAATATTGCTTTATTTTCAATGTTCAAAGACTTTGAGAGAGCACAACAAACATTTCCTTTTCCTTTTTTTGTTTTTAGGACTTGCTTTTGAAAACATGTTCTGATTTGGGTGATCCTTCTACACTATAAGATATGATTTTCAGTGACACAACTAGAATTTATGATGTTGGATGAAAAATATTGTATATATATATATATATATATATATATATATATATATATATATATATATATATATATATATATAGTATTTATTCTTCAAAATACACATACTTCTAATAAATTTATAGTACTAAAGTATATGAAAATTAGAAAACAATTTAGAGGTTATATCTATTTAAAAAAAGGAATTTATTGTCAAATGTTCTCATCCAAAAGATTTTACTAATTTTAATCCCTAAATGCCCAAATGTCTTCTCAAACACTTGCCAAAAAAATATGTTTTCTTCATTTTAAACTCAAATATCTTGCAATCTAAGTGTTCAAAGTATCTGAATTTTTTTCCACGCATACCTACTAGTCTATTACAAGATTCCATTCTTTGCACTAGAAATGGCAATTTAGAGGGGGGAGCCTTGCACATTTAGGAGTCAAGTGGAAATTGCTATAAAAATAAATGTGTTAAAAACATAAACTTGCTACAACTAATCTTCCAACAAAACTTGGCCACAACTCTATGATAGGAGGTTTCAAAAGCGCTCAAGCTCTAAAATTGCCCACTTCTTCAAATGGACACTATTTGTACATGTTTCTTTCTCATAGCCTTCAAGAGTGTACAAATTGTGTACATTTCAGAAGGTGGGCAATTTAAAAGACCTATACCATTTCAACTTTGAAATTTTATAATTAAGGTAGAACCACCCATTACCAACCACATCTCCACTAGCAATCAATAGAGGGGGCCTGAAATTCAAGAGAGGTTAGGACTAATTTTCAAACATAAGTTCTTGATTTCCTCCCATCAATTCCTCCATTATTTTCATGACACATCTACTTGGTTTGGAGTGCTAAAGTGAACAAGAAGTAATCTCTTAAATGAGCGGTTTTGGAATAGTCTACATATTGGACTTGGGTCCAAACCAACTTTTGCCTTCCAAACTTCATAGTAATTTCAATTCAAGTGATATAATTACCAAATTTTGGCAATCCCCCTTATTTCTATCTTTGTACCTATGAAAGTATTTCCTTTTGCCTTACTATACTCCACATATGTTCACAATTGCTTATTTGATCAGTTATGGGTGGTTCTACCTTAATTTCACAAAGCTCCAAAAAAAATACGAAATGACTTGGATAAGGTACCAATTCCACTTCTCTTTCAAACAAAATTTACTGAAAAATATTTCAAGAAGTTTCACCTCCCCCAAAATTCAGTTTCAGCTCTTAAATGGGTGATTTATGGCCCTCCTACCATCCCCTCTATCTGGTCTTTGCCCCTGTGAAAATACTTGCGTCTGCCCAGTACAAGTTCAGATCATACTGCCATCTGATCTTTTGACAAGTATAAGAGTAATACCCCTACTTTTGAAATCTTCATCATACATAGACTAGGCAATGGCTAAGCTTGCTTGAAATGTTTTTGAAAGTACAAGCTTACCAAGAGTTCCAGAGTCTTTGACTGACATGTATGCCCTCTGAACCAAACTCTTAGACTTCCCCTCGCTTAAGCTTACTTGAAGCACTGAAGATCAAACTTGTGCGAACTCTTGTCAGACTTGGAGCCGTGCAGGGAACCTTCTTTCAATTTGCACCAAAAGAAAAAAGTAAGTAACTTAAGTAAGTATACAAAATATGAATCATGGATTTCTATGCATTTACTTGGAGCAAACGCGTCGCTTCTCACCAACAACAAGTGCACAAAGTTTTGGACTATGGTAGAGCCACCTGTAGTTGACCACTCAAGCAATTCCATGCATGTTCTAGAGATGTGGAAGGCAGTGTAAATTTTTTTGCCATGTAGGAAGACAGAATCATGGGGATTGCAATTTTCTTTTGTAATTGTTAAGCCTTGAATTGAATTTACTATGAATTTTGGCAGCCCAAAGTTGGTTTAGACCCATAGCCAATGTATAGACTCTTCCAATTCCAATTGTTCAAGAACTATTTTTTTTCACTACTTCCTCCTTTCTTGCTCACTACTTTGGGACATATATCATGACCTTATTAGTCTCAATCTTGAAAAGGAAAAAGAAAAGAAAAAATCATTTCAAGTTTTGGTTGGAAATAGCTACATTGTATAAGTTGGGTATGTATCTCTAGTTGGGAATGGGTGGTTCTACCATGAGTATGTAACCAAACTCACTAGCTTGGGTCCATCATCATTGTTTTTGCCACCGCCCTTCTTGTACTTTTGACATTCTGTCACTATAACTATAATGTTTGGTGAGAAGTGACCCCATTGCTCCAATAACAATGGTAATAGAGCGAAACAAAATATTAACCACTGATATATCCTATGCTATGGTCTTGTTGAAGTTTTGTGGACCAATAGCTCACGTTCTAGAAAGAGCAACGCAAAACCTCAAATGGAGGAAAGTTGGAACTTATAAAAAATCCATTTAAAGTGGAAAGAAAGATTCGTTTAACTAATCATTCAACTAACAAACCTAGTCATGTATGATATTTGTCGATCAAGGATTGAAGATCAAAAAGAAACGATTCATAAGCTATTACCATGTCAGAAGACAACATCAACACAACTTAAAGTTGGTAGACAACATCCATAAGCCTTAAGAATAGCTCTATAAGCAATGCATGAAAATTTGAGTGCCGGTTATCAAATTCTGGTTAGCTGCATAGCAAATATCCCCTGCCCATTGCAACTGTTTTTAACTTTTTTATTATTATTATTTTTCTACCCAATGAAAGTCATTGCAACTCTTTTTAACTTTTTTTTTTTTTCTCTCTACCAAATGGAAGCCATTGCAACTTTGAATTTGACCTGATTTTGCATGAAGTCTGAGCAACCAGCATAGGGTCCTCCCACTCCTTTCAGTAAATGAGCCCAGAGTCAGTGGGTTCTGGTCTTCTGGAATGTTCATCTGCCCAGAAAACTTCTGCTCAGTGCTCACGTTACTTGTAGTGCACCCCACTGAGCACCCCACAGACGCAATCAAGTTTGAAGCTTCCACTGTAGCAGTCATGGCCACTGCCACACTCTTCCTGCCCAGGTACAGCAAACCCTTCTCTGGCATCCGTCAAGTCCAGGCGGGCGGCACTCCAGCCACCCAGGGTAGCTTACTGAAGAGGAAAGAAAAACCATAAGCTTTCATTTGGGTTCACTTCAGCTGGAGAAGGAGGGAAATTTTAAAAAAATAATAATAATTGCACACTATTCAAAGGGAGGGCGGTAAGGTGAAGGCACCCATAGCCAATCAAATGAGCAGTTTGGGACATGAGTAGTGCAAGGCAAAGCAAATATTTTCGGAGGTGCATTGATAGAAATGATGATCTAGCTGGAGTAGTGCAAGGCAAAGCAAAGCAAATATTTTCAAAGGTGCATTGATAGAAATGATGGGGATTGCAAATATTCACTTGTATTGGTAATTTTATCATTTGAACTAATACTACTATGAATTCAGGGAGGCAATAGGGGATCTAGATCCATAGCCAATGTATAGACTCTTCCAATTTTAATCATTCAAGAATTACTTTCCTATTCATTGCTTCCTACTTTCTTGCTCACTACTTTGGAGCACGTGTCATTAACTTAATAGTTTAAACCTTGAAAAGTAGGAAAAAAGTACATTCCAAGCTTTGGTTGGAAATCTGTTTTAGACTCAATTGGAAATATTGCACCCTATTGATTGATGATGGGGCATCAATCAGTAATAGGTGCCTTCACATTAAAACGGATAGGGTTCTAAAATGGTTCAAATCAAGTTTGAAGTGTCAACTTTAGCAAGTCATTGCAAGTGCCACACTCTTCCTAGTACAACAAACCACACTACAAAAACACAAGGGTATAAATGACTTGTTTATAATGATTGTAGTAGTCATTTCTTGTTTACAATGACCGCAAAGTAGTCATTTTGTGTGTAGTAGTCATTTCTTGTCTACAATGACCGGAAAACAATCATTTTATAGTCATTGTTGTACTTACATTCATTGTAAACAAGTAATTTATACCCTTGTTTTTTGTAGTGTCATTTTGTGACATACTTACATCAATTCCAAGAAGGACACTAGATTACTAAAGAGTAAAGAAGACAAACTTTCATTTGTGTTGGAGAAAAAGGGAAATAAAAAAATGCACATTGTTGTAAGGTAACTAAGGTATTGTGAATATGGTAAAATGGGCAAGGTTCTAAAATGGTTCAAATCAAGTTTGAAGTGTTGACTTTAGCAGTCATTGCAACTGCCACATTCTTCCTTGTACAATAAACCATTCCTTGACATAAGATAAAACAACCCATTATGGTAGGAGGCTCATAAGTCGACCACTTAAGCACTGGAACTAAATTTTGGGCAGGTGGTACTTCTCAAAATATTTTTTAGTAAATTTTCCTTCAAAGATAAGAGGAATTGGCATCTAACCCAAGTTGTTTCATATTTTTTGGATTATTTTTTATTTAATTATGAATTTTCAAACGAGAAGTGTCGTAGGTCCCTATTTATAATCCCAGGTCTTTCATAAAGTGTTTACTACAACTTCTAAAGAGAAATGGGAAAAGCAAGGAGACTGATTGGCTCTTGCAATAATGAATAATATTTTTATGGATTTTTTCAATGACTATAGAGGTCAATTTTTAGGACCACCTCCAATCCCTTCCAATGCCATTTATAGGGGCGGTTCAAAATGCCCGAGCGGAGTTCAAGCCCCCTACCTTACAATGAGAATTAGGAATCTACTCTCACCTGCCATTGCTAATTTTTTTTTCTAAATTCCCATATAAAGACAAGTTTGAAAAATGGAGAGAGCATTCCAATTGAAATTATATTTTTTCAACAAAGTATGAATTTGTTATTAATTTTTGAAGTGTGTTACTTGTTATGGGCAAAAAGAGTGGTCTTTAGACTACTCCAAACCATCCAAAAGTGCACCAATAATGGTCATTTACTCACCTAAAGCATCATAGTATTTCCTAATGTGGAAGGCCTAAATAGTCATTTCCTACGATGAATTTACACTAAAAAGTTGGAAGTTCCTATTGAAGTCACTAGTCATTCTATTATTGTCACCTAAGATATTGATTGTGGCCCAAATTTCATTCATTGAAAAAAATCACAATCATTCCATAGGTGTCCATCATGTTTTGTTTTTTTATTTTGATGGATTGTTCAACCTTAAATAAGCTTTGAATCATATTGGAGAAATGGAAAAAATCTTGCACATTGTTGTAATGTAACTAAGGTAGAAGGTGGTATAGCGAATAGGTTTTTTGAATGGTTCAAATGTGCAGATGTTGATCATTCATGTCCTAAAATGATCACCATTCATACATGTAAGTCATTTTAGAACCCTATTTGTTTTACCACCATTAACCACGCTCTTTAAAGAGTCCAAATAAACAAATGAGTCTCATTCTTTTTTATTGAATTGTCAAATTTTTTATTGGATTTCATTGGAAGTTGTACAAAGACAATTTTTCATAACCCTAAAGGGTTCTAACATCCATATTCAGGAATAATGAGAAAAGTGATCCAAGCCAATGTTTCTTCCAATATATTTTATCATTTTTCTAAAGTTTTTCTTGAATCTTACAAGATGACTTTCTTTATGACCAATTTGATGAAACTATAAAAATAATATATTTGTATGAAGGCTTAGTGAAAATGCACCAAAATTTAAAAAAGATTAAGATATTAAAGATTTAAACACGTTTTGGACTTATATGAAGAAACTATGAATTTTCAAAGTATTGAAAATAGGTATACTTCAAAGTAACCTTAGGCTGAATAGATTATGTACATTTTAGGTGCTGATTTTACAAAGGGTTGGAAATTAGGTGTAGTTATCTTATGTAATCTACAACCTAAAATTACACCTTTTGTAATCGTAACATATTTTAAAAATCGCCTCTTATAAATTTTTGCCGAGAAAGTAAAACCTTTGTTTATGAAAGACTAAAATATTAGTTTCTAGATGCATTTATTTTTAGCACTTTGAAATTTAATAGTTCATTCTAAAAGAAACAAATTGTAAAAAAAATTTGGAATCCTCTTCAACTACATTACCAACTATTTGCAACAAAGACTATTACTAGTCAATTATAGAAATCATGTTCAAACTCAATCTTGGAAATAATGATTACCCACATAGAAGTTTTGTTTAATCTTCTCTTAAATTTACCATGTTATAGTTTAATAACTCAATTTATCTTCACCCTTAGTGTAAAAATACCATAGAGCATCCTCAATCCAAGTCTCTACCTTTTATATTTAAGAAAAACATATTCATTATGACTTAAATACAATGGGATTCAATCAATTTTTGCCATATGTGATTGTTATATAGCTCATGAGTCAATTACAAATTACCCAAGAAATCACCTTTCTAGAATCATAATAAAAATAATCAAGTATAAGATGGTGACTTGATGGGATTGGCATACTTTCTTTGAATGAATTGTAATCTTTACTATTTAAAAAGAATTATCATTCATTATATTGAATGTCAAGTGAATTTTTAAAAGTTGGATAAGGATGCATTTAGAATCTTGAAGCTCATAATTGAAAAAATTGAACATTAATAAATATTGTTTAAGTGTTTGAGAATAGAAAGATGCCAACTTTTCATGCCCCTAGTAGTGTTAGTACTAACTCCCATTAATTTGAAAGTTTTGTAAATTTGTTAGATACACTAATAAAAAAGTATACTATATTTAGATCAACTCAATAAAATGTAATATATTGACATTCACTTGAAGAAATTTGCGTTATTCTAGTTGATGTTTTTTGTTAAATTCAACACAATTGTCTTGGAAATATTATAGCTTTACAAAATTGTGACTATACTAATGCTAAAATTGTGTTATTTTCAACACAATTATGTTGAATTTAACAAAAAAAATCAGCTAGAATAACGTAAATTTTGTCTAGTAATTGTTTTCATACTATCTCAATTATTGTAATTAAATCCAACTTTTATCCACATCTATCAATTTGTATCTAATTTTCATTCATTATTTTAATACTAACTAGACCACATCCACCCAAATTTCATTCAATTAGTATAAGGACTTGCACTCTTCAAACCCTTACCCTAATTGAATAAACTAATAATTTTTAAAATGACACTTATATGGTACTAACTTCTTAAATTATATTATACTAATATTTTATAAATAATGATTCATAAATATGTTTAGTCCAAAGCAATAATTTTTCAATTAAAAACAAGTGTCCATTCAAGTTGAGCATTTGTATATTGATATATGTTTAAATTTAAAAAATTTAAAATTTTTCAATTAAGTACTATTTCCATCCCAAAGAGATTGTCCACTTTGAATGTCATGTTTTTTGAAGGTTCTTCTTAGTAGGTCATATAGAGACTTCTTTGTTACTAATTTTCTTTAAGTTGCAATGAACACATACAATGTTCTTCATTGATTCTAGTAATATAAAATTTGGATTTAAAAAAAAAAAATTCACAATACAATCAATGAAATTGATTAAAAAAATACCAACAAAATTGTAGACATTCATTTTGGAATGGAGGGAGTATTTGTAAACCTATTGAATTATTTATTTATTTATTTATAATGATTGACAAAAATTTATAAGCCACAATTGCCGGTTTTGAAGAATTATTAACTTTTGAATTTCAAATAACCATTAGTCACTGTTGATAATAACGATACTAAAGAGATGAAATTTAAAATTAGAAACGTACAAGTTTTGTTCTCACTCAAATCAACACCAAATGATTCCTGTCAGTTGGTAAAAGTTGTACATCCTTTACAAACAAAACCTCTAATTTAGGACATAAATGAACCTGGTAATGATCATATCCGTTTATGTTATTTTCTTTTCTGAAACACTGAGCTGGGCACAGTTATGATATTGAAACCGGTATTTGTGGGTCGTCAGCATCTCATGCAAAAATAAAAATTAGTCTGCTTGCATTCAAGAATTTTCTGAAAAAGGAGTGGCAATTATAATCTGCATGTTATATTGTTCTCTGAGATAGCGTTGAAATCAACATTTTGATCTCCTTCTTTTCTTTAGAGTGATAATAATCAATCAGTTAAGATTTTTTAGAATAATAATAGAGTTAACAGTAATGTGAACCCCAGTTTGTGCGAGGGGAGTGAGAGGAAGGCTTTAAGCGGTAGTATGCTCTAAAAGCGACCATTTAACCCGTGAAGGATTTTGACTATGTTTTCATCAGAACCACTCAAAATCTGCCATTTTTAGTATAAGTATCAAATTTTAGAAAAAAAATTATTTTTGGACACATGTAACCATAGGATCTTGTAGTACATTGATTTGAGAAGATGTGGAAAAAATTTCAGAAATTTCCACTGTGTAGATTGCAAGATATTAGTGTTTGAAGTGAAAAAAAGCTTTTTTTTGGCCTTGCCAAAAACCAGGCAGCTGCACTTCACAAGGTCACATTTGTATGAAAAAATGTCCAAAATGGTGGTTCATTTTAAAATTCATTCTTTAAGGCAAGTTGACAACATACTTGAAATTTTTTGGATCATTTGGAATTGTACAACATATAGGAAAAAACCAATAAGTACAAAGAAGTCAAGAATGATTCAAAATACTAAATTTGTTAAGAATTCATTTATGGAATTGAAAAATGCCAATCCCAATGTTTGTAATGTTGTACTAAACAATCCACACCCAATGGTTGTAATGTTGTACTAAACAATCCACACCCAATGTTTTTATTTTTTTTCAAAATTTTTGAAAAATGAGTTCAATAAAGGACTTCAAAGTTTATTTTAGAATAGAGATTCTATAACTACCTAAAAAGTACCCACAACTAAAAATTCTCGTAACTTTCATCTCATTAATCAAAATGGAATGATTCAAAGCTTTCCACCTACATATAAATATAGAGAACTAATCTCAAATTTTTATTTCTTAAAAAAGTGATTTTCTTAGATATGCCCAAACTACCCATCCTTGTCAAAAATACATATCATGCAATAACTTTTTAACTATATAATCAAAAGTTATGAAAATTGTTAGGCCTTGAAGCTACTCCTTGACTACATGTTGTGTGAAAATTTCAAAGAAAATAAACAAATATTCCATTTGTAGTGAGCTGCCCAAAATATCTATAATGCCAAAAAAGGTGTTTAGGGCTTTGAGGTTAAGGGTTGGTCCACCTTTTTCATAGGTTTTCATAGATAAAAATATTTTTAGATCATTTTTCATGAAAAGAAAAATAGGGGTAGAACCTAACACAAGTGGTTTTGTATTTCTCCAGGCATTTTTGAACTACTTATAAATTTTTAAAGATTTGGGGCATAGGCATCTATTTGTGACCATAGGTCTCTCAAATTTCGTCCACTTGCAATTTCTAAAGAGATGTGTGGAAATCAAAGACAATGATAGACTCTTGCAATAGGAAAACAATTTTCCTTGATTCATTCAATTACCAAAGCAATCCATTTAAGGATTATCCCATTTCCATTCTCTAGCTAATAATAGGGACAATTTGAAGGAGAGGGGTGCTTTTAAAGCATACTACCGTACTAAGAATAAGATAGAACAAAAGAAACATGTCACTAAACTCCATCGCACCTTAGTTTGGGTGCCTTGAAGGAGTTCCATCTTATGTTTTTTTCAAACTCCCGCTCATCCTCACTCATTGCACATACTTTACAATTAACTCTAATCAAGCAAGCAAGAAAGCATAGTAATAAGATTGAATGGTAATTTCTTGTCATTTTGTATGTTCCATGAAATGATAGATTTTAGAACTTAATGTACACCACCATTACAATGTTGTCTACAATGGGCTCACTGACCTTTAAATTGCATTTATGTTAAAGGCTAGCAAAAGAAAATCTACACTTAAATGCCGTAATTTTAGGAAAATCACTTTTAAAAAAAAAATTGGATGGAAAAAAAAGATTTTTGAAGGAATATTTTTACAAGCATTTGTCAAATTGTATTTTCAACTTTAATTTGATTTTTGGTACAAAATGTTGACCCCAATAGCCATATATAACATTTTTTTGGAACATTTCATTTGCATATGCAATCTTTCACAACTATTAAATTAGGTTAGGTTGCCTTTGTACGGATATATAAACCAAAACTAGTTGGCCTAAACCAATTTCTAAAACACAATCAGCTTGAACATCAAAACATGAGAAACTAGGGTTGGTTTTGGGTACATTTATATTGAAGATTTTGAATTTATTGTAGTTTATAGTGCAATGTCTAAAGATACATGCTAAGAGAATCAAATAATTTTTTCAATTGCCAATAAGACCCAACAAAATCTAAGATAGTTTAATAATTGGACCTTTTAGATGCAATTATTTTATGTGATTATTCATTATTTACATATTTGTATATTGTATCTCATATGCAAGAATACACAAACTTTTATTTTTATTAATGTATCATGAATACATTCCTTTATTCAATATTTGATTGACTTGGTGTATGATTATTGTATTGAAAACTTGGTAATTACTATAAACCTTTAGATACAAGATAAATGAAAAGTATAAAATAAAATTTCAATGAAGACATTTTAGGTTGAAACTTTTTTAGGTGATATTATTTTTGTATTGATGAATGTAGGTTCCAATTGAGGAGCTGGAACAAAAGTTTCATAACTAAAGCAACAACTATTTTAGATCCCTTTTGTCTATCATTTCATCCTCACTTGAACCTAAAATAGTCATCATGGAGCACCACAAGTTTTCAAAAACAATAAATGAAAATTGGAGAGTTCTTTTAAGTACAAATTGATTTGTTTCAATGATGACCTTTAGTTGGGAACCAATTTAGCAAATGATTCTAATAAATTTACTAAAATAAATATTACAATTTATTTTCAAAAATCTAAGTTTTGAAAATAATTTTTTTTTTCTTTTTGGACTCTAATTTTTGTATGAAAACATGTTAAAAATTTATGTTTTCAAAGTCTCCAAAGAATTCACTAGAAGCCGAGGAATAACAAAGTCCTAATTATTTTAAACAATAAATTCTAGAAAAGACTTATAGGTAGAAACTAGTTTTGCCAATATTTTTTGTGCATTGAATCTTTCCATAATTTGACAACTATTAAGTTTGAATTGATGCACCACAATGTTAAAAATTCCAAAGTGTTTTGAGATTCCTTGCAAGTAATTTTGACAGTCATGATTCACATTGAATTTCGCAAGCTCCAAGTTACTATAAAACACTAATAATGCACTTACACAATGTACAATATAGATTGCAAATTGTTGTTTGTGGAGTTTTTTTGAACTTCATTGAAAATGATAAAGGTATATTATTCATCCAAAATGATTATAACAATCTCCTAATAATGCATACTACTAAAATATTTGTGTTTGCAATGACTTTATATTCAATAATAGTTGTGATAGAGATTCATGTTGTAGTCCCTAATTTATTTCAATATTGTCACTCAAATCTTTTTTTTACTAGCCACTAACTATTTCGTTGTAACCCATTGAATTTCAATTATTTAGGAATGCTAGCTTAGATAAAATACATGACAGGCAATGTGCCCATTTCTAGTTGCTTTCAAAGGGCAAAAGGTCTACAATGGGCCTTAAGTTTTTCCTTTGTGATTATTTTTTTTGAATTTTTCGTCGATTTGATGAAATAGTCTCCAAATCCAACCGGATAATTTTTTCATTTTCACCCATTCACAATACACCAACCGTTAGTTCTCTCCCCCCATCATTGTCCAAATCCCCCTCCATTAAAAGAATGGGAAAAATCAAATAAAAACACTAAAGTCCCCAATCCCAATTCCCCAAACACTCATAATTGACTGTCGTAAGAACCGACCTTCGGTGTCGGAGCGGCCCTCGACCTGCCAATGGGCGAGCAGGAATGGAACGATGCTAATTCCGGGGGAGCGAAGCCCAGGCCGCAGCATTCACGGCGAGCGTCTTCGGCAATCATCACCTTGTCCCCTTCCTGCGACCTGAAGCTTACCCTTGTTACCTTAACTTATCTCATGACTGTCCGTCTCTTCGATCGCGGAACTCTCCCGTGCCCTTATGTAAAATAATCCAGGCGTCACTGCATGTGACACTTGAATTCAGACTCAAATTGCAGTAGTAGCGACATACATTCATTTGTAGCTACTTATATAACAGACACGGAGCTTCTCTCTTTCTCATTGTCATTGTGAATGCATGTGCCGCTCGGTTCGCGCACGGCACTCTCATCAGTCTGTTCACATGCTCGGGCGCTTTCATTTGCTGCTTCAATTCAGGTAAGAAAGGCAAGGCTTACGGTTACTGCAGCGAGAGAGAGAGAGAGAGAGCCAGGGAGCGAAGCGCGGGAGTTAGGGCGCCCTAACTTACCGTAGTCTTTCTCGATAGCACGATTTCCTCAAACGCATTTCGGAATTTATTCTGATTTTGCAGGTGTTAACGTCGGTTCGTGAGAGTAATCGTGGTTTAATTTGGTTTCATCTTGATACTGACATTTGATTGGAATCTGCTTTTTGTTGTTGTTGTTGTGGAAGTGTGTGGAAGTGTTAGGAAGGGCCGTTTCTGGGAGAATGAGGCGGGAGAAAGGGAGAGGAGAGGTTTGCTATGGCGATTTGATTGTTTGTTTGTATGATTGACTGTTTGATTGTTTCTGTTTGGCGTGTGGAGCGTGGTTATGATGGTTTGTGATGCGAGTAACATGCACCGGGGACTCGGGGAGAGCTTGGTAGGGCCCAGGGGCAGGGGAGCACGGAAGGCGAATATTGCTTGGGAATACGACATTTCTTGTCTTTGAAATTCGTATTGTGTGACTTTTTAATTCAGATTGTGACATTTTTGTGGCTTTGTTGATTTATCCTTTTTTGATTCGAGGTTGAGTTGGATTGTCGTTTCGTCGGCGTTTCTTACTGAGCTTCGACTTCGGGAGTTTAAGTGAGTTTGTTGCATGAATTGAATGGAGGAGAGGGAGAGAGGTTGTGACCGGAGCGGGAAAGTTGCGCGAGGAGCTTGTGTGAGAGTTGCATGCGGAGCTAGGTTGGAGTGAGCGGGAATTGAGGAGGAGACTGAACAATACTGGTTCTCGTAATGCATGAGCGTGGGCGAGTCTGAACTTTACTGGATGAGTGTGCAGTTGTAGCGCGAGCTTTTGTCTTTAATGGACTATTTCCGCGCCTTGACTTTGCCTCTTCGTGATCGTGAATACGCCCCGAATAGGAGCCTTTATTCTGAGGGAGGGAGGTTGAGTGAGAGTTCCCTGCGCGATTGATGAATTGAGGGAGGGAGACAGTGATCGGATTGGGGAAATTTCGCCACGGGAGCGAGGAGGTCATGTTGGAGTGGAATGCGGAGCTAGGTTGGGCAAGATCCTAAGAGAACGCCCGGTACAGCACTTGTGTTGACCGCTGGGTTCAAAGTCACGTGCGCTGCTCACGGCAAATTACACTAGGTGTACCGTGCACTTTGCAGCGTTCTCCTCGTCCGAGGATTTTGCCCTAGGGTTGTTGTGAGCGGGCATTGAAGCCCCTCGTTTGAGGATTTTGCCCTAGGGTTGTTGTGAGCGGGCATTGAAGCCCCTCGTTTGAGGATTTTGCCCCAGAGTTGCAGTGAGTAGGGATTGAAGGAGGAGATCGAAACATACTGGTTCTTGTAGTGCTGTGAGTGAGGGTGATTGTGCACTACACAGGATGAGTGTTTAGGCGGATTTTGTTGTTGCACGTGCTTTTGTCTTTAATAGAGTCTTTCACTACATTTCTTGTTATTGACCGTGCCACATCGTGTTCGAGAATAGGCTGCGATTAGTAGTCGCATTACCGGACGGAGGCAGCTGAAGTATTGATGAAGTTACGGCATCGTTGAGTTATTTGAAGCTAGTTCAGTTGTTGAAAGAGCTCGGAGCTACCGGTGGTACTAGTGACGGGACGGAAAGAATTGTAATGTACGAGCTGAAATGATACATTCGGAGCTGTGGAAAACGTTTTGGAACTCCACCGGTTGACGGACGGGGAGGCAAGAGTGGAAGAGATTGCAGTTCTTGCATTACCAGTATGGACGAAGGAGATGTTGGAGTTGTGGACAACTCTCTGGCCCTGGTTCTTCGCGGTTTGGAAGACGACGACGCGAATGAAGGCGCGCGCAATGAGCTCCTGCAAATGCAAAGAATACGTGAGCTAGACATGGAGCCATTAGAAGAGGAGGAGGACGACTCTGAAGCGGACAATTCCAATGACTCAAGGTTTTTTAATCATTCCATCACTTCGAACAACTCTCCCGTTTCTCTGCCGTACTGCTTATGAGCACTGGTGTCTTTCCTGAACATGTTCGCCCTTATCAGTATTCATAGTGCTCGAATCTGCGTCGTATTCCTGATGGTTGCACTTCTGTTTCTCTCCGCTTATGATATATCTGGGACTAATCTACCTGGAAGTCTCATAAAAGCCTGTTAGTGTGCGCGACCATCCCTCCTCTTCCCCTCACCGATGATTGCACATGGATTTGTTCTTTAGCCTTCGATTTCTGGGCTATAACCGAGTGCCGATTGCTCTCCTGTATTTTCGTCTTGGAGCTGTGGATCGTTAACTTCGACAATTGCAGATGTTTAAACTGTAGATCCTATCTACTTGTTTTTCCCTTTGTATCTGAAGATAGTTCGACTCTATTCTTTTCAGGAGGAGCCTACTACAATCCTAGATATACGGCGTTTGTGACCTCGAGCCAGTTCGGTTATTCAGTAGATCATCGTTCGTGTACCGTATAGCCTTAATAGCTTTGATTACCATTAATGAATGCATTTTAGCAGACAACAGTTGTTCAGTACCTCGTTACCAGCTCAACGATGTAGATCAAATTCTGCATCTCGCTGATTCTAGTCCTGATCGCGAGCGGTTGTTGAGGACCCGATCTTAAATCTTCTCAGTCATTGAGCAGCAAATTGCGGCATTTGCTAATTCTTTATATCTAGCTGCTCTCCTATTTGTGGAACTTGAGCTCAGTCTGTGTTCCCTCGGGGGATCATGTGTTTCAGCAGGGTGTTTAGCTCAATGAATCGTGTCATGCCGGAGAGGAAATAATGGAGGTTTTGTGGAGGTTATGCTAGCAATATTCTTGGTTGAATATATGAAAAGAAGGTGAGATTTTGATCTGTCGACACGTCAGGAGGTTATAGGGGTTTGGGGAGGTTGAACGTAAGAAGGAGGAGATGAACCCGTCAGTGAATATGTGTAGGTGTATGGAAAAGTGGTGTTGCTCAACAATCGTGTGCAGATTTTGGAATAAAAGATGTGGGCCATAGTTGGAAAGTCGAGTAAGTATTGGCACCAGCTGGATGAAACTTTTACGTCTGTCATTCCAGAGATTGTGATTGAATAGAGCTAGTCTACAATCTGAGTGTAATGTACAGCGGCTCACTATCTCTTCTTCCTATCTGGTCGTGGACTTTTTGCGTTGTGGTCCGTTGCCGCTACAGAGTTCTGTTTCTGGGCTGCAAGTCAAATGCTCCGCGTTGGGAACTGTCTTAATGTTAACGGACGTAATGTTTCAAGAAAATGCTTCTATTCTTGCATTGAAGATCCAATTCTTTAGTGGACAACTTCAGTGCGTGTGGTTGCTAGTCTGGAATGTTTATGCAACGTTTTCAGAAGACTTTTGATTAGAATTTCTTATGGTATGAGTCTGTAGTGCATTTGCTTCACGGTTGGGGTAGTGAGTATGTTATTCTGGTCGTTTCATCACATTCTTCGCTCAAGGTGCTAGAAGCAGGTGAGGAACACCTAGTCCTTACCTCCTGGGTGATCTAGAACGTTGATCGGGCTGGGTAGGTCTCCGCAACGGATAACTTATATTAATTTTCTGGGCTCTCCTCAATGCTTCTCTGGCTGTCTAGGATGCCGTGGATGCCGTATTTCAAGCTCGAAGGGTTTCGATTTGTGACTTTAATTTTACTGGAATTTCTGCTCATCAATATTATTTGGTGATATTCATGATTAATCTAGTTGATTGTGTTTAACTTTCAAGTCAGAAAATGGGCATTTGGTTCTTCAAGAAGAAATAAATCCTACTTTTGTAGCGTTTCACAAGGAAGTCGGACAAGTATGTAGTGGTTGTTATCAGAACGTGGCAGTAAACTGTGGTAAAGATGTTACGAATATGACAATCTGCTCCTCCAGGCGTAGTTCGTTAAACTTCTCATTTTTGGGATTGACATCGAGACAACCTCTGTGAACATAAGGAGGAGGGCTTTCGAACCATGTTTCTTGTGAAGGTTGCTGCACTCTTCCAGCGTGGTCATTATGTGGCTAGTCTAGCGAGGTTAATAATTCCTGAAGTTTGTGATCTTACTTTTCATCTCGCTTGTGGCTGGCTTTAGCTCGAATGCACGAGGAGATGGTTTCGCTTCAAGTGGCATTCGTCAAGTGGGTGGATTTACCTTCGATACCAACTTGGCTTCCATGCACACCTATTTAGGAGGTACACTCCCTTGTGTGTTAATGTGGACTTGATTTTTCCATTGGATCATGGTTTGTATGGCATTTTGAACTTTTAACGAGGTGTGGATTGCGATTGTTTATTACCTAAGCTCTGTGGGGTGGTCTGTGATACTATGTGATCCTTTGTGAATGATGCGAGGCCTCGAATTGTGTTTGCGGAATCCCGGGATTTGAGGTTCTCTCTGTCCGGTTGGGTTGTTCGGATCTTAGGAATTTGTTTTGTGTATCGGTTGGGTAATATGTTCTAGTTCTGATCAGCTTCTCAACGTTGTCGTTGGGCTCCGAATTGTTTCGTGGTGCATGACAGGATTATCGTATTTTCAATTCATGAAGTGAAATTTTGATTTTGTTATGACACAGATGTTGAGGATGTACACAGCAGTCGCTCTTTTGTCGATGGTGGTGCATTCCTTACGCTGCCAATGTTCTACCTAGAGGGTGAGTTTCAGTATTCGTAATATTAAGAAGTCATTCTCTGTAAGGGACATCCTGTTTTGCCGCAAATTTAATCGCAGTTAATTGCATTTCATTGTGCTGTCGTTGCAGGAAAAAAATAGTCCTCTTTTGTGCGCGACACTGTACTGAAAAGTATACGTAGTGCAATTGGACATATTTTAATTTCATATATTTTTGACACAAGTAAAACGATTTCTATTGCTAGGAATGTACGTTAAACTTCTAGGCCAGTTCCTGCCAGACCTGGGGAGACAAAGCGCACAAAGTAAGTTTGCCATTTGGATTCTAAATCTTCTGGATTTGGTTCTGGCACATGCAGGAATAGTATTGTTCCCGGAGGATACGCTGCCGCTCCGAGTGCTGCAACCTAGATTCAAGGCTGCAGTAGATCGAGCTATGCGGAATGACGAGGCTTTGAATACGATTGGTGTGATACATGTACGAGCAAGGGATGGGCATGTCCATGTAGCGTCTATCGGCACAACTGCGGAAGTAAGTGCTCAGGTTTTTGTGTCATGCAACAATAATCGTAGCATGATTTGAGTCATGAAACCTGCAGCTTTTATATGGCCTTGTCATTAATATGCATTCAAGATCCTCCTTTTGAAATATGTCTTTGTAGGGGTTCGCCGGCGTCATTGATTTCTTAAGGGATGTCAGAAAGAAGACTAAATGATTGTTTGACGTTCATTGTGCAGATTCGTCAATTACGTCATCTCACTGATGGCTCCATAAATGTGGTGACAAAGGGCCGCCAGCGGTTCCGCATCTGCAAAGCATGGACTGAAGCTGACGGAGCAGTATGTGATCTGTTCTCTACTATCTTTCTGTTTATTTTATGAAAATAATGAAAGACCTCTGTGAATGAATTGATTTAATGTAAACACACGATGCCTCCTCATCAGGAAAGTATCCCCATTGCAACAGTATTGTTTCAATGCTTGAACAGTAGAGTACTAAAAACATACTGTTGCAATACTACAATAGTATATTTTCAATGGATAGAGTACACCCTCCATTGAAATTGTATTGTTGCAGTACTGGAAACAGTATGTTTTTAGTACTCTACTGTTCAAGCATTGAAACAGTATTGCAACAATACTGTTGCAACGGGGGGCTTTTTCCCGATGCTATACACTGAATAGTCTGTACTCGTTTTCTGTCGAAGAGCAGTTTTAGTTGGCTTTTATGTCTTAAGTAATTTCTTATGTTTCTTTGAGTGTCATCACGTCAAGTTTAAACTTCTTTCTTTATCACAGGTTTGTTCCAATCGAATCACTATTATACTCAAATGGCAGTATTTGTAGACATTAAATTGGCCTGAAGGTGTTTTTATGACAACGTTGTGTACTAGATCTTTTGTTACGATGTTTTGTCACCACAGATGTATTGCATACGATATAGAAAATCATGGATGATGTGATTGCTACTGCCCATGTAGCAACTTATAAAATTTGGCTGATGTGTTTGCAGTTATTTGCCCAAGTTCAAATTATTGAGGATGAAACTCCTTTACATATTCCAAAAGATGCATTCAACCTCTTAGCCGCAGTGCCTAACTTCCAGAGCGGCAAAGTCCCTCGTGCAGCTGCAACATCTCCACTTCCATATGAACATAGTGACGATGAGGCAGGTCTCCAAGCTGATGTTGACGACTTTGAAGACTCGGGATCAGAGTCTGGACTCGAGGAAGAAAGGTTGTTACTGCGCTAAATTCATTGGCAGAGTGATTTTCACAGGGGTTTTGGAAATTACTCGTTGAACAGAAACGGCAGTTTCTTGCATGTATTTTCTATATACAGTAAATGAACATCGTGGCAACAGATTTTTAGCAATACTTGCATATAACTCCCGTGATGTAGTTTACGATGTCCCTAATGAAGTGTAATTGAGTATGAATTCAGTAGCCAGTGTGCTTATTGGATCTGAATTCCTGACTTTTTTGTAGATCACATGTTGTCGGGTGGGCAGGTTCATGTCTGAGTTTTGTGGTCCCTGGTTGCGGGTAATAATAATATTGTGGCTTATTGTGAATCCTTTTGTTTACTCTCTAAAATCTTTTCTGCTGTGTAGGGTGGCTCGATATGCGAGTGAGAGTGATGAACTCCTTGGAGTTCTGGACAGAGGAGTAGGAGATGATGAAAGTAGTGAGGAGGAGGAGAGGCTGAGGTGGTGGTCTCCGAGAAGAAGAGTTCGTCAGAGGGGGGTTGATAATTTCGACCGTGAAGAAAGTGAAGAACCCCCAGCAAGAGGAGAGATACAAACTGGTGATGTATCACCGAGCAGTGAACAAGCTGGGTACCCTGGAGAGTCTTCTGGAGTTACGAATGGAAATGCGACAAGAGTTAAAGGGCCTCCTGAAGGTGGTCGTGGTGGTTGTTGTAAAGCCTGGGCTGCTGACGCAGGCAAATGGAGGTATAAAGCCCAGCGCTCTGCGTGGCCTCATTGGGTCTACCGCCAATTCGATGCCTATGACCTGGCGAGGAGAGCTGCTGGTATGCTCGTACTGCAAATGACTTTGCGGTGTTTGATATTAAAATGAGTACAGAAGCAATGTGGGTTATTAAAGTATGCGTCATGTGCACTTCCTAGAGAAAGCAATCATTAGGCTTTGTCTAATTTTGGTTGTGAATATGTGCCACACAGATGAGGGGCAGGTTCTTTGTGCGCTTTGAATTTGTCTTAGTATCCGTCATTCTTGTTCTTCAGTAAAATAGGGTGGCATAATTGTATTTTTTGCAGATATGTTGAGACAGATGGCTGAACTGCCTCGTATGGAAGCTATTGTCCGCACACCTTCTCTGCTCTCTTACTACATAGCCAGTAACATGCCTCTTCAGGACGCTACCCGGCAAGAACTTCTTGAAATTGATGGAACCGTGTATCGACTCCGGCGGGAGATTGAGTTGTTGGAGTCCATGGACCAGCTTCGTTGTCAACGATGCTTGGTAAGTCAGAAAGCTTGTGCGTGTTTCAGGATCCTTGCAGACTGAGTGTCCTGCTTCTTTCCTTATTTTTGTTCTTCGATTAGGAAGAAGTGCTGAAGGAATTTTTTCAGAGTGTTAAAAAATCTATTGAATGAGCCTTATCCATTTTGAAGGGTGGTTTGACCTGTTTAATCTGAAGCCCATGTCAGTCTACTTTATAGCTTTGATGGAGAACAAGCCTGAATATTCTGCTCAATCTTACTGGTAATTATCTGTTGCCAGGACATAAAAGCAAGGCGTAGTGACATGCTCGTGATGTCAGCAGATGGGCCTATCAGTGCCTACGTTAACGCCCATGGCTATGTTCATGAGACTCTCACTTTACAACGGGCCAGTGGGCTTGTCTTGGCTGGGCAGCCTCAGACTGCCAATAGCTGGTTTCCTGGGTTAGTCTTCAATTCTTTTAACAGCTTTCCAATTCTTTACAGTGAAGTTACTGGGTACAATTCTGTTACTGCGTACACTGTGCAAACACACAGCTTCTCGCATGTTGAATAGGTGTGTAAACGATTTTTTTTATTGGGTTTGCAGGTATGCCTGGGTTTTAGCAGAGTGTGCTGCATGTACTGAGCACATGGGATGGCGATTTACTGCCGTTTGCAAGGAAACCAGACCAAAGGCTTTTTGGGGCATTCGGAGGTCACAGCTGGCTGACAACAGTTCCTAGTTACGGTTGACCATTCTGGTGCACAAGAGACGAGGTTTCTCTTCCGTGATTCTGGAATTTAGTCACTCTAGCGAGAAGCGTCAGGCTTGGCTACGTGTAGTTTTCTGATGTACATATGCTCATAGACCAGAGTATGACTGGTGTCGATGCTGAAGAGGTAATGCAGGGTTTTATCCTTATCCAATTTTCCTTCCACACGTGGAACTTAGTACTGCTCTCTACAAACTTGTGAACCGTTGAAACACGGGTCCTTGGTTGCACAAGTCTTCACAAGCTATCGTTCCTAATGTAAGAAGTCCTGCTCTAGAAAGGAACCGACTCTAGTATTCAGGTTTTAGTCCAATTGTATACTTGTCCAGAAGGCAGTATTTCGCCAGATGGGCTGTTCAGTCGTGATATATATTCAGTATCTGTTCTGAACATGATACATTCTTCGAGCTTTATCGCCATTGGTCATCCTCGCTGAACTTCGCTGCACGCTGGGAAGGTGACGGATTTTGGAAATCATCGCCTGACTTTCATTTGCGATCGCACTGCACTTGAATATTGCGAACTACATAACAGCGCCTTCTCTTGAGCCCTCGTGAACCTCACAACTTTAAGAGATCACGATGGGAGATCTGCTGCGACATAGCTGCAGACGAGCAGATGGTAACAACATACCCACATTAACATAGACGCTGCTTCATATGTCCTGCCCTCGTCCAAGACGCTGCTTCTTGAGTCCTGCTCTTCCCAGACGCTGCTTCCTGTTTCCTGCAATTATCGAAGCTGCTGTAGACGTTGCTTCTGATTTCCTACCACTGCGCAAGCTAGACGTTGCTTTCCCTTCCCTGCGCGCCATTACATCGCTTTCAATGTTCCTTACTCCTATTGTAGATGTGAAATCCTTAAAATAGAATGTTGTTGGTTTAAAACGGAAGTCTCCAAAAGCAGCTGGTCTTTGACATCCAAGACTGTGGTTGACTCGAGAACCATCGAAAGTCGTAAAAGCTGAAGCGGATAGCAGTCATCTGTTGAAGTTCAAAGACAGCATGACTCACACTAAGCTTATTCCAGGCTTCCAGCACATTTATTCTGAATCTATTTTCGTATTCTAATATTGTAAGAGTCGGAAAAAATTGGAAACTGCACAGATTGGATGCATTCCAAGTGGCGCACGCAAGATGGAGATTAGCTGGATTCGGGATTGCAGCGTCGTTTCTGGGGAAGCACTGGCAAGAGCGCCTACTTAGTCGCATTTAAGGTAATAAACAAATATTTCGGCGGGGCTGGAGCCAGCTTGGGATCCCCAACAATCCCTTTCAGGTAACTCTCGAGTCTCGAGATTACTATTTCCCCCCAAGTCAGTAAAATTCAACCGTTTCTGAAGATTCTCGGAACACATCGAACGTTGCTGCATTCATGCAGAGCCATATCTTTGGGTTGGAGGTCGATTGCTTCATTGACATGCGCACTTGTAGAAGCTTGATGACGAACAACTTTGCTGTTACTTGAATTCGAGGGACAGAAGTGGAAAACCTTTTGTCATTCGAGTACAGTAGAAACATTGCAGAAGTTATTTCTGACCGGATGCGTGCAATTCACCTAGAACAGTGGTCGATTGAGAGGGAGGGACCAGACCCGAAGTTTACTCATCCTAGTTTTGCGGCGGATTTGTCTCCGCCCTCATAACTCTTTCGTCATGGTTGTCGATGTCCACCAACTCCGTATGGAGCTCAGTTGAGTGCAGCTCCGTCACCGCTATCCCACTGGGAGCTCCGTCTCCACCTTCATAACTCTTCTTCCTCGTCCTCCGTGTGTTGGTGTCCTCCAGGTCCAGTTGCATAGGAGGGGAGTGCGTTCCGGCCAGCGATGGCGATGACAAGGAGCGCCTTCGTGATTCTTTTCGTCCTCGCAGCTTTCATGGTTGTGAACACGCAGGGGCAAGTTCCGATTGTGCCTGCGCCCAGTCCAGCGACTCAGACTTCATACTTCATCAGCTATGGGGCTCTCACCGCCAACCAGGCTCCATGTCCCGCCGGCACAGGCCTAAGCTACTACTCGGCAAACTGCACGGCGCAGACGGGGGCGACCCCCTACACCAGGAGTTGCAACCAAATCACGCGGTGTGCTCGGGGCTGAGAATCCAGGCAAGCTCTGGCTGAATGATTTCCCGTTCCTTTGGGATAGGTTCCCTAGTTTAGGGCAATGGCAGGCAGCCTTCCGTTTGAGTACCAACCGTTTTGCTGAAGCTTACTCGGGGTCTTTTTCCAGGTGTAACTTATTTCTTGGAGGCTTCTCAGACGGAGGACTGATGATTGTAGGTACCCTGCCATGGTAGCAAGTTTTGAATTTCATAAGCATGCATAGGGTGTTGGTGAAGATTAGGTGCTTGAATGATGCCGAGGTTTGGGTGCAAGCATGTATAAGACGATGGTCCCTCTTTCGGATTTCTGCGATGTGGACGGAAATGTGACGGAAGTTGTAACAGACTCTTGAGTGTTGTGGTGAAGCCTTTTTTTTTTTCTTTTGGTCTTGATGCACTTGCAGCCATGATAGGCCAGACTCGTGTTGCAACGGAATTCTTGTAGCGGCTGAGATTGAAATCTCAGCTTGTGATATGGGAGTCACCACTAGATGGAAGAGGTGCTCCCAGATTAGTAATTTTCCAAATTCTTCAATAAGCTTCCGATTTTTTATTCAATAAACATTCATTCTTATTGTTTTTGAACCTGGGTTTTGTTACTCATGGATTAATTGACCTGGTGTGTTGACGAGGAATTCTTGTATTCGTCTGTTACCTTGATGGTGCTCTTGAGTTCATTGGAGTTGGATGCTTCTACTAGACAGGTCGCGGATAGGATATACTAATCACTATAGAGAAATTGAAATTCTTGAGCTTGTTCTCTGTTATCCGACTATGTTATGTTCTGGATCTACCATCAGTGAGCTATTTTCTGGAATGGATACTTTAACCTCAATGATAACCAAAAGTTGAATATAGAGAACATGTTTATATCTTGTTGTTCAATGGTTATCTCTTAGCATATTTTCTTCTTTCTCATCCTTGATTGAGCATGCGTATGAGGGTCTAACCATTGAACTTATATGTAGGGCATTCCAAATTTGTCACTTTCAATAGAGCCTATTTGTACCACTAAATATCAATAATGTACATTCCGAAGGATTAAATGTAGAATATGGTATAAATATATTCACAAGTATTCAAACACTTCAAAAATTGCCATAACTAATTGAGAAACTAGATATTTCCAACAAATTTTGGACAAGTTGAAGTGTATATAAGACACTAGCTAGGTGTTTTTGCAATTTGGTGGCCATTTGTACCATAGTAATGGGCCTTGCACCATGCCTTTGGAACAAAATAGTATTGAAAGGGGGGCAAATCACTATAAAACTTCAAATTAACCCTCAATCCTTAAATGACAAGTCAGTCACCGTGGAAATCATTTGCTTGGGTACCTTGTGAATTGTTGGCTTAAAAAAATGAAAAAGTACTCATTGGAAGACAAGCTACTATAGAAGGCATTCCATTTTCCCACAAAATTTGGAAGATGAATAGTTGCATTTCTAACTTAAATGGAGAGATTCTTTGTCATTCATTGACCGAAAAACGTCCTTGGCATTGTTTAAGGATTAAATGACAGCCTAGTGACCATGGAAATCATCTTTTTTGATACCTTGGGAATCATTGATCTAAAAAATCCAAAAGAACTCATTGGAAGTCAAAGTATTGTAGACAATCTCCCTGAAACCCTATAAGACACTTGATAAAGTGATTTTTCAAATGTTTTCAAATAATTTTATAATTTTGTAAATCTTAAACAAATTAATTAGTCAAAATAACTTTTGTTGAATCAAATTTTTTCAAGATTTTTTAAAAAGTGGAATGAAAATTCTTTCTAATTTGTGAATAAGAATTTCACAAATTAAAAATTTTCATTGAGTGAAATATATATTGACTAAAATATGACTCCAACTATTTGCAGTTTGTAAAATTCCCTCCAAAAGATCTATTAAAAATCATGAAAAATAATATATAAATATTTTATATACTTTTTTGAAATTTTCCTAATTTTAGAAAAATATTTGGATTAATTTATAAAAATTATAAGTAATTGGAGTTATATTTTTTAATTAGTATTTTATTCAATAAAATTTAAAATTATTAAAATGATTATTAAAAATTTAAGAAAAATTCTCTTTCTATTTACTAAAGAATCTTGAAAAAAATTACTTGTATAAAATTTTTTTTCACTGATAAATTTGATTAAATTATAAAATATTCAAAAAATTACTTTAAAAATTTGAATAATTATTTTATGCAATTGTATTACTTGTACTATAACATGTCCTCAATTTGTTTAAAATCTTTAATTGCTCAATAACCTATGGCAATTTTTGTATGTATACAAAAAAAGTTTGAGTGACATTTTAGGTCACAAATGAATTACATACAGGTAAGATGTCTTGCCTTCAAAGTGTAACCTCTCTTCCCCTACAATTTGACATGTTACATCTTAGCAATAAGACTAACTTATTATTCATTCTAAAATAATATGAGTTAAAAAAAAATTTGAATGCAATCTAAAAAAGTGGTGAAACAAAAATATTAACCAAGGACCAAAATGAATGACATTTTAATGACATCTAAGCTAACTCTACCATCTTTCTATATTTGATTTCCAATAATTGTTTTGCATCTTAGATTCTTACCTCAATAATTGATAAAGTTCACTTTTAGGTCAAGATTCTTGGATGCAAAAACATGTAAAAAATTAGAATTGCAACTTGATTAGATCTTTATCCTACCTTTGTATAGAATCATAAATTGAAAAACTTCAATCCCTTTGGTTAACCACTAAAGGACTATTGTCCCTTTGGAGGACAAATTGGATTTCAGGCAGGTACCTATGGGCTGAAATTTTGTCATGATTTTTTGAAACTTTTTTTGAAGATAGAAAAAATGATGAGCTTCATGGGAATATAATTGTTTTTCAATTGATGCCCGGAAACGAAAGTTATGCCCAAATAAGCTCAAAATAGGGGAGAGGGGGTAGCCAAAAAAATTCAAAAATTTGAATTTTTTTTTCTAAATTTTTTTCTCATAGAATATATTTTTTTCTACATGGGAAGCTTTGATTAATTTCATTTGGACTTATTATGAGAAAGTTATGGACAATCTTGTTTTTCAGGCAATTAGAGCATCTTTATGAAAAAGTAACTTATAGAATTCATTTCTGAATGCAATTTTTACAATTTTTCTGAAGAAAAAGTTTCACATGATTTTGTTTTCTTGCTAAAACAATCTCACCATTAGGATTAGTGCATTTTAATTCCATCTTAAAGATATTAATAATTTAAATTTTCCTTCTTTCTCATACCTACTTCTATTTAACAATTTCTTTAAGCATGAAAATTAAGGGGTTTTTTGAAATTTTTTCCCCTAGATTCTCAACTCAATTTCACACAAGAAAGATATAAAGTTCAAAACTCTATAGTGCAAAAAATTTAAGTTAAAAAAGTTCAAAGTCAAATAATCTAGTCCCACAAGGTGCTAAAAAAATTGTTTTTTTCACTTTAAATGCAAATATCTTTTAATCTATGTGGTCAAAATTTCTGAAATTTTTTCCACATATTTTCATACTAATAAGCTATAAGATCCTATGGTTGGATGTGTAGAAAAAATAATTTTCAAATTTTTTTACTCTTTGCTACAAAAATGGTAGTTTTGAGTGTTTTTTGGGTAGAAATAAGGCCTTGGTCCTTTAGGGGTTAAAGACTTGTATACCTTGCAATAACCATTTCATATTCATAAGATTTTTACATTTAGTTAGGGTTGTCAAGACATCTTGACATTCAAAGACGTGCTAGAGTCCATAGACACAACCCCCCAAGACATCTTGTGACATTTGCTAATTTTTATTTTTACTTGGGGATAATCCACCCCAATGGCTGCATTGTCGTATGCCCTGACCGCGACTGTCCATAGTGGCTGTTTGCCTTGATCGTAACCATCCGCAGTGTCATCCACTAGATCCAACGGTTGCGATTAGGCGGACCATTCATCATCTGCTCCATCGGACAACTAGATCATGTTCACTTCTACTTATATTATGAGGCGGACGGGAAGATGGCGAGCATCTGACAAGTGAATTGTAGCTAGTCTTTGAAGGGGTCTCACCACTGGAGTTTTTGTCCAAATTAGATGCATTATATACATTTGGAAAGCTCTTGTCGATATGTTTCTAGTGGTATATTATGAGGTGGATGGGCGGATGGTTGTCAAATAGATGGAGGCCAAACAACAAACGGGGGGCAAGTGCACAACGAATAGTGGATAGATGGATGGGTGCACAGCAAACAACAAAGTGAACGTATAAGCAGGTGGACGAATAGGTGGACAACAGACAGGTAGACAACAATCAATCTTTGAAGGGGTCTTGTTGGAGTTTTTGTTCAAATTGAATGCATTATACACCGTTGAAATGCTCTTGTTGATATTTTTTCAATGGTATATTTTGAAGTGGACAGGTGGACAAATGGATGGGTGGACAACAACCAATCTTTGGAGGGGTTTTGCCGTTGGAGTTTTTGTTCAAATTGAATGCATTATACACCATTGGAAAGTTCTTGACAATACCTTTCCGTTGGTAAATGATGAGGCTCTTAAAAGATAGAAATATAAAAATTGGTGCTAAATGCCTCTGGTTTGAAAAATCATTTAATTTTTGAACAAAAAATTTGATTGATGCCTAAGCATATTTATTTTTACATTGCTATTTTTTTTCCAAACCCTTCATGATAGCAATATTTTTTTCCTACTATTAGAGAAACTTTAGTATATATAGACAATAAAATTTATTTGGTTTGAATTATTAATTATTTTCTATGCCATCCAACAAAACTAATTATGAATTGTGAAGAATCCTAGGCTCTATATGAACAATATAGGATTCTTTAAAGTCACTTACTAAGATAGGATGGTAGGCTCTTCATGTCTAGCACACCCATCTTTGATTCTTTGAATGATTCACAATTAAGAAATCATAATCCAATTTTGAACCAACAATCACACATCCTTTCCAAAAGTCCAAATTGTAAACACAATGTTCTACCTAGAGCTTCGAATAGACTCATAAGATTTACCATGACAACATGTTCTAAAATATAAATAGTAATTATTCATGTGAATAATATTCAATGTAATAATTATTTAGATCACAAGCATTTAAGCATTTTTTTGGTTCAATTATATTCTAATGATTTATCCCAAATAAATCCATGGTTTCTTTCAAAATAGTAGAATGCAGTTGTTTTCAAAAATCAATGAATATTATAAAATACACATATTTTGTCTTAAAAAATTTCACAAGCTCTTGTGGACATCAATGATTCTCCATTTGACTATATCTCCAAAATAACATCATTTAATAAAATAGAATGTCGAGTTATAATATAATAATATTGATTCTTTGCATTTGGTATGCACTCTAAAGCTCAACGATGCTAGTTTGTGAGCCTAAAAGCGTGAGCTCAAGAGCTGTGAGCATACATTTTGTGAGCCTAGAGTGTTGATTTAAAAAAATTAAAATTTGTTTAGGCCAATAGAGAAAAAAGGGGAGACATTTCAAAAATTTAATATTAATAGTAAAATTTCAGCCCTATGACTGTGGATCTATAACCGTGGGATTGTTGTAGCATGCACACCATAATTTTTTTTTTTTTTGGGGGGGGTGAAAGTCCCGACTTTGAAGCGCCTAAAAGAGGTTTCTCGGCACCAAGAGAGGTTTTCAAGGGTGAAAAAGTCGCGGAAAAAAAAAAATTGGTTGAAAGTCCTAACCATGAAACCTCTCAAAGGGTCTCTTTGTATCGAGAGAGGTTTAGGGTGGTGACAAAGTTGCAAAATTTTGGGTGATTTTTTGGGACCTACTTACAACATGACAAACAACTCTGTGGACTTTTGTCATGGCCTAATTTTTGCCCACCAGTGCTTAAGTGGTCAACTATAGGTGGCTCAACTTTAAGAGTTTTTGTCTTTCATGAATTAATGATATTTGAAGGTAAAAAATCATTAAGTTATTGATTATTTCAAGTTTGGCTTGTTGAAGCAAACTGTCCCAATTTTTAAATATTGAAGTTCATTAACTTAAGTTTAATAAAGCTCAACACTCAATTGTCGATGGCCTCAATCTGTTTGGATGGGAGGAGCGGAAAAAAAAATTAAAAAAAAAAATTAAAATGGGGGTACACTAGGATTAGGTGGATAGGAATATTTTGTGAGGCTTTAATATAAAATCAGTCCCACTTGTGTACTTCCTAAGTCCTAACCAAACACAGATTGAGGGAGAAGCATTGCAGTGTACTTCCACACGTTTCATACATTACACATAGTATATAAAGTATTTACATTGCCTATAGGGAGAAGAATATGCAACAATCAAAGTTACACACTAATCACTCTGCAAAATTATAGATAAAGTATACATAGTTCCGTACATGTAGTATTTTCACTCAAAGTTCCAAATACATATGAATCTAACTCTACATGCTGGGCTTGTATAGGACAGTTCTACATATTCTAACTACAGTTTTAAGAATTCATTTTGATCATCCCTGCATTTTCAAGTAGTTTCATGACTTCATCCATGTTGAGGCTTGGAGCATGGATGAAGGGGTCCTTCTTCGAATCTACTTTGCAAAGGTAATGGAAAATGTAATATAGATGTTTGCAGTTGACATATTTCCCTCGCTTACCAATGGAGGCAGAGATCATAGTGCTAAAGGACAAACAAGTGCAAGATGGAAAATTAGAAAGAGTGACCCGGTTCACTATATGGTGAGGTTCTACGCCTGACTGTAGAGTAATGATAGCTCCAAGTCCTAGGTAAGGCAAAATGTTCACTCTGAGAATGATTCCAGATACATTTCGGGCACTCTCCCATTGATTCCGGTGCTCATCAGTAGGTGCCTTCTCATTCCTACGAATGTTTTTTCCATTCCTAACACATGGTGGCTTGTTAGCATGAGGTGGTCTTGCGTACGTCCATTCTACAACCTCGAATAGTTTTGAAGACGTGAAGAGCCGTCGTGGAGACAAAGGTAGTTGCTCCTGGAGGTTGAAACCTGCTTCTTCAAACAATGTGATTTCATCAGAAGTGAGGGCAGTACCAAGCATCACGGGCCACACGCGAGGGATTTCAGGTCGGCTAAGAACATGAGACCTTCTGGGACCCATTACACAGCGCTTGATGTCGTCTGGACAAAACCAAAATTCATCAGTCTCCACTCTAGACCCTTTGAACTCACGCTTCTTCCCCTTATATAATGGGGCAGCTGTGGCTGTAGCACCCCTTACAATGATCATCTTGCACTTAACCTCCGTTTTCGATTGAATGGCATGGCACTTTCTCTTAGACTTCACAGAAAGGCGGGCTATGTGCCACTGAAATGGATCACAATCTGTCTCCAACACATGTTTGACATGAGGAACTGGTGGTGTATCATTCATTGTATTCCTAACATGGCTTGGAGCTGACCGAATTTGAACGCGTGGGTGGGAAAAATTCACCTTATTTGGGCGATGAGAATCTCCTTCGGAGCCAATAGGAACATCAAGGGTCCTCTTAATGGACCCAAACACTTCTTCTCCTTCCAAGTGGGGGATGCGTGTACAAATGTCTTCAGCACCAGGCATACTGCACAAAGCATCAGTAATTTGTTTCCCGTCCATTGATGCTACTGCCCTCTTCAACTTTAGGTCCTGACGGGAAGGTCCATGTCCAGATGGCCCACCATTAAGGTACACTCGATAATTGGTCATTTGCATGAAGGCACGGACCCAATCATCACATGTCGCAATGTATAAGTCTGTACCGCGTTTACCGGATGCTTGTAGCCACTTGTTGTGAATCGTCTCAGAGAGGTTACAAGATGGAATGTTAGCCAATTCTTCCATGGATAGATCCTGTACATTGTTTTGGCACTCACATTAGCAATAATCCAAAATTCAACGTGAAAACTGCATATAAAAGACAAATGAATCGAAAGGTAGAAGAATGCGGTACTTACGGTTTCCATGAAGCCCCCCCATTGACGGTATCTGAAGTGCCAGAAGGCTAACCACAATTCAAGCTCCTTTACAGATTCCTCTGATGCCGCACCAGAAGAGTACCACCACGCCTTGATTTGGAGGTACCTACTCTTTGCTTCCTCTAAGTTCTTAGCATCTTTGTAGTCTCTACATAGCTTCATGTGTTGGCATTGAAGTTCACGCTTAATGAGTTTTTCGGTGTGTTGCTTCATGGAGGTAGCCCAATGAAAAAGGCAAGTGCGTTCTCTGTCAATCATCTTGATGGATGGATCTCCAGATCCATAAACAATTCTAACAGCATTCCAATTGGCTTGTGCGCTGTCTGCCATAAAGCCTTTGAAGTTAGGATTTGGCAAGTCGTTCTTCTCCATTACCTTATTGAGACACCTCCACATAATGACTTGCCCTTCGGTATCTTCTGATTGCATGTCACAAACTGCAATTGTCATTACCTTACAATAAACTGAATCATATACGTGGCACGCAATTGTGGTCCAGCCCTTGACGCGTTTCACATGATCAAACATAAGCCAACAATTCGCCAAATCACCTCCGGGTTGCATCCTCCTCACAAGGTCAACCCCGCTCCCTGGGCCATCCACGAGCATCTTGAAGAGATACACCTTGTTCTGTCCCTGTCCTAGGAACACACTGTCATGAATAAACTCAATCTTTGCTTGTTTCTTCATTGCAAGTAGACGATCAATTTCCCCTCCTCCTATTCTAGTGCTACGAAAAGAAGCAATGATGTTCCGGACATTCGGCGAACTAAGGACTTGAAATTTATCCATGACATCATCAAGAGCCTTGCCTTGCAACATCTCCTTGGGTCCGTCACTAGAGTGAACTAAGAATGTATCGAGGAATTCCTTGCTAGCAGCCAATGCAATGGCTGATGCTTTAGCAGTAGGGGTTTTTGAAACTTCTTTTGCGATGAGACCTGAAATAGTATCAACTGCATCTCTACACAAACCATCACTAACTGGGTGGACATGAGTACTTAGATGGATGCATGCCCTCGTCATGTGGGATGGACCCATGATATAGTAAATCCTTCCGTCACAGAAATTGATACAAATGGGCGGTAATTTGCAGACTTTGCAAACTACAGTGGAGTCTCTAGGCGGATTGGATCCTACAAGGAATGGAGTGGCTGTGTTACCCATCCACTCTGTTTCATTTCTACTGGAGCATCGATTCAAATAATCGCATGCAGGATTCGAACATGCCAAATGACCAACACAAGACGACTTCCTGAATTTAAGCCCTAACTCGTTGTGAATATTAGAAGTGATTGTATGACACCATGTATGGCCATCATAGCGTTTATCCATGCCAGCCATATTCTTTGAAGAACTCGATCCAGACGCCAACCTACACGGTGGAAGCTCAAAGATAATATCTCCATCAAAGCTAGTTGGAAGGAATTGGACCTTCTTACATTCAATTGAATCAAAGTTGAGATTTGCAATCTCGTTCCTAGATCCTCGAATACTAGCTAGCTTTCTAAGACTTTGCAGCACACTAGGGTGATCACGGTCTGTCAGATAGAGGGGAGGACGTGAGAATATTGAGCTCCCAGCACTACTATCACGCAATCCACTAGACTTTGTGGCCTCGATTCTTGTAGAAGCATCATTCACTTTTGATGGAAAAGATTGATGACTACTATTTCCATGCTCATCCTCTGAATCACTGGATAACTCAACTACTGGACTTAGTAACTTACGTACCGCGCAATCGACATTCAAACGGATTTGTTCCTCGTCAGCTAGAGAAGGATCATGTGGTTCTCTCTTAACGGATCTCAATATTGGAAATTGTGCAGTGGATGCATCAGAGATAGGTATTACTATCTCAGTCGAAGCATCCACAACAACAGATGACAAACCAAACGCTTTATATCGACCTACTTCTAAGTTCCAAATATATCCGTACTGATTAGCAGTTCTGGGTACGAGAATCGATTGAACAAGTGCTCCGGTCTCAGAATGAATCTCTTCTTCAACGTAGATGGAAGACTCTAGGAAACCGTATCGAACATGGAGAAGGTCGCTGGACAAATTTGCAAAACCAGTACTACCGATGCGAATGAGAAGAGGCACCTCATGCCCATTTGCTCTAATGGATGCCATTACGGGTACGACTAACAAGTTAAAGAAACGGTAAATCACTTGAGAACATACAATCTTCCTAAGCTTAAATAGGACCCTAACGGACCCACATCTAAATAGAAACGGAGTATTTTAAATGGTGAACACTACTAGTCAGTTAAGCTAGAACACTAAATCCATGTGCCCAAACAATGACAGAGATGTAAATGGGTGCATCAGATGTCCAAAATTGACGTACGAGACAAGCCACACGAATAAAGGACACTATCAATGGTGGTTCGTCTAAAGAAGTCGAAGTAATGACGTTTTGAAAATATTTCAAGTAAGTACAACTAGAATGAAGCTATTGACATATCATTATCAAGAATATGGTTTAAAGAAGCAGATATTGCCTGTTGTTAGAATCTACAAGTGGCGCTTTTGGATTTATTGTATGACCTATAATGAAGCTAGTATTTGAGAAAATCGAATCCTCATTACCACTAGCTTGGGAAACAATCCCCAATGCAAGATTTCCAATAGAATCAAATCACAGGAGATAAGGGATTCAAAAAAGTGAATGAAAACATTCTATGAAGTCATTCGTTACTGGAATTCATTTTTAAAAAAGTGTCCATATACTACACTATAAGTACAGAAAGAAGGTCTACACAAAGTCTCTTACATTCCTATGCTGAGATCTCTTGCATTTTGATATTCTAACTAGTGAGAGAGGACATGCATGCATATGGAAGCTTCCAGAGGATCAATTGAGGTAGATGCCACCAAAGATAGACATTTCTGGTGATCAAAATAGTATTGGAAAGCGGAGAAAGAGGAGAAGGAGTTCATTCTTCTACAATAGTAACAAGGCATTGAAGAGGGCAAGGATGAAACGAAGGAGGCTAATTCGCAAGACCCCAACATCATCTGAGCTTGAGGAGGAGAAGGTGGAAAACTCACAAGAGAGATCTTTCATATGCAATCTAGGGAAAAGGGAGCAATCAAGTTCAAATCGACACAGTGAACAGAGAAGTGAACAAAATGACAATGATCCAAGTAGTGCACAGTTGCGTAATGTATGTATGATGTCTTTTATCAGATATATTGTAGACTATGCATGTGCTTTCTAGTTGATGACTTGATGCTAGAATCACCTAAACAATGAAAACATGATATTGATATTCAATGTATTGCATCTCGTCTAGTTCTTTCTCGCCATTTGAAGTTATACTTTGCATGATGAATATTCCATTCAAACATATTGAAGAAGGATGTCGAGGACCTGTAATCATCATGTGTCCTTGTACACAACAAATTTTGTCTAAAAAATAGGAAATGGCCGATGTTAAAGTGAATTCCCATTGAACCCCAAGTATACATTACTGAGTAGAGAACCTCGGAATGCTAAGTATAGATTCTAGCTCTATGGACCTTGTAGGTCCCTAGATGTGATTAGTTTCCACTCCCACATTCCTCAACCCTAATCTGCTCTCCATAGTTGTTAACCGCGTCTTGAACATTTTTCGCAACTCACCACCTCCAACCGCCTCTAGACTTGAGCGAGATTTGCCGTCTTTCCTCTGCGTCTACCTGTCCGCCTTTCCACCTCCAACCGCCTGCAGACTTGGAAGCGATCTGTCGTCTTCCCTCTACGTCTTCCTATCCGCCTCTTTTAGGGTTTAGTGAGTTTCCTTTGGTCTTGCGATTAGTTCTTTCAAATCGGTGAACTTTTGAAGGAAGTTTTGGCAATGGAGACGAGGCGGAGCCGAGACCTCGCGCGGCGTGAGCAAGAGGCCGCAAAGGTTTCAGCATCGGATTCCGATATTCAAAAGGTACAATCTTGGCTCATGTAGTTTTTAACGAGTCCATTATGAATTCCGAGTCCACCTGCCCCAATCGGTTCTGCAGTCTCCTGCTCAATCGTTTGCGGTTGAGCTTAGCTTTGGGATACCAACTAGAGGAAGTTGTAGTTCTCGGTTTCGTGTTCTTCCGACCGAGAGGGTGTGATCGTGAGAACTCTCTTGGGATTCTTATGTTGAATTCTTTGTAGGGTAAACCACAGAGTTCAACCGGTTTGTTTTCTTGGATGCGAGATCAACTGCTGTCACAACAATCGTCATTAGGGTTTTGGGTCCCGATCTCCTGTCTGTCTCGCAGCAGTCTCGCCGCCGAGACCTTCCTCCTCAGTGGCCGAAGTCGGAGGACCGGTCAGTGACTTTTGGGTTTAGGGTCCCCGATCCCCTGTCTGACTTGTGGTAGTCTTTGACGGAAGCTGAGGCAATGGAGACGAGTCGGAGCCGAGACCTCGCGCGGCGGGAGCAGGAGGCTCTGAACGTTTTAGCATCAGATTCTGATAGTCGTGAGGTACAATCTTGGATCATGGCCTTTATAACGCATCCATCGTGATTCCCGATACCTTCAATAGCATTCGTAGAACCCTCCCCAATCGGTTATGTGGTCTCCGGCTCAGTCGTTTAGGATTGAGTTTTGCATTGGGAGAAGATTTGGACCGAGGCGTTGTCTCAGTTTTGAGTTCTTGCCACCGAGAGGGAGTCATCGCGCGGACTCTCTCGGTAATCATATTTTTCCTAGGGTTCTGATCTCAATCTCGTGTCCGTCTCCTAACAGTCTCGTCACCGAGACTTCCGATTTCAATTCGCGATGTTGGAGGATTATCCGATAACGATAATATTCTCGTTTACATCTTCCCAAATGGATAGTACTGGAGCATCGTATTCTCAAATCTCGGTTGCTAGAGCAACAACACCAAGCCGGGCCGTGTCTGATTGACTCTTGCAAGGAACTGCGCAGATGATAGTAGTCTCGTCACCAAGAAGCTGCAGGCGGGATTCGACGCCTGCAAACTCTTTCTATTTACGATTTTCTTTTCGCAAAATTGTTTGTATTTGTCCTCATAGATGGGCTTCAGGATTCGTCTCTCGCCATCGAGATAGAAATCCAAGATCAGAGAACGCTGCAATCTCCCCGACTGATGTGCATTCTTGGGAGCTTTCGGGGACTTAGGATCCTGCTTTCGCCACTGAGAGTCGTTTTAGGAAAATATCCTCTCGCAAATATACTAGTTGGTCGACTGTCATCCTCCAGGTACGCATCCGGGATCTAAAAGCCATGGGGACTGGGGACTTGCTCTCGCCATCGAGAGCCAAGTCGTGGTTGCAGTCGCTTGCACAAATTCCAGTTGGTCCTCGTTGAGTCTTCAAGCACGGAAGCAGATTTTGTAGGGTGGGGGTCCTGTGATTCTCTCTCGCCACTAGTAGCTCACTTTTGATTTCACGAGCTTACAAAGTTCCAAGGTTGTCCGTTGAGATGACCCAAAGAAGTATGTCGGTATTGTAGACTTTGGGGACTGTGAGGCTTCATCTCGGCACCGAGAATCAGTTTGCGCAATACCCAGACTGTATGATTGTAGGTATTAGAATCCGATATCCCGCTCTTGCCACCGAGAGACTTCCCTACAGGATTGCAGGATGGAAAATACGGGGTCTTGCTCTCGCCACCGAGAGACTTCACACCTTCATTACAGGTTGGAAAATCCATTAAACCGCTTTCGCCACCAAGAGCCTTGACTGCATGATTTTCAAGTGCGAGAATCTGTGGATCTGCTCTTGTCACCGAGAGCCCTAAGAGGTTTGTCGGAGGTTGGACAGTCCGTGTCCCGCTCTCGCCACCGAGAGCCTTCACTTCATGATTTTGATGTGCTAAAATTTGTGGACCTACTCTCGCCACCGAGAGCCATGAGAAGATTGGTGCAGGCTGGACAATTTGGGATCCCGCTCTCGTCACCGAGAGCCCTGAGAGGTTTGTCGGAGGTTGGACAGTCCGTGTCCCGCTCTCGCCACCGAGAGCCTTCACTTCATGATTTTGATGTGCTAAAATTTGTGGACCTGCTCTCGCCACCGAGAGCCATGAGAGGATTGGTGCAGGCTGGACAATTTGGAATCCCACTCTCGTCACCGAGAGCTCTGAGAGGTTTGTCGGAGGTTGGACAGTCCATGTCCCGCTCTCGCCACTGAGAGCATTGAGAGGTTTGTCTCAGGTTGGACAATCCGGGGTCCCGCTCTCGCCACCGAGAGCTTTAGTGTGTTGCTGCGTAGTCGCATTGTGTCCTTGTACTTCGATGTTGAGAGTCATGAAGTGCCTCACGATTAGATTCTTTTAATTCGATAATACACAACTCTAGTCGTGAATGCATGCGTTCAAGCACAATGGACTTAAGGTTTGTTGCAATTCATGCTACTTCAGCAATGCCAAACAATAAAGAATTGATGGAAGATTAGGGATGGTTAAAGCAGATCTCGCCACCGTGACTACATTTTCAGATATGAAGGAGCTGAACTTGTATAGGAATTTCCTAATTATGACCATTCTAGTGAATATTTGAGGTCCTAATCACGTTGCTTATATTTGCGCAGGTGGATGCCGTTGATGATAATGTCTTGGTCGAAAATCAAATCCAAGAAAAACCAGATCCTCTTCTGGAAGAGGATCTCACAGCCGTCCCAATGGAAGAACCACGATCGTCTCATGTGGTGCAACAGCCTACAACAATCTCGGTGGAGGAGACACAGAAGGATGTTCATCTTGTAGGTGGTTCCTCTATAGTCCAACTATTCGAGGGAGAAGATGACATTCGCAAGTCTCAAAAGCTTGACTTTGTGACCACCATTTCGGGATTGCGTTTTGTCCTAGTCCATCTTTCACGAATGAAAATTCCACTATGTCGTTTGGTTCCAATGCCGATGGTTAGACCGACCCTTAATTGTGATCTAATTAAGCTAGAGCAAGAGTTTGTGCATGGCTACGAAGAAGGAGCTCGAGTCTTCTATGTCTCTGTGGCAGATGAGTAGGGCCAAGGTGGAACGTTCTCAAATTTAGAGAAAGCTGAGTGGGGCTTGCATTGGAACTCGGTGAATGATGAGTTCAATGAGAAACTTCGAGGTGTGGAGGAGCTCAAGCATCTCGAGGATGCAAAGTTTTATGTCTATGACGGAAATCATCGTCGAATCGCATGGATGAGGCACATTAGACGTCTCCATAGTGATGACTTGGCCTAGCACATATTGGTTGACTCAATAATCTTAGACACAAAAGGGAGGGTGGGAGTGGCGATGCAGGTAATGCATGATATCAACAAGTAAGGTTTTATTCATCTCTTGTTCGCATTTGTTTTACATTGCAGTCGTTTTTTGATATCACAATTTCATAACTTCTAGATATCTTACACTTGATTCATGGATGTTTTCAGGCACACTGAAAACTCTCATGTGAAGACTAATCTCGTGCACACCTTATATCGCGTTCGCAAGTACGGGGCGATGCCAATTGAGAAATTCAAGGAGCTTCTTAGTGACGCTGATGTTAAGTCTTGTCAACAAAATGTGAGGAAGACATGGTATTCCATGCCATTGGACGTGTTCACGTCATTTATCTTTCAGGTACTGTGTTCCAGAACAAGGAATTATCTGTTGATCATAGTGGGATTCCTTTGTTAGTATTTTGATCCAAATTGCTGGTGCTTGCAGCAAGAAATTGCAGCAGCCTCGGACGTAGCTGTTCGAAAGTACCACGAGGACACCCCTCTCGAGGAAGTTACTGATGTGGGGGTTGCAGCTGCAATGAGGACTTCTACAAAGGATGCCACACATCTCCTTTATAAAAAGCTATAAAAAATAGTTTCTATTGCGAATCCAACACTAGGAGATGATTGGCTTCAACAGGTACACATAGACATGTTTCACTCTCTCAGCACATACCTACGTAGAATGATTGAGGTTGACCATTCCTATAAGTATTTGGAAGCAGTGAGTTGGCCTAGATATTACAGCCTCTAGACCGAGACAAACACTTAGCTATCCAAATTGAGAGTTCATGCTTCCTAAATCTTGTAGTCTATCTTCCGTGGATTCTTGAATTGGATCCTTTATCATGTAACTAGAGTGTCTTACTCTAGTGAATTGGGTCACTAGGTTGCTTGTCTAACGTCATTCATTTTCATTTTTTCAATATCTTTTTAGTTTTCTTAAACTCTTCTTGCTGGGCATTGTCCAAGCTTACTAATTGAGCCAGTAGATTTTATTAATTTGCCTTCATCCATGTTGTTTTCACTGATTGACGTTTCTATTTGATCATTGACAGATTGAACGGCATTGGAGCATGTACGCAGTTCAAGAGTTGACTCTCGACAAACTTCAACTCATTGCTATAGCAAATGCAAACTCAAGTCACAAGGTGAAGTGGCTCAAATGGCTCAATTCATTTGGACCTACACGTGAGGCACGACGATTTCCACCAAGACTAGCCAATGATGACAAGATCAACTCCTTCCTTGCCAAGGCGTGTTGGTATGCCGCGGTATGAATCTGTCACTGTTTTTCATGAAATTTGAACACATGATTTGAGCTATTGTTGTTGACACTAATTGATGTCATTATCTTGGCTTGGGTCAGATTGAGGATGCTGCGGTTGAGATGTACGAGGGCATCATCCACTCCGATAATATTCATGTGGATATGGCTGTTGTTGGTGAGCCTGAATCTCTTGTGGACTACATAGAGGGATGGCGGATGAAGGTGTGGGACCATGCCTACCCAGGAACATTTAAGGGTACAGATGCCTTCAAGAAGTCAGAGTCTTTTAAAGACCAGAAGTTCTCTAACCTTGTGGTTAAGAGAGTAATCTATAGGTGAGGGACCTCATTTCCAATCTCTTCATTTTTAGCTTTCCAGGGACATGACTGTGGATTATTGTTGTCTATATGGTTAACTAATCTCTTTGAGTCCCGGCCTTGTACTATATGTACTTTAAATTTGAATTGTTTCCCAAGAAAGCAATTGCGAAAGCTGACTTACCGCCTTTCCTCAACACCTGGCTTGACCGGACCTCCTTCGACTGCATGTTCTCAGTTAGCAAAGAAGAAGACGGAGGAGAATGATGCTAAGAAAAAAGCATGTGATATCGAGAAAGGGAAGGCCGAGGCAAAGGGTAAGTTGAGCGGAAGGAAGAGGAAAGCAGAGTCGCAAGGAGCGGAGCAGGCTACTAGTAATGGCGCGGTGAAGCCCACCTCCTCAGCCTTCTCACTCACGCAGGAGAAGCTTCTCCATGGGCTTCCTCCCAAGGCCTATACTTTGGAAGCACAGGATAACGTGGATGAGATTATCTTGAACCTTGGAGTCTCTAGCTTACTGGGATCCGGTGAGGATGCGGGGCCTGCATCGTTTGATGCCATCATAGAGTTGTTCAATAAGGTACTATGTCTCCTCATTTTTACATGGTTTCATTAGATGAAGGATGACAATGGCATTGAGGTTATTGCAGTGGCTGAGTCTATGATGTACCGTTTCTGTAGTTAATTTATGGCTAATTTTTTACCTGGTTTGTATGTGGTCAGCATGGGACAGACAAAGAGCGCTTCTTCAATGGTATGGTTACTGGGCAGGCGGCCGTTGACCTCATAGTTGTAGATCTCCCAGAGGAATTACCAGTCCCTACAATTTCCAATCCACCAACATCGGTTCCCAAATGGAACGAGTTCTCGGCGAAAGGTCTTACTGATGTCTTTGATTTTGCTGACAACTATCTGCACGACGGTGGTGCTCTCCTTGTGATGTACCCATTTAGTCGTGACATCAAGTCTCACTTGCTTGGAAATTTAAAGTCGTTTGAATTTACTTCACAGAAGGATTGGTGGGGCATGAATAGGCTCCACCTAGCGTCTCCATCCGACCCATCAGCCATGGTATGCTCTAAATTCTTTGAGTTTGTATTCGGTTCCTAAATTTGAATTTCATCTTTAAAGCCATTCAATAATTCTGATTGTTTTGTAGACGATGCGCTTTGCGATTTCACTCTACGTGAGAGGTTCCCAGGGCCGATTCAAGAGCTGGTTTTCATTCCAAGATGTACCTGAGCATGAAGAAGTAGGCATCAACGTGGGCCGGGACGACATCTTGCAGAATTTCTGTGGGAAGGATGATGTGGCTTTAAACGGGAAGATTCCTTGGCGGGGTCCTCGGGAGAAGGCCCGGGCATTTATGCAAATGCTTGTGGAAGCAACGACCTTGCCTGGTGATATCGTCATGGACTGCACCGCATCTACAGGTTTGTATTTCCAGTTAGTTTTTGTGAGTCCCGAATTTTAACCACATTATGATTTGATGTATTCATTCCAGTTCATGTAGATGGTTCATTGACTTCCTTCTTGTATGCAGGTTCATGTGTATATGCTTGCCATGCTACTGGTTGTCATATTGTGGCCTTGGAAGCAGAAAAGTCCATATATGATGCACTGCTAGCTCCATTAACTCGCCGTGCATCGAATACTGTGACTCAACCGGAGCACACTCCTGCTCCTCCAATTGATTTGGAAGAGGAAGAAGTGCCCGTCCGTCATGTCGTGAGGACTTCAAAATTTAGTAAGTAAGTTTATCCCTAAATTTTCAAAGTTATCCATCTAGGTTTCATCATGTACTTTGATCTCATGTGTGGTCTTTTTTTTGTATAGGCAAGCAAAGAAAATGAGAACGGCACAACATCGACTGTCCTTTGGGAAGGCTCCATTCTTCTTTAGCCCGCCTAAGCCATTTCATTTACCAGTGTATGCCGAGGCATTAGCTTCACAGTTTGCTACTTTTGGCAGTAGACAGTGTTCAAGGATTTGTAAGGTAGATCCTCGAGTTCTCATGTTCATGGATGATTCAGCTAAAGAGTCTATCAGTGAGACATCAAATAGCCATGACACTTCTTCATATAGATCTTCTGGTAGTTCTTCATCCAGATCTCCTAGTAGTTCTCATCACTGATCTCCATTGTGAACTCTATCACTTCTATATCTTACTACGGTTATACTTTTCACATCCTTCAACATCACTACATGTTTTTATTAATCCTGAACTCTGATCCCTTGTTATATTTTTGTTATCCTGAAGCTACTATTTCTCTAGTAATTTGTATTCTCACACTCAAAGCCCTACAAAATGTCAACCACGGTTATAGGTCCACAGCCCATAAATTGAAATTTTTTTGCAAAAAGTTGAAGGCTCAGAAGCTCACAGCTCTTGGGCTCACGCTCCAAGGCTCACAAAATAGCACCCCCACTCTAAAGCTTAAGCTCAAATTTAGAGAAACCCTTCAAATCAAAATTGCTCGTTTTAAAGTTGCATTTTATAAGAAGATGAATTGATGATATCATTTTTGGTGTACAAGTACATTACAAACATGAAGTTTATAATTGACGTACATGAGGGGTCATCATATTTGAAGTTCAATCACATTTTTTTCTACATAACCACTAATATTTTTGGTATGGGATATATTGTTGAGGGTTTACAATTTGGGATATAGATATAAGTTTAAGGGTGTAGGAAAATAATTTCAATTATATTTTTGTTGTATGAATGCAATATTTAATTTTTAGCTACATCACACTAAATTAAGTTATATTAAAGTCATTAAAGTGTTTAAAGCACTTTTCATAGCATCTTCCTATCATACTACTAAAATCATAAGTCCCTCTATAATATCACAAATGCTACCATTAATACTAGGGGCTTGTGCTTACTATGCTACGCATTTATTGTATCACATATTAATAAAAATTTGATATAATTGAATAGTGTGCATGATAATGATTTCAATAAGTCTTTAAAATAATTATTTTAATCATACTACTAAAATCGTAAGTTCCTCTATAATATCACAAATGCTATCATTAATACTAGGGGCTTGTGCTTACTATGCTACACATTCATTGTATCACATATTAGTAAAAATTTGATATATTTGAACAGAATGCATGATAATGATTTCAATAAGTCTTTAAAATAATTATTTTAATTATTTTATAAAAATATTTTCAATCATGCATACATAGAAATCATATTTTCACACAATGTGATGTTACTAAAATAGAGTAGCAGTTCACAATCACCTCTATAATATCACTTTTTACAAAGGGTGATATAGAAATAATATAGTCGTTGCAATTGAGGTGATATTAAAGAAGATCAATATAATGATATTATAAAGGTAGCAATTCCATTGCTTTTCTTGGCTTATATTTCTTTTGCATTTCTATGATTTTATGCTTTTGTAAACTTTGAGCTTCTGATTTCAATTTTCTATTGTTACTACCAAATGATTTGAGAAATTTATTAGATTGAATTGATTTTGGATTTCACAACTATTAAATTGTTCACAAAGCTTTTGAGATTTACAAGTTTTTCCTTTAAATTCTTCTATTTGGGTTGCCATTGTTTGTAACAATTGAGTTAAATTTCTAATGTATTCTAATGTATGTGTATCTTTTATCGTATATCATTCATCATTCATTAAATTTCTATTGTTTATTTTAGTATATGCTTATTTATAAAAAAAATTATATGAAGATTTTAGTAATTTTTATTTGAAGATTTATTGAAATTCTTGCTTTGCATTCTATCTAATACATAAAAATTCTAATGAAATTCTAATGGTGAATGCGTAGCATAGCAAGCGCCAACCTCTAGTAGAATAATAAAATAATACAATTGCTTATACTATATATTTCAAATTATCAGTGCATTTTACAACAAAACTTAAAAAGAAACACTTTTAGTTATAATTGCATATTCCGCATTTGTACATTAACACATAATAATTGATGAAGAAAACCCAAAACACATTTAAAACATAAATGAATAAGTTAGTAAGGTCTACATATATAGTACATTTTGATAATAAAATAATTATATTTAAAGAGAATTGAAGGTCAAACAAATTTTGCACACAACACCTATGTTTTTGGTAATTGATGTAAGGTTCAAAGTTTAGAAAACCTGAGAGGGTGGGAGGGACATCCTCAAAACAAGACTTTTCCTATTCTTTCCAAACATTATATGACTAACAATCATTTCAATATTGACAATATAGATACTAATCCAATCAAGTCATAAATCTCACCAAACACCTACTAATAATGATCTTTTCAAAGTTAATACATCCTACATGGATCCTATCAAGATTACAATATAGCTAAAATTTCAGTAAAAATTGGTTTCTAGAGCTTAATCAAACTAACATGATACTACAAAAAAAATCATGTATCATTAGTCAAAACACCCAATGTTGTAATTTGCCATATTCTTGGAAAGAGCTTCTTTGGTAAAACAATTTTGAGCAGCTATGAATCTCACATGTTCCCATGAGAAACACCACATACAAAATGAGTTGTAGACAAGGTGTCTTCAATTCATGGCAGTTTGTTATCATTGTTACAAAAACTTAGAAAACTAGAAGAGTTCATCACATCAAACAAGAGAATGGCAAATTTAGTAATACAAAAATGCAAGAAAAAATTTTCGGAGCCCAAAATGTGAGAGGTTGCCATCCCTGTCCCATAGTGGACAATTCGTGGAATCACGATAAGCTGAGTTAAGAATCTCTGCAAAAAAGATCTCACACAGTTTGAGTGTATAGGCCCAATTAGTAAGGCCCTTTATATATACCATTGAGACTCAATTAGTTGCCTAGCCCATGAGCTAGCCCATTAAAGTTGACCTGGACAAGCTGGCCTTCAAATTGCCTATATGGACCCATCTGCCATGTGTTGGCTTGCTTCTAATTGATGAGATTTCTAACAAGCTATTACTTCACATTAAATTAATAGCCCTTAAACTTAATTACCATGATTGTCATAAAGGTTAACTGTTACTTTACTGTCATTCCATTCCCTTTAGTTAGAATCAACCCCTTAATCACGTATATGAGTGTATTAAAATGTATAAGATTCGTCTAAAATCATATTGAGAATAAAAGTCTTTTTCTTTTAGATTTCCTATTTTTTCTTTTTACAAAGCATGATCAAATATATGAACTTTGTAAAAAAGACATGAAATTTATCAAAAAGACCCCTATGGCATATTAAATTCCACAACATGACTTAGGGTTTGGAGTTTAGGTCTTGGAATGAGTGGATCTATGCTTTGTAAAATCCAATGTTTTAGCTATCAATGGAATGGTTTATGGTGACAAGTGGACTAGTGGGTAGACGACGGACAAGCAGACAGAAGACAAACAAACAATAGATGGGCGGATGGGTAGACAAGTACATAGTGGACCAATGGATGGACATATAGTTGAAGGGTAGATAGCAGATGGACAAATGAACAGACAACAAACAAGTAGACAATGGACGAGTGGATAGCAGACAAGCAAATACCAAACAAGTAGACAACGGATGAGCGGACAACAAACAAGTAGACAACAAATGGATGGACAAGTAGATAGTGGACTAGTAGATGGGTGGATAGTTGAAGGGCTAATAGTGGATGGGCAGACAACGGACAACAAATGACGGACAGACAAACCTGTGGATAGTAGATAGCGGATGGGTGGACGGGTAGATGGACAAACAACGGACAATGAACATGCGGATAGTAGACGGTAGTCGGGTGGACATCGAACAATAGACAGTAACCAATCTTTGGAAGGGTCTTGTGGTCTCGACACTAAAGTTTTTGTTCAAATTGGATGAACCCCTTTTGTTCAAATTGTTCAAATTGGATGCTCCCCTTTCCTGATGATGTTTCTTCTTTAACACGAGTTTACATTGCTACCCTGCCTTTAGAATTTTTTCTTTTGCTTTCTGTTGATTTTTCTTAACGACATGAGATTACATTGTTGGTGTTGTTTTTAGTTGCCTGGATTTTTTTACTTCCAATTTACTTAGATTTTGTAGCTATGGATTCCAAGAAGCGCTTGAAATTGAAATTTAGAGCATAGAGGACTAGAATGCCTCCTAGGAAAGAACATAGGGTTCTCTAATTTACTAGTGACCAGGTAGTAGGGTCTATACAAAAAATGAGTACTACAAAAATTAGGGAATTAGTTTCTCGCAATTCGACATATAGACTACATCCATTGGATGTGGAGGTGAGCAAATGTGAGCTAATTCAACTCTTCTAGATCTCTCGTGGCTAAAGTCAAAGACGGCCAAGAAGAGAAAAACGTATTGTCAATGATACGATGGTTGAAAGCAATAGTCTTTCAACTTAGAGATGAGTCTATAACATCGAAGAAAGAGGCTACAATATTGAAGGAGGTTGTTCAATTGAAAGCGGAGCGGGTTTCTTATCACTCATTGTAGATGAAGGATATTTAGTTTGCGCGAGGGTTTTGGGAGATTTTGTTGTCAACCAATTTTACGATTCAACAAGTAGTCTATTCTTGACACAAGTGAGCACTAGAAGTGGCTAGACGGTAGGGGTGCGATGAAATTTGTGAAGGCAGGAGGATCTATGCAACTTTTTGGTAATTGCATTAAAATTGATACACATTTTTGTTAATAGTGAAGAGATTACGTGGCATGTCCGTCAACTATAGTAGGACAATATGCCACAAATTCAAATTGATACAAGTGGCTTTTGCTTTGAATCATTTGGTTGAATTTAGAATAGAGGATCCTATTCTCCATTTCTTTAAGTTGTGTTTTGGAATGCTTTTGGAAAATGTCATCAAGTTGCACAACACAAGCAAATTGCCAAAAAGATACTTTAGAGAATACAACAGAAGTCTTTGAAAAGGTGAGTCTTTGTATTGCTATTCTTTTTATTTCCTTTCATTTTTGTTAATTGCTACGGGTAATTCTCTTCTTTTTTTCCTTCAATGTTATGACCTTTTGCAACATGTCTTTGGATCCTAGTTGATTACTTAAAGTTGTCGTATTGTATGTCGTTGGAAAGGAGAGTTTGGTGAGATTGTAGACCAAATTGAGAGCCAAAACATGAACTACACATTGTTCCAAACCAAAGTGAGTAAGATCCATTGTTAGGAAGTTGGAACATGGACAAGATCTACCACCAAGAGGCTAGAGTTTTCCAAACTGGAGGATAATTTTTATGCCAATCCTTTTCCAGGTTGCATTTGTGAGCATTAGATCACCAAAAAACCAGACTTAGAATAAGCAACAATAAAAAAATCTAACAACCTTCTTTGTAGTTTGTTGTGTGTCTATCATTAGTACTCTTGTTTGTTGTGTCTGTTAGTTTGTATGGTTACATGCAGCTAGGCCACTTGTGCCTAGTGTCGTTGTATTTTTACTCCTTTGCAATGAAATTCTATTTCATTTATATCAAAACAACAATTGAGTTGCATGGCTTGGAACTTAAATTGGACATGTACTTTTGGTGGCTAAAGTGTTTGCTTGCAATGTATTGTCTCAAGAAAAGTATTTTGGATCCTCATTTCAAGCAATAGTTGCTAGGATTGGTTTGCACATGTTTCAATGGCTCAGATTTTTGTTGAACTGTCCATTCTCTTTGCAAGTAACCACATATTGATGTTTGAGGATGCTTATGTGGTTTTAGATTTGTACTGTGAAGTTTTGGCTTGACTCATGAGTGATGAGTGTATTTGGGAATTTGTAGTGTGACAAAATGCTATTTGTGTAAGAAAGAATCAAAATCACTCAAATCATACGGTGATGTTTCTGTTTGGTACTTTTGTAGTTATTTTTGTTGCAACCTTGGAAGGAGAAGTGTGTTTCTACAGTTACAAAAAATAATCGTTTATTTTGTTGATTAATACACAATTGTGATTTTCAGTTGAATCTTTGTTAAATGCAATGCTTTTAGTAGTGGTTTTTCAACTAAATGTTCTAAACAAAGTCTCTATTACTAGGACGATAAATATATCAATACAATCTTAATGTAGGAAAGTTTTGTTGTGTTGCCAAGTTTTGATTGGCAAAAAAGAATCACGTTTACATTGATGGTGATGCTTGAATTTTCACAATGGGTTTGAATGTGTGAACTATGTTTATGATAGAATTAGAGTATTCAAAGAGGCAATTCTCGCTAGATTTTTGTCAATGGATTACACACCAGTAGTGACTTTTAGTCCCAGGGGGTGCACTACAAAGGAAGTTCATGGGGTGAGGAGCGACCAAATTTTGGACCCCCATATTATATTCTAAAATTTTATTTTATTTTTAAAAAATTATATGAATAGATTTTCCTACTTTGAAAGTTTATGTTCTGAATTATTGGTATTTTTTTATGTTAATAATAATTAGTTACAAATTTTAGAAAAAAAAAGATATATTGTAAAGCTAAAAATAACTTTCACGCCCCTATATTATATAAGAAAAAAAAATTGAAAAATGAAAAAAAAATCTATAAAATAGCTTTCTACTGAAAGTTTATTTTGGCTAAATATTGATACAATAGTCATCTTCATGTGATCTCTATAAATATTTTAGTTGAAAAACATGCCATTTTAGTTTATTTTTCAATCCTTTCTAGATAATGTATCACATGTTATTTAGGATTGAAATTTTGGCAATAGAAACCTATAGACATTGTTAAACAGAGCTCAAATTGTAGGTTGAAATTATAGTTTATTAGAAAGTAATTAGGAAAAGTAGAAATGGGTAGTTAGGGTTTGGTCGTTCCTCACCCATGAACTTCCTTTGTAGTGCACCCCCCGTGCTTCTAGTCTTGCAAAATTTGGAACTCTGCATACCTCATCTAAGATTTTGTTCACCTCCAACTATTGGAGTTCATCCAACATTCTCAGATATGTCGACTATTCACATTTCTATAAGCCCTACAAGAGAGAACCATATCTCCATTTTCTGAAAAAGGGATGGAATATTTTGAAGACGTGATGAGTAGAAGTCCACATGTAGATGCCATGATTGTCACAATTTTCCATAGGAGAGGTGGCAGAGGGTGGACTATTGTAGACGCTTGATTTTTAGCCAAGTGATGGATTCTGAACCATGAACTTGAATTCAAAGTTCGAGTATGGGTGGAAATTGCTTTGTGCATGAATACTGGGAAGTACTAGTCGTGGGTGTTGTCCACTTATCCATTGGTGATGGCTATGATAATGTGGAAAATCCATAATAGGAGTTTTACTACTTGATGCTTGAGCAATCTCTAATGCTAAAAACGTTCCAATTTATTAGTACAAGACTAGGTCTAAAATAGTTCATTGTTGGGTAGAGAGGCCCTTATTTTAAGAAAACATTGAGTTTTTGATTGCAACAAGATTCAACTTAGGATATGAGAGAATGTAATAATAAAAGTGGTAGAAATTACCACTTCAAGATGAATGAAGGTGTTGTTTACTATATAGAATCTCTTATAAAATAAAATATGTACTACCATTTATACATGTGTATAACATACACAATTTCCATACAAATAGTGTATATAATCTCATATCAATATTTATATAATACATACAAGTAGACTAGTAGAGTATTCTAATATTTATATTTATCATGTACAAATATAATATAAGTATTATATTTTATACTTGTATAATACACATAAGTAAAACATATTCATACTTATATAAACTATGTATAAATACTATAAAATCATATACCAAACCATATAGGTTGTATACAAAATTTAAACCCTTGGAAATCTTCTTGAAAATGTAACCAAACTTTAAATGAGCACCAAAATTGCATATAAACTCCAAACCAAATGCACCTTAGTTTTTTGGAAAGCTAATAAAATATTGAGAAAATTCTTCAAATTTCAAAAGCAAAAAAGATATTGTCTGGCTAGGTTTCATAGCTTGTCAAAGATTACTCCTTCACTTTCAAAGGCAATTGTACATCCTTCTACTTTGGAGAATGTCTTGTTCTTATAAAAGCTTCAAATGTTTTATGTCATAATTTTCTTAAAATCTAACTACAACATCCATATTTCCTCAAAAAGTCAGATTCAAAAACTAAAAACATATTTTATAATCCCTACCAAACTTGAAACATTTTCAAAATCTTAGATTCAAACAGTAGCTCTTCACCCTTTCACTCTAATAACCATAACTTTTTTTATCTCAACTTCAATTTTTTGAAATTTAGATTTATAGATAGACAATAAATTTATATACTATATTTTTAAATATCAAAATAAAAAAACTACAACCAAACTTCTATAAGCCCCCAAAGCTATTATCCTCAAATTTTGTTGACAACTAATCCTTTCTCACTTCATCAAGTATAATTTTTACACCCCAACATCAAATAGAATGCATCATACATTTTTGAATACAAAAAAGTTAAAAAAAAACATTCTCACAAAATTTCATTGAAATCCAAAATGTACGCAAATTGTCCTCCCTCTTTAAAAACACACATTTTTCAAAACATACTATGAACTCGAGACTATGAAGGAGGAGGGGAAAGACCTCAACTCCTTATACTACTTCAAGAGGCTACATCAGCCCATGCCTAAGTCACATGGGTACTAAATCCTTATTTAGCTATCTCTTTTGACTTTTCCACAACTATATTTATTCCTTTCATTTATCTATAAACAACAAAAGTCCATGAAAAGGTAGACTATTTCTATCTTTTTTTTTAACTTCCTATATTCAAACTAAGATTTGAAAATACTTCTAAATACAAAAACAAAAAACTAAGGCTTGTCAAGAAGAATTTTGCTTCAATTGCAAGAATTTGAGGATGTGCTTAATAGTAATTGCAACATAGTCTCCATAATCAATCTTTGTTAAAAGATTAACAAACCCCTCTAATCATTGTTGGTGGCCATGACTTCTTATAAGCTTGACCATACAATAAAATTAATTGTCATTCAAACCCTCAAAACATGAAAACAACCTTTAAACATTATTTCTTTATTGTTGGGTTCAACATATCCAATTTGTAATAGAATAATTAATGCTTGAGTATCGCGCTAAAGGTTCCTATACCATTGTTGCTCCACACAAGGTTATGTGACAGTCAAAAAGGCCTAGTTTTATCTTGTAGATATTCATGTACTAGTGTAAGACTAAGTGATAGATGAGGTTGATCTGGAAACTACGACAAAGAAAACTCAAATTCATGCTCCGATTGAGACTCGTCATCTTGAGACTCACCCCCCCTCTAATTCAACATGTTAAATTTAAAACTAAACAAAAACTAAACTATGCCAAATCGATGAAACTATGGGGTGATTCTCTCCCTTTTATAGTTTGCTTTATCATATCAAAGATAAGGCATCACCTTTAGTGCTTTTAATTTCATTACAAAAAAAGCGCATGCAAGGCGATTTTATCCCCCATTTCAAAGTGCACTCGGCAACATGGTCAATTCTATTGGTGTCTATTATTGGTGACAATTTCACTTTCATTAATGAAAAATTTGGCAAATTATAGATGTACAAAGTTCTTTCAATGGCGACATATCACTTTGGAGAAGGCAGGGGAGTAGGATTCAAGTAGCAATATTTTGGAGCAAATCAAGGTGAATGTGGCGAAATAAAAACATGGATTATAGCTTCAATGGTGAGTTTTTTGAATTTTGGAGACATTAAGAAAAATTACATGGCAAAAAAATAATCTAACATATTGTATAATTAAAAAATGAGTTGTTGCCAACTAGCTAAAAAGACAACAAAAGATGCCTAATAAGCATGGTGGACTTGCATATAAACAAACACTCTCTGATGCTTCAATAAATACAATGCACAAGGAACTACTTTTAGCAATTAATTGCATATATTAATAAATTATAAGCTAGCATGTTAGCATGAACTTGTACAGAAATAAACAACGTCCAATGCCTAAGTGAGAAAACAACACATGAATTTGTAACATAAGCATACATTCCAATGATTCCACAAGTGATGCATTCAAGACAAGCAACACAAGAAGTAGTGAAGCAAATACAAGCCAATATGTTCACATGTGCAAACAAACATTCAGCAAAAAACACAATAGAGTTAGTAAGATCATTGCAAGAGGTTGCTTGGGAAGAGCAACTACAACCAACTACAACCTTGTAAGAAACAAATTTGACTTCATAATCAATTTTCATTCCAAGTTGAAACAAAGAAGTGAGTAGTTTCACCTAGCTATAATGAAGCTACCAACTTGAAAATTCTAACCACACTAAGGATTCTAACTTGCATTTTCAATGAACCATGGTAGAATTCATTGTAGCACCATGGTAGCTACCTAAGCATAGGCCAAATAGAGCCCTCTATCTCTTGCACTAAACTACTCTTCAAAGACTTACTGATATAGGAAATTCTCAAGAGTGAAGGCCTTTTGAAAATACATTCCTACAATCACTTCTAAATTTTCAACTAGACTAGCTTTCAGCTTTGATTTCAAAAAAGCCAAAGAAGAAAATGTTCTTTCATCCTCTGTAGATCTTATAATATAGGTCATAGAGATCTCAACAAGCTTTATTAAGAGCTTTATGAACTTAAATTTTTTTTGAGTGAAGTTGTTATTTCTGTCCAGAACTTGCTACACCTTAATAAAGGGATTCAAGGTATAGGGTGGTAGCATCATAGCCCATACATTGGACTGCATGTAGGTCTAGAACAAACCACTCTATGACATCAACAACTCCCAGTTGATTAATCCCAAAAGCCCCCAAGGGTGTTTTCTGTCAAAAACCACTTAAACTACCACTTCTATTGTGTTAACCTAAGAAAACCAAAAAATATGTTTTTTCAAAATCCAACCGTAGAATCTTGTACTTAACTTGTTTGAAAACATGTGGTAAAAATTTCATCAAATTTGACTACATAGATTGCAAGATGTTTGCATCCAAAGTGAAAAAAAACAAGTTTTTTTGCAACTTGCTTGATTAGATTTTTTGGCTTTGAATCTTTTTAACTAAAAATTTTTGCACTATTAATTTAGATTTTTAAAGTTTTTATGTTTAATAGTTGAGTTGAGAATCTAAGGAAAAAATTCAACAAAAAAACACAATTTTCACTCATTAAAAAATTGTTAAGTAGAAGTAGGTTAAAGATTGAAGGAAAAACTAAATCATTATTAGCTTTAAGATGGAATTAACATATGATAATTCCATTGGTGAGATTGTTCTAAAAAAAAAACTAACCTTGACCAAATTTTTTTCTTAAATTGTAAAAATTGCATTCACAAATGAATCCTATAAGTTATTTTTTCAAGAAGATGGTTAGATTGCCCGAAAGTTGACGGTGTCCTAGTGGCGTTGAGACACTTAAGAGCTAGGAGTGAGGTTTTTCATGAATCCTCAATGGAAATATGGCATGTAGCATATCAATAGAAAATTAAGAATACAAAAGCTATAATGATAAGAATTACAAGGTTTTAAGCTAGCTATGAATTCAAAGTTATGGCCCAAAGAAGGGTTGTGGTGAAGGCATGACACCACTTCTAATGAGCTTGAATCTTTGGAGGACCATAACTTTGTGAAAATTTATCCAAATGAGACAAGTAAGCAATTCATCGGTATCTACTTATTGTGTAAATATCCATAATGGGTTTGCATGAGAGATTTGGATCTTTGGCTACAAAGTTATGCCATTTAAGAGTTTGAGAGTTCAAATGGAGTTGTAACTTGGTGATTTCAGTTGGAAACAGGTGGTCTTCCACAACTAAAGTAGATTTGGAGACTTCCTTTGACCTACAAGGAGAAGTTTGCCAAATGCCATAAAAAGTGCTATAGGAGGGGTTAGTCTCCCTTTTCACTCTCTCTTGGAGCCTTAGTGAGTCTTGGTGACTCAAGGTGGGTGATGCAACTTTATCATTGGGTTCAAGGCACTATGGAACACTAGTGTGGGTGTCCCATGGCACCAATTGGATGGAGTCTCGCTCCTTGCTAGGCCATTTCCAAAGTATTTTGAAGTTTGAATCCTAATTAGTCACGATGGACAAGTAGCAAATATACAATGAGTTTAGGATGCAGCGGAGTGACATTCAAGGGTGGTTAATACTAATGGAGAGTAGTGCCTCCACTAAGTGCTTGGACATCAATGGAAGTTTTGCCCCATGTTACTAAGTGATATGCCTAGTGTCATATATGGTGTATGTATTAGAAGTCCTAGGAACTAGGACTTGATAACATGAGTTGGAAAATAGAAACTAATGCTATGAATGTGTGGCATGTGCAGTATTAGTGAGTAGTGATTCAAATGATATTGAAAGTAGAGTAAATAAGCCTATTAGGAGTTTTAAGGTTTTACAAAGTTTGCAACTTGCTAAGCCATCATTTAAATCTATGATACATTTTATACAAATTTACTTATAACTACAATCCAAAAAATTGTTGAAGGACCAAAATTCATCCATGGAGTAGCATATTGCTAGATCTTCATACATGTTGTGCAAAGATGCCTGACAAATTTTCATATCTGTAATAAATTTGTAGAAAAATACATTTGGTTTCTATGCAAAATTTACCAAACTGTCCATTGCATCTAACAAAGGCAACAAGGCATACATGCCAAATATGGAGTAGGGGTCCAACAAGAGGAAAAGACAAAACTAAAACAAAAAATAAGCACATTAAAAAGAAGACTAAGCAAAACTCGAAATAAGTTCAAAGCAAGACAAACAACACAAAATAAAATAAATTTGTACAAGCTTAGCAAAAACAAAGTACCTATACCAAACAAAAAACAAAAATAACAAAATTCAAAAATGCATAACTAACCTCTACCTTGTTATTGTCTCCTAGTTCTTTAGTCATTGTATAGATCAACAACTCAATTAGTAAAATCCAACAAGTTTCTACTTGTTTTAATATTTTCAAGCCTTTTATTTTTGTCAATTTAGCCAATGCTCTAAATTTTGTCAAGCATTTTGGACTTTTGTTGAAGTATGCATGTGTCATGGTAAATACTTTTCCAATGGATGTAAAAATCCATAAGCTCTCTAGAGCCTTGAAGGCTAAATTACACCTGCCAGCCACACAATGTACTCTGTGACAAAAAAAGAGCATATTGTTCCTTCGCTTGCATAGTGATATTGGTCTTTACACCTTGGAGAGTAGCGATGCCATCACAACCAAAAGTTATGAGTTTTTCAACCAACATTTGCAAGTCCAAGCCCTTGCCAATCAACACAGCATTGTCGATGAATTTCGTTAGATTGTTGGCATTGAAAGCATAATCTACTTGTTGCAAAGAGACAAGCAAGGGGATCTTCACCTAGTCTTGAACCACGTAGCAATGTACAGACAAGTATAAACTAGTGTTGACAGTGGTGACCTCGTCAACAGTAACAACTACAAATCTAGCCTTTCTATTAAGCTCCTTGATCTCTTCTAAGACAACCTTATACATAAAAGAAGCCATTACCCAACATTATTGTCACATTAGTGAATACTAGGTAAATCAGGGACTACCAAAATCTTATAGAGACTTTGACGTGATTCAAACTCCAACATCAGATGACTACTCTATAAAACCTGTACTATTTGAAAATGGTATCCAAATCAACAAAAATTTAACAATTTTTTGTTGACTGGGATACTATATTGACCATTTTAACAATTTTTTCTTGATTTGAACAAGCTAACAAAATGGTCACTAAATTTTTATTGATTCAAATAGTACAATGTCCAAATCAACAAAAAAAATTAACACATTTTTGTTAAGAAGACATGCCTCTCACACACTGATGATATAAGAGAGGTGACTTTGGTAACACAAGAGAGGAGAAGACAAGCTCTTTATACAAATGGGGTGATAAAAAGTTAAAACAAATCATATAGGATATGTGAATCATTCATAGTCTTAATTTACATATCCCATATGGTTTGTTCTGCCTTCTACCACCCCATTTCTATAAAGAGCTTGTCTTCTCCTCTGTTTTATCACCAAAGTTACCTCTCTTTTATCACCAAATACTAAGTTCTAAGAAACTTGTCTTAACTAATTTTAAACAAGTAAAGTTTAACTTTCTTTTAATTAAATTATAAAGTCTAATTTTTGGTCTTATGTGTTGTTTTTGGCCTACATGATAGTTTGTATTGAACTAGTTCTTGGCTTGCCATGTGGTAGCCATTTATTGAGCAAATTTAAAAATGAATTAATATTATTATTTTTCTGATTTGACCACCATAACAAAATAGACAACAATTTTTTTGTTAGGTACTATCCAAGACAACATGACCATGGATACAAACGCCCTCAACAGTTTTTGTTAATTTTTTGTTGACATGATCACTGTTTTTCTACTAGTGCTGAAATAAGATAGCAAATTGGATTCTTTTTCTATGAACCTCTATCATTGTATAGTTGTTAACTTGCTCTATTATAGAGGCAAGTGAGTAGGCACGATATAACCAAAGATTTTTCCTATACTTACACTAGGTTGCTATATACTAATCTCTTTTCTTGATGCCATACATTGGCAAGTCTTTTTTGGTAGTATACTTCCCATCGTGCTTGAACAATGTGTCAGATTTGAGGGCTATAAAACAAGCTTTGCTATCAAATGCACTATAGACCTTGCATTTTACCATGTGCAAAATACCATTGTTTGCCAAAATTTCCTTTGTCCATGGAAGTTTAGCCACCCACTCAGTTTGGAATTTGCAATGTTTGTCATATCATTTATATACCTTGCTCTTTGAAGTTTTGGCCTTATTCTTTATGGTTTCTCTTTTCTTGCACGGATGAGACTCCACTTCATCGTTGTCACCTTCACTCGCATTAGCACCTCTTGTAGGCTAGAATTATCAGGTTCTTTAAATGAATTGGACAAGGTGATGAGACTATGAGAGGAGACTTTAAACTTAAAACACATGTGTCACTAGATCCACTAGACAATCTTAGTGTCATGGTTGTCAGGTTGTATCTATGAACATGGTATATTCTGTTACATACTTGTCTATTATATATCTTTGATTACCAGTGGAATCACCAAACAAGTAGTTTCCACAGCCATTAGACTCTGCTCCTAGCACATTAAGAAAGCAACTATTGAACACCACCACAAGAAGTTGCCCAGGGCTAGAATTGCGTGAGCTCGCAAAGTATGATTACAAAGTCACCTTATGAGCCACCTTTCGTCGCATATTCTCTACCTAGGGCACCTCACCTTCTTCTCCTTACATACAACTACCAATGTGTTGCAGGCAATCTTTCAGCAATCTTCTTTGTCCATATCATCAACATTATATCTTGCATTGCATTGCATGTCAAAGGTTCAAGAAATTGGTCATTACTAGAATCCATCCCAATTGACAACAAACTTCACTAATCATCCCAAACCTACATCTAAATTCGACAAAACAATAGATGATTTGCAATTGTGAGAGGACAAGACTCATAATGTATATGCAACTACAACCAATTTTAGTGATTACACACCATAGCAAACATTGCTTCTTCATTCATTTCCATCATTCACTACAAGAAAAGAGGGGTTCTGCAACTATTGTTTGCAACTGGTTTTGTAGTTGCATAGGCCATTTGCAACTAGGTAACAATTTAGAGTCCGCAACTGTAGTAGACAAGTTGCACTAGTTGCAAAGTAGTTGCAAAGTAGTTGCAAAAAATTTCAAAGTTGTTTTTCATTTGACAGTATACTTGAAAGTTCATCGATGAACTCTTCTAACGTGGTTGCTTACGTGGAAGTTATTTGTATGCAACTTGTTTGCAACTGGCATGCAATTGGTTTGCAACTAATGTGTCTAGTTTGTGACTTATTTATGACTTATCTATAATTCATAGACTTGTAGATTTTGAAATTCTAATCTCAAAGATTGGTATATTCAGAATTTCAAATCTATCCTTTTTTTAAGATCACTAAATCTAAAAATATCTTAGATTTTAAATATTTATAGATTTTTGTAGATTATAGAAATCTACAAATTGTGGAAATCTACAAATTATAGAAATCTATAAGTTGTGGAAATCTACAAATTATAGAAATCTATAAGTTGTAGAAGTCTACAAAGTATAAAAATCTACAAAATATATTAATATTAGAATTTCATTATCAATATTCATAATACAAGAATATTATAACTTACAATTCTTATATGTCCAACCTAATGATATTCTTGACAATTGATATGGGACAATTAATAAAAGAATTAATAGTAGTTGCAATTGTAGTCTAGTTGCACTATAGTTGCAATCCAGTTACATTGTAGTTGCAGTCTAGTTGAATTGCAATTGAATTTAAATTATATACAATTGTAAATAGACACATCAGACTCTATAGAATGTAAAACTATCTACATCGACAATTGTGATGAATATTGAATGTAAAATACCTCACATCAACTCTTTTGTTACATTCCCGTAAGTGTAAATACATTTTGTGACTATTTTGCAACTACACTATAACTATGTCAAAGTTGGTGCAAATACAAAGGATTGTAGTTGTAGGATAGTTGCATAGGACACATAGTTGCATTTTCAATTGGTTGTAGTGGACACGTTTTTCTTCTAGTGATTGCTCCACTCTTGCAATTACACACAACAAAACTAATCTACATAGTGGCTACAAATGCACATCTATCGCGTACACCCAACCCTACACCTTGAAGCCATGATGGTGGATAGACAAGGCATTCAAATGCAAAGATTGGCAATAATCTTGATCCAATGGAGGCAAAACTTGGAGAGCAACAAGATTAATTTAGCACCTATTAGGTGAAGTGGATGTAAATGAGAACATTGCAATTGGCAAGGGACTTGTACTTGCAACTGCATGTGCTAGAGTTAGGGGAACCCTAGTGATGAGACTCGTCATCAACCAGATACTCCAGCCAAGTATCTCGAGGGAACCGGACTTGTTAAATCTCTGAAGTTGATGCTAGGTGTCTGCTACCACTATAAGAAACCAAAATTTATTGATGTCAAAAGGAACGGATTTTAGGTGATATTGAAAAAAACAAACCCATGTTTTTATGTCAACAATGATGTCCAATATAACATCAATGGACATCGTTGTTGACATAAAAACATGGGTTTGTTTTTTGATGTCACCTTTGATGTCACCTAAAATCCGTTCCTTTTGATGTCAATCCGTCACGTAAAACAAGGTTTTCTTATAGTGTACAATATGTGCCCTAATGCCCATGTGATAAAGAATTCCCTTCAACCTCATTATTTTTTCATAGAGGGTTCACCAAAAGTTTTTTTTGGAGTACAAACTAACCTTTTTTTGGCCAAAATTAAAAGCACTAGTCACCTTAAAGCTACTTCAAATTATGTCATCTTTTTCACTATAGTGCTAATATAAAAAGTTATTCAAATAACATATAAACATATTTTTTTATATAATGCTTGCATTTACAATGCAACATCGTACATTGGATTCTTGGTATTCTTGGTAGGCATGGAAGATTGGGTGAAAGCCAATATCAATGGTTGTCATAATGGAAATCCTGCTACTACGCTCCAAGTTTGAGGATCATCACAAATTACAAACCTAATATAATGGAGCAAGACGACTAGGCTTTGTGACAAGGGCAAAATAGACACCAATTCTGTATCTACAATACATCTTTCATAAAATATACTGAAAAGTTTATGAAAATACCCCACTAGTATAGTAGCCAACCCATTTCCAACCATCACCCCATTTCCAATCTATAGGCTACTTTCTTTCTATGAAGTTGTGGTGGAGTTTGAGGAGTAGTTGTGGTGCATTATGATTGGTTGTAAGGCTATCAATATTGCAATCAGCCTATGGTCAAAAATTAAAAGGTCTATATCACCATTATAGGTTAAAGAGAATCTTTCACTAAAAAATTCATAATAATTATATTTTGTATAATGAAATTTTGGAAAAAATGTACAATCCTTCCAAACTCTATTTCAGGACATGGGAAAAATTCTGCACTCAAAAAATCTGCTCGTCAAATATGCCTAATTGCTTAAGTGGTTGGAAATGGGTCAGCTACCTTAGTGATCCTCATTTTTTAGAAGTAGACTATGTCAGGGCTCTCCTGAAGTACGTACAATCCTGCGACCTGCGTTCAGCTGCAAGTATCGTGGAAAAATAAAACCGTTTTGTTGGTGCTTGGGTTCAAAAAGAAGTTTCATGTACTTTAATCTTTATAGGTTTTCCTTTCCATAGCAACTGAATTTGGAAAAGTTGATGACTACAATGACAATAGGAAACCATAGATCGAGGTGTGAGGTGCCAAACATTGCAGATTTGCAAGTTGTTACCAGTTTGGGTACAACTGGGTGATTCTGCTTTCTTCAAAGTAAAGGTTTCTAGTAGACTTTTGGTACATAAAATCACTTATTTTTGCAAGCCAGCTCTGATGTCACCTACTGAGAAAAGCAGCTCAAGACTCGAGCAAATCAGCTTGAAGAAGTGAAAAGCAGGCTGCAACCCCAGCTAATTACAAACCTGAGACAAAAAGCGAGTGCTTCTGCTGCAACAACAAATGCAAGTGTGAGAGAAAGGAGACGAAATACAACATGCAAACCTCTCAGTTTGAAGGAAAAGCAAACTGATAAGAAAAGAGAAGAGATGGCCGTTTTTATGTCACTCCCGGGGGAGTGGAGAGACCCTCGAGGCAGTCTCGGTAGGCAGGCTTTGCAAAACCAGATCTGCTCACGTCTCGAGAGATGGACTTTTCAAAATTGTGTTACGAAGAGTAGATTGAAACGTGTGTATTTACTTTACTATTTTGCTGAGAATATTGAAAATACTGATCTTCTTTCGTAAGAAATCATTTTGGTAATAATAAGATTTGAATATATTTAGATAACTATACATTAGATAACTGAAAAGAGTCTAAGGTAAGAGGTCCATTAAGTGCCCATGTAAGAGTTGAAACCTGAATTTGGGGAGGTGAAACTTCCTTACACGACTGATGGGATTGACATCTAATCCAAGTCGTTTCAAATTTTTTGCAGCTTTGTGGAATTAGTTATGAATTTTTGAAGTTGGAATGACATAGGGCTCTAAAATCACCCACCTCCTCAAACTTACATTGTTTGTACATTAGTAGTGCAACAAAAAGCAACATGTACAAATTGTGTACATTTGAGGAGGTGGGTGACTTTAGAGCCTGAGTGCTTTTAGAACCTGTTACCTTAATCATTTGAGATTCATGAATCAAATGGTGCCACTCCATTTTTGTTTATTTGCATTAGGATAAGCAAGCACCAACAATTGTTTGAGTGTGGGTCTTGTTGTACTAAAAACGGGGATTCTTGATTTCTTTAATATGCATTTTTCTTTTGTATGAATAAATCATCTTTCAAGTTAGGTGTACCTAAAGTTGATCCTTTGACTCTCATGAACATAAGATGCACACTTTAGTCAAAATCTATAGGTGTAAGGTTGATTTTAGAAAGAACTCTCAATGAAGTGCACTTTTCTTCATATTAAATCACAAGTTTATTTTTTGAACTCATTATTTATAGTCCAAGCAAAAGCAATTCAAATGAATCTTCCTAGGTTTTTGATACATTCAATGGGCATTTTGTGTTCAATGCAAATATAATTGCTTATGTTGATTGTACATACAAGTATAGCATGAGCATAAGCAATTGAGTGAGTTATAAGGTAGACATATCCATTTTTGTCTACTTAAGAATTCCTCCCTCATGTACTAATGGCGCATATTTGTTTTCTAAAATGTACTCCATTGATACATGAAGACGGAATTGGATGCAAAGGTGGGAATGTGTATGTGTCTACCTTTAGTTAGTGCTCTTGACTTCAACTTCATTGGTGCTTGTGTACAACTTTTGATAACCAATAGGGACATAATTAGTAAGAGATTTGTCTTACACAACAACATTCATGGCAAGACAACAGAACCCACAATCTTAACTCTAAAACGACGCAAACCTATGACCAAGGTAATCACAACTGATTCAATTTGTAACCAATAGGTGCATTTTTCATTTCTCCAATGATCTAACAAGTCAACTATCAACCACATTTGGCCTTTGCATCCTTGCAAGGTTAAGGAAAAAATATATTGAATTGATTATGGTAATAAGTCTAAGAAGCAACCCTTTACCAAGTGAATTGAAATTGGGGTCTATTGGTGGATGATTGCAAGAAACACTTGTCGGTTTAAAAAGGCCTATTTAGGTGAGTACTGTAACTTTTGGAATAATTTTTTTTTAAATATAATAAAATATGGATAATTTTTAAAGAATTGAAAACATAATGCCTTTAAAATTTCAAACCTAAAAAAATTTATCTCTAAAAGTTATGCACCAAAAATGCACAATGGAAAACACCAAGAAAATACAAACTTTGAAGTTATATTTTTTTTTTAAAATTCAAAAAATTCAAAAAAATAAAATAAAAATAATGCATTTTTTCTAACCTAAAGATGCTCCTTCTCAAGCAATTTTATCTCTAGGGAAAAAAAACGTATTCTCTATAGCTACGCAAAGGTAGTGCACTTTGAGCACATATGGAAGGTGGACAGATTATTATTTTACAATAATATTTGTCATGATTGTGTAAACTTAGTAGATGTCTTCATATACCAATTTTGAGCTTCACATTTGCATTTTTGGGTCGAAAATAGGACTCAAACCCTCCAAAATGGCCAAGGTAGACACCCAATTGGGGGATGTTTAAAAATAGTAAACTAATTTTTTTTAAATCCAAAAATTTACACAATGTCTAAAACTACTGCATCTACTTTCATTTCAAAATTTCATAGAAAACGGACCTACGATGCGAAAGTTATAAGCAAAAAAATACTTGTCCATGGGCAAGGGGACACCCAAATAGGACAAGTGTTTCTTGCAATCACCTTGGTGCATTGCATGAATTTTCAATGAAGAAGAATGAAATCAATAGTAGATGCAAGAAGTTGCATAATTTTTAGGACACTAGAGATTTAATTATAATTTCTAAAAGAGCCCCTATAACTACTATTTTAGTTTATAGTTGCAATAATCATATGGTAGAGGTTTAAGAATGGGCCATGACATATCCCTAAAGTGATCATGTATTTAAATGGCACACAACATGGGTTTAGAGAGTGTCCTTCACTAATTGGAAATGGGCCAAAGTAAATGGACAACATGAAGTGATAAGCATTTGTTTTTTATTCACATTGCACATAACATTTATGGCCTCTCATTTGTTTATAGTTTATCTTGTGTACTACATTGCCAATTCCCTTTTCACCCATCTCAAGCTACATTTCACCCTTTGTGGGTGGAAGCACTTTAATAGGAGTGATTAGTGGACTTTATTGACGTACTTATGGAAGTCCTTATTGGAATGTTCTACCAAAAATTGTTGCTTATTCATCCAAAATAGTCCTTAAGTCATCCATAATGGGTCCTTAATTCATTAAATTAATAGTGGTTACAACTACATTTCCCCCTTTTAATACTTAGAAACTTAACATAATTTTTTTGTATTATGTCAAATAGCCATAACTAAAAAAAATGCACTACAATTTTTTCATATTTCACATCATATTTAAGAGTTAAAATGAAGATTCTTCAAAACAAAACAATGGTTACTTCCAAGTTGGCTCCTATTAAGGTGTTTCCACCCTTGCAACTTTCCATTATATTTGGGCACTATGTGGAGACAGTCTACTTATATCAGTTCTTTCAATTCTACATTAACCATATTATATCCTTTCATACGAGCGATTTGAAGAGCCTGGTCACTTTAAGGACTTATTACCTCACATTCAAATCAAAATGAACCCGACATCACCATAGAAAGCCTAGAAAACCCTTACCATTGTAGGTGTCATATTATATTATAATACATGATAAAAAGCACGGGCTCTAGACTTTAATAATTGCTAGACCTCTTGATAAAATAGACACTACCTTACTATCCACTCTCCAAAATTTGCATGAGCTAGGAATTATAACTGAAAATGCAAAAACATCCTACTCAACAAAAGGGACATTAACCCTAGAAAGGCCTTTAGTATATTATGAATATGGTGGTATTTGACCAAAAAAACATTGACCAAATATTGTTTAGTATGAAATAAATTAATGACCATGGTAGTATGTAAATAACAATGTATCACAATTCATATAGTAAACCACAATTGAAGAGTAATAAGGCTAAACACGGGTCATATAGAAGGACCCCAAGGGCCTTTCAAGGGTTAATGGATTCCCTTCCCACCCTTTCATTGCTATTCAATACCACTCTTCCTATGATAATAGAGGGGCTTCAACTATATTTCTGAATCTACTAGGCTAATAGACTACAACCTCTAAACCTAACAAGAAAATCCCTATATTTCTCTTTATGAGGGTTTTAGGCAATGCCAAATGGGGCCATGTCTATCACAGTGTTAAACAAGGTTCCAATGGTGCCATTCCATACTATCACACTACCCTCATTGTCTACATCAATGATGGCTAAATCGCCCTCCTTGATCTTGCAAGAAAACATATGCTCCACCATGCTGTCTTTCAACAACCTCATAAATGCGTACGTGACAAAGTTGAACATTTTTTACATCCTACATTTGTAGTATTGAAGGTAGAAACCTGTATATGTATGTTTTTTTATTCTTTCCAATGGAGCAAGTGTGTGTTGGGGAGATGGAAAGAAGTAGAATAACCATAAACTTTTTAATGTGGTCTGTACAATGATATTGAAGATGACATTTAGTCATTGTCTTTATTACTAGAGGTGTTTAGAACTAAATTAGTAAAACTGCAAATAAAGAATGACTAGTTTGAGTATGTCATTGTTTGTGAAGCACTTAAAGATGTATTTGATATATATATTTAGGATTTAGAATCATGAAATCCTTTGAAGTAAGATGCTTTGTGGTGCAATTGCTAAAATGAATGTATACTTGTAGGAATTGGAAGATTAAAAAAAACGATAATTAAAGCATTTCACCATTTGAAGAATGAATTTACAGTGTTATAGGAAGCTCAAGATTGGATGTGGTAAACCCAAATTATATAGGCGAATTGTTGCTTTGCAAAAATTTGTCACAATAAGCAATTTGGTATGCAAGGATGAAAGTATATAGAAATCACTTCCAAGTGGACATTGCAATGATTGCTCAATTGCAAATAGAAAGAAGCTTAAGTTAAGAGGGAGGTAGTAGGCACATCAAATGTATTCATTACCACTATAATAGACAGTAGTGGCCTTGGGTGATTGCAAGAAACACCTGTCGATTTTGTTGCGTTTTCACAATACTCATGGTTTTTCTTCTGTAGTACTTTAAAAATAGAAAACTAATTTTTAAAAAATCTTAAAAATATGATTTATGTATATACCTCTAAAATGAAGGTTTTCACCAAAGGAAATGTGTAGGAAAATTCTCTAAGTAGGAGAACTTGAAAAGTGCCAAATCTCAAGAAAATAGGACCTTTGATTCAAAAATTAGTTAAAAATAGTAAAAATAAGTAAATACAAAAAATAAAAAGTGTACATTTTTAAGAACTTTATGAAGATGGTCATTCACCAAAAAACTTACAAAAATAATATTTTATATGTTTCAAAATGCAAGCAGAAGGAAGCTCTCTTCATAGACTTCCACACCACACAACATTAATTATTTTTAAAAACCCTTCAGTGAAAAGTTGTATTTATATGTAAGGAAGAACTCCATATAATTTTCTTGATGTAGGGTATATGAAAAAGGTACTGAAAAGTACTAAAAACCTCCAAATTGGCAAGTGTGACATTTATTTTGGGCCTATTTTTGGATAGTAAATTATTTTTGAAAATTACCAAAAAAATCAAGGAAGTTGTAGGATAGTCATGAGTACCTTCCTTGTAAATCTTAAGTCATTCGAAGTTAAAACACAAAAGTTATGGCCAAAAAACAACTCAGCCCGCAACGTGTGACAAAAAATAGTACAAGTGTTTCTTGCAATCACCCAGTAGCACCTACATTTAAATCCATAAGCACTTCAATTATGGTAGAGGTGTTCTCATTGACTCTACTAAATCTAATTTGATGTCACTTCCTCTTGACAAACACACTACTATAAGCTTTGTAGAGATAGTGTATACGGGAGCATTGGAGTATTATTATTGAGACTATGACCACCATGAGCACTTTATTTTGATGGAAGATGGTGCAGCAATACATTGCAACAATGCACAAAAGTTTTGGAGGAAACAATTTGGATTGAGAAAGCTTGAATAGCCACCAAAATCTCCTGGCTTGAATCCTATAGAGAATATATGGAAGCTAAACAAAGATTAAGTGCAAAAAAAAGTAGACCCAAGAAATGTGGTTTCAACATGGGAAGATATACCTCAAGAAAGTATCTAGAAGTTGATTTCTACAAACCAAAACTAAATGGAAGCGATAGCAGCTCAAGGTGGTAGAGCTCGATGGTTGTAGATGTACCTCTTTATTGCAAAATAGTTGCTAGTGAGCATGGCATAATGTAAAATTCATATTATATTAGGTTTTTAGAATACTATAGTTTTCTAATGATACCTTATTTGATTACATTTGTTCAAATTTTTGTATAATATTTGAGCCTGATTTCCTATGCCTTGAAGGCAAGTATGAAAAAAAATTGCAAAACACATTCAAGCCACATAGAAGAAAATTTTACCTCTATAGTATGAATCTATGTAATATGAAAGATGTGAACAACAATGTTTCCTAAATACATGTGCAATTAAATCTTCAAAATTCATCACATATATTTTTCAATTAATTTTTATGTGAAACCATGAAAAACAAATAAAATAATTCACCAAAAATGGAGTTCCTATTTTAGAACATTGAAATTTCATATATTGGTTAAGGTTCCAAAAAGCAATAGATTTAATAAGATAGTTTTGATAAAATATTTTTATAATGGAGTTAATCTATAAATGACACTATGGCCATTTTCTAGTCAATGAATGGTAGAGAATCTTTGTGTGTAGGACAGTAGTGCAACTATTCAACCTCAAAATTTTGCATGAAAAGGACAAGTCTTGTATATCCTCAGAATTTTGCATGAAAAAGGAAGTCTTATACAGTTTGATTTTCAATAAATTCTTTTGCATTTTCTTAAGCCAACAATTCACATGGTACCCAAATACAAATGATTTCGATAGTCACCGGCTCGTCATTTAACCCCTAAATGCCTGAGGCTTGTTTTGAGCTTCTTGGAATTTGTTCTAAATTGGACAAAAAGTCAAATTTTTGATAAGTTGTATCAATTTTTTTTTATAATTGTAACCATACAAATTTAAACTAGACATGTTAGAGATCACATAGGAAAAGAAAACCCAACAATATCAGTCCGCCGCCAACCCTTCATTCTCTTGCAACCCCCCATTCCATCGCGGACACATGTGGTAATGGCCACCTCTGTGCGTACATAGCGCTTACTAATTCTAATACTATGCATATGTTCAGATGACATAAGCATACAAAAGGTCAGTCAACCTCCTCTACAATGCACCAGGAAGCATTCGCCCACAAAGAGCTTCCACATAAATAATGCTACACATTGAGCTTTGATATATCTAATATAATCTTTGGCACTGAAAACTAGACTTTGAACCAATAATTCAAGCCCAAGTGACTCGCTTGTTGAATATCGAAAATACAATTTAGATGGGCACCATTTTTTTCAGGATTTTGAGCAATGCACTGGAATGCCCTGAAGCTCACGCATGTAAGCTTAAACTACTGTTGAATGGATCCAGGGGATTTGTGTCTTTTTTAGAGACGATTTTCTCCACTTCCGGTCTTCCTTTCGGGGTCGATTTGTCATGACTGGGTGGCATCCCTCGCTTGTAGGGAGGCGTCGTCTTCTGTCGCTTGGATGGCGGCAACAGAGGCTTCTCTTCCTCTTCTTCGGTTTCCGGATTTGATCCGGGAATAGACTTATAAATTTGACATATTATAATGTTTAATCATGGAGGGGGAAATACTATGAAAATCTTTTAGCCCTCTTTTTGCATGTCAAATCTAAAAAATTGGTCACCAAAAAAATATGAGTTTGAAAGGCCTAACATGCATAATCCCAATCAATTTATGGCTTCTCAAAATCTACTCTACAATTTTTTTTAAATGAATTGTTAATGTGATTTTTTTTTCCAAGATCTAGTATATTTAAGGCTCATTTCCAAGAGCCCTCAAAGTCAAGATTACAATGGACACCCTTGCACAAAATCTCATATAGAAAAATCATAATTATTTATTTTCAAAATCGGATTTTTGATGCTAAAACTAGACTTCAAAACTATTGAAAATAACAACTTATTTGGGTCTTATTTAACTTCAAAGTATTGTCGACACCAATATTTGGTGCCTCGGACATTACATTTAGGGGTTAAGGGTTAAAAAGGAAAAGTTTGAAGGACTTTATAGTGGGGGTGCAAGACTTCTTGAAGGGTACTAGTATAGTGGGGTACATTTCAATTACAAATTTTTTAGTTAGTTGTCATTAGAAAATTTAGCAACTTTAGAAAGCTCTAGCATACTAAAAAATGAACCGATTTTGAAACTACAAATTGTGTTGAAATTGCCAAATTGTGTTGAAATTGCAATGAAGTGTAGTTCAACTTCATAACAAGTGAAAAATGAATAATTTAAAATTATACAACAATTTGATTTCCTTTTATACACTATCTACCATTTCTTAAAGAACCTTTGGAGGATAGTTAAAGTTTTTTGCATTTTGGGTGAAGAAGCAAAAAATCATACAAGCAATTCAAGTGGTATGGGAATAAGTATCTCTAAAGCAATTGTAGAGGTCTATTTCTTATATGTACCATTGAATACAAATTGTAATTTGACAACACTAGATAGTACATAGTGTATAGTACATAGTGTATAGAAAACATCAAACTCTTTGCAAGATTATCAATTACATAATTTTCAATTACATGTGCGTGTAATGATGATAAAGTACTCTGTGATTCCAAAACAATTGAAAATTCGAAATTCCGTTCATTTTTGAGCGCACAGACCTCCCAAAATTCTCCTAATCTCACGAGAATCCAAAAATTCGTAAAATGAACTGTACCCCACTGTACAGTACAGAGGAGACGAGCGAACCAGGGATAGTAGATACCCTTCCCAATGCGGGTGTCAAATTACCTTGCAATAACACATGAAGAGCTTGCTCTTCAGACATCGGTAATAGTCAGATCTCCTGACGTAACGGGCAACGACCTTGCGGACCACTCGCCAGAATTTACAAGAGATGGGCGGATGCAAAAAAATCCTCCTCGGTGAGAAAGGGACATTAATGGATTCCCTTCCCACCCTTTCGTTGCTATTCAGAACCACTCTACCCTATGATTACAGAGGGGCTGCAACTATGTTCCTGAATCAGGCCTGGTAGACCACAACCTCTAAACCTAATAAGTAAAAAACCCGCGTGTCACCTTTTAAGGGTTTTAGGCGATGCCAGATGGGGCCACATCCATCACAGTGTTCGACGAGGTTCCAGTGGTGCCATTCAACACTGTCACACTGCCTTCGCTGTCCACATCGATGATGGCTGAATCGCCCTCCTTGATCTCGCCAGAAAGCATGCGCTCCGCCATGCTGTCCTCCAACAGCCTCATGATGGCTCGCCTCAATGGTCGGGCTCCATAACTCGGGCTGTATCCTTCGTCCACAACACGGTCCCTGAACCTCTCCGTCACCTGCACCCGTCACACCAATGTCAGCATCAACACAACACCGCAAATATAACTTCCACCATCCAGTACAATGCAGTCCCCACACGGAACAAAGCCCAATACCAGAGAATCCAAGAATCCCTGCAACAAACCTGAAGGTCGATCTCCTTCTTCTTCAGACGCTCAAACACCTCCTTCAACATGATATCCGCGATCTCCTTGACCTCCAACTTCGTCAATTGCCTGAACACGATGATCTCGTCCAGCCTGTTCAAAAACTCCGGCCTGAAGTACTGCTTCAGCTCCTCGTTCACCAGACTCTTGATGCGGTTGTAGCTCGAATCCTTCTCACCGTAGTCCAACTGGAAACCGATGCCACCGCCGCCTTTCTCGATCACGCTGCTTCCCACATTCGAGGTCATGATCAGCAGAGTGTTCTTGAAGTCCACCGTCCGCCCCTTGCTGTCCGTCAAACGCCCATCCTCCAATATCTGGAGCATCATGTTGAACACGTCGGGGTGCGCCTTTTCGATCTCGTCGAAAAGAACCACCGTGTAAGGCCTTCTGCGCACCGCTTCTGTCAACTGGCCTCCTTCGCTGTAACCCACGTACCCGGGCGGAGACCCGATCAGCTTTGACACCGTGTGCCTCTCCATGAACTCGGACATGTCCAGTCGGACCATGGCCTCCTCGGAACCGAAGTAATAGGAAGCCAAAGCCTTCGCCAGCTCCGACTTGCCCACACCGGTGGGACCGGAGAAGATGAAACTGGCAATGGGGCGGTTGGGATTCTTCAGTCCCACACGCGCTCTTCGGATGGCACGACTGATGGCCTTCACGGCCTCGTCCTGCCCGATGACTCGGGTGTGCAGCGTGTCTTCCATCTTCAGCAGACGGTCCGACTCGTCGCTGGACACCTTCTCCATGGGAATTCCGGTCCATGCAGCCACAATCTGCTGGATGTCAGATTCCTCCACGGTCGGGCCCACATCGCCAGTCTCGCTCTCCGCCTTCAACTGCTCCTTGCCCTTCTCCACAAAGGATGATATTTGAGCCTTGAGCTCCATCTCGCGGTCCCTCAGCTCCCCAGCCTGCAACCACAACCAAACCCAATTGGTCACAACCACACCAAAACATGAGTGCAACGTACATTTCGGTCTACTAACAAGCTGGTATCTGCTTACGGACTGGATAACGACAGGTATAATAAAAAAAGAAACTGCCAGTTTTATCCTTAACACTGACCTTCTCAAAATCCTGGCCACGAACGGCTTCGTTCTTCTCCTTCGTCACCCCACGCAGTTCCTTGTCAAGCTCCCTTGCCTCTTCGGGTAGCTGATGAGCACAAAAACTGTCAGTTCATAGACCGAGAGCTGAAAGCACTCACACATACAAGACACTCGCCAGCAGGCACACTCAGAAGAGGCAGAGAAGTTTCCATCATTCAACGACTGAAAGACCGATAAGCATATATACCCAAAGCATTGCACATATCACGCGTGAGAACATCCAAAGACATACCTGAGCATGCCTCAGCCTCACTCGGGAACCGGCCTCATCGATCAGATCAATGGCCTTGTCGGGCAAAAAGCGATCGCTGCACAAACGGTAAACCACCCATCAGACACACTTTTCTAACCAATATCCACTAATCTGCACTGCATCATACCTAAGGTGGAACAATACCGCCATACTTAAACTCAGCGTCATTCACTCCAGAACCAAACTGAACGATGACATGATTCATCGTCAGCTCGAATAAAACCACATCGCACTCCAAACACACGTCCACACAAACCTGATGTACTGGTAAGAGAGCTGAGCAGCTGCCACCAACGCCTCATCGGTGTAACGCAATTTGTGGTGAATCTCGTATCTCTCCCTCAACCCCTTCAGAATGTCGATCGTCTCCTCCACGCTGGGCTCTGGAACCAGCACGGGCTGGAAACGACGCTCCAACGCAGGGTCCTTCTCGATATGTTTCCTGTACTCATCCAGCGTGGTTGCTCCAATGCACTGCATACACAGGTGTGTTACGGGGTGACAGACAAACAGAGACAAGATCTAAGGAAATTCCTTGCTCTCTGCTCTGAGGGGATCAAATCCACAGAACTACATTCATAGAAAAGGACACCCTAGCCCTACCACGAGAAATAAGACCAAGCCTCCCATCCGAAGGGACAAACACACACAAACTCAAGATTCCATTGCACTTGGCAGTACCTGCAATTCACCACGAGCCAAAGCGGGCTTCAAGATGTTGGCGGCGTCGATAGCGCCCTCTGCGGCACCCGCACCGATCAGCGTGTGCACCTCGTCGATCACCAGGATGATGTCATCTGCCTGCTTGATCTCTTCCATCAACTTCTTCAGCCTCTCCTCGAACTCTCCCCTGTACTTGGTTCCGGCAACCAACAACCCCATGTCCAGCGTGATCACCTTCTTGCCCTCGATCGTCTCGGGCACATCCCCGGATGCGATTCTCTGGGCCAACCCCTCGGCAACGGCGGTCTTTCCCACACCAGGCTCTCCGATGAGGCATGGATTGTTCTTCGTTCTACGACCCAGAATCTGGGTCACACGCTCGATCTGTGCAATTCTTCCCACGACTGGATCTAGCTTTCCCTGCATCAAATATAAATATTCGTTTGCTTCAGGGTCCAGCAAACAAGAAATCCAATCCTCCGGGTGAAAACATACAAATCACTAGAGGCACAAAAGCCTCTTGACCCTGCATACTGCGACACTGGTTCGAAGACACAAAACTCCATTTCGCGAGGTCGACCATCAAATCCTGAACATGTACAACACCATTTCGACACAGCACTGCGTACCTCTTCGGCAAGCTTGGTCAGATTGGTTCCATACTCCTCCAAAGTGGGCATTTTGTTGCCACTGCTGCCGCTGCCACCGCCCACTCCAACAGCCTCGGTGTTCTCGCCGACCATTCGAATAACCTGTCATAATCGTAAAACCTCTTCTTAAACCCCTGGAAACCCTCACTCGACTTAAATTGTCCCAATTCTTTCAACTCGATCATACAAATGACCAAAACTCACTACTACAATGAATGTTCCATCCCCCTCAAAAACACTATATTAAGTCTTCGTAACAAGCTTAAACCTCTAGGGTTTAGGAACTAGGGAGCCAAAACCACCCGGAACAAGATTCATGATGTATCTGCCAGGGAAATATGCTTCCCCGTCAAAAAAGAAATGAAAATGTAGCCTCCATACCTGCGTGCGAATGTTGCTGGGGTCCGCTCCAAGATTCTCAAGAACTCGGGCGGCCACACCCTCACCCTCTCTTAGCAGTCCAAGCAGCAAATGCTCGGTTCCAATGTAGTTGTGACCTGCATTCCAGCGTCAAGGGCTTCAGTCACTCCACTCACTTTGATTTGCGGCAACTCCGACACCCTCTCCTGGTAGTCTTTCAAAAATTGCAGAATCCGATCAAATTGACACATGACCCAAAGCAGATGCACTTACCAAGTTGCCTGGCTTCTTCCAGTGAAAGCTCCAGGACACGCTTCGCCCGGGGAGTGAAGGGGATCTCAACGGCCACGAAGCCGCTTCCCCGACCGATGATCTTCTCCACCTCCACACGGGACTCCTTCAAATTCACTCCCATGGACTTCAACACCTTGGCAGCAATCCCAGTACCTTCCCCAATGAGTCCCAGCAAAATTTGCTCCGTGCCAACGAAATTGTGCCCCAAGCGCCGGGCTTCTTCCTGCGCCAACATGATGACCTTGATGGCCTTCTCCGTGAACCGCTCAAACATGGCAGTCGTCACGGCCCTCGACGCCCCACTCCGCTTCGACAAAGCGGTGGAGTTCGCCACCACGGACTTGAAATCCTTTCCTTGTTTCACAGTCAAGGAATCAATCACAGAAGCCTTCCGCATCCCTGAGAACGATTGAAACGGAGTAATACACAAACTCGCCTGCACATTCCGCCTTCCCACGAATGCCACCCTCGCACCCGGCCTTCTCTTACTCTTGGCACCGCCATGAAGCTGACCAACAGGCGACGCTCCCACAGACGGAAGCGTCAAAGAGTGCGCCATCGACGCCATTGATTGCCCAATGCACCACCTACAGTTTTACAATTTTCGAAGCACCGAAACCCCAATCTACCGCTTTTGTACAAAATCACCTAAACCTTCCGAATTCCAAAACCCTATTCCTTGGAACTGTGACTAAATAGTGAATGCGGCCACCGCTGGAGACGTGGACTCCAGGAGAGGGCTTCGGAAGGGCCTAGAAGCCACTCCCCTGGCGATGGAGGTGGCGCAGCGGTGAAGAGTTGAATTGGATTGAGGAAGGCCCCGCTGCAGCAACAAGAATTGAAGTGGAAAGGGATAAGGGGCTCTTGGCCACCGGGTTACTGTTACGGGCTTCGGAGCCCGCGGGGACTCTTTCATGGGCACGGAGGATTCGAATTAGGGCATTTTTGGATCACTCTGACCAGGATAGGGTTATCGGAATCTATCTATAACTATATTTTATTAACCCAGGAACGCTCAATATGCATTCAGTGGTGGTGAATGTTGGGGAAATTGAACTTCAACCAATTACTATTCATTGCAAAAGCTTTAAGAAAAATCGTAGAAATATCCAACCGTTACCCCTAAGCACCCAGCTCATGTTTACTAGAACACAAACTTCTCTAAACTCATTCCAATCAAACTATCATCTAAAAAGAGATTCAAACTCATTCAAATCAAATTATCACCTAAAAAGAGATTCACATGAGGTGACTGTACCAATTGGTAATGGAGACCATACCGGAGCTCCAAGAATAAGGACATGTCCTTTGATTGTACCATTGAAATGATTATAATAGTCAAATAAGGAAATCTTTCAATTTTGAGAGGCCACATCTGAGGTGTTGGAGTGCTCAGGGATTAAGTTAGGCTAGTTGTTTGTTTGTTTTGTTTGTTTTATTAATTTTTTTTTATCATAGTGAGATCTCTTAAACTGTGCAATCCTAGATATGTTTTTGGTATGGTTGAGAAGCTCTTAGTGAGGAGGGGGCATGGGATTTGTTTTGTGATGTTTGGTCCTATGGTGGGAAAGTCATGGATTTTTGAGTTATTTTTGGATTTTAAATGATTTTGATTGTGGCAACAACACAAGGCACATTAGTATATATCAATGGAAAGAAGATATTGTAGAATGCTTTCTACGATTTAATGTTTTAGATATGGTGTAGGAGTCTCAATAATTTATTATAATTTTTCAAAATCAATTTTATTATTTCACTTTTGATTGGAATTAAGTGCACAATGTCTCTACTTGTAGTCATGATTTCATCCATTTAGTTTATCATATATTCAATCTTGTCCACTTTGATCCAAAAATGTGGAAGTTCTTTTGAGTTTAAAATCTAATTTTGGTTGTTTTAAGAAAAATATTGTATTTAGTATTATTCAATGAGGATATTATTGCAAATGTTGTAAAGGGGCAACTATTAGTGTTCACTATCATTGCATTGCAACATGATTTGTTCTAGTTATACCAATGGGTACACAAATTCAAGTCACCAATTCATCATTATCAAGTAAATGATCACTCTTTCATTAATTTTCAAATTTTTCTTCCATTCAATGGTGTAGAAATTGTTGTTAATTTTTTGATGGTATATACTCAATGTCATGTATAACATAGTGGGCATAAGGATTTTAATTCAATTTTTTGGATAGTGTAGAAAGTGATCTTCGGTAAAGTGATGAAGCTCTTCACACAAACAAAGTTGAAGTATACAAACTATAGATGTTAACTCATTTATTCATCCCAACAAAGCATATTTCATAAGAAAAGAACTACAACATCTTTTGATTTTGAACTAGTTTGACCAAAGTCCTAAGCCCTCTTTTCTTTAAAAAAACCACTCAAAACTACCATTTCTATAGCAATGAGAAAAAAGGTTTTAAAAAAAATTCTTTTTGCATATTTAACCATAGGATCTTGTACTAGACTAGTATAAAAATGTATGACAAAAATTTCACAAACTTTGACTACATAGACTAGTGTACTTTGTGGCATTGCCATAGTCAAAACAAAAGTAAAAGTAATTTTCTAATTTTTAAATCCAAAAAATACTTCAAAATTCAATAACTTTCACACCATACATCCAAACACCATGAAACCAAGCCGGTGCACCCCTCCTTGCCAAGGGCTTTCTAATGGTACCAAACACGCAAACGGGGGATGCACAATCTAAGAGATCTCAACGTAACAAACAAAACAAAACAAACAACCAAATTTAAAGTATGGACTAGTGTGTTCTATGTCAAAATGAAAGTGAAATTAATTTTCTAATTTTTTAATTCCTAAAAACTTCAAAAATCTATAACTTTCACACCATGAGTCAAAACACTACTAAACAAAGGTCATGCACCTCTCCTTGTCAAGAGCTTTTCGACAGTACCAAGAACTTGACTAAGAGACACTCGAACGAGGAGATCCCAATGTAGCAAATAAATCAAACAACCTATCTTAATGGATAGATTGCAAGATATTTGTATTTAAAATGAAGAAAACAAATGTTTTTGCACCTTGCTCAGTAACATTATTTGGCTTTAAACCTTCATAACTTAAAATTTTTGCTCTACTAATTTTGACCTCATAATTTTATATGATAAAGAATTGAATTGAGATTCTAGAAAATTTTAAATTTAAAAAAAAACTTAATTTTCATTCATTAAAAAATTATTAAGTAGAAGTAGGTTCAAGATTGAAGGAAAATCTAAATTGTCAATAGCTATAAGATGGAATTGAAATATACTAATTTCAACAATGAGATTGTTCTAAAAAGAAACCTTCACTGTGTGAAACTTTATTTTTGAAGAATTGTGAAAATTGAGGTTAGAAATGAAACCTACAAGTTATTTTTTCAAGAAGATGCCCTAATTGCCCAAGAAACAAGATTGTCTATAAAATTTTCATAACAAATCCAAATGGAATGAATCAAAGCTTGCCACGTACATAAAAATATAATCTATACAACACAAATTTTTAAAATATTTTACTTTAAGTTTTTTTGAAGGTTTTTTTCTACCTATTGACTTAAAAAAGAGCTTTTTGTTCCATAACTTTTGCTCCCAAGCTTTGATTGAAATAAAAGTTGTATTTTTAAAAAGTTAGTTTGTTTTCCTATCTTCACTAAAAGATTCAAAAAATCACAACAAATATTGAGACCATAGGAGCCTACCTGAAATCCATTTTACCCCCCAAGGGGATAATAGGAATTTAGGGGTTAACCCCTAAATGATGGACCCATGACCATTGATTTCAAACCTCACTACCCATCATTCAATTTATAGTCAATTTGCAACTAGATATGTATGAAATTTTTATATTTATTTTTCAGAGATGAAATTACATGTTTTCTGTACTTCACAAAAAATTTAAATTTTTTTGAGAATTTTTGAAGAAAAACTGAAGAAAAATCAAATCAAATAGAAAATTATTTCAAAAAATTTGAAAATTTCACTATGTGTGTATATTACAATGACTAACATCATTGTGTAAACTCAATTTTTGTGTCATTCTATAGTTAGAAAATAATAGACCTTGAAAATACATCCAAAGTTCAAATTGCAATAAAATATTCAATATTAGGAATTTTTTCAAAATTCAAATTGGAGTAGAAACTATAGTAGATGACCTTCATTTTGTTAGTTGAACTCAAATTAAAAAAATATCATTTTTGTGGAGAAATTTCAGATTTAGAGCAAGGAACGACAACTTCCCAAAATATACTAAAATAACATATTCTATGATTCGTTTTTTTAACTAACTTCTCATTTATGTGAAGACAAACACTTGCAAGACTATAAACTCAATTAAATACTCTTCATAACCCACCATGAAAGGTCAACAAGAAAAATATTGATGAAAAATTGCTTTTGCACTCTTTCCATCTCACAGTATTGTCATCGGAACGCAATGGCACCTGGGGCTCTCCAAGGTTAAGGACATTTTTAGTACAACTATCAGTCATCCTCAAAATATTATTGTAAAGGGGGAGAGGTCATCTATAATAGTGTTTCCAATGAGTGCCTCCACATTTTTTTAAGGGAATGATTCACATGGTAGCCAAAAGGTTAAGTGAATTTAGTTTAGAAGAACATATCACCAAATATTCCTCGAAATATTATTGGATGTCTTTCGAGCCATTTCTTACCCAGCTGGTATTCGAGATCTTTCAAAGTATTTAGAAAAACATTCTGGAATGACAATAACAAAATCCATATGATCATTCTTGAATCAAAACCGATTTTCATTTACATTACTTTATTTACTCAATATTGACGGTTTCAACGATTAATAATGTGGCAACAAAATTGATTCTTTGGGCCTAAGAAGATTTCTTTTAAACAAAATAACACTACTTGGGAGGTTTGTGTTTGTAAACTGTATTCTGAAAAATGATTTGGCCAATCATAGAGGGTTTGGAAGGTGATTTGATTACTTCAAAATTTGAGGTAGCATACAAGCTTCAAACCATGATTAAACAAAACGTTCAAAGGTAATAATTAGTGAAAAACCCGTCCCTTAAGTCAAAAGATATCGACTGTCCTTGTGAATTTTTAATCGATCGGTCAAAAGAGAAATGGCATTACCATACTGTTCAAAAGCAGAAATAACCCAACAGCAAGAGGCCATGAAGGGAACAAGCAACAAAACATTAGAGAAACGCGAATGACAAGGCCTTACTCCATCCCTTCTCGTTTTCAACCTGTTCGCGCTAAAATTCCATTGTGAAAACACCAGAAGCACCGGTGGACAAACAAGTGAGAGACTGAAAACGGGAATTCCCACTTTACAGGTCAAGGTGCTCTGACAAGCCACAAATGCACTAGGTACAGAATTCTAGGCCTTAACTGCGAACTTCCTCATGGGGAAGTAAGCTTCCTTCTTCTTCTGTTTCTCAGTCTTCATTGAAGCCTGCGTAGGTAGAGACATACTATTAGCAGAAAACACTGAATTATAAGATGAGACCCAGGAGTTTCACATGAAGATGACCCTTAAGTGATGAAATCCCGACCAGCTTGAGCATCATGGCACGCAGAACATTCGAGTGACCTGTTCAAAAGCAAGGGTTTAAAAGCAGACCTGGTGCTTTGTCAACCTCCTGCGAATAGCGCGAGTCTTCTTCGGGCGCAAGTCAATAGGAATAAACTTCTTCTTCCTGTATGCTTCACGAAGACTAGCCTTCTGGGTCTGAGAGATAACAGTCAAGACCTGGGCGATTGAAAGCCTAACGACCTTACTGCACAACCACCAGCACAACAAATTTTACATGAGAATCCCAAACTCGATGGCGCTTCAACAGAAATCAACGCAGGATTTGAGGAGGGTCGGAACTGCAATTGAATATGACGTTGAAAACACATGAGCGGAGATGATCCTAAAAGCGAGGTGATTGCTCTTATTAAGAACATGATAGCAATTCTGTCTACCCCACCCCCGACAGCAATGCTCAGTTTTGAAAAATATGAGCACAATCGTGATGCAACACTCACTGATTATGCACTACAAATTCGTCTTAGCGGAATACATTGCAATTCAAATAATGGCATAAAAAACTGACGCCTCTGCAATCCGGGGAAGTAGAAACGTACATCTTGGACAACTTGTTAGGCGCGCCTCCCGTTACCTTGGCAACCCTCAAAGCAGCGAGCTCAGCCTTCAGCTCCTTCAGCTGAATCCCGATGATAACCACCAACTCAGAACCGTAAAACCCTAGCAATACAGTCCAGCTACATTCCAGCCAGGAGAATAACTCGCAAAGCCAAAAGATGAGACAAAGGAGCGCACCTGATTAAGAAGCTCATTCTTGCTCTTGGCGCGGAGCTCATGGACTTTGATCTTGGCTGCAATACATTTACGCACAAATTGAGAACCCTAAACCTAATGGAACTACCAAAGCTAAGACGGTTGGGCACAAATCATTCAACCACTTCCAATGAAGAAAACGAAAACAATGTGAGAAGAGAATTTGCATACCCATTGCGGAAGAGGTCCGAACGCTTGAGGTGCAGGGGCGGTGTGGCTTCTGACGTAGCGACCGCAAAGACGCCGAGAAGAAAAAAGAGAGGTTCCAGCTCCGTTGTTGCCACAAGTAGCGAAAACCGCGAATCCTAATTTCGGAAACCCCGTTCACACCCGTACCCGGTATGAAATCTAGACCTATACTACATTTTAAGATATGCAGGGTAAGGCTAGGGAGCACTTCAAAAGCAATGATATTTTTGAACCAAAAAGGCCTTGTGCTTTTAGGGGTTAAATTTTGGAGGGGCTAGATCTGAGACACCTTCATTCAGAGGGTCATATCCACACAATATTGGTTGCACTACACTGAATTGTCCTACAATAGTTGGTAGTTAGGGTCGGAATTCACTTGCAAAATGATTAATTAAAGTTGGCAAACCATTCATTAAATTAGGTTGTTTGTTTGTTTGTTTTGTTTGTTATGTTGAAATCTCCTAGTCCATGAGTCCCCTAGTCACATGCTTGGTACCATCGGAAAGCCTTCAACAAGAAAGGATGCATATGCTTTGTTTTGTGGCACTAGGATAAATGGTGTGAAAGTTATGGATTTTTGAGTTATTTTTGTTCTTTTACTTTTCTTTTGATTGTGGCAATATAGGGGCATACTAGTTTAATTAAAGTTGAAAATTGTGATTTGGAAAATGCCTAGAAACACAAAAAAATCATTTTTTTTCATATACAATTTTTGTTTGAAAAATATATATTTCACAAATTCTAGGATATATTATTAAATTTTTTTTTGTCAAACTTGAACATTGGTATGATAATATACTAATAATGATATTTAGTGTTTGCAATATTAATTACGAACTTTAGTTAGAGTCAAGAACAAAAAATCCATTCTTCATTGAGAATAACTTTCCTACATAGCCAATACTTCACCAAATTACACGTAATAGTAAAAAATTTAGAAATAATAAATTAAAATCATTGGGTTAGAAGGCTCTAGAAATTGTTTTAAATCCACCACCAAGCAACTATTAATTTAATACTAATTCATTTTCAATCTACAAGACATTTGCTTGATTTAATGCAAGATGCTCTATAACTTTCACATCAAAATACAAATGGATTGAATCAAAACTTTCCATGTAGAAGAAAACATAGTCTTTGAAATTTTTTTCTTTTTTTTTTCTTTTCAAGTTATTGTAGATCTCTTTTGTTGCCCACCAAATTGAAATTTTGGGCTTTTTGTAGTATAACTTTTATTCTTGGATACCAATTGAAATAAAAATTATATTCCTAAAAAACTAATAAATTTTTTATGTTTCAAAAAGTTTTACCAAAAATTGCGCTCATAGGAACTTGTCTAAAATTCATTTTGTCCCATGTAGTGACAAAGGGACTTTAGAGGACAATATTAATTGTACAAGTTAAAATATATCATGTACTTCATTTAGGATTAAAAAAATGTTGATTTTTGCAACAATTATTTTCAATATCAAGGTTGTAATTCAATTTGAAAGGATATTGATAAAAATACTCAACCTATATCAATAAATATCAACAAGTACAAAAAAAGCTCTATAACTCAACCTTTTAAAAAGAAAACAACACTTTATAGAAACAAGAATTGCAATATTTGCAATGTAGTAATATCTTGCAAATTGTGGAGCGAAATGAGTAAGTCCTCCCATATGCTTCAACAATGGAAAACTACAATATTTATATTGTGTCAAGATTCATAACATGCAATATGTTGGGAATGGATTTGTTCCATTGTGCAATTTAGAACATCGTGTGATACATTAACTTTAAAATACCAAAGGAGTTCAAATGTGACTTTTGAATGACAAAAAAAACTTCTAAAGAATGTAAAACAACATATTTTCATACAATTAGTTTTTGGTTGATAGAGAAGGTTGTCTTTGTCATAATACACAATAAGAACCAAGAGTTGCTAAAATTGAGGAATTGTGTGCCCTAGATTACAAAATTCTAAACTTTTTGTGTGACACAAATCACTAGTTGGGGTCAAATTCATTAGTTGGGGTCAAATTCCTAAAATTGAACATTTTAATTATATTAGGCATGTTCCCACAATATATTGATCTTCTATTTATAATTGGATACATGAAATTTGTTTGAACTATAATATTCTTCACTGTAATATAAACCTATGGAAAAATCTTCAAAATATTTGAGCTAATTTTGAATTAGACATGAATTTTCTTCACATTTTCTTCAAAAAATCATAGTAATTTGAAACCATCACCAATAAATCTGAAATTTTTAAATAAAATTGAGACAGATTACATGCTTATAGACTCCGTCCTTCCAGGGTTAACACATAGTCGAACATGCAGGTCATGTTCGACACCCTAGGTGTGATTACCTTATCAGCCAATTATTTAAAGCTGCAAGACTCTATCCTAACCCAAGAAGCTACTAACGGAAACACTTTGCACAAATCATGACAGCACAAATCCAGAAGGCACTTGCCAAATATTAAAAGAGCATGGCATAGGGGCATTGTGCGCTTCAACTATGCAACTTGAAGAGCCCATTCAAATTGATGCTTGAGACGCTTGACTGTATAACATTATTTGACCAAACTAAGCAGGTCGCCTTTGAGAAACAGGCATCTTTCTAAGTGGGTAGAGCCGATCACCTCAGCTACTTACTGATATCACTGCCATTTGCTTCTGAAAAGCAATTTTCTTTGGAAAGAAAAAGAGTAGAAGCAATTTTTATAAATCTGGATTAGTCCTCGGATATGGCAAATACTCACGCCCGGTTGGTGTCCTCACTGTTTGGCCTCCAGCATCAACAATGACAGCACAAGCTGCAAGCGCCGCTGCAGCTCCTAATCCCACAGGCAACTTCCCAGCTGCAATTACAGTGCAATTTGTTAGAATACTATGAACAGCAAGCAGATGTCTGGTAGCCCTGAGTTGAACAGTAGACAGAAGACCAAGACCAAGACCATGCTACATGTAACAAAACAAAGCAAAGATATTTCGGCATACAGAATCTGCATGCTCTCATACACAATCATCTGAAGGATAACTATTACATAAAGAGCTAGCCTAACGACTACAAAGTGAGCAAGCTCGAATAAAAGACAGGACATTATCACAGTCAGTTTAGGATATTGTTGGATTGCAGATAGTTCTCGCACAACAGAGAGAAAGGTCATAGTTCATAAATTGCCGAGCCTACATCGAGATCCACTTGGTTCATCTAATAAAAAGTACATATACAGCCATTTTCCTCTTACTGAAAACTCGAATTTAGGCCCCACCCGCACCAACTAAGTAGCAAATACAGCTAACTGAAATTAGTCACCAAATGCAAGAAAAACGATGATAACTTCTGCTAACAAACTAGCTTGCAATGAATTTACATTCATTTAGACAAGTGAAGTAACTGTGGTATACCAATGATTTCAATTTAGCAGCTATGCAACTTGAAAGCATCATTGCCTGTTAATTACCTAACAAATGCAGGCACACAATACAATAATCAGTTTCCACCTAACTAGAGGGACTTAATTTCCCAGCTGGGTAATCGTCGTTACTTGGTTAATGCCGGCGGGCGCTACTCAGTTGGTTGGTCACTATCCGTGTGATCAATCAAAGTCATTGAATATTTGCCTTCTTCAATAGACCATGCTTAACAATTTGGAGCCAAATCGGAATAAGCGGTGTCACAGCACCCTCCAATAACACAGATCTGCTCTAGAAACACATAATTTGAACCCTCCCCCGTCTTCCAAACTGAAAACCTAAATGGATGATTTCGAGTTTCCAGCACAATAATGGCCATACCACCAGAGACAATGGCATAATCAAGTTGCGATCAGTTGGATTGGCATTCTGGAAAAAGAAAAAAAATTCGAGAATTCTCTCAAGAGTGCAATCTCTAGCTGGTCTTCCCAACAGAAACCCTAACTCGATAGTTTGAGTTGCAAGCAAATATAATGGTCACCTCCACCATGCCACTACTATTACCTATAACCAGAGACAATGGCATAACCAAGATGTGCTCAATCGAATTACAAATTTGGAAGAAGAAAAAATTCCAAATTCCAAAGGATTCCAAAAAATTCCAATCCCCAGCTCACCTCGAAGGCCAAGGATGCTCCCCGCAGCAGCACCCCCCAATGCCGCGTTCCAGATATCCTTCTTTCCGCGGATGGACGAGGCCGTGGCTTCCGTGAACGCGAACAGCCCTCCAATGGCAGCGAACGTCAAGCCATAGTTGCCCATTATCCTACCCGTCTTCAGCAACGCCGGCAAGGCCACGTTCCGCTCCACGGCGGGCACATCCTGCCAGGTCGCTGTGATGGCGCCCAAAATCATGCCCGCCAACCCGCTCGACCCCGCCGCGCTGAACGTCTTGAACGCGATGGTGTCGTACTCCCCGAGGTTGCGCATCTCGTCGGGATCCATGTTAGCATACTTGTCGTTCTGCATGATGGAATATACAACCGTTGCTCAAGGCGTCTGCAAAAGCACACAATGTTCGCTTGCGCGAATCGAAAATCTGCTCAAGTCCCCTACGCCGATAGCGATCAAACGACGACGACGACAACACTCACAAGCTATCAATCTGAGGAGCGACTTGCAAGACCGACAAGAGAATGTTAGATGAAACACACGGTTAGGGCTTGTCTAGGAATTGGATGAACTTCGTCGGGTCTGGATGAAACTTGTCATCTACTCTATTACTATCGGGAAAAAGCCCCCATTGCTTTAGGGGCCGCTCACATGCTCACCCGGTGGGCAAAGAAAGCAACTAAAAGACAAGAACAGTGCCACTGATGATCGGTAAGCATGGAAGTAGGAGAGAGAGTGGTGTATTCCACACTGTAGATGCAGCATAAAAGTGCTTTCTATATATCGACCCTGTGGACTTCTCCCACCCACCAATACATGTGAGGAGGCCCTTAGTACTGCTGTAGTATTGTTTCAATGGGTTAACAATATAGTACTCAAAGCATATTGTTGCAGTATTGCAAAAAGTATTGCAACAATATATTTTCAATACGTGCACTGCAGATTTATTGAAACAATATTGTTTGCAGTATTGCAACAATATACTTTCAATACTATACAGTTAACCTATTGAAACAATACTGCAACAATGGGGGGCTTTTTCCCGATAGTAGGGGTAGGGCTCATTCCTTCAACTCATTGAAGAAATGAAATAAGTGGATCAACCAAGGATCCTTCACCCAATTCCTTTAAGTTATTGTAGGTATTATTATTCTCCCTATTAAAAGCAAAGTATCATAAATTCATTCATCATCTAAAGTGTCACATTTTCATCTACACTGATTTTCATCTGGTTTTATTTTTCTTTCTTTATAAACTCTTATGGATTCTCATAGCTTTTTTTGTACATTGATGAAACTTTTTTGGTGCCAATACATTGCAATGAAATTTGTATTAGTGTCTCATATTAAAAATGTAACTTACAGCATCTTCATTGTAAACAAATTGTTTTTCAATAAAATGTGAGTGATTCAAAAAGTTTTAGACTAAAGGATACTACAAGAAACAAATTCAAGTACTTTAAACTCAACAATCAATTTTTTAGAAGGATATATGAATGAAACCACACAACATTGTGTATTTTGGATTCTAACACATAAAGTTTACAACAATTGCAATCATTTCAAGATTACCAAAATTTTAATAAATTGGATAGAAACATCACTTCTTTGGCATCATGTAATTAATTCAAATCAAATACTTGCAAAAGATTTTGTGAAAGTACATCACAATTAGAAAAAGTTGAGGCATTTCTAGTTCCTTAATGCAAAGACCTTCTTCTATCTCATACATGCTTCTACTTAATAATTATTTAAAGAAAGAAAATCCTAATTGCATTCAAAGTGAAGGAAACATGGGGGTTTTGCATTGCCCTAATACTTTGAATGCAATTTAAAGTGAATCTTGTAGCTTAAGTAGTCAAAGCTTTTGAAAAATATTCCATACATTTTTGTACTAGAATATTGCAAGATCATGTAGTTAGACATTGATTTTTTTTCTTTGCACTAGAAATGAATGTTTTGAGTAGTATTTGACAAAAATATAAAAGGGTCTTGGGACTTTAGGGATTAATATTAATCAATTTTAGGCTTTACCTTATAATATAGTACTAATAAAAAAATTTGAATTTTAAAATAACATTTTACCACATGGCAATAGTGTAGGTCCTTTGGGAGTTTATGGTGAGTTAATTAGTATACAATAAAATAAAAATGCATTCATACAAAAGGATATTTTATATATTATGTTCTTAAACATTAAAATGAAAGGTACAATCTAGCATAACAAAACGATATGGTTGTGATGTCAATGTCCCTAGCATTTCCTCAATAAATGCTCTTTTTTAACATATTTTTTTGTGAGGCAATTCAAATTAATTAGACGTTGAGGTAGTGAAGCATAAAATTTTGGTTTCTAAAATCTTGTCCATCCCATTCTTCATTGAAAATTTCCCTCGCAAACCACCCCAAAAGTATGAACCCATTTTCTTGGAATAGTGGTGCTCCTTCTAAACAACCATTGGTAACTTCTCAAAGCCTTTTAGTCTATGTACATTAAACAATTTTGGTGCAATATAAATGTGCTTTTGTTTCTCTTCATTTGCCAAAGTTATTGTTGATCGAATAACCATATCTTGACAATTTTTTTCCCACAATGCAGCTACTATTGCTCCAATGGCACAAATTCCTATGTAGATCTTCATGTCAACCATAGATTAAAATGGAGCAAGATGTTGGAAGATGAGAGATCATTGTAGAGAATGTTTTGTTGATGGCCTTTCTCCATAACAACTAGCAATGATGATGCCAAATTCATCCAATTTTTGCAATATGTGGTCACCATTGTAAGCTCCTCTATTGCCAATCCCCTCATCAATCCCAAATCAAATGCATTCTTTATGTCATCATATTCAAGGGTTTGGGGCACCTTGTTGTTGTATTTTGCCAAAAAACTCTCCAAAGATCTATCATTCCATCAAAGTATGTAGCCTTCATTGTCCATGAATTTATGAATGCAATTTTGATGATGTTAGCATTTATGAATGCAATTTTGACAATGTTAGCATGGACAAGCTAGTCAAAGCCTTAAGGAAAATTTTCATTTGCTTATATTTCTTGTTCTTAGTCATGAAAGTCTTTCCAACAAAATCCATGTTGCTCCACATGTTTGACAATCTTATCATTTGTACCTTCCATATTACCTTATATCCACCTTCTAAGACTTGGTTTGGCATAGCTATCACCTTCATTGACCTCAAAAGCCAAATTATCCATGTACTTATACTTTGTTTCACAACTTCCTTCAAGGCCATGGTACTTTGTCATGGTGCACTCTCTCTAAACCATCCATAGTTTATCAATAAGTTCTTGTACTTTAACATTGAACTAGGAACTTCAAAATCTTTCTTGTAATGATATTTAAAGCTTTAACTTAGGACATTGGTAGTTAACCTTGTAATGTTGCTGAAGACACTGAATGTCCAAAGGATGACAAAGGATCCTTCTATGTAAAACAAAAGTGTAGATGTTCATTGTTGGAATTTTGTATGAAAAAGAGAGGTTTTGCACAATAGTTTGACCTCCAATAAATGGTTTTAGATTTTGTTTTTATTTTTTTTAAATCATATGGCCTTTAGTCCCTAAACATATAGAATCTTCTCCTTGAATTGACAATTGCAGAAAAATCATTATAAAGTACTATTTGGAAAAATATTTTGGAATTGGTCTAAAAATAGAAATTGTAGATTTAGAGCTTTGGATTCCATCTATATGGTTAGATTCACCAATGCTATTCACCAATGTTTTTTTTTATAAGTTTTGAAAGGAAAATCTCTAAATTCCTTTTAAATTTTTTGTTACAAAAAAAACTTATCATTTTTTTGAGTAGAATTTGTTGGAATGGATTTAAAATGAGGTTCTCCTAACATGGTGATTTTAAAAAAGAATTGTGTATTCTAAATCTTTAACCTCATTTTAGCAAACCCAGTTTTGAACTAGAGTCAATGCAATTTTGTCTTTGTCAGATATTTGACATACTTTCACATTTGTAATATTTTTAGAAAAATATATACTCTCGTAGTACCAAATCCAACCATTAGATAAGACAACAATTTGATAAAGCATCTTCACAAATTATGATTACTTTCATCCAAGCAATAATGAGAAAAAAAATAAGAATATAAGTCTATTCATTGTCCAAAAAGTGGAAGTCGAAGTATTTAAAGATTAGGGTTGCAGTTGGACTAACACAACACTATCTCAAACTTAAGGACAGACGAATTATTAACAAATATTTTACTGATTCAGTGCCTTCATCACTACATACTATAATCGCATCGATTATGTGCATTTTTATGCACTAAATCAGTGCAAAAACAATGAATATCCATTTATGTACTTTAACTATATGATTGTTGTGTAGATTTGACACATCAATCATATAGTTAAAGTACATAAACTATACACTATTAATATTCATTGTTTTCGCACTGATTTAGTGCATAAAAATGCACATAATCGATGCGATTATAGTACGTAGTGATGAAGGCACTGAATCAATACAATATTTGTTAATAATCCGTCTGTCCTTAAGTTTGAGATGACAATATCGAAAACAACTTGGCTTGTGAAATTTTGGGAATTATTCACTTCGGATATCCTTGTTATAAACAAATGGACGAACAAATCCCCTCTTTACGTAAACAAAGTCAGTATAGAGAGTTGAAATAGAAACTTCATGGATTCTATTAAAAGCCCATGCCACTTAGTCATCACCTTGGGTAGTTTTGAGTCATTTTGACCAATTTTATTTATTTTTTAATTTCTAAAGGACTATTGTCCCTTTGAAGGGCAAATTGGATTTCAAGCAGGCATCTATAGTCTAAATTTTTGTCATGATTTTTTTAAGATAGAAAAACTTATTACCTTTGTGGGAATTTGTTTTTCAATTGGTGCCTAGGAACAAAAGTTATGTCCATATAAGCTCAAAACAGGAAAGACTAAGCAACAAAAAAAATTCAAAAATTTTAATTTTAATTTTTTTTCTTATAGATTATATTTTTTTCTACATGGAAAGTTTTGATTCAGTTCATTTGGATAAGTGATGTGAAAGTTATGGACAATCTTGTTTTGGGGGCAATTAGAGCATCTTTTTGAGAAAATAACTTGTAGGATTCATTTTTTAATGCAATTTTTATAATTTAAAAAAATTCCACATGGTTTAGTTTACTTGCTAAAACAATCTCACCATTGGGATTAGTGTGTTACTTTTAATTTTATGTTAGAGTTACTAATAATGTAGATTTTCTTTCTATCTAGTACCTACTTTTGTTAATAATTTTTTTAAGAATGAAAATTAAATTTTTTTTAATCTTTTTTTTCGTAGACTTTCAACTTAATTCCCCACCATAATGATTTAAACCTCTAAACGTTTTAGTGCAAAAAATTAAAGTTAAGAAGGTTGAAAGTCAAATAACCAAATTCCACATTGTGCAAAAAAAATTGTTTATTTTCACTTTAAATGCAGATATCTTGCAATCGGTGTAGTCAATATTTTTGAAATTTATTCCACACATTTTCATACTAGTTAGGTGTAAGATCCTACGGTTAGATGTGCAGTAACAAACAATTTTCAGTTTTTTTACTGTTTGTGATAAAAATGACAGTTTTGAGTGTTTTTTGACAAAGAAAAAAAAGGCCTTAGGTTCCGGAGGGGTTAAGCTGCAAGTGATTCACATGATACCAAAATGGATGATTTCCATGGTGATCAACCTTGTCACCATCCAATTGAGCCATTTTACATGATCCCAATAGTCCAAGTAATTGTTGAATTTCTTAGACCCATCCTATTCTCGGCTTAGGCAAGCTCGCAGCCGAAATCCTTACCAACTCCATGAACCCGTCTTCATGGTTACCAAAGAAGACCCTCTGCAACATCGTCAAGGATCGACGTCGACTTAGAATACTTGACTTTGGCCAATGTGGGTTCTTATCATGGGTGTTTGGTCTTTTTATGCCGAGAAGCCTTTGTTGAACCTGATGCCATCGTAATGTCTCGGTCACTTTCAAGCCCTAAATCTGGAAATGGATTCGTGTGTTCGTGTTTCTGGCTTGTGAATGGGTGTTTTGCGAAATGTTGCGACATGAGTTGCGGTCTTTGAAGGAAAGATTTGTTCGGAAACAATCAAGCAGGATGCAATTTCTCGAAGCGGGATTGGAGGTCAACTTCTCACGCTTTCTCGCGACCTAATTCCTCTGCTTTCTGATTCTTCGTAAATTTGTATTGCCTTTGTGGAGTCTCTACCGAAATGTATTGCGCAACAGATTTGCCCTTGAATCTTTGCCATGGGTTTCCTTCCAGATTTGTCCTTTCTGAATCGTGAGCTTGAGACTTCTCGCCGTTGCTTCAGAGTGTGACCTAATGCTTCTACGTCGACTGTTTTGCAGTGAGAATTTTGAGGTGGTTGATTCGCATGAATGGCAGATGGACATGAGCTTACTTCCATTAGTAGCGCCGTGCCTCGGCAAGATGGCAATGCACTCACACCAACTCTGTGGGCATGTGGTGGTGCGAGTCAAGTATGTTCGACATTTTTCCCTTTTTTTAATCTCTTGGCAATGACTGTGTGCAACGAGAGTGCGTGCTCATGCCGGAAACTATGCTCTGAGTGCAGGCGATGGCAGCTCGTATGTTGACGAAGAGGGGAGACGGGGGTCTATCAATGCCTCTTCGGGCTTTCTCGATTGCCTCTTTAGTACTGGGTGCTGGTGTTTGTGCTATGGGCGGTACGCTTTGGGCAAGCGGAATTCGAGAGGTGAGACCTTCCAATTTTTCTTATATAAACTCAGAACAATGCTTTTTTCTACTTGCATCTGCTCTGGCAATGTAATGGTTAGGCTTGATCATGAAACCATTCCTATGCGGCCCGCTGCATTCATGTGTTCCTCATATTCTCTTTTTAACGTCTCACAACAGTCCTCGCTTCTATTGTAATACAAAGAATGAGAGAATGGGCAGGAGAAGGGCAGTGTAGAAGACCTAATAAGCAGACCCGTTGTTTCATAGGATCTCGAAGGCAACAAAGTCCTATCCAAAATCTAGAGGACCCGAGTGTATTTTATAAAAACAAGAGGTCGATGAGATCAATGACCCGAATCCCTAGCGGACCCTTTTGTGTAAATTATTTAGCTAGACCCTAAGCGAAATAGCCTCTTCATCCTAGCTGCTGTTCCGGTCTAATCACAAACCCTAATCCCTCGCCTCTGTAGGGTTTCACCTTGAAGTTTGCATCTCGCATTGTCGGATCTCTGTTAAGTGGCAGAGAATTCATTTTTTCCGTCGGCTCTTGAGAAACTCTCGGCAGATCGTGTCCACTTACATAGTGGTGTCTATGCAGGTCGAGGATCTGAGAAGCATGGGCCGAACAGTTCGTAGTGCTTTCGGTAAACCGCCCCGTACCCATGCCTAATTCTTTGGCATTTCTGATCTACGACCGATTTCCCGTTTTAGGATTCTTCAGCTTTGAGAGCCCTGTTTCAAACTTCAGATTCTGGGCACTCTTTGAAACAGGGTCTCTTAAGAGACTGTTCATAGACATCATAACATTCTAGAGCAGTGCAGACTACTTACCTTTTCTCAGTTGCTGCATTGTGGTTGGCACTATGCAGTGACTATAATTGCCTAGGTTGAGTATCATTGTTGGCATTCTTGAACTGAAGAGAGGATATATGTCAAACAAAGTAAATTTCCGAGAATTGGAGCATCTTGGATACCCTTGATCATCTTCGATTAGCAGATGGGGTTTCAAGGTGTTACTAGGCAAGGCAAGAGTTACTAGTTGTCAGTTTCTATGTGATCAAATATGATATTTTTTCAAAACGAAGCCCAGAGACACCTTGCTACTATTGCTCAATAGTGCTATGAGCTCTTTCAAAATTGTTATGGCAGTTTTTCTTGAATTACAAGTGCAAGTTAAATTTTGCATTTTGTGTGGAGAATTTATTTTCATTGCCTAATGCAGAATGGACTGAGCAGCACCTGTTGCTTAATTCTTGCCAGGTTATCCTGTAATTCAAGTTTCTTATTTTGAATATGCAGCTTCTCAATTCGACCCTTATTATGACTCCCTTTCGTCATATTAGAGGATGTCGATGTAAAGGGGTTAGAGTGTAGGATGTTCGTATTTATTGCACATCACAGAAACCACAATGTACAGACAATATTACCAAAATGTTTCCAAAAGTACAGACATCTAACATTTTGTAAGATATCATCACAAGTGTAAACATACATTTGGACGAGAGATCTTCGCACTCACTGTACAAACTACGGAAGCTACACACGGATCATTCAACCGCCATGTGCAAATTGTCGACTGCTGGCTGTCAACATTACAGCAACTCACGTTACATCTCCCTCAAGAACAGGGTTGAATCCCCAATTCTCATCATCTTGGTTATACTCTCTCAACTACTTTTCACCTGTCAACACTGCTACTACGGATCAAATTCCAGAAATCTGAAAGGGAGGTCTCCTTTATATCAAAAATATTTGGAAGATCTGTCCTTTGCAATGAATTTGATCGCATCTTGCAATAGAGAGCTCAAGCTTAGCCCTTCTAAGCTTGCACCTCTTTCTTTGAGCATCTATCGCATTCTAACATGGCTGATCGGTCCCAGATTGTTCCGCATTTCAAAAATTGAATTCCCTTGCGCATTCTTCTACTCCCTCATTACGCTACAAATGGCAGAGACGGCAAGCCAACGTGTACGCACTTTTGTAAAAGCTGTTGTAGAATCCGACTGATGAATTCTTAGGTGCAGCAATAGACCTTCAAAGAATGTTAACATGCAGTTCCTGAAGGTGATGATCTGCATATTGGTTTAAGCATGCAGGGACCGAACAGACATCTGGCCCCATTCCTTCATCTTAAACCTAAATATTTACAGAAGAACAGCTTTGATGACGATTCTCAGATTGTGGTACTCTTCATGCTCTTTACAACTAACGGCAAAACCTCGGTATTCCGGCAAACAAAGACGAAAAAAAGGACACCCCAAAATAAAACTGAAGTCGCCCTTATCGCAAGAGCGACGTCCACGCTTGCTTCTTACACAAAAGCGGCGACGTCTCCAGCAACGTCACCTCTTCCTCAAGCAACTTTCCCACGCGCGCGGTGCTACTGTCATTCGGATACTCCTCGGACTCCTCCTTGGAAACCTCCGCCACGCTCCACAAATCCTCGCTCGTCATGGTGCTGGAGTCGCTACGAGTTCGCTGCAACAACGGCACAACCACGTCCCCTCCATCGCCATCGCCATTGAAACTCTCGAAAATGTCGAAATCCTCCCCAAAATTCAACTCCTCATCATCAAAGCTCGTGGAATCAAGCTCAGGTAACGCAATCGTCGTCTCCATCTTCGGGTCTCGTGACCATGCAAGCGCTTGAAGAATCCGCGACGGCGACAGAGACGTGGCAGAGTCGATATCGGGCGAAGAAGCGTCCGCGGCGAGCACGGTGAACGAGGCGGCGCTACTCTTGCAATCGGAAAGAACCGCGCTGTGTCTTTGTTGAGGAACTCGTTCACTGGCGACAGCGGCAGAACTTGAAGCGGATGCGCACGGCGCCGCAGACGCGTCCTGAGATGTATCCTGCGCGTGCCGAGCTGTGTGCTGTTGGGAGTCGCGCTCGTCGCGACCGTTGGATGGGTCGTTGGGGAGGTTGAGAAGGGCTTGAGCGCCATACAAGACGCGCGCGGCGGCGTCGTATGCGAGCGCAGCGACCTCCGCTGTGGGATACGTGCCCAGCCAGAGACGAGAGCCGCGGTTGGGCTCGCGAATCTCCGCTACCCACTTGCCCCAGGTGCGTTGGCGCACGCCGCGGTAGATGCAGAGTGCGTTTTCGGGTCCGCCCTTGCCTTTCATGCAACCCTTCTTGCTCCCTTTCGCTGGCGCCTTACGAATCAATTTCTTCATTACACCGGTTGCTTCGCCGAGGTGTGGATCCACGTTCTGGATCCCGTTGTTTTGGCTTGCCCACCATGCGAGAGTTTCTGCGACGGAGGTGCCATATGGCGTTGTCGCGGGGGTGTTGGTGCGCTTGCGGCGCCGACCGCGCTGGATGGTGATGCTGTTGCGAAGCTCTTGGAGATCGGGCATCGCGGGTGCCTTGACGTACGCCACCATGCTTCTCTTTCAATCCTAGCTACTGCGCAGTTTGAAAGAAATATTCTACGTAACTACCCCGTGCCTTCAATATATTCACTTGATGTGTTCGATCAATCTTATAAGAATCAATCTGATCGATTGCCATTCGATTTCGAATATGAAGGGGTACGTCCTTCAATTCTGCGAATTGAGACGTCGAAAAGTTGCTTCCACTGGATGTTTCTGATGCAAAAACTACCTCGAGTTTCCGATATCCCTGCAGTTGGGCTGTAACGCCATCGGCTCAAACTGTTGTAAGGCAAACAATCTTCAAGTGGATGTCTCCAATTGCAATCTACGGGTGCAATTGTTGCTGCAGCAAATATCAGACGGGTGCCGCGATGAATTACTGGCCAGTATGTCTGCGTGGCTACTGCTGAAAAGATCCAGTTGTAGAGATCCCTGCGACTGCATCTTCGAGCCAGACGTCAATCGATTCCGGTCACAACTGCTGTCGCACACAGCTCAGGTTGCGCCACCCGGCAGCCGGCTTTCTCGAAGCCACAAGCTTCGCTTCCTCATCAATTCTTAACAATATATTTTCATGAAACCTTCGTTTCCTCCTGCAAGCTCAACACGTAGTAACTTAAGCTTAATTACACGACAGTACTGGACCCAGATTGTTGCGCTTAATTACACGACAGTACTGGACCCAGATTGTTGGATTAGTGAAGGAGGCTGTCATGATGCTGACGCCGTATGTTGATGAACCACCGCTTTCGCTTGGGTTCCAAACAGTGATCCCAGAACTCGTTTATGGAATTGAGTGCAATACCAGCTACCTTCAAGACAAATAGGCATCAACTTTGGTTACCTTGAGAGTGAGTAGTATTAAAAGAAAACAGAAAAGAAAGCAGATTTTGCAAGTTGTAAAGGAGTATTGGGAGTACCACAACACAAGACTGACTAAATAGATGCTAATTCCAACGTGGAAGAAGTTGCAAATGGGCTATCAAACTCTACAGTTTGTCATACTTTCGGTTAAAATCCAAAAAAATTTCAAGGATTTCCTCCAATGTACATTTAGCTACTGAAAATTGTAAGTAGCAATGCAGCGAATTTTAGCCAGTTCTGTGAACACTGGTTCCAAACTTCCAATTTGGGGGCGACAGCTGGGTCGGAATTAGTTACGCAGCAGTCGAAGAGCACTTGAATGCGTACTGAGTTACCGTGAGTCACGTCCCTGGGAGATCAACACCTCTTTTATGTCACATGCTTGAGGCCCAATGCCCTCCAACCTCAGGGTTCTTTGATGACAAGTGGAAGCTGTCCAGTGACGTGTGGCATGTGGAAACCAGGACATGTCAGTATTCTCAGGATGTACAGTACAGTAATTTACTGGAATGAAGTGTTGGACAGCCAGGTGTGATAACAAGAAAAAGACGGAGGTCTGGGTGGACATGCTCCACATCCTCCACCTGCAGTTTGTACAGTAACTTGCAACCAAACTTATCACACAACCGTCGCAGGCAGTGCTGACAATCAAATTTGCAGGTGTGGACAACCCGCTGAGGTCAACATTGTTGCTAACAATGAAACATTCAAGCAACAGAACACTTCAACACAGGAACATCTACTGTAGAATGATACCTGACTTGCTTAACTTATGTAAAGGACAGGCTTGAGAATGAGAAACACCCAATACAGGTTCTACCTACAGGATTTTTCTTTTTGCATACCTAACTGCAAAATCTTGTACTACACTAGTATAAGATGTGTGGAAAAAATTTCAGAAACTTTGACCACGTAGATTGCAAGATATTTGCATTTAAAGTGAAGAAAACAAGTTTTTTTTTAACACCTTGATCGGCTAGATTTTTTTGGCTTTGAATCTTCTTAACTTAAAACTTTTGCACTATTGATTTTGATTTTATGATTTATTATGTTGAAGAATTGAGTTGAGAATCTAGGGAAAAAAATTCAACAAAAAAACATTTAATTTTCACTCATTAAAAAATTGTTAAGTAGAAATAGGTTCAAGATTGAAGGAATAACTAAATTGTTAATAGTTCTAAGATGGAATTGAAACACAATAATCCCAACAGTGAGATTGTTCTAGCAAACAAACTTAACCTTGTCTAACAATTTTTTTTGAAAAATTGTAAAAATTGCATTCACAAATGGATTATATAAGTTATTTTTCAAGAAGATGCTTAAATTGCCCAAAAAACAAGATTGTCCATTACTTTCTCATCACTAGTCCAGATAGAATGAATCAAAGCTTCAAATGTAGAAAAAATATAATCATTGAGAAAAAAATGAAAAAAATGAAAAAAAAATCACCTTTTAAAAAAAATTGGACTGTCCCTCAAGTTGCTTTTTGGACCCTATATTTCCAGAAGGGTAATTTGATTTCCTATCTTAAAAAAATGTTCCAAAAAATTATGTCAAAATTGAGATCACACTAGCCTACCTGAAATCTCAAGAGTCCCCCGTAAGGACTTTGGGACTTTAGGGGTTAGTGCACAATGTTGGGACTACGCACTGAGAGAGGTTCTATGCATTTAGAGAGGCCATAAACCATGGGTCTTTCCATCTCGAATGAAGCACAAGTCCACCTATTATCTCCAAACTCTCTTACTGCATATTATGCACTAAGATAGGAGGTTTTAAAAGTGCACAAGCTCAACAGCCACCTCCTCAAATGTACACTACTAGTACATGTTGCTTTCTTGTAGCCTTCAAAAATATACAAATTTGATATATTTTGTTTTTCAAGAATTTACAAGTTTGTAAATTATATCACAACCACTAATTCACGGGGGGTCATTACATAGGGATAGAAATGTTGGGAAGTTAAAACAAATTGTTAGAAAATGCAATTAGGAGAAAATAAAGGAATATTTAAGAATTTAAAACTCAAAAGATTTTAAGTAAGATTTGGTAAAGTAACCAAATCAGGCAAATAGGGAAATTTTGACAAAATTAAAACCAAGATACTACTAATTAGGAAAACAAAATTAGAATTAAATAGGAAACCAAAAAAATAATGAATACAAAGAATACAAAACCAAAATGAAAACAAAATACCATGGGTAGGAAATTGGATCAGAATTAAATTGCAAAATAAAAATAAAAATATATATAATATAAAATGAATTAAAAACAAAAGACTAGAAGGTAGAAAACAAAATTAAAAATAAATTGAAAACTATAAAAATAATAAATAAAAAACAACACAAGGAAGTTAGTAAAACTAAAACTATTACTAAAACACTAAAGTAGTAAGGGAAACACCGAGATAGTGATGAAAACACTAAAATGGGGATTTATTTAGTAATTTAGAGGATTTTACAATTTTAGGAAGGTTTATACTAAATTAGAACAATATAATCTGAACTAGTGCATTTATAGTAATTTTATTAGTGTGATTTGCACTAGTTTGTGGTGTGTTTGACACTAAATTAGAGGATGAATAGAAAATTACGGTAAGATGGAAGTAGTTAGGAGAAATTAGCCTATTAAAGAATTTCATATATGCAGAATTTGGGTTTGAAGTCTCCTCTTCCAAGTTTTTCTATGTTTTTGGAGAGCATGTATTTTTTGAGAATTGTGAGCATTTTATTGGCATTATAAGCATGAATTGTGAGAGACTATGGAAAGAGACTATGTAGGACAATTTGTTGAGTAGAGTTTACCATCATATAGGAGAAAATGGGTGGAAAGCAAAGTTTTTTAGGTCAAATGGAACATTGCTTGAGAATGATGGAAAAATTTGAATTGAGATTGCCAAATTTTGGCAAGCAATGTCAAGATAATAGTAATATCTAGAGTTGAAAATTGGTGGAAAGGTGCACCTTAAAGTTGGCTTCAAGGCTTTTTTTATTTGGCTTACTAGTGCCAAATTGCACCACAAAAAATAATTTGGCTAAAAAAATGCTAAAAAATCTCAAAAAACTTCAATGAAATCACCAAAACACTTTGAATTATTTAAAAAAAACTTTGATGAAATTGCCATATTGTAAATGAAAACCAAATTATAGACATGTGATATGTGCTAATGCGGTATTTTTTTTTATCCAATATGTTGACGAATGTTGAAATTTGGAGCATCACTATAACATTTTACATTGTCACTTTGGTACTTTTTAAAAATGAAAAAAGCCCTAGTCGGCTTTCCAAAAAGCTTAGGCTCAACCCATTTGGAGCTACAACTTTGAAGAGTGATTGTGGGTGAAAGGAAGGCAAATTGGGTTGAATTTAGGAGAAAGTGGATCTTGAAGTTAGCTTTCCAAAAGGCTAATGCTTGACTCAATTGGAGCAAGGATAAAGTGGTGGTGGTTGTTTTGTGAAGAGAAGTCGGTTGGTCTATTGATAGTGAATTGTATTATGTCACTTATTTTTCTTCTTATCCCAATTAAATTTAAATGTAATGATGATTACAATTCATGTTGGTCTTGCAAAGATTTGATTAAGTTACAATTGACTTGTATGAATTGCTTTTGTTGAGGAGACTAGAATATGATTATTAGAGTGATTGCCACCTTGTGGGGGGCAATCTCCAATTCTTCTAAAAATTACATTCTAGAATTTAATTTTATGAGTTGGGAGTCTACAAAGAATGCACAAATGTAAGTGTGAAGTTTCTAATTGGACTTGATTTTGGTGTTTTTCTTTGTTGTTTTGATGTTCTTTTTGGATATAGGAAACAACCCGGTTTCCAAATTGGTGTTTAATTTTGTGAATTAGCTTGATTTTATGCTAAGTTGGGGGTTGAATAAGCCTGTAGGGATTCAATGTTTCAAGTGGTGGTTGCTATGCCAAGTAGGTTAGCTTGCTATTAGAGTTGGAATTTTAGTTGGCAAGTCAAGTGCGGTTTCTAATGGAAGCTTAATTTTGTGCAATTAGGAGGTCAAGTGGGGGTTGGTGGCAATCTCTTGTTTCGGATTCCTATTAGGTGGGTGAGGTTTCATTTGGTTGTTATCCACTAGGTGTTGAGTGAGAGTCCCATCCTAAGTAGGTTGTATATTTCCTTTTGTTTGTGGAGTTTAGATGAAGGAGATTGTGGAAGAAGAGGATAATTTTGAGTGTTAATTGGGCGAGACGCTATAAAGTGACAAAGTAGTTGTGGAGGAAAATTTGAAAATTGAGAATGGTGATTTGTTCACCAATCCAAATTAATATGATAAAATTTCAAGCCTAATTGGTTGCAATGTTTGTGAGTGAATTGAAATTGGAATATGTGTGTCATGAAAAATGCTTGTTGAATGGTGAAATTTGAAGTACAAGTCCAAGTTCGAGTTTGAAGTGTTGTTGTTTGAAGTGTTATTGTTGTGTTGTTGTCATTATTTTCCAAATCTATTGTCTCTAATGGAATATTGTCTCCAATATAAAATATTTGGAATGTCTTTGTTGAGTGAAGGAAGTTGAGAAATTGTGATTGGTTCCATATGTAGTGCAAGGGTAATGACCAAGTTGGAAAACGGTTGCTTTAATTTGGAAGTAAATGTTAAATGTTGATGGGTCTACAAGTGTTTGATTGTATGTCTTGTGAGTAATTGGAACATATAAAATATGTTGATGATGTATAAAAAGTCTATTTGGACAAGCCTCTCTTAGTTTGAACTTATTATACTAAAGAATAATTTTTGAATTGGTAATTATTCACTTCAATAGTGAGTTAGACTTTGTAGGATTTTAAGGCAAGTGCAGAAGCATTGCCCAAATTGGACTAAAATTAGAGTTGAATGGTTTAAATGATTAAAGGGGAATGAAAGTTTAATTGCTTGCATTGAAGTGGTGCATGGCTTGGTATCAAATCTATGAACTAAAGTGAGGTGCAAAATAGGAGGTTAATGTATTAGTGAATTTTGGTCTTGGTGTGGATGATTTATGTGCTGTAATTATTGATTAGGTCTCATTTAGGGCCCATTTTGGTGCCCTAAGTAAGATTTTGAGGATAAAATAGGCATGGTAGGTGTCTTTGGTCCTTATAGTAGATGTTAAGTGATGGTGTGGGGTAAAAATCAGCATTTTATGGATTTTAGGGGTGCTGCTTCCTTTTCACTTAGATAAAAATTGACCAAAAACTATTATAGGAGTTTATTGCTTGGAGGCAAAATAGTTTAGGCTCCGATACACTCCCCATTGGCCAAGTCTATGAGGGTGTAATCAGGGCTGATGTAGTGAAAAATTCTCATAATATGGAATTTAGAAATATGAATTTTAATCAGGGTTGTTCCCGTCCCATCCCGTCCGGACGTCAAGATTCATCCTCTACGTTTGTCTAGATGAAATCGGACCAAGAACCGTCAATAGAGGATGAATAACAACTAGAAAAATGGATGGATGGACTCGATGGATGGGCTGAGTTGACGGGCGGGCTGGACAACAAAGGCTTTGTGGACAGGAGGGTTGGATAGGTGGTATGGACGGGCTTTAAATCTTTTGCACTTAAAGTTCGTTATTGAATTTCTAATTAGATAAGTTGCGAAATTGATTTTACATTGTATGGAAAGAAATTCAAAAATAATAATCCATGAGGGCCCTAGGCCAATTGTTGCCCCAAAATTACTCCAAGTTGCCATTTTTATTGCATTCATCCATAAATGAAAAGAAAAGAAAAAATTAGAATCTAAGTATAGGATCATAAAGTCACTTATTTCGATTGATTTGGGAAAAAATTCATGTAGCGTAACCTTATAGAGTTAGCAATTGAAAGATATTAGCTTTTAAAGTTGAAAACCAATTTATGGTGAACCTTTGCCTAAGATTTTGAGCAATTTCAAAAGACTTTGATAATTTGATTGCTATTTGAGGAAAATGTTTGATTTGTAAACTTTGAATTTAAAAATAAATATGAGGGAGTACTCAATCAAAAGTCTAACTAAAAAAACCAAGATAACAAAATTTGATTTTCTTTTTCTTTTTAAATTGTTAAGTAGGATTACGTCAAAGATTCAACAACAAAATTAATTGTTATTTGTTTATTGCTTTGGTACGGAATTGAAAGACATGACTTGAGATGTTGAAATTAAACTGGCAAACACTAGTAGAAAACGCAGAAATTCTGTTGTTTCGGTGACGTTGTTTTGGTCACCGAACAACAGATTTCTGCTGAAATTTACAGATTTCTGTAAATTTCAGCAGAAATCTGTTGTTCGGTGACCAAAACAACGTCACCGAAACAACAGAATTTCTGCGTTTTCTACTAGTGAAAAAAACTTGCCATGATTCAAAAACACTAAAATGAAAAATATGTTAAATTGCATTTGAAATTGAGTCCCTGTAGTTCCTTTGTTGCAAGAATGAATGCAACTAGGCAATGCCCTGAGATTGGCCACAAAAACAAATTGTCTATATCTTTCTAATTGCTAGTCCAAATAGAAAATATGGAATGAATTAAAGCTTGACAAATATAAACTTATAATACCATACAAAAAATAATAAGAAAAAATTTGGACCTTGGTTGATATTTATTGTGTTTATGGGCAACCTTTGTTTCAAGAATTCAGGCCTTCTCACCTCATTAGGCTATAATTACAATTGGCAAGCGTGCGGGACCACTTGTTGCACAAATAAAATTCCCATGAATTGTATCTATTTTTACTTCTTGTAGATTCCCCAAGAGTTTCTTTTGGGGGAGGCCATTCATTGCAATAAAATTCATTTTTTGGAAAAAAATTCATAATTCTTCATCTTCATAGAAGCTTCAAAAAGATCATGTTTCCTGGGAGATCACTTTGACTGTCCATAAAAAACTACATACATTAAGATTTTGGACCCCCCGTTTTATGTTTTGAAATTTAAATAAAAAGAAAAGAAAAAATATGAGGATATTCCTCTACTTTGAAAGTTTTTGTTGTGAACTATTGGCATTTTTATTTTCTAATTATAATTGGTTACAAATTTCTGAAGTAAAAAAATACATTGTAAAGCTGAAAATAATTTTGATATCTCTATTTTATTTTTGAAAAAAAATACCTAAAACATGAACAAGAAATTTCTAAAAATAACTCTCTAGATTCAAAGTTCATTTTTCCAAAATATTGATGCAATAGTCATAAAAAATGTGTTCTCTATAAATATTTTAGTTGAAAAATAAGCCATTTTAGTTCATTTTTCAACCTATTCTACAAATTATTTTATATGTTATTTCAATTGGAAATTTGTGGCACCCTCAATTTTTAGCCAATATTAAACAAAGTTCAAAACTATAGCTTGAAATTGTAGTTTATTAAAAAGTATATAGGGGTCCAAAAAATCACTTGAACTCACGTGGTTTCTTGTAGATATACTAAGTGATCTCCCCGGGATCATGTTGAACTATGAAAGTATAGGAGCTTGTAGACAACCTATTTTTTAGGTTAAGTGGTTGTAAAAATTCAAGGGGCAATGTCTAAAATCCTTAGGCATTTGCCAACATCCAAAGTTACAAACCATTCAATATTGTCATTTCCATTGTTCTTAATCAAAGATAAAATAGAAGAATACTTTACCTATCATTTAAGCATACAAGCTTAGTCTACACTATTACAAAAATGGCCAATAGACAAAGGCAAAGCAACAGTATATGAGGTGGAGAGAAAATGATAAAAGTAAATGTTACATTTCACACGAGATTTTACAAATCCAACAAAGGTGGGTAAACCTTTACATATGGCCGCTTTGTATAACTTCTGGTATTTAATTCTGTACATCTATCTAGTTGTACACAATCTCATCCAAAACTATCTATTCTTCTTCTCAGATTACAATGCCTCATGCTATGCTATTTCTCAAAAATCTTTGCAACTCTTCTCTTGATTGCAAAGTCCTCAAAAGCTGAAGCGCTTCAACATCATATCTATTGTATAGGTGGGTAAAAATGGCGCTCAAGAATGTAGGCTCATGGAAAGTATTGTCTTCAATGTACCTCATTTGGTCTTCAAAACTCAATTTACCCTCAAATCCGACAGGGTTGCCGTGAAAATCAAACATTATGCACTGTGGATGTGGTGCATGTACAAAAATGTCTCAATGTCCATCAGCAATCTTACCAAAGTATAATCGATGCCCTGGATCACTTGCTCCAATTACCCTCTTGATTACCTTTGTCAATTGGTCATCATTCTCCCAATATATGGTAGTGACCGTTCCTATGGGGAGGTGTCAATTGTCGTGTTTCCACTTCCAAAGTTACGTCATGTTTTTCCCCCAATGTACTCTATTAGAGGAGTCCGGTAAATTTTCTTCGTTGTGCTTGTAATGTTCAGGCATGTGGTCTTTGAGGCCAAATATTTATAGAGTCGTGGATGAAATGGGGCCTTGCATTGCGCACATCTCTTTTTGGTGACCATGTGGGGAATGAGACACCTGGGGTGGTATAAATGTCCACATGTACCCAGATTCCATCCACCCTCGGGGCCAAATGGTTCTTGGCACATAATACATGTCATTTCAATTTTTACAAAATTCGAAACAGAAGGCCACACTAGTGGGTGATCGCCAACATGACCTTCATCCACGTACTTATAGCATGTGGTATTATATTGGAATTCCAAAACTGCAGATCTATTCCATTCAATACTCGAATTCTCGTTGTTCATAAGCAAATCATCAATGAACATTTCTTCTACCCAAAGCCATAAGGTCAAACCAAAATAACGTTCACCTCCATCATTGAATTTTGTAGCCACTTTCTTAACTTCATGTTGCATTTGCTTGGCCTCATTTAGGGCTAAGCTGCATGCCAACTTCATGTTGCACATTAAAAGAAGCATTTGCTTCTTCTGAGGATTTTGGACCAACCTCATATTCAAAGCACTTAATTCGGCCATGGTCCTCTCCATTTTTATCTGAGTTGTAGTAAGAAGCGCCACATCTTGTTCAGCTTTATTGGAGCAAAGTTCCAAAGCGCAAATGGAGTTTGTTAATTCTTCTATACTTGCTTTAATACTTCCAACCTTTGCTTCAACTCGCTCAGCATGTGCACGCATAACATCCAACGTGGCCCCCTCTATACCTTGAATTCCATGAACTCCTTCTACTATTTGTACATTGGAGCTTTTACCTAGAAAGTTTGATGATGGAAAAATTCCACGAGGCTGCACCCTAAACACATTTGTATTTCTTGGGCTTGGTCTGTCTTCATCTGCACCATACGTAGCACATTCCACTACATCATTGAGTGGTGGAATTTCTTCTGTGCTCAATCGCATTTCACAGGCTACAAGGTCGGCTTCACGTGCGATGAGTCTCACATTCTCATCCATAAGGGCTTGAACCCTTGATCTTTGAGCTTCCAACTCTATAGCATGTTGTCGTAAGGCTTCTTCCTTTTTTGCTTGCAATGTTTGAACTAATTGGTGCAAGTGAAGTAGTTGATCACCAGCAGCTTCCACTCCACCAAGGCACCAATTGTATTATATTGATTGAGATCTTCTTCGGTGCCCCTCCCAACCTCTACCTCCATGAACTCCATCCTTAGCTGCTCAACTTGCTCTTCCACGTCTTCTTGCACATTTTGTAAATCTTCCAATGGCACTTGAGGATTTGGTGGAATGTGATGAGGTCTATTTGGGAATTGACCATTCCGTTTCTTGGCCAAGAAGCTTGTCCAATCCACATCCTTTCAAAAAAAAACCTCCGCATATGCCATTTGGCACAATGAAAGTGTCCCGTCCTTTTTTGATAGTTGACTCTAAAGTACCAATGCCACTTCAATCAGCCTCTTGTTGAAGTCCGGATGTTGGCATTGGTCAAAATTTACCACATCAAATCTCATGTGCACTTCGTACTATTCATGTGGCCAATGGCGGTTGATGTGGGCCCAATCTACATACCTCCAACATCATTGGGAAAAAGCCCCCCATTGTTGCAGTACTGCTGCAGTATTGTTTCAATGGGTTAACAATATAGTACTCAAAGTATATTGTTGCAATACTGCAAACAATATTGTTTCAATAAATTTACAGTGCACCTATTGAAAATATATTGTTGCAATACTTTTTGCAATACTGCAACAATATGCTTTGAGTACTATACTGTTAAATCCATTGAAACAATACTGCAGCAGTACTAAAGCAATGGGGGGGGGGTTTCCCGATGATGTCATTCTTGTCCATGGTTCATCCACATCCATCCATCCACCCATAATTTGTTATAATCTCGGGGGCATTCAAACTGCCCCAATCCAAAGTTGATCTATTGCCCCTCTTCTTTCTATGTGGGGTTCACCTCTATGTCTTGAACCTACTGCACCCTCAGCGTTCATTCTTGATACCTACACAATAACACAAAAAGTATTGTATGTGGATACAAATGACAAATTGTTTTGCCTTCTATTGTGTGAAGGCAATTGAAATGTGGCAAAACAAATGCCAAATGTATAACACTTCCTCTCAAATTGCAACGCAAAGCTTTCTCAAGCTAGGATAGTGCAACTCAAAAGAAGAAGCACTGTCAAATGAGCCCAAATCCTGACTTATACCCTCCAATTACCGACCTGACTAGGGAGGGTAATTAACATCAAATCAGCTCTTCAATCAAACATCCAGACTGTCCAAAGCGTGGGACGGATTGACAATCAACGGTCGAACCGTCGACTAAGGTTCAACGCAAGTTCGGAAGGCCTTCCACATGTTCAAGGCGCCATAAACAGGTTTGGAAATATGAATACTCCATCGTACCGCCGTCCGCAAGATTGAACGGACGCAGCAATAGATATGATTGCTTCTCGACGGCCTTCCCGTCCTCTCAACGGCCTATCCGTGGTTCTCGACAGCCTGCTCAAGGTCCTAGACAGCCTTCCCGTCCCCTCGACGGCTTGCCTGTGGTCGTGGGCGGCTAGAATTAGCTCTGGATAGGATATCCGCCCTCCCCTAGACGGCTAGGATTAGCTCTGGACGGGATGTCCATCCCCCTTAGACAGCTAGAATTAGCTCTAGACGAATGTCCGTCCTCCCTAGACGGCTAGGATTAACTCTGGACAGGTAGTTACTGATTAGATATACTCGCCTTTCAATTGGGTATTCGTACTCTGTAATAAGCTACCGGACTTCCATTACGTCCAAAATATATAGCTGAAGTTATATCCACAAATGCTGGATTATCCTGATTATTGACAAATTATGAGTGTTATGCTTAACTTCAAGATTAATACATTTGTTGAACTACAAGGCTTAAAGGGAGGGTGGATGGGAAGATTAACTTAATTAATCATTGTAATACATCCCACTAATTAGTTTTAACATTATAAAAGTATCCCTTAAACATAAGGTACTAGATAATAATTAATCCATAAGAAAAAAAACTATAGTACCTAATAGATTGTTGCATTATAAGCCATCAAATATATATATATATATATATATATATATATATATATCACAAAAATTTAGAGTTAATATACTCAATGTCCCTTTTTGAGAAAAAAACATAAAAAGAAAAGGTAATATTTTCACTTCCCCAATTTTTTGAAGACTAGATGGAATCCCTTCATTACTTTTTTTCCTTTTTCTTAACCCAATCCTCTCTTATTTGCTAAAGTTACATAAACTTAAGCAACATCAAATAGTCACAAATTTGCAATAAAAAGGAGGATTTAGGGTTTAGGGTTTACTTCAAAATTTAAATTAGAGTAGAAACTAGAGTAGATGACCTTCATTTTGTTAGTTGGGATCAAATTTTTAAAAAATCATTTCTATGGAGAAATTTCAAATGTACAACATCGACCCAAACTTTCTAAAATACACTCAAATAGCATATTTGGCATGGGGGGTGCACTACAAAGGAAGTTCATGGGTGAGGAGCGACCAAACCCTAACTACCCATTTCTACTTTCCCTAATTACTTTCTAATAAACTATAATTTCAACCTACAATTTTGAGCTCTGTTTAACAATGTCTATAGGTTTCTATTGCCAAAAATTTCAATTCTAAATAACATGTGATACATTATCTAGAAAAGATTGAAAAATGAACTAAAATGGCATGTTTTTCAACTAAAATATTTATAGAGATCACATGAAGATGATTATTGTATCAATATTTAACCAAAATAAACTTCCAGTAGAAAGCTATTTTACAAAAAAAAAAAAAATTCATTTTTTCATTTTTTTCTTATATAATATAGGGGTGTGAAAGTTATTTTTATCTTTATAGTGTATGTTTTTTCTTCTAAAATTTGTAACTAATTATTATTAACGTGAAAAATATCAATAATTCAAAACATAAACTTTCAAAGTAGGAAAATCTATTAATATATTTTTTTAGAAAAATAATAAAATTTTAGGATATAATATAGGGGGTCCAAAATTTGGTCGATCCTCACCCATGAACTTCCTTTGTAGTGCACCCCCTGGGATATTTGGTGATCCTTTTTCTTTACTAAAGTCTCACTTACTTGAAGACAAACACTAGGAAGACTACAAACTCAATTGGATACTCTTTGTAACTCAAGATGAAAGGTCATCCAAAAAGAAGTGGAATAAAAAATTGCTTTTGATTTCATTTTAGCACGTTGGACAATCATTCAAATACTATAGAATGGCGTTCTTGTCGTTTTTGGGTTAAATAACGCAACAAATGTGTATGGATCAAAAAAATTCCATAATCACCAATCAAGTGTTTTGAAATTGCTAGAAAGGTTAGGGAAGGCTCTACAAAAAAAAATCAACTTTAAATGTTAATATTTTTCAATTGCTAACTTCATAAAGTCATGCTATATAAATTTTGTACCACATCAACTGAACTAAGTGAAGTACAAAATCCTATGCTTAGATTCTAAGATTTTCTTTTTCATTTTTCATTTGTGGATGAATGCAACAAAAATGACAACTTGGAGTGTTTTTTGGGCACTAATTGGCCTCGGGACCTCATGGATTAATATTTTTGGATTTTTGCCATACAACATAAAATCCATTTTGCAACTTATGTAATTAGAAAAAAGTTTCTCATAAGACACTCTCTTGGAAAGGTTGAATTGCACATGACTATTTGTGCCATATGCAAAAGTACAAAACTCGGTTGACATGTAGACTTTGAGTTAAAAGTTTTTTAGGTTGAGGAATTAAATTCAAAGTTTTAGAAAACATCTCGAAGACCAAAAAACTTCATAACAACATCTTTAAAACATTTTTAAGTATAGATAGGTTTAAAATTCAACAAAACACTAAATTGTTAGGTGCTCTTACATGGAATAATGGAATTGAAATACAATAATCCCAAAGGTGAAATTGATCTACAAGGAATTAAAAAATTGCATTCAAACTTGAGCCCTATAAATAATTTTAGGAGTTAGGAGATGCTTTCATTGCTGGAACACAAACATTGCCCATGATTTTTTCGTTATGGGTGCAAATAGAATGAATCAAATGTTCACATGTATATAAAAATTTAGTATTCTAGGACCAAAATTAAGAAGTTTTGAATTTGACCTTCCGTGATTTTTGTCTATGTTTCTCCTTTTATTTATATGCGACTGAATAGAATTCCATTTTAAATGAGAAGTAAGCTTGGTTTTGAGCATTTGGATGTCATTATTGGTATTTATTTGTCCTCTAATTAAAACAAACATGAACATTGAATTAGTACTCCAAAAATTCCCGCCATCGTAGACTAATGTAGTATTTCAAACCCCTCTTGACAAGTCGAAGAGTGGCAAACGAGATAAATGAATAATTCTACAAACAAGGATTCAACATTCATTCCGCAAAGGGCCTGTTTGCGACTTCCCGCACTCATTGGGGACAGCCCCCTCAACGGCCTTCCCGTCCCTCGACAACCTATCCACCCCCTCGACGGAATTTTTCCCCATTTGACAGCCTGTCCGCCCTCAATGGCTTGTCCGTCCTCTTAGACAACCTATCCGCCCCAAGACAACCTATTTGCCCCTCAATGCCCTGTCTGTCCCCTCGACACTTTGTCCGTCCCTTGGACGACATGTCCGCCCCCCGATGCCCTATCCGTCCCTCTAATGCCTTATTCGTCCCTCCAAGGTCCTATCCATCCTCCCAAGGTCTTGTTCGTTCCCTGAGGTCTTGTCTGTCTTGTCGATGGACTATCTGTCTATGTGAAATGGAGGTATATAACTCTGTTTTTGATTAACTTCCGCAACAATCTCTCCTGCTCTGATGGTGCTCTCTTATCTTGGATTGGTTGCAATCCTTGCTTGGGAGCGCGGATGCTTGAATAGAGGCTGATTTGAGGAAGAAGGGAGGCGGTTTTTCACATTGTAGAACCCCAACCCTAATTCCTTTCATTTTGATAATTTGTTTATGTCTTGATGGCTGGTCGCTATTTCTCGTAGAGGAAGGTTGATGAATGGTTTACATGCGTTGGAGAGGCACAAAATTTGGAACCATCCCCAGAATCAACACATTGCATTTCGGAGGCCGTAGCTGCAGAAGGGGTCAATGTTGTGGGTGCTGGAGAGTCTTCGAAGGCAAAGAAAAAACAACAAAAGAGGCACAAAGCCATGAATCCGGAGAAGTGGCCAAGGAAGGTTGCAACAAGAAAATTGCATGAAGTGGCATTGAATTTTTTGGAGCAATATTTGATTCCGCAATTGAATACAACATACATCTCACGTGGATTACAGGGAGTGTATGCCATTAAACAAAAGTTCCACCACATGTTTTAGACAATAATGAGCAAGGATGGATGGCTGGAAGACCGTACAAAGGAATTCTTCAATCAGTGGTTGGATTCACAAGTGCAAACGTGTGTCTTCAACCCTCGGGGGGGGCACTACAAAGGAAGTTCAAGGGTGAGGAGTGACCAAATCCTAGGACCCCTATATTATATCCTAAAATTTTATTATTTTTCTAAAAAAATATATGAATAGATTTTCCTACTTTAAAAGTTTATGTTTTGAATTATTGGTATTTTTCAATGTTAATAATAATTAGTTACAAATTTTAGAAGGAAAAAGATACACTGCAAAGCTAAAAATAACTTTTATACCCCTATATTATGTAAAAAAAAAATTTGAAAAATGAAAAAAAAATTCTATAAAATAGCTTTCTATTGAAAGTTTATTTTGGTTGAATATTGATACAATAATCATCTTCATGTGATCTCTATAAATATTTTAGTTGAAAAACATGCCATTTTAGTTCATTTTTCAATCTTTTCCAGACAATATATCACATGTTATTTAGGATTGAAATTTTTGGCAATAGAAACCTATAGACATTATTAAACAAAGCTCAAAATTGTATAGTTTATTAGAAAGTAATTAGAAAAAGTAGAAATGGGTAGTTAGAGTTTGGTCGCTCCTCACCCATGAACTTCCTTTGTAGTGCACCCCCCAGGCTTCAACCTTGTTTAAGTTGCTGAAAAAATAAAAGGCTTTCAAAGGAGTGTAGTGCCCAGACAACAAGCATTGAATTTGTTGCACAAGAAGGTGTATTGGTGGCATGACACAATGCGCGAGTTGTCTTTACACAATATCTGTTCTGCTCAACAAAGTCAAAACTTGGCCTTTGGTCAAGGAGCTACAGGAGGAGTGGATTTTTTTGAAAGAAGAATGGTGGTGGTTCCTTTGTCTAGCCATAGCAAACAAAGAGGGAACGGGAAGGTGCGCAAGGTTTGCCTTCAAAATTCAAAACATATTCCCGAAAAGATGGAATTAGTTGGAAAGTTAGCCTTGCAAGTTGATCAATTGAAGAAGTCTAGGGAGAAGTTGTCCATTGAAGCATTGGTTTGTCCATGTGATCATCCAAGGGTCATTAAATTCTTTGCTATAAATGACATGACCATGGAATGTTATTCACTTATTCTCGATGGTGGAATGAAGGTACTCTTGGCGCCATGTTTACCCTTGATGAGAAGAATCAAGATCCAGATGAAATTGGGGAGTTGGCTTACCATGCAACTCCACAAACAATGCAAGAAGCCAAACAACTCATGGCATATAGACCCAAGCGCACCAAACTTGCATGAGCATTGATTTGCATTGTGGATGTAGTGCAACAGTGCTCTATATTGCACAAAGACATCACACCTGGAGAACATTATGCTTCACTTTCCAAATGATGATGGCAGAACTGTGTGGATTGGTCTATGTGATTGAAGAATGGGCAGACGCATCAATGAAAAAAACCCTTTTGTTTACCAATTCAATTGTCCAAGGAAGTTGTAGGCCACATGAACAAAACGTTGGTAGGTGGCTTCAGAGTTGATATACTTGATTGGAGAGATAGGAACTTCAGTAACTCCTACTTACATGGTTAAGCCACCGTGTGTTAATATACACACGGACAGATACGCCATAGGGAAATTAAAGGTATGGAAAAAAGATCGCGAAAATTTAGAGATAATTCCTAACCAAATGACATTTGGTACGTTTCAAGTAACATTGGGTGAATTGTGCAAGGTAGATCCACTACAGTGACATTCGGTGACATATGCCATGCAACAACTAAGTGGTGCTCCAATGTTTTGGACACCACCCATAGGTTGCTATTGTGAGGCCCGCAAAGAACAAGAACTTGAAGAGCAACAAGCAAGAAATGAATATTAGATAATAGTATATTACAATATAAGTGCAAAATTAGTGTTTACTTAGCACTTGCGGTTATTATAGTATAGGCTTGAGGACATCCATAGCAATTTAGCACACTTTGAGGCTTCAATCCATTTTGTACTAATATTTTTATATAAATGGTTTTTATATAAACAATAAGTGTAATTTTTTTTATTCCCTTCAAGTGTTTTTTAAATAAATGGTTTTGTGCTATTTTTTATGTGTTGCCTATAAATCCTAATTCCAAACATTCATGCGATAGTGAATGAACTGATGTAAACTACTAAATATAATTTGAAATTAGAGACTTCAAGCTTTGAAGTCCGACTATCTTTTTTCCATTGAAAACCACTTGAAACTACTATTTCTTTTGAAAAGAGATTTTGGAATCCAAAGTCGTCTTTCTTTACATCTTGAACTCCTAAATACCTAAACCCCATTGTTTAGCAACATGGCTATATAGGCAGCTTAGTATGAAAGAATTTATTATTACTATTTTTTGACATCACCCCTCGACATATGCCCAAGGAGTAGCCTTAAGGCCCAACAATATTTATAACCTTTTGACTACATGGTTAAGAAATTATCGTATGATGTTTAGCTATCTTTGCTTGGTAGAGAGTTTAGCAACTTCTAAAATATTCTTTAAAGTACTATTGTGTTAAAAATACAAATTGAAAATTGATTTTATATATTTTTATATAAGTGAAAATTTTAAATCATTCCATTTTGATTAATGAGATGAAAGTTATGAGGAATTTTAGTTTGACAGTAGTTATGGAATATTGAATTTGTACTTCAATGCCACTTTGAAGTCTTTTTTAACTTGTTTTTCTCTATTTTTGCAAGAAAATAAGAACATGGGTTGTAGATTATTTATTATAAGATTACACCTGTTGGTTCGGTTGGGATTGGCATTTTTTAATTTTATAATTAAATTATTAACAATTTAAGGCTCTATTCAATCTCATGCCTACTTCTATAGTTCTACTTAACAATTTTTTAAAGAATGAAAATCAAGTATATTTTTCTTCAAATTTTTTTCCTAGATTTTCAACTCGATTCTTGAATATAAAAAAATTTAATTCAAAATCAGTAGTGCCAAAAATTTCTACAAATTGCGGTCACAATTAATCTGAAATTGCAAAGACAACATTTAGAAAACCTTTTTGTCCAACTTTGAATGCTAATATCTTTCAATCTATATGGTCAAACTTCATGAAATTTTTACTATGTGATAAAAAAACAAGTGAAGTACAAGTTCTTACGGTTAGAATTTGTAAAAAACATTTTTTTGTATTTTGAGGCAAATGTAGTAGAAAATGACCCATTTGAGTGTTTTTTTGATAGTATAATGACCTTGGGACTTTAGGGGTTAATGGTTCTGAGATGGAATTGAAACACAATAATTCCTAGGACCGACAATTGCCATTCTCAAAGGTATGTCTTATATACACTGTGAAGGGTAGAAATTGCCTAATCGTGTCTTTTACGAGAATGAAAGGAACAAAAGTAATATTTCATATTAATGCCGAATTTAATATATAAGGTATTGAGCCTCAAAAACCATTACATTTGGAAACATGAAGATACTATTGTATTTTTAAAAACATTCAACGTCTTTTATGCCTAAGAATGCGCACAAAAGTATTTGCATTGTCTTCTTCTGCAGTTGGTTGGTTACCACCAATTTCTGCTGGTAGACCTTGTCGAGGCACCCTAGCTATAATCACTACCTCTTGGAACCTCACCATCTTCACCTATACTACCACCGATGGATTCACCATCATCATTGGATGTTGCACTACCACTTTTGCTGGAGGCATTAGAATTGCAGTTTCGTTGTGGACGATCTATAGAAGACAATGCCCAAAGAGGTCGATGGCCTATTGTGTCCATAACTCCATTTGTATTGGGCCCTCTTAGGAGAACTTTTCTTAAAAATGGTTGGGCTACTACTAGTTCCCTCGTCATCCTTCTACGTGTTTGTCTACTCACACATTCACTGGTAGTATCTTGTTGTGAACGCTTAGATTGATTATTGGAACATGCAAGTAGGAGCAATGAAGTCTGGTTTGTAGTCGGACGCTCTGACATTTTCAAAGTCAGGACGATACTATCCAATCATATATCTATCAATGAAGTTGGTTCTTGGGGGACGAACTTTGAAAGTAGACAGCCTTGATGAACTTTGGATTGGTAGATTATTTAATACTGGCATTTGACCTTGTAGTGCAACCAAGACTCGATTTGGAGGGGGCATATCTAATTTTCCACCATAACGGGGCCCTTCTCCACAAGTGTTCCTCATCAACAATGACCGTGCTACTACCACGTCTTGTTTGCGTCCTCTTTCAGCGTCAGTACCAACTCTTTCGTAAATGGCATCAACTTGTACATCTATGGGGTTTGGACTTAGTGGTCTCAGTGCCACAATGTTCTTGTTCGTATTTCCCCCACTTGGCCTAGCATTCTACATTTGTGGCATTCGTGGTGGACTTCTTTTATGTCCCTCATGGTCATTATCATAATTATCTCCCTCTTGAAAGTCAACTATGGATCAATTAGAGGACGCACTCCTCTCGTCCTACCAAATCTATCAAATGGTGGATCATCACCGTCATTGGAACTATCATCTAAATCATCATCATTGGGATGAGAGAGAACTGAACCATAGTCTAGACCATCAGATTCATCAGTCATGGAATCTTCTGACATCATATTCTTGGTATACCACCTTGTCGGATTTGCTGCAACCCTTTATATAAAAGTCTTGGAATTGCTATAAATATAAACTAATTCCTCAACACGCTCTAATGTCAATCTATTGCGGAATTTGTTGTGGACAAATGAATACATGCTCCAATTACATTCACACAACTATGTAGAACACACTTGCGCGAAGATCTTTTTTGCAATCAGTGCAAGCATACAAGCACTAGCTCCGAGAAGGTCCCACTATTTGTGAGGATCCAAATTTAAGGTGTTTATATCAAGAAGTCTACCAAAAATACCTGTACGATCACAAAATGATTAATACTTAGATAAAAACAGAAGCAAATGCTTAATCTCCATCTACCAATTTGAGCAATACTCTCAATATAGCTTCTCTTGCCTCATTATCATCCATTAGCATGACTTAGTCAAGTAAAAAGGGATTCACTAGAACCCCTGCTTAATGCAAATCTGTCCTGAGTATGTCCCAACGCTTGTAAAATTCATCTATGGTGGAAACTGCATACCGTGGTTCCAATAAAAATGGTAGATCCCTCAAAGTTAAAACATGCTTTTCCACCTTTTTCGTCACAAGCTATGCCTTGCCCATGCATGGGTGCTTGCCATCAAACTCTCAAAGAGCAACCAATACAGGCTCCACTATGTGCACAAAGTTCAAACATCTCCTCCAGAATTCATCTATTCGCACATATCATCGGACATCATTAGCCTTTCTTTGCTTTTGATTTGATGTCAATTTCCTCAAGTACTCATTCCATTGTGGATTGTGGACCATCAATTCTATCGCTTCCCTCACCTCCACCAAACACTCGATTATGAGGAACATGGTCACAAAGTGTGTCTCAACAGGATTTTTCAAAACGTGATTAGGAGAATGTCACCAAAAAATTACAAGTGGCATGTGATGTGTGCGAATGTATTTCACAATTGACTTTGCTTTCTTGACCATACTAGTTATCCAATCTTGTTTTTTCCAATCTTCAAGTAGAAGGTCAAGTGCATGTACTGAACAACCTTGAAAATATATGTGTTGAAATCGATGAAATAACAAAGCGCCAGAGGCCAACATGTTCGCTGCATTGTCTGTACAAATCTGTACCACATTCTGTGTCCCTACCGCGTCAATGTAATCAACCATACAATTAGTCACGTACATAAATAGCATTTTTGTTTTTGCCTGCTGTGTCTATTGATCCAAGAAATACCTCTCCACTTGTATACGCTAGCATGACATTCATCAATGGTTGATGTGTGACATTGTCCCATCCATCGGAGCATATTATTACACCGTACTTGTGGATTGGTGCCCTTGTCTTCTTTGCTACCATTGCGTTCACTTCATCTTTTGTGGATTTCATGAGCTTTGTACGAATTGCATGGTACGCTAGAGGTTTGTAGACAACTCTTGATTCAAATGTTGATTTCACTACATCCAAAAAAACAGAATGTCTTACTACATTGAATGGTATATTGGCTTCATAGAAAAACTTAGCCCACTTCTTGTCCATTACTTGTTTGTTTGATGTGTTCATTTCTTCTTGTACAAATAATTGCCTCATCAATCGATTGTGGGTCAAACTAAGGTTGGGTGCCTCCGATGATCGTACTTGAGAGCTTTGGCCCCCAATGTTTTCCCCTCCTTCATTTGTTGAGATTGAGGCACCAAGCTATTGCTCGCCACGTACTACACTTGCTAGTATCGTTGATGGTGATGTCATTTCCACGTCGCGTACATTTTTGTCCGCAGTGACCATAAGTATATGTCCTCCACAATTAAAAAATATTACTTTTACAACTGCATTGTCTTTGTTGCATGCTCTCACTCCAGAGAGGTTATTTTGTCTATACCCCAAATGGAAAAGCAAGCGATCCTTTCAATAACTTAGCAAAGTTCGACAAAACTTGCATGAATCTTTTCCATCTGGTCGTAGTGTGTACCAAGGTTCCAAGTGTGACCTTCCTCCTTCCATTTTTCTTATCTATTATCCTCTATCCACCCCTGCAAAGAAAAGAAGAAGATTAGTATTTTGATTGAAATGTGATGTGGAAACAATACTTGTTGCTCTCACCATAAGTACCCCCACAACACACTCTTCTTGGACTTTGCTCTAGCGTAATGGTTGTACTCCAACCAAGCCATAAGAGGCAAAATCATCAAGGAACGTGGCAAGGAAAAGTGATCTTGAATAGGCAGAAGTCCTTATGAAGTCATGCCTAGAATCCTAAACCCTAAACCCTAAAAGAAACCCAGATAGATGAAGTAACGACTTGATGTGTCGACGGGTGGACCCTAAACCCAACGGGTTCGAAGTCACAAGGACAACCCCGACAACCAAACTGTCTAAGTGACGACTTGTTTGTCCAGAAGACGGATTCCCGTCCTAGAGACGGAATTTCCATCTTGGAGACGAATGTCCGTTCTACGATGGAATGATTATCTAGGCGACAGACATGCACTGCATAATGCGTCCAGACACCGTCAACAGCTAGACAGACTTCATCCTTGTTGTGGACGGTCCTGCCAGCATTGGTGACGGATCCTAACACGTCAAGACAGACGCGTCATGACATCCAGACGGACGCGTCATGACATCCAGACATGAAAAGCCCTAACACGTCAAGACGAACGCGTCATGACATCCAGACGTGAAAAGCCCATGTCACGTCCAGATAGACAACCTTGATTTCAATAGTGAAAGTGTTCTAGTTCTTATGTTTTTATTTTTAAATCATTTAAATAGAGTTGGATAGTAATTTTATATAATATTATTGTTGTAATTTTGTATAAAATACAATAAAAATATAATATAATTTAATTGAAATAAAAAATAGCCTTTAAATTTGAATATTTGTGAAGAAATTTATATTTATTACAATTTATCATCCCAAATGAAACCTTGTAGAAAGAGACTGGTATATTTACATCAATGATCTGGAATTGTAGATGCTTAATCCTTAAATGTCCAAGGCTTTTCTTGAGCTTCTTAGAATTCCTTCAAAATTAAACAAAAGGATCAAGTTTTGATTAGTATTATCAATTTAAAAAATTATAACCAAATGAATTCAAACTAAGTGGTTTATAGGTTACATGGGAGAATAAAATACAACAATATCACTTATGGATTGAAGATCATAATATTTGATCAAGAGGGGGTAAAAACTCCAAAAGTGATTTGAAGTTTCAATCCTCTTTTAATTTATAAAATCTAAAAAAAAAATATTAGGTTAAAGGACATAACATAGATAATCATAATCCTTTGGTAGCTTCTCATAATCTACTCTACAATTTTTTTGAAAGAATTTTCAACATGTATGATTTCCTCTCAAGATCCAATTTGAGGCTCTACTCTAAAAGCTTCTAACATTAAAATTTTAAGATTCCAATGGGCATCCTTGCATAAAATCTTCAATAGAAAAACCATATAAATAATTTTCTTCAAAATTGGATTTGGATGATTAAAAAATGTGTAAGATTTTTACTAAAATTTTTGTATTTTATATCATTTCAAGTTATTAGAATTATAATTAGCATTAATGAAACTCAAAGGCTCTCTTTGAATAATTATTATTTGAATTTTTACTAAATCTAGGCTTGTATTTTGATTTTGATATAAAATTTGGCATAAAAGAAATTCTAGATTTATAAATTCTAATAAATAAAAGAAAAAATTATCATCAAAATTGTTTATCATGATTTTATTCAAATCTAAGGTTTTGCTAGCCAATTTGGACTCCAACCACATTTTGCCAATGCATAGGAGCAATTTGAGCTTTCATTGTTTAAGTTGGGTGTTAATAATATAGACCATCTTTTTGTATTTATATTAAAGATGGATAATGTGGCAACGTCTTTTGAATCATTTTTTCTTTTCTTTTTTATGTTTATATTTTTATCATTTTTTCTATCATCTCTTTTGTCACCTTTTTTGCCACCTTCTCTATTACCTTCTATCAAGTTATCTTTTATTTTAACTTTTTTATTAACCTTCTTATCACTTTTTGTATCATCTTTTTGATCATCAAGTACTAAAAAACATAACAATTGTGAACCAGCGCAACAATCATATCTTTTTAAAGATTTTTCACTCCTAAATAATGATTTGTAGATATCACTAGGCATCATTGTCATAAACTCAAAGTCTCCAGAAGGATATCCATTTGACATAAGAACTTCATGAATTTCAATTGTAGAAGGATTTATAATTGATCTTGTTGCCACATATATTGTATTTCCTGGCTCACATTGCAATATTCGCGGAGCTTCTAAATCTTCGCGTGGAAAACCTTCAATATCTAAAATTTCAAAATCTATCGTATGCCATTTCAATGATGAATGGTGCACAAAAAATAATTTATTCTTCCACAAGTAACTTGGTTTTATTTGAGGTTTGAAATTTGGAGTTTTACTTTCATCAAAAGAATTATTTGCATAACTTGATTTAATATTTGTTTTTTTAGTTTTTTCAACATCAATAATAGATTTTTCTTGACCACCAATCATGAATCCTTCATCAAATATTGCAATACCTGTCTTTCCAGACTTTGGAAATCGACATTGTCCAACAATGGATCCAAAAACCCATAAATCTGACCTTGAGTCATAAGCCATTAAAACTAGTTCATTACAACCATTTCCACAAAGTGTTGGAACATCTTCATGGCTTCCAATAACATATAATCTATATCTTTGTTTTTGTGGATTCATTTTATTTAGATTAATACTTTTAGGATTTATCATTGTTGTCATCCATGCAATCTTGTTATTTAGGGTTTTATTTGTATGTCTTGGAATGAATTTGATTTCTTTTGTAAGAGGATTGCAAACTAAAAGTATAGATTGTTGAGGATAAAGTGTATAATTGTAATCTTCAGAATGAGGAATTGGTGGAGTTTGAGGATTAGTTGTTCTTGGTTGAAGACCTCCATTTATGCAAAGCAATCCTCCATCCCCACTAACAATATCATTTACATCTAATGGTAAAAAATCTAGTTTAAACATACCAGACCATTTTTTTGAACTTTTATTATAACCTACAAGTGGATTTCCTTCAATTTGATTAATAACACATGGATAAAGATTTGCATATGTCAAATTTATATCATCTTCATATATGCTAGGATTCCATATAACTAAATTATCTCTAAATATTTTCTCATAAGATTTTAGTCTCCAATTTTTCCATGCTATTTCAATTTTATTCTTATCATTAATAAGAAGTACAGTAAAAATCTCTATAATATCATTTATTTTTACATTATCCCAATCATAATTTTCTTGAAGCACTTCATGAATGTATTTTTTAATTCTTACTCTTTCATCTCTTTCTAATTGCTCAAATGATCGAGTTATTCTAGGAGAAGTAGATACAATTTTTAATCTTGAATTAAAATGTGATGTATTAGTTTTTGCTTCAAGTTTGCTAGATTTTGCTAACCAACCTCCCATATCCCAAAACTACAACATCTATTTACAAATTGAAAATAATTGCTTTTATACATGTGATTTTTAAAATTTGAAACCCAAAATTGATATTGATATTTAGATTTCAAAATTTAAAGCAAAGAAAGAAGAATTCTATAAATAAATATTAGATTAAGATCTTACCTTTATCTTTCAAAACTACATAAGCTTATCTAAATATCACAACTTGAAAATTTTAACTAACCAAAATGGTTTCAAAACTTTACAAACGCCACGACTTTTGCAAAAAACTATAATCTAAAAAAACATATCTATCACAATTAATTAGTTTACTTATTTAATTGGTAATATTACAAAATATAATTGATTGTAAAATTTGATACAAATATAAACTATAAACATCAATTTCTACAAATAAACATTAATATTTTTCTTTTTTCCTAAAGAAATGATTGAAATTTTATTTGAAATGATTGATAATGTTATAACCATGGTGTTTACTATAATACAATGTAGTTTTCATTATATTTATTATCATTATAGAAAAATCATGAAAACTTAAAATTTAATTGATTATATAATTTTTCATTACATGTCTCACTTTTATAACTTGATAGAAGTTAACATTAATAATAAATGTTATTAATTCTTTTTTGTTAATAGTTTTAGAATTTTTTTAATGAAAAAAGTCCATATAGATGTTAAATTCAATAAATTTAAATGAAAAATATACAATATTAATTATAAAGTAAAAAAATCATAAAGAAAACATCCATTTGCATGTTTTGTCTATTGGTATGCAAAAGATGTAACTCAAATAAATCATTTAAAATAATAAAAATATATATTTGAAATAATATTTGAATATTATAAATACATAAATATATCATCTTTTATTTTTCAAATATAAATGGAATGTTTTTCAAATTAAAGTTATTCATATATATTTTCTAGGTTAATAATATATAAATAAAATTCTATACCTATCGATTCAAAAGAAATTGTAATGCCAATATGCCATCATACTAATATTGTATAGTTGTTATTGAAGTATATGGAAGTCAAAATTACAAATAATTAGAATAGAGATTCTTAAACAATGGCTCAAGGTCTTTCAAATATTGTAGTTCACATTTAAAATGTAAAAAGAATGAGATGATGTATAGTCTTATCCAACTTAGATAATTAATTTAATGATGTTAGAACAAAAATTGTCAAATATGATTCATAGATATTACCCACATGGTAGAATCTACTATCAATGGTATTAATCAATATTTTTGATAAATTTTAAACAAAACAAAATAAAATAATCAATATTTTGATTCAAAATTTATTATTGGAAGTTTTTTGGGGCCCCATCTAGAGATACCGATGCTACCCTAATAGAAAACTTTGACATCAAGGCCAAGAAATTGTTGCTTTCTAAGCTAAGGGATGGAGCTAAAAATTTATTTAAATTCAGATGTGATTCTAATTTAAGTTTTCATATCTTATTGTTGTGATCTTACCACTCGAAAAAGTAAAGTATGTTGCATTGTCTTCATCTAGTATTAGTATTCAATCGACAAGCTATATAACTTAGGTTTTCAACTCTTCAAGGATTTCCACCATGCTAACACTATTGCTTTCAAATATTTATTGAGTTCTAGCTAGCTGTAGTAATTTCAAATCACATTACAGTATACTTGCTATTTGAGAGGATATGATTGATGCTTATTTTTAGTTTATTTGCATTTCAAAACATGGAATGGTTGTTCACACTATTTAATCACAAGTATTGTTAAAAGGGCATTGTTTTGCATATTGGTTGATATTTAATGATTGATCTAATGCTTGAAGGTGCACAATCTTGCTAGCTGCCATTGATCTTGCCATAGTTTGGATAAGCTTCAACAACAAGCTCATATGTAATGCCAAGCACTAGTCAAGAAGTGAACATAATCAAATTCTCTTGCTCTTTTGCAACTACAAACAACATCCAATATCAATTCATTTCAGTCAAGGAGCAAGTTTTGCCATCAATATTGTGAGCCTAAACATAGAAAAAAAACTAAACGTTTGTGTTGGATCTTCACATTTTAGAAGAGATTTTAGGAGACTTCTATTTATTGATTCATTTGACTTGGTGAGTTGGTGTCCCTAAAAAAGTGTCTGCAAGGAGTCTTCAGTTGCTTACGATTCTATGTAACTTGTTTTTTAATTTAGTCTTTTTCGCAACAAGTATGTAGTGGAACCTAACTAGGGAACTTTGGAGAGAACTTCCCTTGATTGTGGAAACATGGTTATGCCATGTTTTGCCAATGCAAATGTTGTTGCTATATGCTATTGCTAACCTTTGTATAAACAACAATATTCAAGAGGTGGGAGAGGGATTTTTATAAAGAGAATGCAGATTTTAGTTTTCAGATGCAAATATATTTTTGTAGAGTTGCAACAACCATTTGACCATAGCCACACTTGCATAGCCTACTGCCTCCCACAAATTGTTTAGTAGAGTTGATCATTTAGTAGGATGATGGAACAAAATTAAGGTTCAAGTGTTACAAATGATCGTTGAGCAATTGTTGACATGGCAAAGTGGAAGAAGGCATTAGACTCTTGTGTTATCGAAGGTACATGCAAGATTGTGTAAGGTGCATGGTTCTTAAAACTCAATAAATTTTTTTTAATTCTTGTTGAAATGTAACAGTAGTTAGCATTGGTTTCCACTGCATACATTTATGATATAAAAAATTGGATTGTTGGTAGTTTAGGACATAGTGCTGATGCAAAGTGTGGAATTAGACAAACCTTCCTACATTGCCAAGGTGTAGAAAATCAAAGGTGATAGCCATAGCAATGTGGAAGTGCATATGCATTGGTTTTACTGTCATAAGGATTCCAAGAGTTGTCCCAAGCAATCTCGTGGTCAAAAGCAAGCTCAAGGAGATCATTCTTTATAGTTTAAGGTATACACTTAAATTAAGAGAATATTTGATGTGGGGCTATTTACCTTAATTGTTGCATTCAAAGTGACCGTAATTTTACATAAAAAGCTATAAAGAGAATATTTCCAATATCCTATGTTTTGTAAATTCATTCATGCAATTTTTTAACCTCTAAAGGACCAAATGGTGTTTTTTGGCAATATAGCGATCTTAGGCAGCTCATTGGAATTTTCATTTTCTTTCATTGAATTTTCACACAATATGTGTACAAGGAATAGCTTTAAGGCCCGATTATTTTCATAGCTTTTGACTGCATGGTTAAAAAGTTATTGTATGATATGTGATTTTCAACATTTGGTGGGCAGTCCGGGCAGCAAAAAATTGCTTTTAAAAAATATAAACATTTGAAATTGGTTCTTTAGATTTATTTATACATGAAAAGATTTGAATCATTCCATTTTGATTAATGAACTGAAAGTTATGAGGAGTTTTAGTTGTGGGTAGTTTGCAGGTAGTTATGGAATCTATACTCTAAAATACACTTTGAAGCCCTTTAATTAACTCAGTTTTCAACATTTTTGGAAAAAAAATAAATCAATTGGGTGTAGATAAACTATTAAAACATTACAACCATTGGAATTGGCATTTCAAACACTAATATCTTGCAATCTACATGGTGTAAATTTCTGAAAATTTTTCCACATATTTTCAAACCAAAGTAATATAAGATCCTATGGTTAGATGTGTGTCAAAAATGATATTAAAAAAAAAATTTGGTACTTGTACTAGAGATGGCAGTTTTGGAGCAATTTTGGTGAAAATACAGTCAAAATCATTTAAAGGTTAAGTGGGATTACTTTACATATAAAATTTAAGTGTTCAATTTTTTCCCACCCCAATCCTTATTCACAAATTTATCCTTCTTTTTACTACATACATGTATAGGGGATACACCATGAAAACAATAACAATCAATTCAATTCAAGTGCCATTGATCAAATGACAATTTTTAATTCCTAAAGGTCAATTTCTTGTTGAATGGATAATTGAAAATCCAGGTAGATTTTTTTGAAGTCAATTTTGGTTGGATGTTCACAAAATTTTGACACTAGGTGTGGACATTTACCCCCTTAGTGAGAATATATATTTTTTTCTAATTGGGTGCCTAAATCAAAAGTTGTGTTGTTCAAAGTTTTTTTGGCAACCATGGCAATTTAGGCTTCATTTGCAAAAATACTCAACAACTTTTGAAATTTGGCATGTATATATCTATTTAAATAAATCATAAAATTGTCAAAAAAATTTTAATTCTCAAATTACAATCTTAGAAGAGTCAAACTTTGTTAGCTATATTAGGGCGGCTTCAAGAAAAAAATGTTTTCTTCTAACTTCAAGCCTATTATCTTGCAATTTGTGAAGTCAAAGTTCTTGAAAGTTTTTCCACATATTCCAAATGTTTTTCTCTAATTTTTTACCATTTGGATTTCAAATTAAAAATTTCTTCATTGCACAAGAAATTATCAAAAAATGACTAGTGTCTAGCTAATATACTTAACTTCTTTGGATTGTAGGGTGATTTAGAGTAAGCTAAAGTCTATATTTGCTTTTGAAATTTTTCATGAGTGAACCTAACATCATTTAATTTTAAATGGTTAAAATTTTCAGTTTTTTGTAGATAAAAAATTTTACTCCAAAAGAGGCTCAAAGACTGTTGACCTTGTTTTTCAAAAATGAGATTTTTTTCTAACTTTAAATGTTATAATATTTCAATACTTGTAGTTAGCAGGGCTAAACTTTTTTTTAAATATTATCTTATTTATTTAATACAATTATTTATATTTGGAATTCCAAAAAAAAAAAAAAAATTTATTTTGGACAATGCATCAAAAATTGGCAATTTTAGACTTTCCACCTCCAAAATACCTCTAGCTTTTAGAAGTTTACAACAAATTTACCATTGAATACTTCAAAATCTCTATTGAAACTATTCCATAAACATTCCACTCACTATCATAGTGTGTTTAAAACATATTGCTTCAAAAATTGTAGTAAAATGAGTTATAAATTCTATCTTTGCATTATACAATTTTTAGTTTGTTTAACCTACTAAAGTAAACCTTTTTATTTGTGTAATGTAACTATTTCTACCACTTGTGGTCAATGTCTTACAACTACGCTTAATTATATATATATATATATATATATATATATATACACTACCAACACCATGGCATTGTTTCAATTAACCTTCCTTCATTGTAGATTTTCTTGACCATGTCTATTTATCCATTAGAAGAGATTTGAGGGCAATAGAAGATTGCGGGTTTCCATGAGTTTCCAAACTACAAGGAACTTTGGGAACTCTACCAAATCAACAATCTGACATGGAGACCCTACTATGTAAAATAATATTAATTAATTATTGTTTTTTAATTTAAAAAATTTTAATTTTAATTTTTTTAATATTTTGATGCGTTATGAGCATGGAGAACAAACTTGAAATGGCCCTCCTAAGCCCTCAAATTTCATCTAATGATCCACATAAAATATTTTGCTCATCAAGGTTTTCTATCATGTTGGATTTTTCCATTGGTATTTACATCAACATCGATCGGGATGTGTCCTAATGCATCAAGATACACCTCAGTCAAAAAAACAATTTTTTTGACGGCTTAACCTTAGAATGGTCTGAAAGTCCTTTTTGACTATATAATATATTATGAATACCGTGGTGTTTGACTAAAAAAACATTGACCAAATATTATTCAATACAAAATAAATTAATAATCATGGTAGTATGCAAATAACAATGAATCTCAAATCATATAGTAAACCATAATTGAACAGTTATGAGGTGAAATACAAGTTGTATAAAGGGACCATAAGGGCCTTTCAAGGATTAAGGGCTTATCCTTTCATGTACATGAACAAGCCATTGATAGGCCATCCAAACCATTCAAAATTTATTTATTTATTTATTTAATGGCCTAAATGACATGTTTGTCAACTTGGATGGACAAGGTGTCTAGTTTTTTTCTTTTTTTTCATATGGATCTTGACAAACTTTGTATTTTTTTTTTACTCCTAGGGAAATACATTGATTTATATATGATTGTGAAAATAAAGACATCACTAAGTAATGCAAATTCCTTCCAATTGTATTCTTTGCATTACACAAAATTTGTTGCAAAGTGCACCATTGGTTGCACTTTAAATTTTAGTTTCCATAGTACCACCAAATGCATTTCTACCTTCAACAATTGAAATCTATACATAGACATCTATATTTCTATAAATAGTAATAATTTATAAAATTCTATGTTTTCTAAAAAATTATTTGGACCTAAATGATCAAAATGAACATTTAACTAGGGCCAATTGTATTATTGTTCATACAAATAAAAATGATAGGGAGGTTAAATCATCAAATACTGGGGTTGAAATTTTTGGCATACAATGCAAAGTTGTGCAAAGTATATACTATTCTTTGCTTTAGAGTTGTGTAGGTTGCTAATTTCTAAGGCCAATCATATCTCCTATAAGCTGTAGCACACCTTTGTGGAATACGTCCACAAAAGATTGTTTTTTGAAGCCACAATATTATCTTTGTGTTGAGGCTCAAGGTGCCACAATTTGTTTGAATAGTAGACCCACAAATGTTTCATAGGATGGAATTTCCTTTCACAATATGAAGACAAATGAATAAATTTGCCTCTTACTTTGTACTTGATTAATTTTTTACTTTGTGAAGACCTTGAGCTAATTTGAGATTTGCAATGCCAAATATGAATTCAAAATTTCCAAAGTTGATCATTTGCAACAAACAATAAGTTTTTGCATTTTTCTAATTTAAAAATTTAGACCAATATTCCAATTTCTCCTCTTCAAGGCTTCAACTCTTCAAGAAATGGTTGTTGGGTTACCCACTATCCTATGTAAATATTAATTTTGAAGTAATTTAAATAAAAAGGAGAATGTTGAATGTTTTAAGAAATTGTAAATCGTGACTATTTGAAAGTAAGGAAATGATTTTGTATTCAAAATGGATGAAAAAAATCTAAAAAAATAAAATTTTAAAATAAAAAAGTTATATCAAATGAAAATTTATTGAAATAGATCAAAGTCTTGAAATTAAAATAAAGTAAAATAATTGTGATTTTAAATAAATCATAGACAAATATATGTTGAAAATAGGATAGTTTCATACCATATTGCTACAAATTACTTAAAGTGTTGGTTTACTCTTAAAAGATTTGAAATTATTTTTAAAGATTTGGCAGGTTCCTATAGTTATTAGTTTAATTGAGATTTTTGGATACTTTATTGAAGGTAAGGGAATCTACTACTTTTTGTGAATATGATTTTAATTTCATTTGGTACCTAGGAGAAAAATTTGTGCCCCATTAAAAAAACTTGAAATAAAAATTTAAGTATTTTGTTTATATAATATATTTATATACCTACATGAAAAGCTACGATTCATTACTACTTTTTGTGAATATGATTTTAATTTCATTTGGTACCTAGGAGAAAAATTTGTGTCCCATTAAAAAAACTTGAAATAAAATTTTAAGTATTTTTTTTATATAATATATTTATATACCTACATGAAAAGCTACGATTCATTCCAATTGGAATACTAATGTAAAAGCTATGAAGAGTCATGTTTTACGGACAACTTAGGGGGTGCACTTAGTTCTATTACAACAAACCACGTGCAAACAAATGGTTTCTAATAAACTATAATTTTAACATCAAATTTTGAGCATTGTTTACTAATGACTATAGGATTTTACTCCCAAAATTTCAAACTCAAATAAAATATGGAATGATTTTTAGAAGAGGTTAAAAATGCACTAAAATGGCATGTTTTTTTAACTCAAATAATTTTAGAGAACACATTTAGATGACCATTGCATCTATATTCAATTCAAAATGAGCTTTCTAGAGAGTTAATTTTTAGGAATTTTTTTTTCATTTTTTAAACAATTTTTTCTTATATAATATAGGGGTGTGAGTTATTTTTCAGTTCTACAATGTATCTTTTTACTTCAAAAATTTATAACTAATTATTATTAACAAATAAAAATATCAATAATTCAAAACATAAACTTTTAAAGTAGAAAAATCTATTCATATTTTTTTTCATTTAATTTTATTTAAAATTCAAAAAGTAAATAGGGGGTTCAAAGTTTTGTTCGCATGTGGTTTTTAATGGACACTCTAAGTGACCCCCCTGAGACAGACAATTAGGACAAGTTTCTAAAAAAAGAATATGAAAGATTTGTTTTTGAATTCAACATTCACAACTTTCCAATTCAAAAAGATTCATAAGGTGCATATTATGTGCTAAAACAATCTCACCATTATAAGTGACACATTTCTATTCCATTTTAAAGCACTTAAGATTTCAATTTTTCCTTCCATCTTGTATCTAATTTTATTTATCAATTTCTTAAAGAATGAAATTTCAATTTTTTTTTCTATTTGAATTTTTTTTTAAATATATCCAACTCAATTTTCAACCATGAAGATTCAAACCTCAAAACTTTGCAATCCAAACTTTTTGAGTCATTTAAAGTCTAAAAACCTAGTTAGTACGTGGCAAAGTAAAAAAACGATCTTTTCCTTTCAATTTGGAAACTACTATCTCACCAGATACTTTATCAAAACTAGGTTACTTATTGAAAAAAAATCCACACATTCTCATACAGCTTGAATGCAAGATCCTAAAGTTGGATGTACCCCCCAAAATGACATTTTTTTCCCCATTGTCACTCTTTACACTAGATATGACAATTTTGGAGTGTTTTTTTGGTAAAACATACTACCTACATTTGGAATTAGTGTATCTATTCTAAATGCAATCACCACTAAGAATGAATACACTATTTTCAATCAAGGCAAGTAGTTGAGAACTTGTAGAGGTTTGAACTTCAAGGCTCTACAGACTCTCATGAATCAAGACTCCTTTTAATGTAAGAATCTCAAAAGCAAGCTTGAAGAACTTTGAAGGTTTTAATGTAGGAATCTCAAAGGCAAGCTTGAAGAAATTTGAAGGCAAGCTTGCAAAAATCTCGAAAGCAAGAATCTCAAAGGCAAGCTTGAAGAAATTTGAAGGCAAGCTTGCAAAAATCTAGAAAGCAAGCTTGCAGAAATCTCGAAGGCAAGCTTGCAAAAATCTAGAAAGCAAGCTTGCAGAAATCTCGAAAGCAAGCTTGCAGAAATCTCGAAAGCAAGCTTGCAGAAATCTCGAAGGCAAGCTTGCAAAAATCTAGAAAGCAAGCTTGCAGAAATCTCGAAGGCAAGCTTGAAGAAATTTGAAGGCAAGCTTGAATGTCCGGGACTTCTTATTCTTGTTCCACTGATTCCAGAAGCTGTAAGTTACTGTACTTTCTATTCAAGAATGTTATGGTGGTGGTTTCCCACTCCGTCTGCCTCATCAGGTTCCATGAATTCATGAACTGAAGTTGCTCCATGTATAACTACTAATATAGAATTAATTAGTCCATGGAATCGGTGTCAAAGTCTGCATTTGCTGCTGCTTTTCCGGCTCTCGGCTTTCCATGGAATGCTTGTGTTTGCAACAATTGGAATGGGTAGATAGTGGCGGAAGCTATTGACAGACAATCCGAAGATAGAGAGGTCAACGTTAATGGGCAACTTCGTTAAAATGGCGAAATTCCTCTACTTTGGTCGTTTTTATAGTTTTGAGTAGGTGGTCTAAAGTGTACAAACTTCATAGATGTCTTCAATCTATATCATTTTAGATGTTTGAAATCTATATCTGTGTTAGATTTCATTTTTATAATTCAAATCGTGCGGTCTGAAATCTATATTAGTCATAGATTTCTTAAATCTTAAAAAGTCCGAGATTCGTGAAAACTATACCTATCCTAAATGTCACTTTTACAATTCAGAGCGGGTGGTTTGAAAATGGCACATGGAATACCGCCATTTTAACAAAGTTCCCCATGTTAATGTTATCGTAGATGACTTGCTAAGTTAATTTTCTGTGTTGGATGACCTTCATGAGATGGAGTAGTGTGTTCACAACCTCTAGATCGTTCCAATGTTTGGAAAAAATCGGCGGGCTTTTTCAAAGGTAGCCAGTGGAATCAAGGTTGTACTGACACTTTTTTGGGTTTCGGTGTTATGCAAGACGTCTGAGGTGGTGTGTCACGTGTCGAATTGCACGTCGTAGGTGGTCACGAAAGGCCATCAGCATCGACAAAAATAATATAAAATCTCACTACAATTATCAATTTGAATTTAGAATGTAATATGTGTTTATCAAATTGAGACACTTTACTAAAATGAAACTTAAATATATCAAAATCATAAGTGAAGGATAATTTATTTAAAATTCAACCTTAAAGTTGACTTTATTGGACGTCACAAGGGTTGTAAGAGATGTTGCGTGACATCTCAATGACGTCGCGTCACGCTGTTTCACAATACAACCCTGAGTGGAATTGGGTAAAAAAATCAGTTGGTTGCAATTTGAAAACATCGGCAAAAGTTTAGTGAAAAAATCAGTAAAAGTTATATTTAAAAAAAACAAAAACAAAAAACAGACTCAATTCTTCAAAAACTAGTTCAATATGAGAATTGAAGGAAACTAGTTGGTGAAACTCAAAATGTTTTTGGACTCTATTGGTTCATTCATAACTCAACTTTAACCGGTCTTAATGGATGGGTCTATGACCTCTAATTTCAAGACTCATTGTTTATCAATATGTTTGCTACCATTTTGCAACTAGATATGAATAGAAAAAAATTTATAATTAGTCTTCATAGATGATGTCAAATTTTTAGAAAATTTGAGATTATTGTGGACTCTTTTTTTTTTAAAAACATGAAAAAAATTCATATCAACTATAGGATATGTTCTAAAAATTTGGAATTTTCACCATAGATGTATATTACAGTGCATAATGTCATGATACAAACCAAAGTTATTATGCCACTTTGAAATTAGACAATCAACAAACCATGGCTATAGGCCCAAAGTTCATATTGCAATAAAATATTGAAATTCATAAATTTTTCAAAATTTCCAATTGGTGTAGAAACTGCACTTGATAATATTCATTTCATCAATTGGACTTGAATTCAAAATATATAATTTTTATGGATAAAATTCAAATCAAATATATGAAAATGGCCAAAATATGCTACAAGGGTGATCCATGGATTAATCATCTTTTTCCTTTAGATTAGTTGATAATACCTAAATGAGGGAATTTGCCATACTATTCATTGAAAATGGATCAAGTAACTTCTCAAAAAATTGGATGAAAAAATATTTCTTTCCATCTTATAGACTTAGATGTAGTCATCCGAATGACAAAGAACATCTGTAACTTTTTTTAACCCCTAAAGTCCCATGGTCATTTTTCTAATAAAACCACTGAAAACTACCACTTCTACTACATTCACCTACAAAATAATTTAAAAAAAATGTTTTTTAGAATCTAATCATATGATCTTATTCTACATTTGTCTTTAATTACATGATAATTTTTTTGTGATTTTTGACCATAGAGGTTGAAAGATATTAGCATTCAAAGTGAAAGAAAAAAATCTCTTCGACGAAGTTGCTATGATTGCTTATGAAATAAGAAGCTTCATAACTTTCACATCACTAATTCAAACGGAATTAATCAAAGCTTCCCATTTAGAAAAAATATAATTTAAAAGAAAAAATATTAAAATATTAATTTCAATTTTATGTAGATTTTTTTGTTGTCCAATTTTCCCCGTTTTGAGGTTATTGTTGCATAATTTTTACTCCTAGGCACCGATTGAAATAAAAATTATATTCTTAAAAAGCTCATAAGTTTTTCTATCTTATGAAAAAGTTCAAAAAGTTTCAGTAAAAATTGAGATCATAAAAGCCTACTTGAAATCCATTTTGTCCCATATAGAGACAATGGGACTTTTATTAGGGATTAAGTGTTAACTTTCAAATCCATAGAGAGAGAAGGTTCTAATTTAGAATTGAAGCTAATCCAGTTAGGATGTAGAACATCAAAAGACTAGAAGTATTGAGTAAGTGACTTTAAAAAGATTTAAAAATTATTATTTTGAAATCATAAGTACTTCACTATACATTGTAATCCATATATATGTGTTAAATTTTTTTACTTGGGAGTCTATTTAGCTATTATTTCATAGTAGATATGTCCCTATTTTTTCTACTTCTGTTTTTTGTCCATTTTCCTACACCCTATGGTAGTTAAATTTGAAATTTGATGCATTGTAACGCGTCCCTATTGCAATTCAAAAGTTTATACAATTATATGTGGTTTTGGGTCATTGCAAGATAGATTGGTCCTATTTCCCATTACAATGAGGGGGTACCTTCTTGTCATCCTCTATAACCTCATGAATTTGAATTTTTTATTGGAGATGTCTAATTTAATGGTAATTAGAATCCTTATTTTTTAGAAATAAAAAATTGATTTTATATTTTTAAATAATTTTTGTTTATTTGTCACACTATGAGGTTTAGGATTTTTTACTATATTAGGAATCTCCAAATTTAATGATCTAAAGATGAAATTTTCATGTTCTATTTGTATAATAGGAAAATATATTCCTACCAAAGGAAATTTAAAAATATATTATTTTGTGTCCTCCACATGAGTGCAAACAACACTCCCATTGCGTGTAATTTCTAAACAATGAAGATGGTTCTAAGATAAATTATTTGTGAAATCTTGTCACTATGAATTTTTTCCAAATGTTCAATTTTAATTTATTTTTAAAATTATTTTTCCTATTTTTTACAAATTAAATTGTAAAACTATAGTATATGTCTAGACTGCCACAAAGTGACAATCCAGTTTATTCTTTGAGGTCTAAAAAACCTATAGAATATGTCACATGTGTGTAGTTAGAGTATGCAGATGTAGTAGGATTTTTATTCTAACAGATTTTGAAAAATATTTAAAATACATTGGGGCAAAAGAATACATGTAGTTGAATACAAGGTTAATTAGAAAATTACACATATTATGTTGAATTAAGCTAAATTTAGCCAAATTAAGTGACGTTTGAAGTTAGTTGCTAAAACCAAAGGCAACTAGCTTCAAAAACCACTGACTTTTGTGTGTTTGAATAGAAAAAAATTAACCGTTCTTTATACAAGTGGGGTAGTGGTAGGTGCAACTATCCATATGGGATATGTAAATCAGTAGGAATAAGAATTCAACCGCTCATACTTAATCCTCCTAATTTATATATCCCAAATAGATAGTTGCACCTATTATTACTCCACTTGTATAAAGAGTGACTCATCTCTTCCACCAATATACAAAATTGAATGAGTGGCTTTTGAAGCAAGCTACCATTGGCTTTGCAACTAGTTTCAAAAGCTACTTAATGTGACTAGATTTAACTAAATTTAGCTTAATTGAGCAAAACCTTTAAAAATAAAGGCTAAGATGCATTAGTGTACTATAAATCTTGATTTTAAAACATTTTGTTCTTGGCTTTTGAACCATTGATAACCATTTGACATCGCAATTCAAGGTGAGCAGTAATAGGGGGATAAAAATTCAGGAACCAAAATAAAATGTTTACTGCGGGATCTTTTGAGGGTTGTGGAGCAGCTCTTGAGAGGGCTGCTTTTTTCTCTAATGAAAAAATGGATGGTCTTTTTTGCAATGACCCGTTTAGTTGATTAGTATAACATATATGCTTGAACTATTGTTGGATACAATCTACATAAACAATACATATACAAACATCATATATCAAACAATTCATATAAATGAATCGTATATGTACAATAGGAGAAAAATCCACAAGTAGTATTATATTGGCTAAGTTTATACAATGCGTTTTTGAAAACCACTTGCCACATATATGAATTGGAGCAAATGAACAAATGACAACCCAAAATGTGAAGTTGCTCATTAATTTTTCTATTTGCATATCTATGGAAAATGGAAGCTCTTCATGTAGGTTCCTCTTCTTTCTTTTAGACTATCCCTTGTGTAGAATTATAAATTATGTACAATGAATCATTACTATATATTGTATAGTAGTTTTAATACTATATGCTTCAAAAAGATGATGCTCTTGTTGTAACTTAAATATTTTCAAATTATTAACTCCAACATTTAAAATGTATTCTATAGTAGGTCTCATGTTTCTTTTAAAGTAACCACTAGTGAAATACCCACACTTGAAATTTGATCATTTTTTGCTAACTATATATAGTGACATAGCTACGTCCTCCTATAATTAATGTTTTGTCCCCTCAAATTCCACAAAGGGTGTTCAAGAACATAGCTTGCAAAAAAGCAAATGACAATTAATGTCAATTTCATTAAATTGGTGATATTCCACGAACCTACAAGCCAAAAATTGTACTACCTCTATCCTGAAATGATTATCTACTTTGAATGTCATGTCTTTTTAAGGTTGTTTTGAGTAGTTCATATGGAAACTTCCTTGTGGCTAATTTTATTTTGGTTGCAATGAACACATGCAATGTTCTTCATTGATTCCAATGATATAAAATTTGAAACCTTTCTTAATTATGTTTTTCACAACATGATCAATGAAGTTGGCATTAAAAAATCTCAACAAAATTGTGAATAATCATTTTGGAACGGAGGAAGTAACATATATCTTAACAAAAGTTTAGTTTTAGGCCATAAACTAGGACACATAGATTTTGATTTTAGGTCACTTATTTAGAACCTCACCAAGTAATGGAATATAGCCAATTTAACAAAATTGATGTTAACTGTACTTGTTTTGATTAACTCTCTAATACATCATCCCAACAGCCTAAAAGTGTCCAAAGGATGACTTTCCAAATCATTGTAGAAATGAAGAAAGCAACTATATTGTTCCAAAAATCAGATCATTTTTGAGTATCTTGGTGACAGACAGGCATAATTCTACAGTCAAGGATAGCCATGACGAATAGTTATCAATCAAATTCCCTGAACATGTCAAAGTATCAAACTAGCTTGCACTTCTTGCTGTTCCTGGTCTTTACAAAATGGCGTTCCTTGAATGATGAACGGAGAAGTCACGAAGAGTTTCATTGAACACCGCATATAACGATCAGCACAATTAGTGTCTTTTCTCCATTCTTCAAAAACTCTAAATTCTTAAACACAGATTCTGTACAACTGCAATTGAGCCTATCCACATACTGTAAAACTAAATATCAACAGCTCTGCCTCGCTACTCCTGTGCACCCGAGAGAACTAATTGTGTTAAGCTGGATGACTGAAACGTCACAATAAGGAGAAAGACTACAACACTCTTCTAATGAAACAGTGACAAAGATTCACTTTTTCTAACACCCATTGCCTTCTCCGAGAATGCAATAAGGTAAGCAGGCGTGGCCATGATGCGAGTCAACAATTGCGGAGAATCTAGAACTCGGAAAGAGTTTAGAGGAAATGGGAAGCTGAATAGCATTAGTCTCGCCAGAATTGGAGGAGTCCAAACTGGAACATGATCTGGGGCTGCAAATTCCCAGTGTGAGATCGAGCTCCAGCACTCCAGTTTGAGAACAAACTGGTGACGATGCGTGAAGGTCACCTTCTGTGGACACAGTGGCTACTTCTTCAGCCTGAGTAAGTGATGCTTGATTCGAGTTAGCTATGGTGGGCTTCAGAGAGAGCCTAACAGCACGGGCTTGGAGGCTTTCGCCTGGAAGCAGATTCGGAGACTCCCCAGGAGAAGGAGGAGAACAAACTGGCAGCTCAAAGTTCGTCTTCGCCTTCACACCTCGCAGTCTTCTCGCAGCGGCGTCGTAAGCTCGAGCTGCCTCTTCCGCAGTGTCGAAAGTCCCAAGCCAGTGTCTGCATTTCCCAATTCTGTCACGAATCTCGGCTGACCATCTTCCCCACGGCCGTTTCCTGACACCTCTGTAAGCTCTCTTGCTAATGGAGAATCCATGGTCACTACTGGAAATAGAGTTTTCTCCTACCTCGGGATTCACTCGCTCAGTGGAAGTATTTGTATACAAATGTGGATTCTGGACAACGTGCAACGCAGATCCAAAGAGTTGGGAATCACGACTCAGTTCTTGTAAACTAGTTGGAGGTTGTTGGAGAATGTGGTGTGTTGGTGAATGCCTAAAAGTATCTGCAGTGTAATCGGGGTATACTCTCTCGGGCTTCATATTTCCACCGGAGAAAGCAGAATTTGCACCAACAGTAGAAGCAAAGTTTGGACTGAACTGGAGTTGTCTAGATGTCTTTGAATCGCCGAAAAGAGCATGTTCTCCCACAACTGCACCGATTCCGTAGTCATGACTGGTACTCAAGTCATCGTCCATGCCCAGAGATAGATCACGAACTGAGGAGTTTCTTACAGGCTGCTGCAGCTGAAGTTGAGATGACAAGTTCACAGCAGGCTGCTCACTCTGCTGATTTACTTGGGAAAACTGGATTGGCGCATGTGGAACTGGAGTTCCTAATGCTGAAATTGTGTATGAATTGCAAGCTTGTGCCATCGACAAGGAGTGCACACAATCTCCACCGATCGTATGAAAGTCGAAGAGCTCCAATGGGTGAGTTTTCTCTTTCTTAGTTACGGATGTCGACGTCGACACGCCGGATGAGTCCCACTTCCGCTTCGCATGTGCAGCGTTTCCGAGTAACAAATCGTGCAACGCCATAGCTTTGGTGATCGATCGAGCTGCTATCCAGGATATGTAAATACTCCAGGAGTACCACGAACTACATATTTCTAGGATCTAAACAAACTTGAGAAAACCTTCCATTAAGTACTGAACCGTAAGAAACTCTCACTGTAGATGACAGTTATCCTTTATAGTTTGGCAAAGGGGAGGGAATCTCCGAGTTCATACTACTACAAGTTAAAGGACAACTCGAATATCTTCGGCTACTTGATAATTGTTTCTTGAGAATACGGCTGCCTAGACTGCACTGAAGGGATACTGATAGAGGATCTAGCTAGAACTGTGAGTGGAAGGGGACTAAGAGAGATAGGGCACCTATAACACTCATACAGACTGAGCAGTAGAAAGCATCCGATTACCAGAAGTACTACTCTTGCAAGCAGCGTACTGGAGCTTCTGGATGATTTTGTCTTGTACAGCTCGTTTGGATCAACTGTCAATGGCCGCATAGCAGGCTTTTCATCTCACGTGGGACATGCACATCAGCCATGCAAGATCTTTGCTATTCTACCCCCACGCCTCTCTACAATCTCCAGGTTCACTAAACCAACACTTCGCAAGCTAGGTCTTTGTGCAGGCCATCACAGCAAGTGAAGGAGCTTTACGTTAGCTTTTGTTTCAACTGCTATCGCGATTCGATCTGCAACGTATAATACAAGATTCATGACAGAAGGGTTTCAGTGAGCAAAAGCAAGCGCGCACCAATTCCGAGAGAATCTGCAAGTCACGGACGCGACTTCCGCCGCGCTTTGCACATAATTAGATTGCAAACCTGGCAGAAACTGGATAGTAAGGCCTGTCAAAGCTGCATGGGTGTCTGGAAAGTAGCAGTACTAGCTAGTATGGTAGTGCTCAGAGAACTACTTCACACTTGAGCTGTCTAGCTAAACCATGCGAAGTGTACGTACTAAGCTTAAAGCCTAATCTCACCTTCTGGGCACTCAGATATGTATGACATCTGTACTGTTCAACACCAGGTAATGGGCCGGAAGACAGACAGTTTTTGCAGCTCTGCGGGAAATGGGAGCGAAGAGGCCAAGACTGCAGGATTTCCAAGTCTCTAGCTCTGCAGACTCAACCGGCCGCCTAGCTCTTAAGGAATCCTTGGCATGCAAAACCTAGAAAATGTACTCCGTGTAACCTAGCGTGTAATCATATACCCGTGCAGTGCTGAAACGTAACTGCTCGGTGCAACAGTACAGTGCGTGGCATCTCGAAAGGAATCATGTCGGAGGGTCCTCACACTTCCGCTGGCTCCCCGCACTCTTGCCGAGGCAAATACATATGTGACTCTCATGTGTTAATTAATCAATGATCATTTACAGTAGTTGCTAACTATTTTATTGTCAAATTATTCTTGACGCCGTGATCGTCCTGAAATCATGACAATTTCCAACGAATCTTTCGCATATTCGGTAGGAAACGCGCGCATCTAGGCACATGCAGCCATGCAGGCAGGTTGGAAATATTATCGGTTTATTGTTTGATGTGGGCTTGCCCCTTCCGTCCGTCTGTTTCAAGAAAAAGATCCAATAAAAAATATAATCGATTCCCGATCGAGATTCTGAACTCGGATGGGAAGCTTTGGTCCGGATCGGACGGCCCAGGAGGCGACCACATCACTCCTGTGTTCTATCGGAGGATAGCAGAAGGTGATGCCGGAACAAGTTGATTAGATGTTCCTCGTGTGCACGGAAAAAGCTGCTTAGCTTCCAAATAATTTTATTAATAAAAGCAGGTTAGCTAAATTGTGCAATTGTGGCCTCCTGGATGGGGGAGTACGTGTGAATCATGCGCTTCAGATTATAGTCCGAATGGAATATAATTTTAGTAAAAGGAATGTGGCTACATGAAAGAAGAAAAGGCTCAGTTCCTTTTATAGCACAACGAAGCTTAGTCACCGCACCAATGAAGTCACAAAGGAGCTTCTTTTAGGCCAATAGGGAACCCACATTCAAGGCTTTGTTTTCACATTTAGAGGTGGCAACAGTTGCCGTGGGATGGATGAGAAATAGCTTCAAGCCGGACGGACGAGTCGATCGAAGGCCGTCAGTCGGTTGGCTCAGAAACTATGTTAATTGAGTCGGTGGCTGTACTCACATCTCAAAAAAAAAAAACCTCTTTGTCATTGTCATATGATATTGATATGCACTTCCAATGCAATACGACAAGAAGCTAGGAATTTTATTAAAATGGCATATTTCATACACCATTTTCAGACTGTGTGGTCTAAATCATTAAAGTGCCATTTAGGACAAGTATACATTTCAGATTGTATGGTCTAAATTGTAAAAGTGACATCTGAGACAAGTATACATTTCAGACTGCACGATCTACACTATAAAAATGCCAATGGCATCATTTTGACCCCTAAAGGATTGTTTGTTCCCTCATGGTACAATTTGGGTCCAGCTAGGTTCCTATTGTCTCAATTTATAGTGAATTTTTTGAATTTTTTGAGGTTGTGTAGTTTGCTATTTAATTTGTGGATACATAATTTTCGTTTCAATTGGATGCTTGATAAAAAAGTTATCAACATTTTTTGGGAAGATTACAATTAAAAGGCAAGGTAGGCAACAAAAATTGCTTTGATTTTTGGAAGGGGCAAGAAACTAGGGCAACAAGCCCAGTTGGGGGTGAAAGCTTGACGTCCCGCCCCTTGCATCCACAAAAAACATTCACACAAGGAATTAAAATAAGCTTTAGTATTGGATACTAAGGTCATGGCAATAGGTTTATAATGTACTCAAATCAACCAAACAAATGTTAAGATGATTTGCCAAAAACTGTAAGAATCCTTTGAATCAAATATCAATGTCATTCAACCCTTTGCCTTCAAAAAAATAATTTTGATGGCATAAAGAATTGCTTCAAAGATATTTGTGGATATGGAGGTTGGAAATGTCATTTTTATATTGAAATCAATTGTCCACCATAAATTTTCAAAAGTTATGGGATAATTTAAAAATGAAAGCTTGACTGCTCATTGTCAAAATATGGGGAATTTCATTAAAATGGCGGCATTCCGTATGCCATTTTCAGACTGCCCAGTCTGATTTGTAGAAGTGACATGTAGAAGGGTATAGTTTTCATGAATTTTGGAGTTTTATAGATTTAAGATATCTATGACTATTATAGATTTTAGATCACATGATCTAAATTGTAAAAATGATATCTAGCATAGATGCAAATTTCACACATCTAAGAATGGTATAGATTTTAAACATAGATCTAGGACATTTAATTGTATACTTCAGATCGCCCGCTTTGAACTATAAAAACTGCCAAAGTAGCAAAATTTCATCATTTTAACGAAATTGCCCATAAATATAAATATTATGTATGATGTAAAATTTCAGACCTCGTTTAGTCATAGTAGAATAATTTATTTCAAAAAACTTTAAACTAGAAAAAGTTGGAAAATCTATCTAAATCTCCTCTCCAAAAATCCGTTTGATATTTCTAGCCTCTAGTTAAAAGTTACAAATAAAATTCAGAGAGGATGTTTGAAAAAGTAAAAAAAAAATGTCCTTTCCAATCCCTCTTTGAAACTTGTCCATGACTTTTGATTGGAGGCTAAAAATCTCAAACATATTTTTGGAGAAGAAACTTTGATAGATTTCCAAATTTTTTTAGTTCAAAGTTTTTGAAAAAAGTCATTTTACTATGACTAAATGAGGTCTAAAACTCTATTTCAATTAAAATTTCTACTTTAATTTGACCTAATTATGAGTGCCAAAGCTCCTACTAATTTTAATTTACATATCCCACATTGTTTGATTCACCTTCTAACACCCCATGTGTCTATAAGTGAAGAACTTATCTAATCTCTTGGAGGACCATGAATTTCACTTTGGACTTTTTGAGAACTTGGACAAGCTCTATTGACTTCATAATTTGGAATTTTTGCATGAATTTTTTAGAAAGGGTATTTTTCATCATAATCTATGAGTAAAGCTTTGTTTCATGCCATTCTCATAAATATTTCAAAGATTGAAGGGGGGGTATCAATTTCAATGACACACCGGACAATAAAAAATATATTTAAAAAAAATATTAATTATTTCTTTGGAATTATTTAGAATAATACCTATTCAAAAAAATTGAACCATTGAGTTCCAAATAGTGAGGTAAAAATTATGAGAAGTTTTATTTTGCAAAATGATGATAGAAAAAATATATGAAGTCATTTTTTGCTCTCAATTTTGAAAATTTTAAAATAAAAATAAAAATAAAGAATATCAATTGTTCACTAGAACATTCTCACCTTTGGGATTAGTAATTCTTACATTCTTTCAAATGTTCTTAGCATATTAGTTATATCTTTCATTCAGCAATACCTTTCACTTTAGAATTTTTTTAAAGATGAATATCAAAGTTTTTTTGGTTAAATTTTTTAATGTATATTTTCAAACCATTTTCCAACTTGATTGACTAAAACACACAAATTAGAAGACATACTTGTTTTTTCCTAAAAATGTTGAAAGACAAAACTTAACCTTTTGGAAGGACTAGAAAAGCCTATGTTTTGAAGTTTAAACACATTGAACTTGCAATTGGTGTCAATACTCACTTTAAAATTTGAGAACAATGTACTAAAACAAGTTAACCCAAATATCCTTTGGTTGGTTTTGTTAAAAAATAAATATTGATGAAGATTTTGCCCTTGCTTTGGAAACAAGTATTTTGAAGTGGTTTTGAGCCTTTAAATGTGATGGTCTTCTAGAGGTTAATTAAATAACTCTCTAATCATGGGTGGCTTTTTCAACAAAGTGTAGTAATATAAATGTTGAAGTCTTTAATTTCAAAGAACTATATGCTCTTTTAATGAAAGTCTTGTTTGAAATTTGAATGTCTTATTGGTACTGACCGAGTTTACAGATGCAACTTGCAACCGAGGTATCAACTTCCATACTTCATTTCTCTGACACATTTTGATGTATGTATTTGTAATTATTATTTTGAAATGGTGTGGATGAAATGATGTGAAAAGGATGAAATGATGTGGAAGGGATGAAATGATATGAAATAGTCTACACCATATTGTTTGGAGGAGGCAATAACATTGACTACTACTGAATGTTATGGGCCTAGATGGCTTGCATATTTGATGTCTTGAGAAGAATGCAATTTGATAGTTTATGTCCTTAGAAGTTTACATGCCATTTGTTGTATATCACTATAAGAAACCCATGTTTTAGATGATGAGCTTAATTTTTTTAATCAAATTTTGGATGATGTCCAATGCAACAAACCCATGTTTTTATATCAACATTGATGTTACATTGGATGTTTTTTTGACATAAAAACATGGATTTGTTGCATTGGACATCACCTAAAATCCATTTAAAAAAATTAGGCTCATCACCTAAAACAAGGGTTTCTTATAGTGTATATACATGACACATGCAAAGGAAAACAATCCAATTTTGACAAGAGCTAGCCAAAGGAAACTCAAAGAAACAACACCATTTAGATAGAGATAATGTAGTGTGTTGTTTTCAGGAGCTGATTGACTTTTAGGGGAAGCTAAACTCCTTGAATCGATTTTCAATAAATTTTCATAGAAAGAAAAATGGAATTAGCATCTAATCCAAGTCGTTTCATATTTTTTGGACCTTCGAGGAATTAGTTATGAATTTTTTAAGTTGATAGAGAAGTAGGTGGATAGAAACACATGATGGATGGAGTGCATTCTAGGTGGATGATGTGGTGGGGTGGAGGTTCCATGCAATGGAATGCAGTAGGGAACATACTGAAAATGCAAGGAAACATATTGGGTCCCTTTTTTCCCATTGCCTACAAGACTTTGGCTCACTGGGGTCTTCTAAATTCAATAGAAATTAGAGATTTTAAAAAAAAAATTCTTTTGAGGGGGGAGTTTGTCAAAGATAAATAAATTTTCCAATCCACCATTGGGATTTTGGAGTTTTGAAATTATGAAGTAGAAAACTTGTTAGCAAAAAAAGATAGTGCATTGTCATTTTTCTAAACATTATATCATTGCAAGATTTTTTGGGATGTGTTCCCTCGTGTGTTCCACAAATTTTGTTTAGTAAAATTTAATGTACATATATATAGCATTACCTTCATTATGGTATGTTGTTAATTTCAAAGTCCGTAGTTGAAAAAAAATTCCACAAATGGCGGTCAAAGGCAACTGAAATTGTAGGGCAAAGTTCAAAAAAAACTTTTCTTCAATTCTTCCAACTTTGAATGCTCATATCTTTCCATTCATACAATCAAATTTGATTTTCACCACATGTTTTCAAACAAGTTAAATACAAAATCCTATGGTTAGATTTTTTTAAAGTATTTTTTTGGTTAATGTAGCAGAAGTGACAGTTTTGAATGTTTTTTGACAGAAAACACCCTCGGGGCTTTGGAGATTAACGAAATTCCCCATTACACCATATACAAATTTCATATGAACTTGAAATGACTTGAAATTTCAATCATTTTTTAAAAGGCACAACTTTGAGAAGAAATGAATAATTGAAGAAGAATTACAAACCTCAAAAGCAAATTATTGGATGATATTAGAGGTATTGTATTTGAAAAGTCATGGTATATTTTGGTTTGTAATGCTAATGTTGGCTCACATTAAATATGTCAATTATATTCCTTTCCAAAATTAAGGCCATATTCGTTACATTGAGACTTTTCATAGTCTCGTTTTTATCTTTGACTCAAAGATAAACCACATTATCTCTTTATTAGTATTTTTTATAAATAGGTAACAACACCAACTTTTAAATTTTTATTTTAGAATCACTATTTAAGCATTATTTATTCTTGATTTCAATTATTATTTTTGTAAATGAATTTATAATATCTAGCATTTTGTTTCAAAATCTGCAAAAAATCTCAATATAACAAATATGGCCTTAATTGCATATGAATTCTTATTCAATTTTGTGCTTTACAAGAATGACAACAATTCATAGTTGTATTTAATATTATAAACAGATTTCATGAATGGGGCCCTTTTGAATGCTAGCCTTCTTTATATCCTCTATTGGATGTCACTGCTATAATCTAGTTTCTAGATACTTAGCCTTCTAGCTAATCAAAGTCCAAAACAAGCCTTGATGCAAGCCTAGAGCCCTAGACACAAAAAAAGTCATTGGATTTCCTATGAATAAAAAACTTGGTATCAAGGGGAGTATACTTGACAAGTTGATCAACAATAAAACCTTTGGTTATCTAGTAGATTCTTTATCCAAATTGGAAGTTAGAATATAGGTTAAGTCTTGCAACTCCAAGTCCAAACAAGATATAGGTTTGGATTATATCCCTCAATGTTGCTAATGGCATGTGTTTAAAGGTCTTTGGTTTTTTATCATTGTTTTTTTGGGTTAAAAATCAATTGGGAATATTTCAATGTTTCATTTCATATTGCATGAAACATGATGAATTGTATCCACCATAAAACTCTAAAAGTCATAAAATTTGTGATAAAATAATTTTTTGCACAACTCAGGTACAAGCTCTCAAAAGCACCAATTTCTCTTTGTTCTACATTTACCATATATGACCAAATTAGTAAATTTTATATGAATTATTAGAGACCTCAAGAAAAATCCAACCCAGGTTATTTTCTAATCTTTCAACACTATAGAGTAGTATTTTATGAATTTTTAAAGTTGAATGGTAGAGGACCTACACATGCCACTAGACTCCCCTCTAATGAATATCCTTGAAGCACAAAATGCTTCACCTCTCATTGATTGCCTCAAACATTTCGTTAGCTCTCATTGGTTGCTTTTGCTAGCATGTAGCATATCTTGGTGAAAATAAGTGGGCATTTAAGGTCAAAAATTAGATGTCTTAGAATAGAACAAGGTGGAATTGGATGTAACTATTTTGGTGAGGTTAGTCAATAGCATTGTTTTGAAACAAAAATTACACTATCTTCTAGTAAGAGTCCCTACACTATCAAAAAACGGGAGTTGTTTTTTACTCTTTTTCCAATCTAAAGTATTGAAAAATTGTTGAGAAAATATTTTTGAAAAAATGTAAAAAAATAATATTGAAAAAATATCAAAAAAAGTTTTTAAAAAAATTGTCAGAAACATCCTATTTTGATAGCATTTCATTACCAGGGTGGAAATGCCCTCCACAATTTGCATACACTTACATGGCATTTACACTTGCTCGCAAGTGAGTGAGTCAAAACCAAGATCATTCTATTTTAGAAAATCCAAACTTTACCCTAGTACATCTACACAATGAATTTTCTAGTCAAGTGACAAACAAAGCTACATTAGTAAGTCTAATAAAATGTACTTAGGGATCTAGGAAAAAAAATATCATATTACATATGAGATTTCCAATCCACATAGCCATGTCAAAAGGCAAAACAAGCTCTAAAAAGACTTCTTTAGAATAGCTAGTATGTGTAAATGGAAAACAATGAAGTAACTTGACTCACTTGTGAGTACAATATGTATAGGTTTGATTCAACATTCAAGGTGCCAAAATTGAATTTCTACATCAAATTTTCAAAAATCCACATCGCTTCATACCATTAGGGGTAGTCACACTTTCTTCAACAAATAAACTTTGCAACAAAATGAAAAGTGGATGAGAAAAAGAAAGAGCCAATGGACAACAATTCTATGTGAAGGTGTGACACCTTGTTTAGTGTGTCAATACACTAAAATTGGTAAATAGTGTTGGGTGATAATTAGTGTTGTTCTCTGTTTTTTACCCCCAACACTATTTTTCAACTTATGTGTAAATAGTGTTGGGGCACTTAAATGCTGTCATAAAAATTTGTCCCTTCCCTGCAAAACTGTAATTTTTTCCCCCCACCGTAAAAATCTGTCTCTTCCCTACAAAATTGTAATTATTGCCTCCCGACGTGAAAATCTATCCCTTTCCAAAAAAACTGTAAATTTTGCCTCCCACTGCGAAAATTTGTCCCTTCCCTGCAAATCTGTGATTTTAGCCTCCCGTCGTGAAAATTTGTCCTTTCTCTGCAAAATTGTAATTTTTGCCTTCCACCATGAAAATCTGTCCCTTTCCTAGAAAATTGTAATTTACTATAGAGCTAAAATAGTGTTAGAATGGGGTAATTTTCATCTAACACTAACCTTGCAAATCACAATTAGTGTTAGTGTTGACAATTAGTGTTGCCAACACTATTTACCAATTTTAGTGTAGTGGAGAATGCAAAAGTGTTGTACCAAATCTGTGACATTGAGGTCACAAAGCAGTAGCATGAAATTGACAAGTGAGGGTGAAAGCTTCACTTGTGAAGTCTTTTGTGGGCCCATTTTTTTGTTCATGAGGAAGATAATCAACACCGCGAAACTATTGCAGTAGAAGGATATTCTACTAATGGAGAATTGCTAGTGTTTAGGAAGTTTTTTGACTTTTATCAGCTATTTTCTTTCAGTTCCCAAATTGAACTGGTTTTTCAAGTATAAAGTCCAATTATTTTCTCTATTTTTCATTCAAAATTTTTAAAAATTCAGATTTTTGCACCAGTTTTTTGCAATTGCAACCATTTCCCAATTCTACCGGCTAACTTTGAACTACCCGCCGGTTCTTCCTGCACATTGGGAGTCGCCACCTCCCCATTCTCTAGAGAATGGTCGACAACTGAAGAAGGTGTGACTACCTCTTCACAAGTTGACAGGTTACACTCTTTTTTTTAAATGACTTAATTTATGCCGAATCTGACTTCACGTAGCGCAAGTAAACGCCGTATCATGCCGATTGCCGGATTTGCAGTTGTTCACGTTTCCGGTGCCTTCAAAGAGATTCCGATTGTCGTGAACAGTCACTGAAGGACAGCGGAGCACAAGGGGCCACTTGCGTTTGCAGTACTGAGAGTCAGACGGAAGCGTATCAAGCTCGCACAAATCAATGAAATTCGTTCACAAATTGAATCCATCAGCAAATGTTTAGGGCTTTGAAATTAGAGCACATAGGTTTTGTTCCTCTTCGATCGAAGCGTGATTCGCAAGCATTCGATTGATCGCTGATTTTCAATGTCACTTTAGGGCTTGCTGTCGTGTGTTTTCCGGACTTTCTAACTCTCATCAGTCACCCACTTTCGTAGCACTCGCGTCAGTCAAAGGTCTACGAAATTCCATTGTCAGTTTGTCGCACAATAATCAGTTCATCAACTGGTGAATCTATGATCTTTGCAACAGGGACAAATTCGTCAACCTTATTCTGTCTCTCCACCAAGTCAGTCAAGTTAATCCATAGCCCGTGATAAACGCAGTACTAGACCAGTGGCGCTCGTCAAGATGCTTGGACCATCACAAACGAACTATTCCTTCATTTGCGTTAAAAAAATCAAAACACAGATGCGCGGATCATTCCGTAGCGTCGTAGGAGAACCGGACGATGGCCACGCCCATGCCGTCACATGATTGCAATTCTCGCACGGGGCGCTGTGCTCGCATCATCCTGTGCATGATCAGCTCGGTTTTTGGCTGTGTTAGGCTCTATAAATGTTCCAAAAGGGGGGCCGTTCCATCTCCGCCAGTCAAGGAGACTTGCATTGGAAACTGTGCTATTTGTCCGAGGACCGAGGACTTTTGTTTTCAGTTTGTGGCACGAAGTTAATGGACGCTCAGATTCACTTTTTGTGGCACAGATCATCGATTTCTTTTGTTGGGTCGATTTTTCTGGCACAAATGGAAGTTTTGGTTCGATTGTTCGAGGAATTCATTCCTTGTCACGCCACCACCGTTTAACCGTTAACGCAGGAGTCGCAGGACGGCTTGGAATGGTAAGTTATTGGGGAAAGAATCGCTGGAGTTTAGGTCTTCCGAATTCTTTTTTTTCTACTTGAAACACATGGACAATTATCATTGATAACACAGAACCAAAGACGAAGTCCTCGGCGGGTCTTCCGAATTTTTTCTTTGCAAGCAATCGTCCATACCAGGCTTCTGATTTCGGTGCGGAGTTTGATGGATGGTAGTTTATACGCTTACACCGAATTTGAATGCAGCAGCGTCTCTCGAAATCAGCAGGGCAAGCCAGAGCTGAACTCAAAGTGTCCTGGAACCTTATTAGAGACTGTTTCTTCCGGGATCCTATCCTCACTAAGGTAAGAAAATAGGGGACTTCCAAGAGTGTGTGGCAAGTTCTTCCAACTTCATGAGTAGTTTTGTTTTTTTCAAAAACAAAATAAGACGTCAACACTTCGTCAATCTCTCCTTTTCATGGAGGAAACACCTGAAAACATCAATATAAGCAATTTAGCATGGTTGGAGGCACCTTTTCTAGAATTGTTTTTTTAGCATTAGCGATTGAAATTTATGAATTTTTTTTAAAATAGATTTTTTTTTGGAATAGGACATGTAATTTCTATGAAATTTCAAAGTGGGAAGCTCCCTAAATCACTAAAACTATCATATAGTTAGATTTGAAAACAAAATTTGACAAAATTAGTAGTGCACTAATTGCAGGTAAGTGAAGAGACAATTTAATGGCACTTTTGAGGGACACTTTAATTGAAGTCTAAGGACACTTAAAGGGAGATTTATTGTGCATGAATGGATATAGGGAAGGTTTTAGGTGTTTCTACCTTAGCTTTCTTCCTTGAATAGTTCCTAAAAATTTTAAAATTTTTGAGAGATCTTTGTTTTTATTTGGTCTGGTTGGAAGAGGGCATGTGAATAACCAACTAGAGTTCTCCCATTAACCTCTAAAGTCCCAAGGCCATTTTTCCATCAAAACCCACTCAAAACTACCATTTCTATTGCACAAAGGAAAAAACTTTAGAAATTGTTTTTTTTTTTCCATATATGACCACATGATCTTGTATTAGGCTAATGTAAAAATGTGTGGACAAAATTAAAGAAACTTTGACAGTACAAATTGCAAGATATTTGCATCTAAAGTGAAGACAACAATATCTTTCGGCACCTTGCTTGACTAGATTTTTTGGCTTTTGAATCTTTTTATTTTAAAACTTTTGAACTATTGATTTTGAATTCTAATTTTTATGTTGAAGAATTAAGTTGAAAGTCTAGAAAAATAAATTCAAAAACACACAATTAACCCTTAAAAGACCAAGACCTTTTTGTTATCAAAAAACACTCAAAATTGCCATTTCTATAGCAAAGAGTAAAAAAAAATTTGAAAATTGTTTTTCTGCACATCTAACCATAGGATCTTACACCTAACTAGTATGAGAATGTGTGTAAAAAATTTCAAAAATTTTGGCAACACAAATTGCATGATAATTGTGTGTAAACTTTAAAGTGAAAAAAACAAGTTTTTTAGTACATTGCGGGATTAGATTATTTGACGTTGAACCTTCTTTAATTTTTTGCACTATAGAGTTTTGAACTTTAAATCTTTATGGTGCAGAATTGAGTTGAGAGTCTAGGAAGAAAAAACAATTTCAAAAAAACTTAATTTTTATATTTTAAATTTTTTTAAAGTAGAAGTGGTACAAGATAGAAAGAAAATCTAAATTATTAAAATCTCTATTAAAATCCACTGTTTTGAGAATTTTTTTTGTTCCTAGGTACTGATTGAGAAAAAAATTATATTCCCACAAAGCTAATAAATTTTTCTATATTTGAAAAAAATTAAGAAAAATTAAGAAAAAAAATAAGTCTGTAGGTATTTACCCGAACTCCCACTTGTCCCCAAAGGAATAAATGGTCCTCTAGGGATTAATTTCCATTCATTGAAAAATTGTTAAGTAAAAGTATATTCAACATTGAAGAGAAACTAAATTGTTGATAGCTCTAAGATGAAATTGAAACACACAAATCACAATGGTGAAATTATTGTAGTAAGAGATCTTAACCTTGTGAAAGTCTTTTTTTTAATTGTAAAAAAAGAGTTGAAAAATGAATCCTACAATTTATTTTTTTAAAAAGATGCTTTGATTACCAAGAAGAAAAAGAGTATCTGTAACAATCAAATAACAAGTCCAAATGGAATTAATCTAAGCTTCCCATGTAGATAAAAATACAATCTATAAGAAAAAATTATTTTTTATTTCAAATTTTTGTGGATTTTTTTTCCTATTTGTTAAACTAAAATTTGGACTTATTATGCTCATAATTTTGCTCATAGACACCAATTGAAATAAAAAATTATATTCTCCAAAAGCTAATGTATTTTTTTAATTTTAAAAAAATTCTAAAGATCTTATCAAATATTAAGACTACAAGAGTATATCCCAAATTTTGTCTCCCAAGGGGACAATGGAACTTATAATGGGACTTTAGGGATTAAGAGAAGATATAGGGAAAATGACAAGATGCATTAGGAAAAAGTTCAAGCTTGAAAAGGCTGCCAGTTTTTGATTTTCGGCACTTTAGTGGTGCAAGTACAAAAAAAAAAATTTAATATTAAAAAATAGTCAATCTCACATGGCGTTGATGTGGCATCAGTACTACATGTTAAATTTGAAAAATAAAAAATTATACATATACATATATAGGTATATGTATATGTATGTATATATATATGTATATATATATATATATGTATATATATATATGTATACATATATATATGTATATACATGTGTATATATTTTTTATTTTTATAATTGCATTGTAGGGATACAAACTTTGTAGCTTCTTTGAATCTTGAATTTATTCTAATGGACTTATATGTGTTTAGCTTTTTAGTAGGATGGATAAGGGCCTAGTCACATATTAAACTTTCTTGAGAAAACTTGGGTGGGTCATTTTCATTCACTCACCCATTTTAATCAAATAAAGACAAAATCTCTCTTTAAATTCTTTAAATGTCAAGAGTTTTTAAAAAAAGAGCTAAAATAAAGATATTCAAGAAATATTGATTGCTTATTCTGGATTAGAAAAATAAAAAGAAACACCTACAAGGTTAGAAGAACTATTGCATATTTTTGAAAGTCCTGCATTTTACAATAAATTTTCCATTGCTTTGACAAGTTTAAAAATAAAAAATACTCATGTGAATATAGAAATAGAATTTGTATGATATAAGCCATCTTACCTATTTTACTATGCCTTTGTTGTATCTTTGTCTAGTTCAACTACCAATAGGGTAAACACCCTACAACCATTGAAGGTGCGTATAACAAACACACCTTTAATCTCTAAAGGCTTTTTACTATGCTTTTATTACAAACGATGCCATTTTTAGTATAAGTAACAAATTTTAGCAAAAAAATATTTTTGAACAAATGTAACCATAGGATCTTGTAGTACAATGATTTGAAAAGATGCAAAAAAAAATTCAAAAATTTCCACCATGTAGATTGCAAGATATTAACATTTGAAGTGACAAAAATCCTTTTTTTGGCCTTGCGATAAATTGAGCAATTGCACTTCACAAGGTCATATTTGTATAATAAAATGTCCAAAATAGTGGTACATTTTTGGATTCATTCTTCAAGGTATGTTGGTTATTTGCTTGAAAAATTTCACATAATTTGAAATTATTAAACATATAGGAAAAAATAGTAAGGAGAAAGAAAGAAATAATGATTCAAAATACTTAATTGACAAGATTTTAGTTATGGACTTTAAAAATGTCAATCCCAATGATTATAATGTTGTAATAAACAATCTACATCCTATGATTTTTTATTTCAAAAAATATTGAAAATTGAATTAATAAAAAGGACTTCAAAGTTTATTTTGGTGTAAGAATCCATAACTATCTTCAAACTAAAACTCCTCATAACTTTCATTTCATTAATCAAAATAGAATGATTCAAAGCTTTTTATGCATATATAAATCTAGAGTACCAATTTCAAATTTTTATTTTTTTTAAAAGTGTTTTTTATAAAAGTTCTTTTAGCTATCCTAGTTGCTAACCGAGCAATGAAAACTACATATTGCACATTAATTTTTGAACCACGTAGTCAAAAGTTTTGAAAATTGTTGACCCTTAAAGGTATTCTACAAGCACACTTTTTCTCTCCCTTTTGAATTATATTTAAAGTGAAATTACATTCTTTCTAATGCTTCTTGTATTCTATCTTATTCTATATATCTTAAACTCTTATTTGACTTGGAGTTGGAATTTGCTTTTATTATCTTCTTAAGTATTTGATTTGTCTTGGTTAATTGTCTTTCGTTGTACTTTTAAGTCTTTGATTTTTCTTGAGTCTTGAATTGGTCTCGGAGAATTTGTCTTTGAAATTGTCTTTTAATTCTCCCCTCTAATGGAAAATTTCTCCCCTTATATAGTTTTCCCCGGTGATAGGAGAACCTATCAAAAACCCTAACCGTTTTCTCTTGGTAATAGGCTTAAGCCTATTCCTTCTATAATTTACCTAACTAACTTTTGCCTAACTGATTTCACTCCTAGAGTTAGCCTAGTAACTTCTATTCTATTACTCTTTAGTAACTCAATTCTATTGCCATCTTTGTCTCCCCTCCTTCCGTATTTGTATTTAAATGGTCTTTTGGAAAATTAATAACTCTTCTATTAAAACTTTTTTTTTATTATTTCTTTGTCAATATTGTATAATAAAGTATATTCTTTAATTTTTTGTTTCTATACATTCAAATACTCATGTATTACAATGTTTAATTAATTCTTGAAAGTACTTAAAAAATACAGTGAACAATATAATTCGTCATCTTCAAGAATTAATAATCTTTGGATAATCATATTCTTATCTATACACATGTTTTTGTTTCCTATATGGTAATATATTTTATCTATAAATAGTCTCATTTTGTATTTTCTATAGTATTAGTAATTATCTATAAAAGGTTGAAGTAAGCCAAAAAAATCTTTATCTTTCTTCCTTCCAAGGAAACAATATAAGGTTAACATACTCCTTAGGCACATGTTGTGTAAAAATATCAAAGAACAAAAAGAAAAATTCCATTTGTAGTGAAGTATCCAAAATTGCTATATTGCCAAAAACATAGTTTAGGGCTTTAGGGGTTAACATAGGTACCTTGTAACCACGAAGATTGCTTATAGCAAAAGTGATGGAAATATGGAAATGCACCAAGTACACTACCAATTTCAACAACATGGCCTAACATTTAAGCAAGGGTGGTGAAAGTGATAGAGATATTGCACCAAGTACATTGCTAGTTCAAATAATGTGGTGTACAATTCAACTACGCCAATAATGTGACATACCTTTCAAGCAAGGCTAATTTAAGTGTTGGAGGTATGAAATTTGCATCGAAACTACAACAATTCAAATAATGTGGTGTATCATTCAAGCAAGGGTCATCTTTTAGATGAAGGTACAAAACTACTCCAAGTACACTAATGGTTCAAATAATGTGGTGTACAATTTAAGCCAAGTGATTTAACCCCTAAAAACCTTTCAAATCCAATTGTTTTTCTTATTGAATCCCTAGAAACCTCTAAAACCAAATTGTGGTTTTTTGAAGTTTTCATAAACTTGTTATAGCTGGACTTTTGGCTTTTCCACATATACAAATTAAAATTTTAGATGTATATATATTTTTTGAATTTCAAAATATAATTTGAGTTGCATGCATTTTGCATACATTTTCTATGAGTTAATTGAATGTTTTTGCCTCAAAATTGAATTCATAGAATTATTGAAGGGCTAGTGTAGAATTTGCCACTTGATAGGTTTTTTTGGCACTTGAGGTCATAACACTTCAAATTCAACTTTTGGCCATAGAATTTATTCTTAAATTGTATTTTAAGAACTAATCTTTCTAATTTAATGCAACAATCTATTGTTAGATTTTAGGACCATTCTTTTTTGAAATTTTTGTAAATCTCTGATTATTTTTGTCAATGTTTTGCTCTTTGCAAACTAAAGTCAATGCAATTTTGGCCTTGTCAATCACTTGACACACTTCGACATTTGTAATTTCAAAAAGAATATATACTCTAGTGACACCATGTCCCACCAATGGATAGGACAAGAACTTGATAAAGTATCCCCATAAATTAAAATGACTTTCATCCAAGCAACTACAAGAAAGAAACAAGAATATCAATTTATTCATCATTCAATAATTAAATAATGAAGTGCTTTTGGATTAGTACTATTTAATATTTGCTAATTTCTACACTTTTGTAAATAATGAAAAATTGTTCGACCTTTCAAGAAAGCACCTTAGACGACATTGAATAGATTGGTTTCAAGACAAATTTAGCTCAATTTCAAGCAATGAGAGAATTGAAGGAAACAGGACAATCTATCTAATTTTGAAGACTTGAATGGTTGAAATGTTGGATCTTGACCTTCAACTTTCAAATTATTGTGTCATTATCTCTTTTAGCCTAATTGATTTGCAAGGGCTGGTTTTACTAGAAACTTAGAATAAAAATACTTTGAATTTTAAAATAATTTTTGCTCATTCATACTCTACTTTCAAAATAGCATTTAATTTTGTCATTATAAAAGTTTGGAGAAACAAAATGAAAAACTACTCAATTTACCTACTTTCAAAATTAGATTCCTAAAGAATTTTACAACTTCAAAAAATACGATTGTTTTCATTTTTTTCTCTAATTGATTGTTTTGATTAGATAGGAATTGAATTGACTCACTAGTACTACCCAAGTTAATAAGTGTAGGAGATTGTATAGTGCTAGATTTGTCTAATTAGTATTGACATTTGAATGAAATTTGGGTGGAAGTCAAATGACAATGAAGCTCACAAATGGAAATCTCATTGTTTGAAATAATGTGAAAATAGTAGATCACATTACTTGAATTTTGTCCATAAATAGTTTCAATGCACTTACTCTTGTCATTTATACCTTGAAATGACAAGAACATATACATTAAAATTGTTTATAGTACCACTATGTTTTATGGTATTCATACCTTAGTTCCTAAGCATCATACTCTATATATGTAGTTTCATATCGTTTTAGTAAGTAATGCAAAGGTTTTTGACTACATACAAACCTATGAACCATTCAACTCTTGACTAATGAGATGAAAGATCAAGAGGAATTTTTCATTTTGTAGAAAATGAAGGGAAAAAATATACAAAATTATTTTTTAAATGCAATTTAAGTTTTTATTATATAATTATATAAAAACAAAAAGAAGCATAAAATTCTCTTCCTATAATATTTTGCTCCATTGAAATTCACAATTCTCAATTTCTAGTTAAAGCTAATATTTAACAATTTTTCTTTCATCATGTATCAACTTCAACCTAATACTCTATATTAAAATGCATATGGGAAAAAAATAGATATTTTTTTTTAATGTATTCTTCATCAACTTTTTAACATTTTGACTAAAGCACATAAGTTTTCTTTTGAAAGTTTTGAAGGCATACCTTCACTATAGGAAGGGCTAAAGAAATAAAAGGCAAATTGCTATTGGAATCAATAGAGTTTTTCATTCTAAAATTTGAAAAGATAGATGACTCAAATAAGTTAACTAAAAGATCTTGTAGTTGAAACATGTTAAATAAGTAAAAGAAGATGAAGATTTCAGCCTTGACTTAGACTATATTGAAGCAATTTTGGGCCTCAAAACACTATACAATTTTAGAAAGCGAGGATCAAATGCTCAAATTTTGAACAATAAATGAATGCAAACATGTCCCAAGTACACAAAATCTTGACTGTGATAGTTTTCTATAATACAATGTCACACTCAATTTGTTTCACCTCAAAAATAATTTTTCTCTTTCAAAAAATGCCCTTCAAAAGTGAATCAAATGAAAAAGTTACAAATTCTTAAGAAATCGTTGTTATTAAATTTTAACATTTTGAATTAAGATGGAAAAAATCTTATAATGATTCCAAATATTCAATCTAAAATTGATTTTGGAAGAAATATTCAATTTTTGGATGGTTTCAAGAAAGACCGACCGTTTTTTGTAGTAATTTTCACAATACTCATTTTTTCTTTCGGGAGTATTTATGATTAGAAAAAACAATTTAAAAAAAATGTGAGATATTTCACCAAACAAATGATCTTAAAATCATCTTCAATGTTCAAAAATGCACATGCAAAAGAGCCCTATTAGCACACATGTGGAGGACATAAAATCAAATATTTTAAAATTCCATTTGGTAGAAACAAGACTTCCTACTAAGGAAATTGACTATTTCAGCTCTACATCATTAATTTTAAATGCTCCCCAATATTAATACCCCCTAAATTGCAAAGTATGACAAATTAGCTAAATTTAAATATAAAATGATTTTTTATTTAAAAATAAATAAAGTATTTAAAAAATATCAAGTTAAACATCTCCAATAAAAATTTCAAGTTAATTAAGCTCATGCTTCAAAAGTTATAGCAGATATCAAGAGAGTCACTCTCATTGTGATGCAAAATAGTACTAGTCTTTTTTGCAATCACCCTTTGGATTTTTAATTCTATTGATAATTTTTTTTTAATAATACATAGAAACTATTTTTGAATCATACTTTACAATATTATTTCCATTTTTCCTAAAAATTTCATACTATTTAAAGCATTTGTGTAATTACATCCATTTTTACATCCATTTTTAGATTTCACAATTGAAATATTTTCTTCTAAGTTGAAATATTTTCTCCTATTTTCTTCAAGTACATCTTCATCATTTTGGAAACTTGATTTACCCCTAGTTTTAAGGGAAAAAGTATAACATTTATATGAATATTCCAAATTTTTATTCTTCAAAATAAAAAGAAATAAATCAACAACTACATATTAACAAATGAATTCAAAAAGTATCGGAGCCTGTTCAAAAAGTATAGTGCATTTGTTAGTATTTCTTTAAAATTGATGGAATTCATGGGGAATTTGTCCATTGCAACTCTAGGGTGTAAGTTTTGTTCATTTACAATTTGAACTTTGAAGTTTTATAGTTCAATCATATAGGGTGTCCAAAAAATACATCAAATTAATACAATGAAATTGACTTCCAATTGTGAAGAACATAAAACAATAATTTAAGAATAATAATAATTATAACCATGGTTTTTTGTTCATTGTTTTGGGCACATATGAAATTTTATTTGGACACTTTCTAGTGTAAGTTGTGGGTACAATCATAGGAAAATTGGGTGGATTATTTGCATGTGCTCATTGGTTTAGATCAATTGAAACAAATATTTTGTGAAGCTTCTTTAAAATTTTGGTTCCTTTATCCCCTAATGATATAAGGGGTTTGTACTTTTGAACAAGCCAAAATTGCCAAGAACTTGAGCAATTTGTTTGCTCATTTTTTCTTGAAATTGGATAGAATGTAACCATAGGATCTTGTAGTTTGCATTTGAAGTGAGCACCTCAAAAAATTTCAAATCATTTGATTACACAATTTAATAGATATTTAAATTTGAAGTTTTATTTGGATTAAATGGAAAAATAGGATGACACACTTGAAGGAGCATATCTTAGTGAGAATATTTTGAAATCATTACATCATTGTCCTCAATGAAAGACAATAGAGTTGAAAATGCTCATCTAAATTTTACAACATTCCAATCATTTTGCAATTTTTGGTAGAGTTGGAAATGCACAATGGTCATTGAAATGAGAGTATTATTTGTAAGAAAAACAAGAATGGACCCACTTGTCTTTTCTTCAGCTCCTTAGATATGCCCTTTTTGAGGTGGGCAACAATCGCATTGGTTGGCTCACTTTTCAATCCATGCCCACATTTAACCAAAAAACATGAGTTATTACGCTATACCACTCAACTTTTAAAAAAATTCACAAGGGTAGAGTTTAACTTAGAATTTGATGAAACTACCACCATTGAATTCATAACACAATTTTTTAAGAAATAATTTTTAAAAAATACCTCAAATTGTGAGAATGGGAAACTCAAAAAGGAAGGGTAGCAACTACTAAACAGTCACTTGGAAATTAGGGGTTAAAGGATCTAAAAGAAAAAGATACAAGTCATTGGCTATTCATTTGGTTTTTAAAAGTAAAGAGGAGCTTCCATGAAGTTTGAAGCATTGGTCTCACATTCTTTGTGATTTTATGGAAAATGATTAGTTTGAAAGGTCTAATTTATACAAGACTTGTCTCTGCAAAAATATTGGGACTCCTACCCTTCACATTGAAATTTTATTTCAAAGGCCAATAAAATAATGCAACTCTAGACCCGCTAAATAAGCAAGCCTACATGGCTACATACATATATAGTTTCATAGTTTCAAAGTTTCATATATTGTTAAATTGACATAAATGCTATTGGACTTTATTTTTCAATCAAAAAAGAATTTGAAATACTATATCTATAGGATAGAACTGGTGGAAAATAATTATTTTTGAGAATGTTGAAAAATAAATAGAATGAGAAAGAAAAACTGTTGAATTTAGCTCAAATTAAATGACCAATTTGTTGTAAAAAAATAAATTTTCTAGTGCAAGAATGTCCAAGGACCATCTGCCATGAAGAATATTTTTGATGACAAAGTGAAGGTCATTTTGAATCTAGTGACAACATAGAGTGGAGACGTTGTTTTAATAATGAAATCCATTTTCCATCATGAATCCTTAAAGGATATGGGATAATTTACAAATTGAGCTCCTATTAGTCCTAACCATTTACATATTCCAAATGGGTTGTTTTACCTTTTGCCATCTAATTTGTATAAAGAGCTTGTCTTCCTAAACTTCACAAATATCCAAGTATGTGACTTTTGAAGCTTGGTGTTGGATATTTTAGATTATCTCAAAATAATGTCAAATTTTTAAAACAAAAATTTTAAAATGCCAAAGCTAATTTTGAAACTTTAATTAAATATTCGGCATCAATGTATCAATCCTACCCTATGGGTACGACATTTTGTTGCACATTTTTTTGGATAATATATGACATAATTGTGATTTTTCAAAGTCTCAATTAGTAGATTTCATAAAACATGCTCTAATTCTAATGTAAATATGTTAAGCATCTTAAATTAGAGTTGCTAGCATGTAAACCTAGGCATCTACCTTACATGTACCTAAATTATTGACACTTTCCAAGGTTATAAGATATTATATGTAAATATATTATAGATGCCTATATTGTAGGAATATAACACCACATTATTGAAATTGACACTATACATATGTGGTGCAATTTTATATGTCCATCACTTTCGCCACCCGTGCTTAAATACTACGTCATACTATTGAAATTGGTAATGCATATTCTTGGCACATTTGTATACATCCATCTTTTGCCACCCGTGCTTGAATGCTAGGCTGCATTATTGAAATTGGTAGTATATATACATGGTGCAGTTCTATACGTCTATCACTTCTGCCAACCTTGCCGGAATGCTAGGCCAAGTTATTTGAATCGGCAATGTACTTGGTGCAGTTGCATACATTATTTAAATTATTGTATTCTATATAGTTTCACAAGATTTTTCAAAATATAGTTGAAACAAGTTGTTCTACAAGTTTGTTTCAATATAGGTGAAGCCACCTTTGGTATATTCAACAACTTCTATTATAGTACTAGTAGCTCCCATTTTTTTCTCTTCATTTAACGTCATATTTCCATTGCATAATCATTTTTATAACGTTTTTCACATTTTGTGGGCAAAGTAGTCATCATCATTTGGTAGGCCTTTTGAGAGCTAAAATGAAGAGACAGATTAAAAAATGTAGATTATTTGGGAGTGGCCTTTTGTAGAGATCCTCCTAAGATAAAAGGCCCAAATTAATGAAATCAAGAGTTTTCACCAAATTCAAATTGAGTAATTATTGTTAAAAGTGGTACCAATTACCTATATTTAAAATCACCTCCAATAGATATTTCATTAATTTGGAAGTAAAATCTACTTTTGAGATCTAAAGTGTTATTTTGTACTTGAATGCTAGGCTACATTATTGAAATTGGTAGTGTATATACGTGGTGCAACCGTAAAACTATTTTGAATTGATCATGCATTACACCAAGTTCCCTTGATCAATAGAATAATGTCCATTGTATATAGGCTATTTTCCTCTTCATGGTACCCTACCTATAGGTCAAATTTGTAAAGAATTAGAGAAAATTTGGAACATGTCTAAAATTATAAAAATTGTAAAACTATTTCTAAAAATCTCAAAAAAACTTCATTGGTGATAATTTCTAATATCCAAGAAATCATTCTTGGAAAAATTTAGAAAAAAGATCACATTTATACATGAATAGAGAAAACCAATTCAAAATTGGAAGTGTTGAAAAAGTAGCACCAAAGTGCCAGAAGTCAAGAAAATCAGAAGAAATTGCCAAATGTGTTGCTGACTATTTAAATTTTAAAATTAGAGTACTTTGGCATAAAGGTGCCAAATTGGATTTGAACATATGGTAGCATGATATCTGTTATTAATAATCCATTGGAAATTAATGATTTTTCAAAAAAATTATATTTTTATAAATTTATATAAATAATTTATCCATAATTTAGCATCAACTTCGGAATGCATCGTAAACCATTTTCACATTTATGTACATATTTAGAGCATTCACTTTGCACTTGTAGCTTGGTTCAACGATATTGTACCTTTCAATTTGAGTTTGAGGGTTTTTTCACGATTCCAATGCACCTATTGAATTTGGGCTTTGGATAAGTTCTATCTTACCCACGGTACACTGAGTAGAAATCAAGCCATTTTGTACTCAAAAGCACAAGGGGTCACATCTTGAAGTCTCTTCACTGTTGTCAATAATGAAACTTGGATCCGTAATACTAATTTGGGTTCATCATGCATTATGCCAGGTCTCCTTGAGCAATAGAATAACTTGCACTATTCTTCATGTTTTCTTCTAAAAAAAGGTTTGAAAAATATAAGATCCAAAATCATTTAATGAAAAGGTGTTTTTTATTAGAATTCTTTTAATTTCCATCTTAAAGTGGGCATCTTAAAAAAACTTACTCTAAACATTTCTCAAAGTTTATCAATTTTTTTTTCTAAATTGGCCCCTCCAATCCCCTCCAAAAATTTGAACTTTCCACTAACATCTCTAAAATTGCAAAAATTGTAAAATTATTTCTAAAAATCTTTAAAATTTTTTTTTATTGCTGCCAATTTTGAATATCTAGAAATCATTCTTCAGAAAATTTAGATAAAGGATCACATTTACACATGAACAGAAAAAATCAACCCCAAATTGCAAGTGTTAAAAAAATAGCACCAAAATGTGAAAAGCAAAGAAAATCAAAACAACTTGTTGAACTTATTGCCAAATTGTCCAAATTCTAAAACTAAATTATTTCTTGGATATTAGAAATTATCACCAATGAAGTTTTTTTGAGATTTTTAGAAATAGTTTTACAATTTTTACAATTTTAGACATGTTCCAAATTTTCTCTAATTCTTTACAAATTTGACCTATAGGTAGGGTACCATGAAGAGGAAAATAGCCTATATACAATGGACATTATTCTATTGATCAAGGGAACTTGGTGTAATGCATGATCAATTCAAAATAGTTTTATGGTTGCACCACGTATATACACTACCAATTTCAATAATGTAGCCTAACATTCAAGTACAAAATAACACTTTAGATCTCAAAAGTAGATTTTACTTCCAAATTAATGAAATATCTATTGGAGGTGATTTTAAATATAGGTAATTGGTACCACTTTTAACAATAATTACTCAATTTGAATTTGGTGAAAACTCTTGATTTCATTAATTTGGGCCTTTTATCTTAGGAGGATCTCTACAAAAGGCCACTCCCAAATAATCTACATTTTTTAATCTGTCTCTTCATTTTAGCTCTCAAAAGGCCTACCAAATGATGATGACTACTTTGCCCACAAAATGTGAAAAACGTTATAAAAATGATTATGCAATGGAAATATGACGTTAAATGAAGAGAAAAAAATGGGAGCTACTAGTACTATAATAGAAGTTGTTGAATATACCAAAGGTGGCTTCACCTATATTGAAACAAACTTGTAGAACAACTTGTTTCAACTATATTTTGAAAAATCTTGTGAAACTATATAGAATACAATAATTTAAATAATGTATGCAACTGCACCAAGTACATTGCCGATTCAAATAACTTGGCCTAGCATTCCGGCAAGGTTGGCAGAAGTGATAGACGTATAGAACTGCACCATGTATGTATACTACCAATTTCAATAATGCAGCCTAGCATTCAAGCACGGGTGGCAAAAGATGGATGTATACAAATGTGCCAAGAATATGCATTACCAATTTCAATAGTATGACGTAGTATTTAAGCACGGGTGGCGAAAGTGATGGACATATAAAATTGCACCACATATGTATAGTGTCAATTTCAATAATGTGGCGTTACATTCAAGCCAAGATGGCAAAAGTGATGGAAATATGGAAATGCACTGTGAAATGCACCAAGCACACTACCAATTTCAATAACATGGCCTAACATTTAAGCAAGGGTGGTGAAAGTGATAGAGATATGAAATTGCACCAAGTACATTGCTAGTTCAAATAATGTGGTGTACAATTCAACTATGCCAATAATGTGACATACCTTTCAAGCAAGGCTGATTTAAGTGTTGGAGGTATGAAATTTGCATCGGAACTACAACAATTCAAATAATGTGGCGTATCATTCAAGCAAGGGTCATCTTTTAGATGAAGGTACAAAACTACTCCAAGTACACTATTGGTTCAAATAATGTGGTGTACAATTTAAGCCAAGTGATTTAACCCCTAAAAACCTTTTAAATCCAATTGTTTTTTTTATTTAATCCCTAAAAAACTTTCAAATCCACATGTTTTTCTTATTTAACCCCTAAAAACCTTTCAAATCCAATTATTTTTCTTATTAAATCCCTAGAAACCTCTAAAACCAAATTGTGGTTTTTTGAAGTTTTCATAAACTTGTTATAGCTAGACAAGCTACTATTCATTTTTTGTCCTGTAGGACGAGTTACTATTCATCAAATGTACTTGAGAGGGATATTTGATGAATAATAACTCGTCCTACAGGACAAGAAATGAATAGTGACTTGTCTAGTATGACAACCATGCTTTTGTCTTTTCCACATATACAAATTAAAATTTTAGATGTATATTAGCGGTTGACGCTTGCTATGCTACACATTTACCATTAGAATTTCATTAGAATTTTTATGTATTAAATAGAATGCAGAGTAAGAATTTCAAAAAATATTCAGATAAAAATTACTAAAATTTTCATATCATTTTTTTAATAAATATGCATATTCTGAAATAAACAATAGAAATTTAATGAATGATGAATGAAATACATGCAATGATGAATACGGTAAAAGATACACATACATTAGAATGCATTAGAAATTTGACTCAATTGTTACAAACAATGACAATCCAAATAGAAGAATACAAGTTTTAGTTTTTTAAAATTTTGAAGTTGAATGGATTTGATGGTGAAGAAGGTTGTTTTGGATTTCTAGCTGCAACTAGATACAACCAAAAACATGAAGGAATTCCATAATCATATCTATATATATACCATATATATACATACATATATATAATGTGTGTGTGTATATATATGTGTATATATATGTATACTACTTTGTATAAATTATGTACAATTGTCCACACATTAATATTCATATAGGCCAAAGTGTATCCATATTTGTATTTTTATACACCACACATAAGAGTCGTATATATCATATATGATATCATATAACCATATAAAAGCCATATAGTTAAATGTAGCCAACAATTAAATGAATACCACAACCAAATCAAAATTCCAATTCAAGTTTATGATAGAATTTTATAAAGTTAACAAGAGTTTTTGCAATTACTTGAATATTAAATCCAACTAAAATTTATTATCCTTTTAACCCCTTAAGAACAATTGTCCATCAAATGAACAAATGAAATTTAAATAAGTTCCTACAAAATCAATGTTAAATGGATGTTTTTTGAAATTTGGATACAAGGTGCGTACAATGAATATCTTCATATGAAAAAGAACTCCAATTGAATGCCTAGATGAGAAAATATATGAAACTACATATTTAGAGTATAATGATTAGGAACTAAGGTAAATATATCATAAACCGTGGTGATACCATAAACGATTTTAATATACATGTTCTTGTCATTTCAAGGCATAAATGAAAAGAATAAATACATTGAAACCATTTATGATACTAGTACTATTTGTAGTATTCCTATCAATACTTCAATATCATGCAAAAATTCCAAAATATGAGGTCAATAGAGACTACTCAAATTCTCAAATCCCACTTTTGGACCCCAAATTCTTAAAAAAAAAAGAAGCTTTCCAACATTCTATAGGTCTCTTGGATTTCTAATTGAAAATTTGAAATAAAATGAAGTCATTTGTTTGTACATATTGAGACTATGACAACTATTGTTTTTGGAGGTTGTCCATTTCAAAAAAAAAAAAAATCAGAATGTTATCATTTTGACAACCTCCAGCAGACAGGGTCGTATTTATTAGGTTGTTGCCTTCGAATTGTTCAAGAAATTCGGTTTAGAGTTTAGGTTCTTTGTCAGTGACAGGCTGCTACAGGATCGAAGCACATAATGGTAGTGCGTGATGTGCCACTCATTCGCATGATGCTTATTCCATACCGAATCAGCTGGACAATTGCAACCGTTTAAATTAACCAAGGCCTCTATTTCTGAAGCAATTGAAGGGAACTTCATTGTAGACAAAACCAGAGAACAAGCCAAGGGAAAAGAACCAAAAAAACTCAGATGTCTTGGGTCCATAAGAGACCACCTAACGTAGTAATAGATCATTGCCAATTCTCGTGCAGACCTTGTTCCGTGCGATACGGTGATCCGTAAAGGAAGCCTTTGAGAGTGAACTGGAAAGAAATAGAATAAAGTAATTACAATCATATCCAACACTGAACCTAAAACCAACACGACGTACCACAACGAGCTCATGGAAACAAATACCAGATATTTACAGGAGTGATGTCATAGTTACCCTATTCATGACCGCAACTTCAATGAAATTCGAGAATTACAAAAGTTCTTGAAAGTTCTTGTGCCCAAATTGAGCACCTCCGGGAGCACCTGATACAAGCTGAATTCGCTTGAAAATGTCGTGTCCAAAAAGAGGAACTCCAAAGACGACTTGTCGGCTCTTCTTAGGCTGCCAAGTGCCCATCCCATTGGAGCTTCCACATATGACGAATAGAGCCCGTAACGTGCTGCATTGCACTTCAGAATACAAAGATCCACCTAGCCCACGAAACTATCTAAAAGTTCATGAAACAATCTAATTTTACTGAAACCATATTATGTGGTCAGCAAATTGATAGCAATGAAAGCTCATGAGTACCTTGCTAAAGCTTGATATTCCATTGACAAGCACTAGCATGTTGTACTTGCATCGCTTTGAGTCATCTGCTCAAGGAACGGCATCCCAACGAAGCTCACACATGAAAACTCCTTCAAGCTTCTCATTTCGGGTTGCAGAATTCCCAACCAAGGTAGGAAGGTTATACCATTCATCTGCAGCCATGTCATAAAGTCTGATAAGCTGACTGACACTTCCATTTTCATCAAGGTTGTCCCACGTCGAAAGGATAAACCCAGTGCTAGTGAAGAGTTCCATGTCATGCCGACCAACGTATGACCCGATTCGCAGACCCCTCAAGGTACTCGGGTAGTCATTAAGTTTCCTCAATTCCTTTGTGCTGCTCTGATATTCATATTCTGAAATCTCAAACAATTCAGAGGTGTGAACCCGCGTGCTAGTTTCCATGGGAGCATGCAACACAAACAGATGATCCTTGAGGATGGAGTGCCGTACGCAATCCATATCGAGATCCTCAAGAGGAGGGAGGTAGATAAGATTATATATCGATTTGGTGGCGCAATCAAACACCAGAGGATCCAATCTTTCGCCCAAGAGGGTCTCACCGGAGCCAAAAACAAGACCAGAGTCCACGGTGCCCCATGACCCAGTTTGGGAGTCATAGACATCCACTCCAAGAGCCCACTCCTTCTGCTTCTTACGATACACCAAGAACACTCTGTAGGAGTTCGCATCCACATCCGTGACCAACTGCAACAACTGGGGCTCCTTCTTGCTAAGCGGTAAGTCAGGCAGCGCTTTCCAAACATTCGTTAAGGGATTGCAAACATACACAGGAAATGGCCCAGCATCCTCTTCGTCCTCGCTCTCCGGCACGATACAAACCAAACCCCCATCGCAAGCATACCACGAGTCCATGTACACATTGTCTAGAGGGAAGTTCAATTTCACGCTATGCCACTCGTTGGATTTGGCGTCAAACATTCGGGTCCAAAAGGTTTCTAAATTATTGTCCCACCCCAGAAGACCAAAGAGGTTGGGATTTGCCTCCGCAAAGCTTAGTTTGAAGCTGGAGGAATCTGACAGTGAGGACCAAGCACTGGAGCTGTTTCTAAGCTCAATAATTCGAGGGACGGGTAGCCGTGCAAAGACCAGTCCCACCACATCCTCAGACAACTTGCTCCAAAGCCCTGGGTCTATCATCTCCGGGTGATGAATGCATATGTGCCTACATACTTGTGGACCGTTTCTTGCAGCAGCAGCTCTTTTCGCTACCCTTGTTTCTGTGCTGAAGTTATCCGTACATGAGGCGGAAACAACACCTATTTCCATCATTTTCCCTGAATCCGATCCCTGTACATAAATGAGAATCTGTCAGAAAAGTGATGTGAAACTGTTACTTGCAAGGAGTTTTCACCAATGATAACGGTTCAAAAAGATTCAGGGTTCAGCTGAATATGGAAACAGCCCCCTCTAGATGAGGGAACATAACATCCTTGAGTAGTAGAGGCAAGACACTTTGAGAACAATGTTATTTAGAGCAATTCATGCCAAATCAGAGCAAATCAAGCAAAATAAAACGAGGTGTCAGGGATTTCTTTCCACGCCAATTTAGAGGGTGCTAACAAGGTTTCTTTAGACTGTTATGAAACGAGCATTCCGACCATTCAACTTCTGAAAATATATTTTCAATTCTCCCCTTTTTTTTTTCTTCTGATTTTCAATTCCCTCTATGAGAAAAACAACATTTCCAATACTCTTTACCCTCATATGATTCAAGAACAGATACGGGCGTAGTTCACACATTACCTTGTTTGCATCAGCTGGATTTGAGCTGCCCAAGACAGGAGAGGGTCTGGACTTCAAGTTGTTATCTTCCTCCAAGCTGTTAAGTCTTAAGACGGCCACTTGCATTTTCTGCACATCTCGAATTCGTTCAAGGCCTGCTTTGAGAGAATTCATCGTTTCCCGCAAGATACCGGCGATGATCAGAAGGTCGGGCATCTCTTGAATCGCTTCCATCTCATCATCATGTGCATCCATTTCCAGCTCAGTCACAACACTCTCGATTTCGCTCAGCTCGGCAGAACAATATTTCAATTTGTGAAGCACCTTGTTCAGCCTACATAAAACCTTAACATAGCCTTCTTCTGCCATTCTTGCCAAAGTACTAGTACTTCTCAAACTGCTCTGAAGGAAGTCTTATAGTTCTCTCACACTAAATAGAGCCACAGAAACTCTCTAATGCAAGAACTTGTCACTACATTCAGACTTTGAATGGTAACGACAGCATCTTACAATTGACTGATTCAATAAATACCTCCAATGTTTTCCCGGGCACGTCATCTATTAAAATTCAGCACAGGAGAATGAGAAACAGACCCTGAAATCTAGGGTTTAACCCTAGCAATTAGGGTTTAAGCATTCACCACAAACCTAATTGTTTGGCTACAATCCACTGTGTTGCTGCGATCCTCACGGCAACTCAGCACAACTAATCAAGTAGCTCATTCTTCTTTCCAATGATCGAAAAATACTTAACTAATCATGCTGCAAAAAGGGTTCCCATATTCCATTGATGCACAGCAGTCATACATCAGAAGCGAAAATGCGAGAACAGCACCGAGAATCTCATCAACGGTGATGAAAATGCGACGACAATCATATCGCCAGGGCTCGTGGCCACTATTTGTGAACCCTGGTCGCAGCGCAAATCTCTCCGCCGAAATTTCTGAAGGAAAAACGAAAGAGAAGCGCCTGAGGGTGTACCTTGTTTGCAGATCCCGGAGGATGAAAGTGGTGGATGAAAACTGCATCATCTTGAATGGCGATTCCAGCAAACTGAACGCCCACACTATTTCTTGAATAGAATGGGAACTTATCAAAAAATGAAAAAGAAAAGAAGAATTTGAGCACTGTTGTATTTTATTGGAAAATTTCAAATACCACAACACTTGGACAAAGGTATTTCATACATGGTAGGGCGTCCTAATACTATGCATCCACTAAAGCAGTGTACAGTGGGGTACAGCTCAATTACGAATTCTTGCATTCACAGTGAAAAAAAAGTTCACTGCTGCCCACTTTGACGCCCTCCCGAGGGCTGAAAAATTAATATTTTCTCACGAATTTTTTTTTACAAGATCCTCTTTATGCTAATAACATATGTGCCAAATTTCAAGTCCAAAAAATTTATACAAAAAAAGATATTCAAACATGTACCAACATGTGTTGTTCAAAAAAAAATTTCACTAATACCAACTTTGACACCCTCCCAAAAATTGAAAAAAAAAGTTTTGGCCTTGAAATTTTTGGTGTAAGATAAACTTAGTGAAACTAACTAATGTGCAAAATTTCAAGTTCAAAAAAATTTCCCACAAAGAGTAGTTCAACTTATACCAACATGTGTAGTTATGAATTTTTTTTCCATAACAACACATGCTGGTAGATTTTGAATATATCTTTTTTTAAGTAAATCTTTTGGCCTTGAAATTTCACACACATATTACCAACATAGAGGTGATCTCATGCCAAAAATTTCATGGTACATAAACAATTTTTTTGCCCTTGGGAGGGTGTCAAAGTTGGGCCATAGTGAAATTGTTTCTCATGGCTACACCTATCAATTGGTAGAAGTTGAACTACTCTTTGTGGGAAATTTTTTTGAACTTGAAATTTTGCACATTAGTTAGTTTCACTAAGTTTATCTTACACCAAAAATTTCAAGGCCAAAACTTTTTTTTTCAATTTTTGGGAGGGTGTCAAAGTTGGTATTAGTGAAATTTTTTTTTGAACAACACATGTTGGTACATGTTTGAATATCTTTTTTTGTATAAATTTTTTGGACTTGAAATTTGGCACATATGTTATTAGCATAAAGAGGATCTTGTAAAAAAAAATTCGTGAGAAAATATTAATTTTTCAGCCCTCGGGAGGGCGTCAAAGTGGGCAGCAGTGAACTTTTTTTTCACTGTGAATGCAAGAATTCGTAATTGAGCTGTACCCCACTGTACAATATTAGGACACTTTTTAAAAATTCAAAGAATAATTAATATGAAGCTCATAGTACAATTTCTTTCTTGATTGTCATTGGAATGGAATGTGCAATATTAGGACACCTCTAAAACTTTACAAAATATTGGATCTTTTATCCATCAATTGCTCGTAACATCTACTACAAACATTCATTTCTTTCCAACAAAAATCATTCATTGAAGTGGCTTTGAAACTGCATAGGTTATGGGGAAAAAATATTAAATAAAATTTCAATTATAGTGATAGCTTGGAATTGGAAGTGTGCAATATTAGGACACTCCACCATATTTATTTTATTTTAAAAAATAAACTTTCATTTGTTAAATTCTTGAATTTTTAGGATTTTTTTTTTCATTTCTAAATTTCATTTCTAAACAAATTCTGCATTGTATATGCAATGACCTTGTCAATGAATATAAAATAAAACCTTTATTGTCGTAGAAGGAGCATGCATTAATAAAAGTATAATGTGATGAAGGGTGAAAGGTGGATCAACATGTAGATTAGAAAGCAACTAGAAGCATACAATTGCTCATTGGGATTGTTTAGTGCACATTTTGTGAATTTGCAAGTGTTATTGGTTGATTTACAACATCCACAAGGAAGTTGAACAAGAAAATGGATGGTGTCTTGAAGTAGGCCTATTTTTGCTATTTGCTTTTCACATGTAAATTATCTTGGGTGTAAAAATTATAACTAAAGTTGAAAAGTTCACTCGCCTATTAAACTTCCACTTGAAAATCAACATCACTTTCTAAAACAATGTAGTTGGTCAAATCAATTATTGAAACACAACGAAATAATGTACATGGTACTTCACATCTAAAGCCACCTTTCCATATGAAAAGAATACTAAATCCTTTTGTATAATTATAAACTATCATAGTACATGAAGAACTTGACAATTTGAAAATTGATAATACAGAATAATTGGCATTTTTTTAATGAAAACATGGCATATAAATAATAAATGATATGTACATAATCCAATCAAGATACTTGTAAAAAATTATCATTAATTACAACCAATGTGTCTAGTATGTTTGTAATTGCTTAGAATGTTATATATTACATTGTAAGATTTTAAAATGTTGTATATGAAAATGACATTAATATGATGTACTTGAAATTATAGGGTCATTACATTGTCCTTCTAACAAGGTTTTCCAATCTAATATATACATATATAAAGAAAAATTAAACTTCAAAATTTATAACTTGCATATATAATAGTAATTCAAAGTATCTTACTCATCTTCATCATATTGATTACATAAATTAGTGTGAAATGTAGAGAAATAGTGTGGGATAATATAATCAAAGTACTTGGTGTAGAAGGCAAATAGGTGAAATTAAAAACCTACTCAAAATCCTTGGTACTGCATTTGTTGATAAAAATACAATAGTGTATGAAAGTGAAAATATAGAATGAATTTTTAGATAGATTCATGCATTCCAAGATATTTGAAGAAAAGTTTCTTAATATTAAAAAAATTGAAAATTGAAAACGTTGTTCCCACATTATTTCTTAGCATTTCACATAATTTGAAAGTTGAGATTTATTTGGATTCATGATTGCTATGTTTTGTAAGGTAGTATGGCCTTAAAGCACCCCTCTTCTTTAGACCGTCTTGTAGGTAGCTGTAGAGTGGATGTGAGGTGATCCTTGAATGTACCTCTTTGGTCTATTAATGAATTCAAGAATTAAAAAAAATAAATTTATTGCAAGAGCCAATCATTGTTTTTGGTTTTTGCACATTTCTTTATAAGTCACAAGGGGATGGATTTTGGGACACCTATGGTCACAAATAGGTGCCTATGACCCAAATCTTTGAAAATTCATAAATAATTCAAAAATGCTTGAAAAAATACAAAACTACTTGTGTTGTATTATGCATCTATTTTCCTGTGATAAAGGCGAATCAGCCCTTAAAAGGTCGCTTTAAGGCCACCTTAATTCAAGAGAGAGCGTGATATTAGAGAAGATGAAAATAAAGAGGTCGGGATGAAACGGATGAATGTATGGATGAGAACCTAGCTCCACGGACAATGAGCTTCACGCAAGCCCTAATTAGAATAAAGAACCAACGACGCTCTGTGCTTGTCTGGAGCCCTTCGTGCTTGGGGTTCCATTTACGATTTTTGTTTCGAGGAGAGGAGAGGTCGACTGGATTTGAAGGAGGAGGAAAGAGGAGAAGGGAAGCAACAGCGACAGCATGGCGCACAACATGAACGAGGCGGACATCTTCGGAGACGATGGCACCGACGAGCTCGCAGGGATGAGCGCGGACGACATTCAGCGCAGGAGCCGCTTGCTAGAGAACGAGATCCGTGTCTTGAAAGTAAATTTCTGCGTTTCAATTCTGACTTTGAATCGCTTTTAGTTTGTTCCGGGTGAGAGTATCGCGTGGACTAGGGTTTGATTTTGAATTATTGGTGATTGGATGCGTTTGTAGGACGAGACGAATAGATTGACGTTGGAGTACGATGCCATGAAAGAAAAAATCAAGGAGAATCAAGACAAGATCAAGCTGAATAAGCAGCTGCCTTACCTTGTCGGAAACGTCGTGGAGGTACGTCTCCAAGTATTTGTCGTATTTTGATAAGCATTAGCACGTTGTAATTTTCCGGCAAGTAAAGACACAGTAGTAACGGCTTTCTGGGTTGCGAACGGAGTTAAATTGAATACACGTTGCACCAACCTTAGGGTTTCTGAACTTTCATCAGATTGGAATCGTGATTTGAACATACTTTGTTTATTCTCCTTCTAATGCCGTATAGCAGAAGTTACCGAGAAATATGCTCTATCCTGTGTTTTTCTTTGCAGCATGAGCATATAATTCCTCTCGAAATGATGCTTAGCTCGATTCCGTTGCTGTGCAGATTCTGGACGTTAATCCAGAAGACGAAGCTGAAGAGGATGGAGCTAATGTTGATTTGGATTCTCAAAGGAAGGGCAAGTGTGTTGTCTTGAAGACCTCTACTCGTCAAGTAAGTGTTCTCCAAATGGGCTTTCTCTGCTATTGACATCTGCAGCAAATGACTGTCATGATTAATCGGTAATTGGCCAAATGACCGAATGTTGCCGCTTGCTATATTTGTTAGAGTTGTAATAAATCGTTGAGGAAGCTTGAAGGAAGGTAACGAAATGTAGCAGTAGAAAGAAGAAGTCGTACCCGTTAATGTTGAACCATATAAATATGTTTTGAATGGTACTGTAATCAACCATTTGCTTCCAAGGTGGACATTCTATTTTTAGATTTGTCATTAAAAGTCTTGATCTATCCCATGTTATGCATTTTCTGACGGTACTCTTGGCTTTTACACAGACGATATTCTTGCCTGTGGTTGGTCTAGTAGACCCTGATAGCTTGAAACCTGGTGATCTGGTTGGAGTAAACAAGGACAGTTATTTGATTTTGGATACACTGCCTTCGGAGTACGACTCACGTGTCAAAGCCATGGAGGTTGATGAGAAGCCTACAGAGGTGTACTCAGATATTGGTGGTCTGGATAAGCAGGTGGGTTTATCGTCTGCCAGAGCTTAAATTATCTACCCATTATCATAGTGTTGATGACCTTGGAGTTTCTTTGGATCCGGTTAGTTGTTAATCTTGTTTGTATGCATTCGGGATGTTGGAAATTGTAATGCGTTTGGATTTTCCAACCCTGACTGAGAAGCACAATTATCGATTCTGGGGTTTGTGTCAGGTTGCCTCGTATGCTTCCGTGTACTGGTCACTTCTGCTGTTCTTGTAAAGGACCGTGGGAGGAGCTTTTGACAGGCTTGAGATGCATAGTATTTCCTTCCTGTGGTCACTTATTTGTTGCTTCAAACCTGTGACTGTTATTTTTGTATGACAGATTCAAGAGTTGATGGAAGCAATTGTACTTCCTATGACTCACAAGGAACGATTTGATAGCTTGGGTATCAAACCACCTAAAGGAGTGCTGTTGTATGGCCCACCGGGCACAGGCAAGACCCTGATGGCTCGTGCATGTGCAGCTCAAACAAATGCAACTTACTTAAAGCTTGCTGGGCCTCAGCTGGTCCAGGTATCGTCCTGCCCTGGCCTCTCGGAGTCCTCATTTCTTGCACAATTTTCTCTTAGGAATTCAGCTTGTTATCGGTGGTGGTGAACTACCCTTATTGAAACTAAGTGCTTGGTTCTTCTGATGTTCGCAGATGTTCATTGGCGATGGTGCTAAACTTGTCAGGGACGCGTTTCAGCTGGCAAAAGAAAAGGCTCCATGTATCATTTTCATTGATGAGGTGGATGCTATTGGTACCAAGCGTTTTGACAGGTTTGTGTTGTGATTCAAATTCTTTACTTAGTTCATCTTACACTGCATCTCTGGAGACAAGATAGCTGTTAGATTGGTGAACGGAGCTGACTTGTTTCTGATTTACTTTCGGGTGTGGGTGACAGTGAAGTGAGTGGAGATCGTGAAGTACAGAGAACTATGCTCGAGTTGCTTAATCAGTTGGACGGTTTCAGTAGTGATGAGCGTATCAAGGTGAGTCCTTACGGATTTGCAAACTATTTTTGCATTCTCTAGTGCCTGATGGTTTTTAAATGTTCATATGGTTTCCTTTTTTCTTTTTTTCTTCACGGGAAACTGATTTGCAACGAGAATGATGTGATTTTAATGAAGCTTAAATGACAAAAATGAAGCGGAAGATGGGGATTTATTTTATTTGAGAACTGCAACTTGGAAAACTTGAGGTTGAGTATTGTAACTTTCAATTTAGTGATTTGGGAAGTATATTGCAATTTGGGAAGAATTTGATGCTCAATCTGTAATTATTTTTTGGTGTATGCTCGCTATCTGTTGTGTGACTGAAGGTCTACCTTTTACGCTTATGAGTAGTGACTGTCCATGACCAGGTGATAGCAGCTACAAACAGAGCAGATATTTTGGACCCTGCGTTGCTGCGTTCAGGACGTCTGGATAGAAAAATCGAATTCCCCCATCCAACAGAGGAGGCTCGAGCACGTATTTTGCAGGTTTGAACAAAGAGTACTGGCATTTTACATACTTGGAATGGGCATGAATAACTTAAGCTAACCATATTTTGACCTCTTGTCCGGCTGTCCGATCATTTATCAATTCCATGACCAATAGAGAGATTCCGCATTTGACTTTCTTTGTCTTTTTTATTACAGATTCATTCAAGGAAAATGACTGTGCGGCCTGACGTTAACTTTGAAGAGTTGGCACGTTCAACTGACGACTTTAATGGTGCCCAATTAAAAGCTGTATGTGTCGAGGCTGGAATGTTGGCGCTTCGTCGTGATGCTACTGAAGTAAGTTATCTGAAGAACTCTTTTATGATTCATCTTTCCAGTATTGAGTGATGCTCAATACGCACTCCTGGGGTAGGGCAGGGAATATTATCTTCATTTTATGTCTGCCATGATCTCTCTTATTATGTCATATTTTTGGAAGTTAACCCGAGCCTAGATAATATGTTTTAACGTTTGAGATTGGCTTGGTCGTGTTTTAGATTATCCCTGTACCTTACTCATGTGTCTTGTATCATATAGCTGTAACTCTCTATGGCAGCATAATTAGTAACCGAGAAACTAACAGCATCTCAATTTAAATTTATATAGTTCTGTGCGCTGCTAGATTGCCATCTGAGGGACTTAAATTTGTAAGAACATGCTATTTCTGTCCCTCATTATCAAATCTTTAGAGCTTTTCAACTCTTGTTTTGGTCTTCTGACCTTTTATTGCTATGCTACAGGTAACTCATGAGGACTTCAATGATGGCATTATTCAAGTGCAAGCTAAAAAGAAAGCCAGTCTCAACTACTATGCATAAACATTTTTTCTCAAAGTGTAGACACTTTCAGCTTCAAATATCTTCCCTGATAAGTCTTCTAAGTTTTCGAACTTCATCAGTTCGAAGAGAGTAGATGAAGTGGCAGTTTCCACCTGTCCTTGTAAATGAATCTGATCAGTTCTATGTTACTTCAAAATGTGATGCATTGTGTGTTGTGGTTTTAGCTCATCAATGTCTTCATGGTTTTTTGGATTCATTACGAGAAAGCATTGAGAATTTAACGTAAGTATGCCCTAGCTTACAGTTTCTGAAGACTATTTTAGAATTTTATAAATAGGAAATAGTATAAGCGAAAATTCGGCAAGGGGACGTTGATGATTGTTACAAAGTCAATTTATTGAATGGACATAGCTACGCCACCCCTTTCTGAAAGCAGCCTAACAGATTCTTGTCTAAAATGTCCTCCCACTATTCTTGAGAGTCTAAGGGATGGTTTTTGAAACACCTATTATCAACACTTCAAAAATTCATAATTTATTCATATGGTGTCTAAAAATGCATTCTAATTAGGGCTGTTTTTTTAGCTTTCTACTAGTGGTTGGCGCTTGCTCTGCTACTCATTCACCATTAGAATTTCATTAGAATTTTTTATGTATTAGATAGAATGTAGAGCAAGAATTTCAATAAATCTTTAAATAAAAATTATTAAAATTTTCATATAATTTTTTTTATAAATAAACATATACCGAAATAAACAATAAAAAATTTAATTATCATGAATGATGAATATAGCAAAATACACACATACATTAGAATGCATTAGAAATTTGGCTTAATTGTTACAAACAATGGCAACCCAAATAGAAGAATTTAAAGGAAAATCTTGTAAATCTCAAAAGCTTCGTGAACAATGAAATTGTTGTGAAATCCAAAATCAGTTCAATCTAATAAATTTCTCAAATCATTTAGTAGTAGCAATAAAAAATTGAAATCAAAAGCTCAAAGCTCACAAAAGCACAAAATTATAGAAATGCAAAAGAAGTATAAAGCCAAGAAAAGCAATGGAATTGCTACATCTATAATATCATCCTATGGATCCTCTTTAATATCACCTTAATTGCAACAACTATATTATTACTATAATATCACCCTTTTGTAAAAAGTGATATTACAGAGGTGATTGTGAACTTCTACTCTATTTCAATAATATCACATTGTGTAAAAATATGATTTCTATGTATGCATGATTGAAAACATTTTTATAAAATAATTATTTTAAAGACTTATGAAAATTATTATCATGCATTCTATTCAAATATATCAAATTTTTACTAATATGTGATACAATGAATGCATAGCATAGCAAGCACAAGCCCCTAGTATTAATGGTAGCATTTGTGATATTACAGAGGGACTTATGATTTTAGTAGTATGGCTAGCGGTTGGCACTTGCTATGCTACGCATTCATCATTAGAATTTTATAAGGATTTTTTTATGTATTAGATAGAATGTAGAACAAAAATTTCAATAAATCTTCAAATGAAAATGACTAAAATCTTTGTATAATTTTTTTTATAAATAAGCATATATTGAAATGTACAATAGAAATTTATTGAATGATGAATGAAACATATGCAATGGTAAATACTATAAAAGATACACATACATTAGAATGCATTAGAAATTTAACTCCATTGTTACAAAAAATGACAGCCCAAATTGAAGAATTGAAAAGAAAAACTTATGAATCTCAAAAACTTTGTGAACAACTTAATTGTTGTGGAATCCAAAATCGCTTCAATTGAATAAATTTCTCAAAATCATTTTGTAGTAGCAATAGAAAATTGAAATCATGAAAGCTCAAAGCTCACAAAAGAACAAAATCATAGAAGTGCAAAGAAGTATAAAGCCAAGAGAAGCAATGGATTTGCTACCTCTATTACTCTATAATATCATCCTATGGATCCTCTTTAATATCACCTTAATTGCAATAACTATATTATTTTTAAAATATCACCCTTTGTAAAAAGTGATATTATAGAAATGATTGCAAATTGCTTCTCTATTTCTATAATACCACATTGTGTGAAAATACGATTTCTATGTATGCATGATTGAAAATATTTTTACGAAATATTTAAAATAACTATTTTAAAGACTTATGGAAATCATTATCATACATTCTATTCAAATATATCAAAATTTTACTAATATGTGATACAATGAATGCATAGCATAGCAAGCACGAGCCCTTGGTATTAATGGTAGCATTTGTGATATTACAGAGGGAGTTATGATTTTAGTAGTATGATTGCCAGATTGCACTAGAAAAAAAATAAGCTGGCTAAAATGGCAACAAATTGTGAAGATTTTCACCAAAAAAAGAATTTTGGATGAAATCACTAGATTGTAGATGAAAGTAGAATTATGGACAAGTGATATGTGCTAATGTGATAATTTCTATCTAGTATGTGGATGAATGTTGAAATTTGGAGTACCACTAAAACATTTTATATTGTCATTTTAGCACATCATAAAAAATGGAAAAAAAGAGACTTGATTCTAATATTGATAGAATCTAAAATCCCTTTAGACTATCAACATGATCCTACAAAAAATTCAATATAATAATGAGAACCATATTGAATTGCTTATTCTGACTCTGTTAGGTGAAGTTTATGATGAGTACAATGCTAGCATTCAAAAATGTTTTCCAACTACAATAGGTCCATAAAGTGACCAAGGTTTAAAAATGTCTTCTAACATAGGGATGTATTGATTTTCTCACACTATGCCAAGTGACTTCATCATTAGATTTAGGAAGCTTCAAGTAATTTTTGGCAATTTTCAACTTTTAAAAAATAATCTTGGATGAAATCAGTAGATCATCAAAAAGTTGAAAATTGCCAAAAATTACTTGAAGCTTCCTAAAATTGGCATCTTTTTTTATGATATTGACAAAGATTTTTTTTTTGAGTTTTTGGATCAATTATGTATATGATGAACTCTAATCTTTGGACAAATAAATTGAATCTAAAAAAACATTAAATGGCTATGAAATATAAATTAAATATATTGCTCAATTCAACAAATATTTCAAATGCAAGGGCATTAAGATGTAAAAATGGTTCATATTGCAATCTATACTCTCTCTACAATGGCTAATGCTATCCCATGCTCTCAATTCCAAAAGAAAATTCAAATATTGTGAGAACCAATATCATTTGTATGTTTGTCAAACTATTGATATTTTAAATTCTACAAATGTTAATTTCCTTCAATTTTTGTATACAACAATTTGAACTGATGTAAACCAACATGCCAAGGTACAAAAAGTTTTTTGGAGTTCTAAGAAAAATTGGGAAAAGATAAAGTAATTTCAAATCACGTTGAACAAAACTAAGTTTCAGACTTGGCTAACTTTGAAATTGTTTTTTTTTCAAATCACAACTAATTTTTTCTTCAAACTTCCACAATGACGTGTAGCATGTCGCACACTACAACTTCCGTACATCAACTTTTAGACTTTGTCCATTGATGCTTATGGTATGGTTGTTTGAATGAAAACGTTTCAACTTTGTACTCAGTTTTGTCAATCATTGTAAATGTAAACAAAGTTCATAGTAAAAGAGAATTCAATTACTACACCCCACATTAATAATGCCTATTTATACAAATTCAATAATTATGTGAATTTGTAAGGTGCACAATATACTAGTTCATAGCATTTGAGATAAATCCAATATGGTATGTAATACCATTTTTTATACCATATCATTATGAACTAGTGTATTGGTTTATACAATGGAATGTATCAAATATTATGAATTTCATCCAAAAGTTCCTACTAATAAATCATAGTCATCCAAAATTATCCAAATTAGTACAAGAGGGACTTGCACTATTCAAACTTTCGCACTAATTGAATTAATCCTAAAGTTCCATTGTTCCTAGGGGGAACAAAATAGTTCATGTGAACAAAAAATTTGGCAAAACTTTTGAATTTTTTTTGTAAGATGGTAAAATTTATTGACTCTCTATCAAAATATAATTTCTATAATAAGCCAAAATTTCGACTTAGCAGGCAACCAAAGAAATCTATAAAAAATTGAAATGATTTTTTTTTTCATGGATTGTATTTTTGTTTACATGGAAAGCTTTTATTCATTTCATTTTGATTTGTGATGTGAAAGTTATAGATCATCTTATATTGTAGGCAATTAGAGCATCTTCTTAAAGAAATAATATATAAAATTTGTTTTTAAGCATAATTTTTATATTTTTTATAAACAAAAAGTTCGACTTTGATTGTTAGAACAATCTCACCAATGGAATTTATATAGTGTATTCTTATTCCATCTCATAGCTCTTAAAAATTAATAATATTATTTTAAATTTAAAAATAGACACTAAAAATTCTAATTTGGAAATCAGAGAACTAAAATAGACATAAGGCCAATTTGATTCCTTAGTGTAGGCCCAATTTTGCTCTAATGTAGTAGAAATTTTAGAAAGTGTGAAATTGGCTTCAAAGGGCTGGAATTAAAACTCCAAGGATTAGAATTTATCTAGTTGAAAAGTCACCATTTTATGAATTCAATCAACACCATAATGTAGTCTCTACACATGGCAAAAGATTCTTGAATTATTCCACTATGATAAGGAACAATTTCGGATTACTAATAAAACTATGTAAGTAATTAGTCCTCAAACTTTCCTAAGGCCAAATAATAGTTGATGGATGACTTTTCATATTACTGTAAGAGTGAAGAATGCACCTATTGTTCTAGAAATCAAATCATTTTAACAAAGTACCTCAATGTTAGGTCTTGCAAATCTTTTAGGGTTGAGAGAGCCCCATTAGCATGCAAAAGAACAAAAATAATCCCCCTACAATTTACAATCTATACATTAAGATATGATGTTTGTTTTGTTTTGTTTGTTTGTCTCATTGAGATCTCCCAAACTATGCGTCTCCTAGTCGCGTGCTTGGTACCATCAAAAAGCCCTCAGCGAAGAGGGGTGCATCGGCTTGGTTTCATGGCATTTTGACATCTCTTCTATTAAGACAACATGTTTGTTTTGTTTTGTTTTGTTTGTCACGTTGAGATCTCCTAGATCGTGCATCCCCTAGTCATGTGCTTAGTTCTATCGGAAAGCCCTCGGTGAGGAGGGGTGCACAGGCTTGGTTTCGTGGCCTTCCGACTCACGGTGAGAAAATTATGCATTTTTGAAGTATTTTTATGAACTAAATAATTAGAGAATTAGTTTTATTGTTGTTTTTACTAGGGTACACTGGTCTATACATTAAGACAAGATGTTTGTTTTGTTTGTTTGTTTGTTTTGTTTGTCACGTTGAGATCTCCCGGATCATATATCCCCCGGTCACGTGCTTGGTACCGTTGGAGAGCCCTTGGCAAAGAGGGTGCACCGGCTTGGTTTCGTGGCCTTCGGACATACATTGGGAAAGTTGTGCATTTTTGAGTTATTTTTTGTTCTAAAAAAATAAAAAAATTACTTTTTCTTATATTTTGGTCACAATCTTGATACCGTCGGAAAGCTCTCAGCGAGGAGGGGTGCACGGGCTTTGTTTCGTGGTGTTTTGACTCATAGTGTGAAAATTATGCATTTTTTTAATTGATTTTGGTTTTAAGAAAGTAGAAAATTACTTTTACTTATATTTTCGTCACAATCTTGGTACTGTCAAAAAGCCCTCGGCAAGGAGAGGTGCACTGGCTTGGTTTTGTGGAGATCCAACTCACGGTGTGAAAGTTATTGAATTTTGAAGTATTTTTATAAACTAAATAATTAGAAAATTAGTTTTACTTCTATTTTGACTATGGCAATGGCATAGGACACACTAGTCTATACCTTAAATCAAACTGTTTGTTTTGTTTTGTCTGTCATGTTGAGATCTCCCAAACCGTGTGTCCCCCAGTCGCGTGCTTGGTACCATTGGAAAGCCCTCGGCGAGGAAGGGTGTACGGGCTTGGTTTCGTGGCGTGGGATGTACGGTGGGAAAGTTGTGCATTTTCAAGTTATTTTTGGTTCTAAAAAATTAAAAAATTACTTTTATTTATATTTTGATCACAATCTTGGTACCGTCGGAAAACTCTCGGCGAGGAGGGGTGCATAGGCTTGGTTTCATGGCATTCCAACTCACAATAGAAAAATTATGGATTTTTGAGTTACTTTTGGTTCTAAAAAAATTAGGAAATTAGTTTTAATTTTGTTTTGATTGTGGCAATGACACAAGGTACACTACACTAAAATTGGTAAATAGTGTTGGGTGATAATTAGTGTTGTAGTGAACTGAATCATAGCCTTAACTTATTATATTACCATTCCAACTTCTATATTTTGTTCCCATCTAACACTAAATGCACTCTTGTAGAAATGTTAAAATGATCAAATTTTACTTTAGAGCTAAAATAGTGTTAGAATGGGTAAATAATGTTCTAACACTAACCTTGCAAATCACAATTAGTGTAGCCAACACTATTTACCAATTTTAGTGCAGTGGAAACTATGTAAGCTTCGCTGCTTTCGGAAGGCGGGCGGGACGAAGGTCACATTGTCTGGGAAATCGAAGAATGGTTGGCTATGGCGGCCCTTTCCTGGCACCTGACTTTCGCTTGCGCTCCGTGCGCACGCCAACGACCCGTTCTCCACTCACCTGATTCCCCCGCTTTCTCGGAACCTCACGACGCTTGACTAAGCCCGCACCGCTCCGACGAAGTGCATTTCCCGCAACTGAAGTGCCTCCCATCACCCTTCTGACGTTAGCTGGGGATTAGACAAAGGCGACTAGACTCTAGCTTTCGCTTGTCGGATCTTGGAGCCCGAGGTTGTGCAATTGGGGTGAATTTCATGTGCTGTAGTGTTAGATAGTGGGAAGTGTCTGTTGGTTGAAGGAGCAGCTATTTTCTTTCACCAGTTTTAATCTGAAGGGCCGAATTGGCGACGTTAACGTGGACGGTGTTGCAGGCATGGAATTGTAGTTTCGGAGCATTGGAGATTGGGAAGAGCGACTGATTATGAGCATCGCAATTGAGGGTTTCAGTTTAAGCTAAGGTGGTGAGTCTCATCAAGGTGTCGTCGGACATATGCAAATAGAGCAAGTTAGCGGTGTCTGAGGAGAGAACTCTGTTGTAGCGCGCGAGAAATTGGTTTGCATTTGTGCTTTCTAAACAGGAAATCGTCTGCAGTGGTGTCGTTGTAATTTGCGTTATCCCGTCCTTGCAGAAATTAGCATCTGCTTTTTAGAGTCGATCTTTCGGCAATACAAGTGGTTGTGGTAGCCGACTCTGTGCGGGGAAGAAATTGAGCGTGGGGCAAGATGTGCGACAATTGTAGGCCGCTCGGGTTCCTCATCGGCTTGCCGTTCATGCTGGTGGCCTTTCTGCTGTCCGTGATTGGAGTGTTGCTATGGATCATCACGTAATGTTCTTTTCCCCCCTTTTCTCTGCAAGTAATTTGCCACTTTGCGGTTACAGAACATTTTGGAGGAGCTTCCTCAGCACCTTTGGAACTGAGAGAATCTAGAGTTCTTTGGGACCCAATCTTGAGCTCATGACAATCTTGACAAACTCGCATCCTCAAATGTTTTAAGAAAATTCTTAGGTCAGGATTGCTTTTGGTTATAATTTCATTGCTGGCGATTGTAATGTTGTGCAGGGCGCCGTTCATGATCTGCTGCCCGTGTATATTTTGTTTCACGCTTATCGCGGAGTTTGCCGTGAGCCTCATCAAAGCCCCTTTCAATGTCATTACCTGGTTCACCGAGCAAATACCATGCTGACTGAAAGATTTCAAAGGGTTCTGAGTAAGCACACGCATCTAGTACTCTAAATACTTTTGCTGTAGTGTGAGTTTGATCTTTGCGTGGTAATAACTTATTCGTGCTTATTAGGGTAGAGGTGCACTGTTTTTTTTGTGACCTCTGTCGATTCCAGACGTAAATTCAAAACACATGCAACTAGAGCGAGGTTGCGAGTAAATTCGGTACATTAGCATGATCTCGGAGATGGTAAGAGTTTATATCCTAAAAGGTTGCTTTTGATTAGATTGCAGCGAGGGACTCATCGACTTATGATCGTATATGGTTTGAGAATGACAATTCTCAAACCTCTGTGCATATCATAAAACAATCTCTTTGAGTTTTGCAACGAAAGTCACATGTGAAGTACTGGGGAGGTTGAACTCACAGCTTTACTACATGACAGTAGAGGCAGGCAGCACCACTTTCACTGGGCCCAGTCCACATGGAATGAATAAAACATAAAAGTTCTTACGTTTTCCTCATTTTATTGACTTTTTAGCAGTATTGACCAGAAGAATCTACATTGCCATGTCATCGTTCCCTTTCATGAGTCACATAGGATGCTTGAGGCATGCCCGAATTGGCAATAAAAAGCTCGTCAATCTTTCTTGTTCTTCGCATGTCGTTGAATCTATTAGAGTGGTCCTTGCTAGAGTGGTCCCTTCTACAGTGGCACCGTAGATAGAATCATTCTGTCTACAATATTGCTGTAGACTATATTGCATTAAGTTCACTTACTCTCTTCTCAAACCTCAGACGCTTCCGCCTTGAATTAGAAAGGGACATAGAATGGTGGCGTTCAAAAATGTTATACTCTACATTCACTTGCTCTTATAGATAATGACATGCTTCCACTTGATTACCTTTCCTCTAATTTTCTGCTTGTGCCTCTCAAAATAGATACCATAGCTTGTATATTTTTTTCTTTTCAGATAAGCTTCTTTGGGGATTAATTCATAGCTAAGGTGTGAATCTATAGTTGCATTTCGGCCCCATTGCAGTGAATGCCGTATTCTCATAAACAGAGATGCTCATCTTCCTCCATTACCTCGATCTACTGGAGGGTGTTTGAGGGTGTTTTTGTGTGAGATGAAACTGATTGCGATTCATACATTCAAATCATGAATTCTTTTGCTGCTCTGAAACTTTTGGATGCTATTGAGAAGATGCTATTGAGAAGGTTTGTTGCAGCATTAGGGGAGGGGGCTTGAATTTTGACCCTCTTCTTCAAACTGACCCTGTAGGTGGCTTGGAAATGAACAGGGAGTGGTTGTGAAATGAACTGCTATTAATGTCCGAGCGTAATGAAATTGGTTCATATTTAGCCAATGGTTGGAATAAGAGCCAAGATGGGTTCATTTCAAAGTCGAGGTGTGTCCACTTAATTTTTCTAAATATAAAATTGGCTACCCAATTGCCTTCTTGCAAATGCTAAAGAATTTTGAGTTCATTTAAGTTTAGTAAGGGTTGCATTTTGGAACCTAGTGTATTGCTTTTTGCATGCCACAATGTTTGTTTTTGGAAGAGTCCATATCTTTTTTCAAACTTTGCACGTGTGGGTTTTGCAAGGCCTATGATAAAAAATAGGTGCCTATGGTAAAATTCTTTGAAAATTCATAAGTAATTTACAAATGCTTTGCAAAATATGAAACCACTTGTGTTAGATTTGGAATCAATTTTTCTTCAAGTGAAAAATTAGGAAAAATATTTTCAAGCATTTGAAACCCATCAAAAAGGCCGATCTACCCTTAAAGGGTCAATTTATGAGCACACTTCTTTAGTTTGCTATTGAGTAAGGACCATTCAAACTTTTGTACATTCACCATAGATTTAAAGTGGGTACCTAAAAACTGTCATTTTTGCTTCTGTGCCTAATTATTATATTTGAGACATTCAAAGATTTTTATGTAAAATATAAATAAAATTGATATTTCTTGCATAATTATCACTCAATTCTTACCCAATCCCAATCAAGCATGCCAAATTTCAATTTCAAAAAAGCAAAAAAGATTATCAATGAAGATTTCAATGAAAAGTGTCATATGACCAAATTTTGAAGAAATAGATATCTCTATATTTTAATCCCTAAAGGACCAAATGGTGTTTTTTTGGCAACATAGCAACTTTGGGTAGCTCACTACAAATGGAGTTTTTATTTTTTTTATTTTAAATTTTCACAAAATATGTACCCAAGGAGTAGCTTTAAAGCCCAACAATTTTCATAACTTTTGACTACACGGTCTAAAAGTTATTGTATGATGTCATTTTCTACGTTCGGTATGCTACTCGAGTAGCAAAAAACTTTTTTAAAAATCACTTTTTTAAGGAAAAAAATTGAAGTTGGTTTTCTAGATTTATATATACTTGGAAAGTTTTATAACATTCCATTATGATTAATGAGATAAAAGTTATGAAAAGTTTTAGTTGTGGGTAGTTTGGAGGCAGTTATAGATTTTCTACTCTCAAATAAACTTTGAAGTCCTTTATTTTACTCAATTTTAAATATTTTTGAAAGAAAAAAATATTTGGTGTAGATTGTTTATTACAACATTACAACCATTGGATTGGCATTTTCCAATTCCATAAATTAATTGTTAACAATTTAGTGGTTTGAATCATTCTCTACTTTTTTCTACTTACTATTTTTTTCCTATATGTTTTACAACTCCAAATAATTTGAAATTTTTCAAGCATGTAGCCAACTTGCCTTGAAGAATGAATCCAAAGAGTAACCACCATTTTGAACATTTTTTCATAAAAATGTGACCTTGTGAAGAGCAGCTATCCAGTTTTTGCAAGGACAAAGGAAAGGTTTTTGCAATCTGCATGGCAGAAATTTCTGAAATTTTTACCACTTCCTTACAAACTACTATACTACAAGATCCTACGGTTACATGTGTCCAAAAATAATTTTTTTTTTTTAATTTGGTACTTGTACTAGAAATGGCAGTTTTAGAGTGTTTTTGGTGAAAACATAGTCAAAAACCTTTAGGGTTAACTTGATTTTGGCAAAGTAATTGTACCATCATGCTCAAATGTACTAAATTAGTTACTATGTGAGGTGCAAATAGAAAAATCTAATTACAATAAAGAGATGTTTACTTTACAAAATTTAAATATGGTCACTTCAACATTGAAATCTTTATAGATGGAATTTTGAAGCTTTTTTGGAGATGATTATTAGAAGGAAAGATGTACATATAGATGTTTCCTACATATCTATGCAATCAAATTTTCAAAATTCATCAACAATAATTTTCAATCAATGATAACTTAAAATCACAAATTTTAAATGAAACAATTCACCCAAAATAGAGTTTGGGTTTTCTAAAACTTATGAAATTGTAATTTCATAAGGATGCAATGATAATTATGCTTACCAAAAAAATACCAATTATATGTGCATTGTACAAATTTTTTTGAATGGTTCAAATAGGCACTTCATAAATGAATTGGACCTATTTGTACACAAAGTTAAGATGGTGGTTTACAATCACTAGTGCATTTAGAGGCACCCCCCACCTTAACTTTTGTTAATGCCTCTTTATTGCTCTCAATCTCATGAGCATTGTATTGGCTAGTTATGCCAATACTTTCTAAATTTCTTGAATCATTGCTAGTGAAGTAGAACAAGTAAATATTGAAATTGCTCTACAAAATAATTCAATTGTTAGGCCTCACACTAATAACTCTAACTTGCACTAATTCTTGAATTATGAAAATTTGTGAGGTACACTAATATGGTAGTTCAAAATTCTTTAGACAAGTTCAATATTGTGTGGTTTACACTATTTTCATATTATTTTAATTAGTGTGATTTTCATTCACCCTTGATCCAATTTGATCCAAATGGCATCTAAAGATTTACAATAATTAGATTACATTCATCCAATATTATCTAAATTAGTGTGGGGTGGGATTCTCTTACACTATTTAAACTCTTATAATGATTGAATTACCTTTTGTAGATCCATCTAAAATAAACAATTAATCATCTATAAAGCATTCATTGCATTGTGGCAAGAAAATTAAAATTATTGAATTGAAGCTTCAACAACTTGCCTATGAATTTTGCAACACTTTTTTATGAAATTATTCAAGTAATGAACCTTACATGAAAGTTGGTTTTTTAGCATTTCTACATTTTAAAATTCATTTCAACATTTTATATTGACATTTCAAAATTTTAATCATTTTTCTAGTTCCATCTATGGTGCCACTTTAAAAGAGACACCATATCTTTCATACTTACAAGAGTGATGCCATATTCATTCTACACAAGTGGGAGTGGGGGATGATGTTACATTTTATTACACAATTGAAAGACTTTTCAATAAGGTTGGCCAATCTAAAATTGCTAGTTAATGTTAATTTTGTTAGTTTGGCACTTTTTAAGTTGCAAGGCTTGAAAGTGAAATCCATACCAATCCTAATACTTAGAATTTTGTGCAAAAACATATTACAATTTTTAGCACCTAGAATCACACCAAATTAATGAAATTGACAATACTAATCTATATTCATTGGTGATTACAAAATTGTCAACCAAAATCTTAGATGATGGAATTTGTACTAATCAATTCCAGAGGATGAATACTACTAAGATATCTATATCATTGATCATCTACTAATACAACTTTTAATTGTCATAACTTTTACATACCATATTCAAGTAATGCATTTTTTAGAGTGTTGGAATCACTTTTCATTTGCTAAAAAGAAAATATAAAAGTTTGAATAGAATTAAAGAATAACCACTCAAGTACTCAACTAGTGCATAAACTAGTCATTTGGGATAATTATTTTATTTGATTGTAATAAAATTTTATAGTGAAGAATGTCATCATGTATGGCAGAACATTCCATGGTTATAGATCTAATGTTCAAAGTGCTAAAAAATTCCAATGATCTTTAGCCGGTTGGAACCAATTTTTGAAGTGATTTTGGGGGGGTTATTGACAAATATAGGATCCACTTTGTGACCATAGAATCTATTTGAAGTCACATTAAAAAGATGGTGGAAGAATGCTAAGATAATAACAAGAGAATTTCAAAGCCATATCCCAAATAATGGAGTTTTGAAGTTACACAACTAAAATTGAAACCCATATTAGACAATGTCTTCTTGATTGAGGGAGTTGAAAAGTGTTTTGAGGGAACCAATAGAAATTTTTGAGCTCTAATTAATTTATTGAAACAAAACCTGAAAGAATTTGGAAATTAAAAAAATATATAAGTGTTGAAAAGTCTCCACTTTGCATCCACATGGCTCTAAAGAATACAATGTCTTTTCAATTGAGGGAGTTGAAAAGGATTTTGAAGGAACCAATGGGAACCTTTGGGATTCCATAATTTTCCAAAAACCAAGGCTATAAAAATTCAAAATGGAACTTGGATGTGAAAAAGTATGAGAGTTGAAAATGTATGATGCATTTTTAGGTTTAGATTTTAGGTACAAAGACTAGAGTTTAATGATGCACATAAGGGAGGCGATTCATTCCCAACCAGGGACTCGTTCCTGTCATATAGACTACATTCTTTCCAATCAGTAGGAGAAAACAAGACATTAATTGTGGCACAATCTCCAATATAGTCGTAGCACATTATGATTGGCCGTAGTCTTGGTTGATTTTACAACAAACCTATGGTTGGAAATAGGAGGACCTATATGACAAAAATGTGTCAGATAGAATCTTCAACTCAAAAATTCGTAGTAATTATGTTTTGAGAAATAAAATTCTGGGAAAATATGGAATCCTTCTAAACTCTATTTCTGTACATGGGAAATTTTCTCCACTCAAGAAAACAACACTCCAGATATGCAAAATTGCTTAATTGGTCGGAAATGGGTCGGCTTCTTTAATGTTCATCGATGGGTCACTCAACGTGGAAATCATCCTTTAGGGTACAATATGAATCATTTGCTTGATTAGAACGCAAGAACACTCATTGGAGGTTCAAACTTCCTTGCAAAACCTGCCCTGTTGTGCAAGACCTCCCCTTTTCACACAAATTTTCAAAGATGAACATTTGCACTTGTCATACACAAAAGGATTCTCTATCATCCATCAAACAGTTAATGTTCATGTAGTACTTCTTCCTGAGTTAAAAAATGGAACAAAAATTAAAAATTAAAATCGGTGAATGTACCATGACTGACAATGAGGATTTCGTATCGCACTTCCTTCCATATTGCAGGCAGACAATGGCATTGTTTCGAGGACAGCAACTTAACTTAGGCCTCACTTTTCATTTAAGTAGACCTGCAATTCTGTAGATTGATCCTCAAATCCAGCAGCAGGGTATAACTTAAGGTAGAAGTATCAGTAGTTGATCATTTAAGGGATTCTGGAGCAGATGGTGAGTATGAGGTGGTGGAATTTTTTCTCATGGAGGAAGATAGGAAATATGGGGACAACAAAATTTTCAGAATTTTATTCCCCAAATTGAAATTACTGTGAATTTTGGGAACCAAAAAGTGTCAATGTGTAGAGTCTTGCAATTCCCATCATTCAAGAACTATTTTGCCGCTTACTACTTCCTACTTTCTTGCTCACTACTTCAGAATATGTGTCATAATCTTATTGGTCTCAACCTTGAGGAGGACAAAAAGCACACATTTTGAGCTTGAGTTCCAACCGAAGGTTGTAAATAGCGTACCTTACAAGTTGGGTATTGGACGTGGTTGACAGTTGGTGCTTCTACCTTATATTTGCGTGCCTTGTGCCGTTGCCACAGTCAAAAGCAAAACAAAATTGATTTTCTTACTTATAAAAACTTTAAAATTCAATATCATTTTTTGTCATAGATTCAAACATCATGAAACAAAGCCTGTGCATCCTTCTTTGCAAAGAGTTTTTTGAGGGTACCAAGAACACGACTGACGGATGCACAATCTAAGAGATCTCTATATAACAAACAAACACAACAAAACAAATAAACAACCTAACTTAATGGATGGATGGCAACGTAAAGTTGAAAATTATATCTTCCATTAAGTAACTAAAGTTATTCCACAGCTAGAAGGAACAAAACACTCTTGATTTTTGTTCACATTAAGCACACCACCTTGTGCCATTGCCACAATCAAGAGAAAAGTAAAAGTAATTTTTTATTTTTTAAAATAAAAAATAACTCAAAACCCCATAACTTTCACATTGTAAGTCCAAACCTAATGAAATAAAGTTTATGCACCCCCTTGCCAAGAGCTTTTTGACGGTACCAAGAAAATGATTAGAGGACACTCGGTTCCAGAGATCTCACTGGAACAAACAAATAAGACAAAAACAAACAACCTAACTTAAGGCATACTAGTGTACCTTGTGCCGTTGCCACAATCAAAACAAAAGTAAAAATAATTTCCGAATTAAAAATAACTCAAAAATGCATAATTTTCACACCGTACATCCAAACGCCACGAAACCAAGCCGGTGCACCCCTCCTTGTCGAGGGCTTTCTGACAGTACCAAGCACGCAATTGGGGGATGCACGGTCTGGGAGATCTTAACGTGACAAACAAAACAAAACAAATAGCCAAACTTAAGGTATAGAGCATTATTAGAGCTTGTTTTCTTAACATTAAGAGCCTTGGTGGTTGATTCGGCCCTGTTTAAGACACCATTGGGAAGCTAAATGTGCCGTAAGGAGGAGTGTAGCCAATTCTGCTACTAAATTAGAAGGAATGTATGAAACTTTCATTCATATTTTGAATCATTAATTTCTAGTCTCAATGTTTGATGATATCTAAATTAATACTCCAAGAGGCTTTAGATGCAAGGTAGTCTATTCTTAAAGAAACCTTTGAAGAGCTAATTGCATTTGAGGGATGCTAAACTCCTTGAAACAATTTCTAATAAATTTTAGTAGGAAGAAAAATGGAGTTGATATATAACCCAAGTGTTTCATATGTTTTTTACCTTTGTGGAATTAGTTACAAATTTTTGGAGTTGAAATGTAGTAATCACTAAAAGTGAGCACCTCCTAAAATGTACACTATTGGAAAATTGAAGAAAGCAAAATCTATGTCTGTATTAAAGGTTGTTTTTTTAGTAGGGTCACTATTTTAATATAGGCTCAATATAATTTGTTTGTACAATTACCCTAATAATTATTTATCCCATAGTGCTTTGAAGTCCATATTTTGGATGGTTAATCCCTAAATTAATGGCCATTTTTTTTTTGCTAGAAACCACTTAAAATTGCCATTTCTATTGCATTCACTCAAAAAAACAAAAAATATTATTATTTAAAATCTAACTATATGATCTTGTACTTTACTTTTCTAAGATCATGTTATAAAAATTTCATGAAGTTTGACCTTACAAATTGAAAGATATTAGCATTCAAAGTTGGAAAGTAGAACGTTGGCTTGAGATATCAAATAACTTTGACTGCCATTTGTAGAAAAGTTTTGCACTATGAAGTAGAAATAGGTCCAAGATTGAAAGAAAAACTAAATCGTTAATAGTTCTAAGATGGGATTAAAACACAATAATCCCAATGGTGAGATTGTTCTAACAAACAAAATTAACCTTGTCAAACAATTTTTTTTTTAAAATTGTGAATATTGCATTTGGAAGTGAATCCTATAAGTTATTTTTTCAAGAAAATGCTTAGATTGCCCAAAATATAGGATTGTTCGTAACTTTCACATTACTAAACCAAATGGAATGAATCAAAGCTTCACATGTAGACAAAAATAAGATCTATAAGAATTTATTTATTTTAATTTTTTCATGTTTTTGTGGATTTTTTTCTGCCTAGTGACATAAAAATTATGTTTAGGATGGCATAACTTTTGCTCCTAGGCACTAATTGAAATAAAAATTAACACTTATTTTTAAGGGCCTTGATATATCACTTATATATGCATCTTAACACTTATTTTTATGGGTCTTGCTAAATTAAGCTAAATTTAGTTAAATTTAAACACATTAAGTGACCTTTAAAACTACTTGCCAAAGTCAATGGCAACTTGCTTTAGAAGCCACTCACTTAATTTTGTATGTTGGGGGAGGAGATGAGCCATTCTTTATACAAGTGGGATAGTGATAGGTGCAAATATCTATGTGGGATATGTAAATTAGGAGGAATAAGAATTCAACTACTCATACTTAAGGCAAATGCAAGAATTGTATTAAAATTCAAATTTTGAACCTCATATAAGCATAGTTGTATAACCTTTTTCAAAAAACTTTGAACTAGAAGAAGGTGGGAAATTAAACTCAGTTTCATTTCCAAAAATCTATTTGTAATTTCAAGTCTTTACTAAAAAGTTATTGACAAATTTCAAAGAGGGTGTTTGTAAATGTAAAAAAAAAGGTCTCTTCCAACCCCTCTTTGAAATTTGTCCATAATTTTTTAATAAAGACTTGAAATCTCAAATGGATTTTTGGAAATAAAACCTAGTTTGATCCTTTAACTTTTGTCATGAATGTTTTATTATGCCTAAATGAGGTCTAAATCTGAATTTTAACAAAATTCCTGCATTTGCCTTAAGTATGAGCGGTTGAATTCTTATTCCTCCTAATGTACATATTCTATATGGATAGTTGCACCCACTACTACCCCACGTATATAAAGAACGGCCATCTCTTCTTATTCAAACACTCGAAATTAAGTAAGTGGCTTTTGCCTTTGGCTTTGGCAATTAGCTTCAAAAGCCACTGAATTTGGCTAAATTTAATTGAATTCAGTTTAATTCAACATAACATGTGTATTCTTCTAATTAACCTTGTATTCAACTACCTGTACTCTTTTGCCCTAATGTATTTTAAATACCCCGGTCTGATAGCTTTCGCGAAAGTTAAACCAGGTGAACTTCATATTAGCCAATGGGAATAGGGCCAGCATTGATATGTAAATTGCTAAGAATGTCACTGCCAATCAGCCCTCTTGAGGTCCACTTTTTTCTCTAATGCAAAAATGATTATAGATTAACCCTTAAAGGATGCAACCCCCATGACCAAGGTAGTTACCCAAATACTTTGATTATTGGACCAATAGGTGTATTTTTTTATTTCTACATTAATCAATCAAGTCATCTAGTAGCCACTTTTTGGTCACTTAAGGGTTAAATATCTTCTTCTTAGAAAGAACAATATAATTATCATAATGAGAGAATTTGCAATACTATTCACTCAAAATGTACTCAAGCAAACCCCAAAAAACATTGACTAAAAAAATATTTTTTCCCATCTTATAAATTTAGGTGAAGTCATTTGAAAGATGTTTCACACCTTCAATAGCATTTCAAGGATAATTGAATCTTAAACTCCCAATTAACCTTTAACCTCTAAATGTACAAGGCACCATTTGGTGTTGACTTTATTTTGAAGTTGTATAAAATCCTAACAAATTATTATTTTGGATAGTTTATATTTTAATTGAATATCCTTCAAATGAGAAAAAGGAACTAAAATTTTCTAGGTTTTATTGAATTGGTCCAAATTCTTAACGTCAATGCCTTTACATATTTGAAAATTGACGCCATTGTAATCTCATTCTAATAAATAGTTGAAGATGGCCTTTAGTTCTAAAGGGGTAGAAATCTTGTACAATTGGCCACAAGGCAAATTGACTTGGCTTCAAGGTGTAAAGTGGCTAAACCTAAAACTTTATCTTTGAGTTCAATTGTATAAAATCCAATGGATTTGATTCATTGAGAAAATAATATTTTATAAAAAAAAAAAATTTAATTATGACATTTGCTCCAAGGTCAAAAATTAGTCTTTTATTTTTAGTGCACTAGGCCAAGAATTAGCTTCTTATTTTTAGTACATTGAATTCAACAAGCTTTGTATTTTTTGAATTAAAAATTCATTTTACCAAATTGATCCAACCTCTAGGTGTAAAGGAGTAAATAGGGACTGATTTCAACCTTTTGTCCAATTACAATGAGGATTTTGAGCCTCTCACATAACAAATTGGCCTAACTTCATGTGTATAGTGGCCTTTAATTTTAAGGGAAAACTACATTGGAAATTCATTTAAAAAAATTATAGAGTAGATTTTGAGAAGCCATAACTCAATTATAGTTATACATGTTAATTTCTTTAGCCTTGATGACCTCAATTTTAGATTTGACATAAGGTAGAAACATCTAAAACCGTCCTTGTCTCCATTCCTGTACTCTAGACTGTGACTAAACCTATCCGTGACCATCTATTAAGGTGTCATACAAATGTTTGATTTTAATTCGCTAACGCAATTGTAAGACACGTATTTAATTTTCACTCATTGGCACTTGATTTTTGCAGATTTCGGTTGTAGGTGCACCCAAGGGACTGTTTCAGTGGCATAGGAAGCCAACACTTTGAATTTAAAAAAAAATTATATACTATATATGAAAAATCTATTTTTTTTTAATATCCATGATTTTCACTCACTAATACTTCAAAAATATTATTTTAAAAAAAAAGTGCCTCCAACTATGTTGAATTGCTTAAACTAACGATTTTGGATGTTTCCACCTTCGTAAAATTGGATTGAAGGACTTCAAATTACTTTCACAATTTAAGCACCTTTTGGATCATATATTATGATCTTTCAATCCACAAGTGACATCAAATCTCGGTCTATTTTATACTTTCGTTTCCTATGTGACGTGGCAAGTCTAGTTTGCATTCATATGGTTACAAGTTTTACAATGTTTTTTTGAACGATAAAACTAATCAAAGCTTGGGCTTTTTGTTCAGGTTTGAACAAACTTCGAGAAGCTCAAAAAAGGGTCTGGACGTTTACAATGCTTATTTCTAATATCCTCTGACATCTCGATCTGCAACCTGATACCCAAAGCAGAACCGCTCAAGATCGACAATGCTCAAATCGTCTCACTAGCAAGCTCACCCTAAACTGAACAAGCCATTAAGCAATAACTTACAACCAACATAAGATCAACACTCGATCCATGCATTACAAAATTTCCAGGAGAATTGCAAGCAAGAGCGAACTCAAGATTGATCGAGAGATCCTCAAACCGGGCCTCAAGCACCAGCTAGCTTCACTACGCGAGCTAAAGTTTCTATTTACATCTAAATCCGAGTCTCGATCGTTCTTTCAATGTACAAAAGCTGGAGTACTTGTCGCGACGAAATTAAAACATCTGGCTTCGGGAGTAATCCGAGCGAGGTCTGAACGAGGCCGACGCACTGTCGAGGAGCTGCATAATGAGCACCAGAAAGAGGCCCACCAGAAGGAGACCCACCATGCCGTTGAAGAACATGCGTGCCAGGATGTACGCGAAGCACATGACCATGGCAGATTGGAAGTAGTGCTCGCCGTCTGTGCTGGTGGAGTATGGCCCTCGGTACGTCACTTCGGAAGGCCTGCCCCCGCTCTGCGAGTTCATCCAGAAGTGTTCCTCTACTCCTCGGTTGCCGTAGTACCCGTCCATGATTGAACGATAGATATATCCTGGGATGCCTTTATAACTTGCTGAACTTGCTAGATCTGATCTACAAAAACTCCTATGCAAACCGGGCTTCAAACCGGGGCTTCAAACCTTCAATTCGCTTCTGACTGCACTGGTAAGCTCTCCAATTCGCCTCTCAAATCCCACTATTGATGAGCTACCGACACTCTGCAAATAGCGCACTTCGATTTAGACAGTTGCCTAGCTCCCAAATTAACGGCTGGGCTCCCCAATTAAATGGATTCTGTTTTTTTCAAGATCCACAACAACTCCAAATGGCACTGGCTCCAAAACCCCACTTCTAACTTCAGCTAGCTTAATCTCCAATTAACCTCTCAAATCCCGCAGACGAGCTACCGACAAACTGCAAAGCAAACAGCACACGTACTTCGATCCACGGTGGTAGCTAGCTGTCGAATTGTTGGTTCTAGTTTTGCTAGACCTGCATCAACTCCAAATAGCCTTCAAAACCCCGAAAATTAAATTAAAATAGCATTCTTCGATCCAGACAATACGTTGGCTCCCGCTGGCTTCGCTAGATCTGCAGCAACTCCAAACAGGCTCCAAAACTCCACTTCTAACTTCAGTTATGTTAGATCTCAAATTTGTCTATCAAATCCCACCCGAAATCACACAGACGAGCTAGCTTCCTGACACTCTGCAACTTGTGAAGAACACTTCAATCGAGTGAATCGACACTTGGGTGGCGAGATTAGTGTAACTCTGGACTGACAGAAGAGAGCTGGGGACGGGGTTTAAGTTCAGTTCCTCAAGTGGGAGAGATGATGGTGCACAGTCGAACAAACCTCCCACGCGAGATGAGTGAGTGGTCACACTATTTTGTATACTTGCAGTGTTTTAGATTTTTGGGGAGGAAGGGATGAATTTTTGGGGTTTAATTTGTTTTGGGAGACCTTGCGAGCAAGCCGCGTGGACTTGACCGTGGACCCCAGAAACCGCCCACCCAGCCGCCCTGCGCCAGCCACGACTTCGTTGTCAGATTTTGAAGTTGACGAAATATCTAAGTCTGTGGGAACTGCTGCTGAAAAGCCTGAAACAACAATGTGGCACTACTGTAACTTAAGGTAGAAACATCCAAAACTGTTACTTTAAGCAATTCAGCATAGTTAGAGGCATATTTTTCTAAAAATAATGTTTTTGTAGTATATGCAAGTGGAAATCATGAATATTAAAAAAAAAATAGATTTTTCAGACATTGTATGTAATTTTTATGATTTTTCAAAGCGTTAATTGTCTAAACCACTGAAACTGTCTCATAGGTGCACCCAAAACTGAACTATGCAAAAATCAGCTATTAGCAAATTAGAGTTTGATATGTGTCCTTCAAGTGCGTCAACAAATTCAAATTAAACATGTGTAAGACACATTAATAAAACTCTAGGGACACTTTAAAGGCACTCTATGGAACAAGGATTGGATATTTCTACCTTATATTGAATAGAAGTATGGAATCCTAAAACTTGAGAATCAATTTTCAATTGTAAAAACAATGAGACTATACTATATGAGAATGTAAGATCACAACTGATGAGGTCCGTCACCTTCTTTCTTCAAAATATTTCGAGTGGAGTAATGAACATATTTGAGATTCAAATGAATCACTCTTTCAACTTATGACACCTCTTTTTGTATTGAAGTTTGTATGTACTTTTCCACCGTACTTGGTTGTCTTGTACTTTTAAATCAATGTAAAAATGTATTATTATTATTATTATTTTTTTTTAGAGATTTCTAAAATGATTTAGTCATTGTTATCTTACTTTAACTTGTACCTCAATTACACATGATACATATGAATAGAATTCTATGGTTCAATTCTAAGTTTAAGAACAAGCATTCAAGTATGAAAATAATGAAAAAATGAAACTATTTCAGCTAGATTGATTAGTGAGATCAACACATTGATAAATTAAAGTTAACATAGAAATTTTTAGTTGGAGTAGGTATAATGAAAGTAGTACACCATTATGAGAATTGATAAATAGAGGCACGAGATTGAATGGAAGGGAATGATTTTATTTCCATAAGAAAGAAGCTTCCTTTTTAAGCAATATTGCCTACAAGTATCAATGCATGGTAATAAATTTTGCAAGATTGTCATTGACTAAGATAAACCAACCTATGACATGCAAATTGTCCAAAGTAGACACCTAGGAAATGATTCATTACAATCTTACATCTAAATCCATGATATTATTTTTGTAATAAATGAAATTTGAGCTAATTAGGATGAGTTAGTGGCTACAATCAATGCTTTGGGTAATGACGGAGTTATAGTTATAGTGACTCCAATAGGAACTTTTACTTTTTTAGTGTAAATTCATCATAAGAACTAATTTTTTTTATTCTTTCAATGTCATGGTGATGTTGGAAAATATTGTAGCCATATTAGGAAATATTGTGATTGCTATAGGTGGTAAGATGACTATTATGGGTACACTTTTAGGTGGTTTTGGATAGTCCAGAGTTTGTTTGGGGCCAATTTCATGTTTACTAGTACATATAAAGTCAATGGTTGGATCTTATTCAATTGAACTCAATCAATCTAGTGTCTCAAATAGACACCATGGTAAGGTAGTCAATCCGTAAAGTGAGCATCTAAGGACTGAAACTGAATTTTCAGCACGTGAAACTTCTCTAAAATATTTTTCAGTAAATTTTCCTTGAAAGAAAAGAAGAATTGGCATCTAACCCAAGTTGTTTCATATTTTTTGGATCATTTTTGAATTAGTTATGAATTTTCAAACAAGATGTGGTATAGGTCCCTATTTATGTCCCTAGGGCTTTCATGAACTGTTCACTTGCAACTTTTAAAGATAAATGGGAAAGCAAAGAGTATAATTGGCTCTTGTCATTAACAATGCTTTTTTCTTTCCATTCATTCAAGGACTATAAAGGTCCATTTAAGAACCACTTCATATCCATTCACAACTACCTATATGGACACTTTTAAAGATAAATGGGAAAGCAAAGAGTATAATTGGCTCTTGTCATTAACAATGCTTTTTTTCTTTCCATTCATTCAAGAACTATAAAGGTCCATTTAAGAACCACTTCATATCCATTCCCAACCACCTATATGGGCAGTTCTTAATGCCCGCTTATATTTCGAGCCTCCTACCTTACTAAAGAACAAGATAGTATGAGACAAAACCACTGTCCTGTTTCTATACGTGATTGCCACCCGTACGAAAGTGGGCTTCATTGATATTAACGATGAACTTGAATATTTTGTTAGGTTGCCGTGATTTGGGGGCCGAAAACTTTGTTAAGTTTGTGACATTCATTGGTACAGACCTTCAAAACGAAAAGGGTCAGGAATAGATCTACAGTACATTTCAGTCCGTATGCCCCTGAAAAGTGCCAAAATCTTGGAATTCAGCCAACTTAATGAAATCAACAGTCTCTGCAGGTCATTGGAGGACTTGTGAATCAAGGAACTGCGTACTGGATGCAAGACAGCATTCCGAATAACTTACAGTAGTCTATGCGAAGAACTGGCTCATAGATTTAGCGCTGAATTTTGGTTCATTGCAGCAGGTTCTGTCGCTCCCATTCCCTTCCAACCATTCAAGTCAGAAAAAAGCCACCAAGTAAGACCCTTCACATTCACTGAGTAACACTACATTTCAACTTTAACCCCTGAACGTCACAGGGGACGTCCTCACAGCCTAAAAGTCAAATTCAAAGGGCTGTAACTTTTGCAACCAATGTGCAAATTCAATCAAACTTGTTGGAGAAGTTGCGCATACTAGTCCAGTTTGTGTGATAAAAATTTCAGATCAATTCAAGATGTATAATAGTTTTGGGAGCCAATCGAAGTTCACAGTTCAATTTGAGCTCACCAAATTGCATTTGATGGCTACAACTTTGGGGGCTTGTATCTTTGTAATCTAATGTTTGTTTTCGATAAAATTTGTTGGATTTTGTTTCCACTGAAGTCTAATCATTGTGGTAAAGTTTTCATGTCAATCCAAGTTGTTTCGAATGATTGGGAGCAATTCAAAGTTCAAAATCCAGACATTGGTGGATTCTAGTGAACTTCGGCGGCCTATAACTTCTTCATACAATGTCCAAATCCAATAATACTTGTTGTTAGAGTTGTGCATACTAGTCTAATTTGTGTGGTTAAAATTTCGTAGCAATCCAAGAAGTTATGAGTGATTGAGAAGCATTTTAGTAGGAGGTTCAGTCATAGATGTGATTTTGTGTTACTTTTTTCACTGTTTGATGACATTTCAAATTCACTTTGCGGACACAATGATTCATTTGAATGATATTTTTTTCCACCAAAGTATATATATTTTGGTTTTGAATCACTTTGTAGCTTAACATTTTTCATTTGAGTAGGTTTAGAAATCGAATTTCACCTCCAAATGTGTTTTTAAGAAAATTTCAGCACCTTCTCTCAACACTAAAACATTATAATCTTTCAATCTATACGGTCAAATGACCACAAATTTGTTTTACACCATCTAAAACATGCACACTACAATATTGTATGGTTGAGATCTTCATACCTCACTCTAATTTTGACTTTTCAGACTTGCAAAGGCAAGCAATTTTTAAGCCTGGTTGGACCTCTGGCAATGAGGGGTTAACAGTGCATGAGAATTTACAATGAGTATGAACACCAATAAGATTATAGTTAGTTATGTTTTCATAAAATTGGATCAAAGTGATGGATGCCATTTCTATTGCAAGGTGTAAAACTCTTGAATTTTCATTTTTTTGGCATATCTAACCGTAGGATCTTGCACTAGATTAGTATAAGAATGTGTAGTAGAAATTTTAAAAACATTGACTACATAGATTGTAAGATATTTGTGTTTAAAGTGAATAAATCAAATTTTTTTGCACATTCCTTGACTAGATTTTTTGGTTTTGAATCTCCTTATTTAAATTTTTTTGTACTATTGAGTTTGAGGTTAAAATTTTTTATATTGAAAATTTGAGTTGAAAGTTTGCGAAAAGAAATTCAATAAGAAAAACACTTGATTTGCATTCATTAAAAAATTATTAAATAGAAGTATGTCTAAGATTCAACTAAGCACTATTTTATTAATAGCTTTAAGATGGAATTGAAACTCCATAATCCCAATAGTGAGATTGTTCTCACAAGCAAACTTAACTATATATATGCTGCCACTAGTATGATATGCTATAGTGTTTAAGTTTTACCTAAAGTTATCTACATGTTGAACTGCGAAGATGCTTAGATTGTCTAAAAAATAAGATTGTTTATAACTTTCACATCACTAATTCAAATAGAATGAATCAAAGCTTCAGGTGTAGGCAAAAAATAAAATCTATATGAAAAAAAATAATTTTATTTCAATTTTTTGTGAAATTCTTTTTTTACCTAATGAAGAGAAAATTATATTTAAGTTGGCAGAACTTTTGCTCCCAAGCACCAATTGAAATAAAAAATTATATTCCCACAAAACTAATGAGTTTTTCTATCTTCTGAGAAAGTTTTAAAAGAAAATCACCAAAAATTGGGGTCATAGGAACCTGCCCAACTTATTGAGAGTTTCCAATTAGGTACAATGTTTGTGTACCTCTCTAGACGTGATCCTCATCGTCTTGAGGCGACCACACAAAATATGCACCAGCTCTGAGTACACGAATCATCTCTACCTGCAAAAATTCCATCTAATTGTACTGGCACAACCAAAGCACTTCAGAACAAGCACCTGACAAAGAGATTGCTAGTGCCGAATCGGCAACAAAGATGAAATATGGCAAAACTGAGAGAGAAGATGGGGATCACATATTGAAGAAACCTTTGTCACAATTACTCATCTGCTTAAGAAATAACAAACTCTAACGTTAACTTCAAAAATCATGACACACAGGCAGTATCTACACTGCATCTGCATCACTTTGGGAGTGCTACATGTCCAACTCTGAGGCACAAACATGAATTAAAACTCACATGTTTCACCAATTTTCTTTGTGATGGCGAGAAACCTTCACAATGTGAGGATACTCATGCACTCTGCCCGTGAGAATTCTCATTCTGGTACTAGAAAAGTTCCTAGATAACGACTTTTTATAGTTTCTGAACATGAAGACAGAATTCTCAACAAGTGAAAGCTGGATCTAACGTCAAACGGACAAGCTCTGTAACATCTGAGAGAATGCCATCATTTCTTTGGCTTTGAAGCCTGCTTCGCTTCTCTTCTCTTCCTGGAGCTCATTGAAGATTTGAGCTGAGTTTGGGAGCCGTCGTCGTTATCAATTTTAGTCTCGTAGTCTGTGAAGGACTTGGCACTCATCTCTTGGAAGCTTACAACATAGAAAGTGACAGCAGCTGCTGCAATGATACCTGCCACTGGTAACACTAGCTGCCCCGGGTCCATCTCCACAAACTTGGTAGAAATGAGAGTTTGAGCTACACCTGAACATGCGGAAGACAATCACAGTACTAGTATCAATTCTTGATCAAGCCTTCACGTCATGATTCCAAACGACCAGAAACAAGGGTTATCTTAAGACAAAAAATTAATACTTAGCAAATGACTCAGAAAATGTGGTCACTGATGCTACCCTCCAGATTTTAAGCAAAGTGTTTAACTTCGATCTAGACCCTCATGATAAACAAAGATAGAAAAGCATATCGCTTGTAGCGCCAAGATGAATATCACATATGACACTGTAAAATGGCATTGGTCACAACTGTAATACGTAGTAGTTCATGTTTCTCCACTAACAGGCAAATCAAATCATTCTAATATTCAAACAGCAATAATCAGCAACGAAAGACAATCGCTAATACGGAGTTGCATACAATCAATGTGTCTTGTTACGAGCACAAGACGTCGAATTCGATGGAATGACGAAATTTCAAGAGTTCCAGGCGCTTGTCCGGAACATTGGATCTGCACCGGTCCTAATTTTTTAATTTCTTAGCACAAGAGTGTCACAATTTTGGCGCTCTGAATCACGCCAATTAAACGAATTCGACCCTACACTACTAAGCCTATTCCTTCAAGCAGAAAACTCTCAGTAAAAGAACAACATTCTGTGGAATGCAAATGCTCGAAAAGTATGAGGACTGGATTGTAAACAGTACTTCTTGACGTCATCAATCCACAGCTTCAAACCATAACAACGAAAAACTTTTATCCGCGCTACTCTTCACATTCTTGTCAACTCGGACTACAGACTCTACATGCACTTGTACTAAGACAACATCGAACACCTCCATGACACTGCCTAACATCAATTAATAAACCTAAACCACAAGTTCTTTAAATTGGCAACTCACCTCAAAAAATTCCTGGCGCACTATTCCACTGACAAGATTCCACAAGAGGAACAGCAAAAACGAAGCGTTGCGCTCTGACCTGATTCTTGATTTGAAATGACTTGAAATGAATATACGCGTGTTCCGAGACTCAGAGTAAGATTCGAAGCTCCAGCTGATTGAGATCACCTACCGAATCAGAAATTTCTGAAATCCGATCGTATCCTTCGTCTCCGTCCCGAGTCTTCTGAAATTGATGTGAGTGTGTGCGGGTGTGGCTGCGACGCATTCGCTCACTGAACAATTCCTCGGCTGGAGCTTGGCTATGGCGGACTCCCAGCCGCATCGGAGTTCGGAAGCGGTATCTACAGTACATATATTCAACATTCTGAAAATATCCGTAACAGATAAGGTAACTACTGTTCACACTAAGGCTTCAAGAACTACACTAAATAGTGAAATTAGGTTGCCCCACACTAAATTCTCGACATTCCACACTATATAAATATGTACATTTAGTGTAGATGGATGCAATAATGTAGGAACCATGTGTGTTGCATGGTTGGTGCACTAGTTCATGGCTCGGGTTTAGAGAATTGCTTGTGCCTCTATCTGGACGAGTGGTGAGTCACGAGGCAACTTTCCTAAGTAAGGCAACCTAATTTCACTATTTAGTGTAGTTGAGGCTTCCGGTTGTAGCAAATTCATAGTTTATTCATAAAATGTCAAGAAAATAAGGCTACTTAAGAATGTTACATATTTTGCAAACATCTTAAATATTAAGAAACATATTTGAGTGCATATTTAGGTACTTTTAGATGTACAACTTATATGTTTTAAAAACACAACATCTCAAATACTTTAATAAAGGCCTTCTATATTGAGCTTACAAAATCAAATAATAATATATTTAATAATAGTGTGAGAGCTTATTGAATCACCTTCAAAGTAGTTTTTTTATGATGAATATAAATTAATATTTTATGAATCAAAAAGTTGATTTCTTATGGAAAAAATATATTATTGGCTATATGCCATTAATGCTTACACAATGTAATGTAAATATTTTGTCGGACATCACTAATTATTTATATACATTGTTTCCCTTTTGTCTAACCAATAGAAGGATTTCTTGTAAGTATTATTATTATGTTATATTCTATGGTATCCTATCACTTTCAACAAGAAGTTGCTAATAGTTTAATTTATTTGTAAGATTCCATTTGGGCACATTAAATATTCTATTAAAATTCTACTTCTTCTATACAAAGATTAATGTTTTTATAAGTTATAATTAAAAAAACTAAAATCTTGAAAATAAAATATTACTTTCCAAATTGAGCAAATATTTTAGTATCCATCTATTACTTTGCAAATTAGAAGTGTAACACCTTCAAGGAGCAACCTTTTGGGGGCATAAGAGGTCCAAATTGAAATTACAAGAGGTTTCAAACAATTCTAATTTAGTTATTAATGTTCAAAATGTAGTCTATTTTTACCAATTATTTTTCATTTCCACAAACATTAAATGTGTCTACATTGGCACATTCAATAGATGAAACACTAACTTCCATCTACAATATTCAAGGATTCACATGCAAGCTTCAATTAATAGTTCAATTTGATAATTATTTTAATAATTTTCAATTGTTTTCAACAACTATAGGGGAACACAATGCATGGAGGGACTCAAAGGAACCCAAGCCTTTGAGGTCTAAGATTGTTATGTTGCTTTATAAAAATATTATTCCTAAATGTTCAACCATTCATTGGGTAGATGATGATGTTTCAAAAAGTGCACATCATTTAATAATATGCATTGAAGGAGAGTCAAGAAAACTTATATACTTATAATTTATCAATTAAAAAATAAATAAATTTAACATGAATTAATGATTTAGACATGTGTGAAGAATTAATATGGTTGCTTATAATGATTTAAAATAAATTATCTTACTATCTTTAGTTCAAGTATTTTGATTTTTGTTTCAATAATCCCCAATAATTACTTCACAATTGGCTATGTCTATGTAGTGCTCACTTTCCTTTAAAGTAAGGTCCTTTTCAAACTTCCTTATATACAATAAGCTAAAAAATCTTAAAACAACTTAGGCTTTAAAGTGTTCTCCAATAAGAAGGTACATATTGCTTTCTTCAAATTACCAATTTTATTCATCAATGTGCCAACAATGAACATATCAGAGGGTGGTCTTTTGTGATTCCCACTTCAAAATCCATAACTAATTTTATGAAGGTCCTAAAAACACAAAACAACTTGGATTAGATGCCAATTTCATTTTTTTTTCAAAAAAAAATTTATTGAAAAATATTTCAAAAAATCAAATTCTTTAAAATTACAATTCAATTATTCCACCATTTTCATAGACCTCCTAGTTTATAGCGTTTGTCCATGGGAAGTCTCCTCTATTTTGGTCTACAACCAACAAGGTAGTCTACTCTAAAAATGACCATTGTCTTCAAATTGACCCCATAATTAGATTTTAAATGAATATGAGGTGGTTCTTAAATCATTCTCTTTGTTTTCTTCCATATTTCTTAACAAGTTGCAAGGGAATGGATTTTGGAAGACCTATATTTAGAAATAGGTGTATGTGTTACAAATATTTGAAAATTCATGAGTATTTCAATAATGCTTCCAAAAATATGAAATCACTCGTGTTGCATGCCACATCTATTTTTCTTTGTTTGAAAAATAAGCTAAAAATCTTCTTGTCCATGGAAGTCCATGAATATGGTGGACAAGCCCTTAAAGTATCGCTTTTAGAGCAGACTACTTTAACCTTAATCTTGAAGGTTTTTTACTATGCTTTCCGTACTAAAAGTGCTTCAAAATTGCCACTTCTAGTACAAGTACCAAAAATTAAGAAAAAAAACATTTTTGAACACATGTAACAATAGGATCTTGTAGTAAGTTAGTTTCAAAAGATGTGAAAAAAAATTCAGAAATTTCCACTGTGTAGATTGCAAGATATTAGCACTTGAAGTGACATAAATCTTTTTTTTTGGCCTTGGAAAAAAATGGGTAGCTGCACTTCACAAGGTCACATTGTCACAATTGTATGAAAAAATGTTCATATTGGTGGTGCTTCTTTGGATTCATTTTTCAAGGTAAGATGGCTACATGCTTGAAAATTTCCAAATCATTTGGAATTGTACAACATATAGGAAAAAAATAGTAAGTAGAAAGAAATAGATAATGATTCAAAATACTTAATTGATAAGAATTTAGTTATAAACTTGAAATATGCTAATCCCAATGATTTTAATGTTGTAATAAACAATCTACATCCTATGATTCTTTTTAAATATTCAAAATTGAGTTAAATAAAGGACTTCAAAGTTTATTTTGGAGTAGAGATTCTATAACTATCCGCAAACTAAAACTCCTCGTAACTTTCATTTCATTAACCTCTAAAGCCCCAAACACCATCTTTTGGCATTATAGATAATTTGGGTAGCTCACTACAAATGGAATTTTTATTTTTTTTCTTTGAAATTTCACACAATGTGTGGTCAAGAAGTAACTTTAAGGCCCAACAATTTTCATAACTTTTAACTACATGGTTAAGAAGTTATTGCATGATATGTAGTTTTTTGTGAAGCTGGGTAGTTTGGACAAATTTGAAAAAATCAATTCTTAAAAAAATAAAAATTTGAAATTGGTTCTCTAGATTTATATATAGGTGAAAATCTTTGAATTATTCCATTTTGATTAATAAAATGAAAGTTATGAGGAGTTTTAGTTGTAGATAGTTTGCAGGTAGTTATGGATCTCTACTCTCAAATAAACTTTGAAGTCTTTTATAGAACTTAATTTTCAATACTTTTGAAAATAATAAAAAAATTATAGGTGTATATTGTTTAGTACAACATTACAACCATTGGGATTGGCATTTTTCAATTCCATAATTAAATTCTTATCAATTTAGTATTTTCAATGATTCTCTACTTCTTTCCACTTACTATTTTTTTCCTATATGTTGTACAGTTCCAAATGATCTGAAAATTTTCAAGCATGTAGCTAACTTGCCTTGAAGAATGAATTTAAAGACATACCACCATTTTGAACATTTTTTCATACAAATGTGACCTTGTGAAGTGCAGCTGCCCAGATTTTTGCAAGGCCAAAAAAAGGATTTTTGTCACTTCAAATGCTAATATCTTACAATCTACATGGTGGAAATTTCTAAAATTTTTTCTACAACTTTTCAAAATAGTGCACTACAAGATCCTATGGTTACATGTGTCTAAAAGTATTTTAAAAATAAATTTTGGTTCTTGTACTAGAAATGGCAGTTTTAAAGCGGTTTCCCGAGCAGTTTTGGTGAAAACATGGTTAAAAACCTTTAGGGGTTAATTAAAATGGAATGATTCAAAGCTTTCCACATATACATAAATCTAGGGAATCAATTTTAAATTTTAAATTCTTAAAAAAGAGATTTTAAAAGATTAATGAAAATTACATATCATACAATAGCTTTATAACCATGTAGTCAAAAGTTATGAAAATTGTTGGATCTTAAAGCTACTCCTTGGACACATCTTGTGTAAAAACTTCAAATAAAAGAAATAAAAATTCTGTTTGTAGTAAGTTGTCCAAAATTGCTAAGTTGCCAAAAAATGGTGTTTGGTCTTTTAGGGGTTTAAGGGTGTACTAGTGATTGTGGAAATCATCCCTTTGGATACCTTAAATGGTGTTTGGTCTTTTAGGGGTTTAAGGGTGTACTGGTGATTGTGGAAATCATCCCTTTGGATACCTTAAATGGTGTTTGGTCTTTTAGGGGTTTAAGGGTGTACTGGTGATTGTGGAAATCATCCCTTTGGATACCTTAAAATTCATTTGCTTAAAAAATTGCAAAAGCACTCATTAGAAGTCAAACTAATGTAGAAGACTTCCCCTTTTCACAACAAATTCTGAGGATGAATAGTTGCCCTTCTATCCCACACAAAAGAATTTTTTTCTCATACATTGGGTACACCGCATCCGCGGTGTTTGTTTATGTGTTAAACTTTTCGGAGGTCCATATGTCCAAAACAACAGAATGTCATGAGAGTGGATGTGTGGAATCCAAGCCCGCCAAGTGTAGCCCATCGAAACTTACACCAAATCACAAAAGGGAAGGGCCAATTGCGGTGCAAGGAGAACCGGTAGGACAGTTAAAGTGCAACTCATTACTCAATGGAGTGCAAGCAAAGCATTCAAAGGAAGCAGGGCATGCACTCTTCCTCCACGACAAGGGCAAGGCCCCTTCCACTCCCCACGCCTACGTGGCAAGTCCAACGGCCGACAGCATCCACCGTGGCCGATCTCCGGCCAGGATGGGCCACGGTGGAGCGCACGCCCACCCAGCGGGCTCCGAAGCCCGTGACGGTCCCCCGTTGGTCCCCGGTTGGCCAAGAGGCCCTTATCTCCTTCGTTTTCAGACTCTTGTTGCTGCTGCTGCAGGGGCTCCCTCAATCCAATTGCAAGCTCCTCGTCTGTTGCCACCAGCTGCAAGAGGTGGTTTCCAGGGGATTGTGAAACCCTCTCCTGGATTCTGCTTCTACGGCTGTGGCCGCTGATTCTTGCGTCGACTGTTTTGGTGCATTGTTGAGTGCCATCCGGAAGTAGGGTTTCGGAATTCGCGGAGTTTGCGTGTATTTTTGTGGAGAAGGGGCTGGATTGGGGTTTCGGAGGTTCAAAAATTGTGAAAGTGTAGGTGGGGCATTGAGCGATCCATGGCGTCGATGGCGCACTCTTTGACGCTTCCGTCTGTGGGAGCGTCGCCTGTTGGTCAGCTTCATGGCGGTGCCAAGAGCAAGAGAAGGGCGGGTGCGAGGGCGGCGGTCGTGGGAAGGCGGAATGTGCAGGCGAGTTTGTGTATTACTCCGTTTCAATCGTTCTCAGGGATGCGGAAGGCTTCTGTGATTGATTCCTTGACTGTGAAACAAGGGAAGGATTTCAAGTCCGTGGTGGCGAACTCCACCGCTTTGTCGAAGCGGAGCGGGGCGTCGAGGGCCGTGACGACTGCCATGTTTGAGCGGTTCACGGAGAAGGCCATCAAGGTCATCATGTTGGCGCAGGAAGAAGCCCGGCGCTTGGGGCACAATTTCGTTGGCACGGAGCAAATTTTGCTGGGACTCATTGGGGAAGGCACTGGGATTGCTGCCAAGGTGTTGAAGTCCATGGGAGTGAATTTGAAGGAGTCCCGTGTGGAGGTGGAGAAGATCATCGGTCGGGGAAGCGGCTTCGTGGCCGTTGAGATCCCCTTCACTCCCCGGGCGAAGCGTGTCCTGGAGCTTTCACTGGAAGAAGCCAGGCAACTTGGTAAGTACATCTGCTTTGGGTCATGTGTCAATTTGATCGGATTCTGCAATTTTTGAAAGACTACCAGGAGAGGGTGTCGGAGTTGCCGCAAATCAAAGTGAGTGGAGTGGCTGAAGCCCTTGACGCTGGAATGCAGGTCACAACTACATCGGAACCGAGCATTTGCTGCTTGGACTGCTAAGAGAGGGTGAGGGTGTGGCCGCCCGAGTTCTTGAGAATCTTGGAGCGGACCCCAGCAACATTCGCACGCAGGTATGGAGGCTACATTTTCATTTCTTTTTTGACGGGGAAGCATATTTCCCTGGCAAATACATCATGAATCTTGTTCCGGGTGGTTTTGGCTTGCTACTTCCTAAACCCTAGAGGGTTAAGCTTGCTAGCAAGGTTGAATATAAATTGTTTCTGAGAGTCGTTGGAGCAGTGAGTTTTGGTCATTTATGTGATTGTGTTAGAAGAAAGAATTTGGATGGTTGAAGTCGAGTGCAGGGGTTTAAGAAGAGGTTTTACGATTTTGACAGGTTATTCGAATGGTCGGCGAGAACACCGAGGCTGTTGGAGTGGGCGGTGGCAGCGGCAGCAGTGGCAACAAGATGCCCACTTTGGAGGAGTATGGAACCAATCTGACCAAGCTTGCCGAAGAGGTACGCAGTGCTGTGTCGAAATGGTGTTGTACATGTTCAGGATTTGATGGTCGACCTCGCGAAATGGAGTTTTGTGTCTTCGAACCAGTGTCGCAGTATGCAGGGTCAAGAGGCTTTTGTGCCTCTAGTGATTTGTATGTTTTCACCCGGAGGATTGGATTTCTTGTTTGCTGTAGCCTGAAGCAAACGAATATTTATATTTGATGCAGGGAAAGCTAGATCCAGTCGTGGGAAGAATTGCACAGATCGAGCGTGTGACCCAGATTCTGGGTCGTAGAACGAAGAACAATCCATGCCTCATCGGAGAGCCTGGTGTGGGAAAGACCGCCGTTGCCGAGGGGTTGGCCCAGAGAATCGCATCCGGGGATGTGCCCGAGACGATCGAGGGCAAGAAGGTGATCACGCTGGACATGGGGTTGTTGGTTGCCGGAACCAAGTACAGGGGAGAGTTCGAGGAGAGGCTGAAGAAGTTGATGGAAGAGATCAAGCAGGCAGATGACATCATCCTGGTGATCGACGAGGTGCACACGCTGATCGGTGCGGGTGCCGCAGAGGGCGCTATCGACGCCGCCAACATCTTGAAGCCCGCTTTGGCTCGTGGTGAATTGCAGGTACTGTCAAGTGCAATGGAATCTTTAGTTTGTGTGTGCTTGTCCCTTTGGATGGGAGGCCTGGTCTTATTTCTCGTGGCAGGGCTAGGATGTCTTTTTTTATGAATGTAGTTCTGTGGATTTGATCCCCTCAGAGCAGAGAGCAAGGAATTTCCTTAGATCTTGTCTCTGTTTGTCTGTCACCCCTTAACACACCTGTGGGTTGTGTGCAGTGCATTGGAGCAACCACGCTGGATGAGTACAGGAAACATATCGAGAAGGACCCTGCGTTGGAGCGTCGTTTCCAGCCCGTGCTGGTTCCAGAGCCCAGCGTGGAGGAGACGATCGACATTCTGAAGGGGTTGAGGGAGAGATACGAGATTCACCACAAACTGCGTTACACCGATGAGGCGTTGGTGTCAGCTGCTCAGCTCTCTTACCAGTACATCAGGTTTGTGTGGACGTGTGTTTGGAGTGCGATGTGGTTTTATTCGAGCTGACGATGAATCATGTCATCGTTTGGTTTGGTCCTGGAGTGAATGGCGCTGAGTTGAAGTATGGCGGTGTTGTTCCACCTTAGGTATGATGCAGTGCAGATTAGTGGATATTGGTTAGAAAAGTGTGTCTGATGGGTGGTTTACTGTTTGTGCAGCGATCGCTTTTTGCCCGACAAGGCCATTGATCTGATCGATGAGGCCGGTTCCCGAGTGAGGCTGAGGCATGCTCAGGTACGTCTTTGGATGTTCTCACGCGTGACGTGTGCAATGCTTTGGGTATATATGCTTATCGGTCTTTCAGTCGTTGAATGATGGAAACTTCTCTGCCTCTTCTGAGTGTGCCTGCTGGCGAGTGTCTTGTATGTGTGAGTGCTTTCAGCTCTCGGTCTATGAACTGACAGTTTTTGTGCTCATCAGCTACCCGAAGAGGCAAGGGAGCTTGACAAGGAACTGCGTGGGGTGACGAAGGAGAAGAACGAAGCCGTTCGTGGCCAGGATTTTGAGAAGGTCAGTGTTAAGGATAAAACTGGCAGTTTCTTTTTTATTATACCTGTCGTTATCCAGTCCGTAAGCAGATACCAGGTTGTTAGTAGACTGAAATTCACGTTGCATTTGTGTTTTGGTGCGGTTGTGACCAATTGGGTTTGGTTGTGGTTGCAGGCTGGGGAGTTGAGGGACCGCGAGATGGAGCTCAAGGCTCAAATATCATCCTTTGTGGAGAAGGGCAAGGAGCAGTTGAAGGCGGAGAGCGAGACTGGCGACGTGGGCCCGACCGTGGAGGAATCTGACATCCAGCAGATTGTAGCTGCATGGACCGGAATTCCCATGGAGAAGGTGTCCAGCGACGAGTCGGACCGTCTGCTGAAGATGGAAGACACGCTGCACACCCGAGTCATTGGGCAGGACGAGGCCGTGAAGGCCATCAGTCGTGCCATCCGAAGAGCGCGTGTGGGACTGAAGAATCCCAACCGCCCCATTGCCAGTTTCATCTTCTCCGGTCCCACCGGTGTGGGCAAGTCGGAGCTGGCGAAGGCTTTGGCTTCCTATTACTTTGGTTCCGAGGAGGCCATGGTCCGACTGGACATGTCCGAGTTCATGGAGAGGCACACGGTGTCGAAGCTGATCGGGTCTCCGCCCGGGTACGTGGGTTACAGCGAAGGAGGCCAGTTGACAGAAGCGGTGCGCAGAAGGCCTTACACGGTGGTTCTTTTCGACGAGATCGAAAAGGCGCACCCCGACGTGTTCAACATGATGCTCCAGATTTTGGAGGATGGGCGTTTGACGGACAGCAAGGGGCGGACGGTGGACTTCAAGAACACTCTGCTGATCATGACTTCGAATGTGGGAAGCAGCGTGATCGAGAAAGGCGGTGGTGGCATCGGTTTCCAGTTGGACTACGGTGAGAAGGATTCGAGCTACAACCGCATCAAGAGTCTGGTGAACGAGGAGCTGAAGCAGTACTTCAGGCCGGAGTTTTTGAACAGGCTGGACGAGATCATCGTGTTCAGGCAATTGACGAAGTTGGAGGTCAAGGAGATCGCGGACATCATGTTGAAGGAGGTGTTTGAGCGTCTGAAGAAGAAGGAGATCGACCTTCAGGTTTGTTGCAGGGATTCTTGGATTCTCTGGTATTGGGCTTTGTTCCGTGTGAGGACTGCATTGTACTGGATGGTGGAAGTTATATTTGCGGTGTTGTGTTGATGCTGACATTGGTGTGACGGGTGCAGGTGACGGAGAGGTTCAGGGACCGTGTTGTGGACGAAGGATACAGCCCGAGTTATGGAGCCCGACCATTGAGGCGAGCCATCATGAGGCTGTTGGAGGACAGCATGGCGGAGCGCATGCTTTCTGGCGAGATCAAGGAGGGCGATTCAGCCATCATCGATGTGGACAGCGAAGGCAGTGTGACAGTGTTGAATGGCACCACTGGAACCTCGTCGAACACTGTGATAGACGTGACCCCATCTGGTGTCGCTTAAAACCCTCCTAAGGAGACACTTAGGTTTTCTCTGGTTAGGTTTAGAGGTTGTGGTCTACTAGCCTGATAGATTCAGGAATATAGTTGGGGCCCTTCTGTAATCATAGGAAGAGGGGTACTGAATGTCTTAGCAACGAAAGGGTGGGAAGGGAATCCATTAATGTCCCTCTTGCCGAGCAGGATGTTTTTTGCATTTGCCAGCTGCAGTTCCCAGCTCTTGTAAATTCTGCGAGTGGATAGCAAGGCAGTGCCTATTCTGTCAGGAGATCTGACGATTACCAATGTCTGGAGCCCGTGCTCTTCAGCATGCGTTATGATTTAATATGACACCCGCATTGGGAAGGGTTTCTATTCTTCGTTAAAGTTTCGTGTCCCTGAGATGCCTCTTTCTTTGTCCTCTGATGTGTATGCTTGGTCTTGTCTAGGCTTTCTGTGGTGATGTCGAGTTCATTTCGATTTGAATCTATGGTAACATGTCCTTAAACGTCCAGGCTCTTCTGATCGCCCCTATACATGGTTAATGCAGAATTGAATTGAAGAATTGATGGACAGAAGAACTTTGCATGTTGTTTAGACATAATGGGAAGTTGTAGGGGGTGAAATGCAGCCTGAGATGGGTGAAAAGTGAAACTATAATAAACAAATGAGAGGCCATAAGTGTTCTCTGCGATGTGAGCGAAAACAAATGCTTGTCATTTCTACATTGCCCATTCACTTTGGTACTTTTTCAATTAATTTAGTGAGGGACATTTTCTTAATTCATATTGTGTGCCATTTGAATACAAGAATGCTTTGGGGATACATCATGGCCCAAACCTATGCCATTTAATTATTGCAACACTTACGAATTAAAATAGTGGTTTTAAGTCTTTTATTTTTTAAAATTATAATTAAATGTCCAATGTTCTAGAAATTATGTAATCACTATGGATTTTTTCTCTTTCATTTAAGATTCATCCACTACACTAATTGGTCCTAATTTTGATTCACCTAATAAAAGGGTGTTTCTTGGACTTGTTACCATAATGAGTTCAATTTTTTTTCCTTGGATTTATTACCATAATCAATTAAAGATACAAAGGCCAAATGTGAGTTTAATATATATTTTTCTTCAAAATAAAGAATGCACCTATTGGCCATAAATCAAATTGAATGTGAATTTAATATGGTTTTTTTGGAAATAAAGAATGTGCATATTGGTCACAAATCAAATCAAATATGAATTTAATATTTTTTTTATGGGCCCCATTAGGGACGCTTACACTTCCCTAAAGGAAAATTTGTAGCATGCTGGGAATACCGGGGGAGTGAACTCGGAGAATGTGGAAATGAGCACTGGGAAATAGTAATTTGAGTGTTGATTGTGGAATTCCACCGCTCTCATTCCGCTTGTGCTTGATTTCAAACCTCATTGATTACACCACAACCAAATTGCGAAGAAAAAGCTCGAAGAGAAGTAGACGACGCAGTCGGAGATGGTGAAGAAATGGCAGGGTTTGATGATGGTAGGGCATTATTAAAATTGGAACCTCCTGGGCGGGTATGGTCGTCTCGCCTAGTGTCTTTGAAACTGCAGATCAAGTTTACGTTCACAGCAGTCATTCTGTAGAAACAGAGTACATATCTCCAATTTCAAACTGCCACCATTTGCTCAAGAATGATCCAAATCACAAACCGCAAAGTGTACTGAAAAGATAATGAAGTCTACTTTACTGATATCTTTGGCATTTATAAAAAAACTTATAGAATTATATACAAATATAGCATTTTTTGACAAACTATCGACCATCTAGTGCTGCCATCATTAGCTTTGATTACAGCCTTTATATGGTGAAGCATGCTAGCAAGGAGAACTTCAATGATCTCTAAAATCACCTCTTCCCATGCCTTTTGAATGGTATTGACTGATTCTTCTTTGTTTTGTGGTAGCTCTTCCTTCTGAACAGTGTTTTTCACAATCTTCCCTAGGTTTTCAAAGGGGTTTACACTACAACAAAAGCAGTGTTTTATGACTGCAAAATATAACTGTAGTGAGTTATAAAATCAAAAAATATGACTCATGCAGAAATCATTGTAAACGACTTAGAATATGACTAACTTTAGTAATTTAGAAGTAGTCGCTTTAGACATCAGTCATATTGGCAGTCATATGGGTTGAGGAATATAAATATCCATATTTAGCCATAGTATGCCAACATGGTGTATACGTTGACTATCCTTGGGGGCTTGACTTTTTCTTAAGTTATCCGGGAAAAAAAAATCCTACATGGCATATGACTCCGTTTAGTTATATTTTTGGCTGATATGAATATGACTGTGGTGAATTATGTTTTGGTTGACGTGGAATATGACTGCGATGAGTCATATTTTGGTTGATGTGGAATATGATTGCAATGAGTCATATTTTTTGTTGATGTAGAATATGATTATAATGAGTCATTTCTTTTGTTGATGTAAATTGTGGAATATCACTCTTGTAAATAATATTTTTACTATGTGAAAAATAACTATCATGAGTCATATTTTTGAATGATGTGGAATATGAATATGACTCTTGTGAATCATATTTTTTGCTAATGTGAAATATGACTCTTATGGGTCATATTTTTGGTTGACATAGTAGTTAATGTGGATGTCATTAGTAATTTTATGACTGATTGTAGTCATAATTTTGGAATGTATAAGGTTACATTTTGACACACATAAGTATGAGCATTATATAACTATAACTGATTATATTTGGCCAATATATATTGTGAAATGTAACTCAAACAAGTAATATTTTGGATAAGTGAGTCATATTTTTAAAATTTGTGTGTAGTTTGTGATTAGGGCGATTGAGGTCCAAAATAGCTTTAATTACAAACTACAAGTACATTTTTCATGCATTTTAAATGAACATGACACATTGCAATTTTACATCAAGATAATTTAACAATTGAAGAAAACCCTTCATGTAGTTAAAAACACATACACATGATTTTAGAGATATACATGAGATAATCATATTGGAGAAGGAGAATACAAGAAGAAATGCAACTATCTTCATTGACATTTATTAGCCAACAATATAAAACATATATATTACAATAAATCATTCACAAAATTTAATAGGGCTTATATTCTTTACAATAATGTGAAGATGGCTCTACTGGGTTGCAAGTAGCCTCCAACAACTTTGCTTCAACTTTTGGTGCTTGCATATACAATCAAAGAAATAAAAGGTCAATTTTTAGTGAATGAACAACAAAGCTCAACTTTCTAAAGTTTACAACAACACAAAATATGTAGCACAAGTTTAGAATAGGAAAAATAAAAATGGTGATAAAAGGAAAAAAAAAAGTGGCAAGTGCTAAAAGATAACAAGCAAGAGTTAAAAGATAACAATAAACAAGAGTTAAGATGCAACAAGAAATAACAACTAAGAGGCAATATAAAACAAGTGTTAAGAGGCAACAAAAAAAAACAAGAAGTAAGAACTAAAAAGAAATAAAAAGAAACAAAAAGCAAGAATTAAGAAAAAGAAAGAGTTAAAATGCAAGAAGAAAAAACAAGATTCATAAATTAAAAAGCAGCAAGAAGCAAGAGCTAAGATGCAATAAGAACTAAAATGCAACAAAACCAACAACTAAGAAGTAAAAAACAACAAGTAACAACAACTAAGAAGCAACAAGTAAGAACTAAAAGATAGCAAAGGCAAGGAAGAAGAGCCAAGAAAAGTGACAGCTAGGGTTTCCAAATTTTAAAGTAGTGGCGGCTACGGTTTCAAAACCCTAAAGAAATGATGGCTAGGGTTTCAAAACTCTAAAAAAGTGGTGATTAGGTTTGAAAATTAAAAAAAAAATTGCCTAGGATTTCAAAATTTTAAACAATGACTTGTCCATATTTTTTTTGGATTGCCCATATTTTTCTTGGGCTACCCGAAAATAAAAAAATGGTACTCCCATGAAAATATGACTAGAAATATGAATTAACATTCTCCAAACATATTCCCTACGTTCTTTATGAAATACTTTGGTGTTCCCAATGAACGTATAATATATGCTTGTGAAATACAAGGTCTAAAAGCGACTAGTAGTCATATTTCTTCCCAAGGTGTTGGCATCCAAGAATATAATTGTGAGCAGTCACCAGTCATCCCTAGTCATATTTTTGCAATCATAAAACACTGCTTTTGTTGTAGTGTTAAGTTAGGAGAGTTTGTGAGCCATGAAAGCTTTTTAATACCATGTGCTTGCCTCCAATCACTTGATTCCTTGCTACAATGCACCGAAGCACCATTTTCCATGAGTATAAGTGTCTCGGGGTGATTATGGAGAAAATAAAAGCCACTTAAGTGACTTTCATAAACTACATCAACAAAGTCCCTACTTTTCCGTCTATTAGGTGACATTATAATAAGTGGGCACTTGTTAAAATCGGTAAATGCACCCCATACCATCGCTGGTGCACGACTGGATTTGAAAGATGGTGCTAAACAATCCGAAGAAAAGTATACATGTGACTTTCGCCATACCTTCACTTGCCTTGACCTTTTTCTGATTTAAAATGAGGATTCGTTTGTCCATATCACATTCCTCCAATCAGATGTCGTCCAATGTCGATGTTCTTTGGCAAATGCCAACCTCCTCGCCTTGTGCTCTTGACTAAAAAATGGCTTATTTGCAGCAACCCATTTATAAAATCCAATACTCTTCATCACCTTCCTTAATGTGGTGGAAGAAACCTTCACACGCATTTGTTCTCTAATTGCAGCAAGTGGTAGATGTCGATTCTTGCATAGAATGCGGTCAAGCACCTTTTTGTTACGCACATTGAGCTTTCACTAGTAGAAAAATACAGTGACCAAATTAACAAAAATCAACAGAAAAGTGTTGATTTTTTTTGTTAATTTGGACGTGTTGATTTGGGCACTTTTGAACAGAAAAGTGTTGATTTTTGAACAAAAATGTGTTGTTTAAAAACAAAAAAGTGTTGAATTTCTAACAAAAAAGTGTTGTTTTAGAACAAAAAAATGTTAATTTTTTTGTTAATTTGGTCACATTATTTTTTTTGAAAAAAAATGAATAAAAGTGACACATGGCAATGCCACATAGGCACCCCCAACTATCCACATGGCATGCCACACAAGCTACTTGAATGCCACATGGACATTCCAGATGCCACGTTGGCAATTCACGTGGCAAATGTTGCCATCAAGGTTTGAACCTTGAACCTCATGGTTGAGGTCCAAGACTCAAACCAATGCACCACTTATACATATACATGTTTAAAGTGTATATAAAATCTTATTTGTTTAGTTTTTCATTTTTTTCCCATTGTTTTTTAAAGTCAGCGTACTTCAGGTCTGGTTTTGACTTAGTAAATGACCTTTTTTCAAGAAACTTTGAACTAATAAAAGTTGGAAAATCAAACCAACTTTCACCTCCAACAATCCGTTTGAGATTTTGATCCTCCAATCAAAAGTTATGGACAATAATCAGAGAGGGGTTTTAAAAATGTAAAAAAATGATTCATTTTCACCCCTCTCTGATTTTTGTCCATAACTTTTGATTGGAGGATCGAAATCTCAAACGGATTGTTGGAGGTGAAAGTTGGCTTGATTTTCCAACTTTTATTAGTTTAAAGTTTCTTGAAAAAAGGTCATTTATTAAGTCAAAACCGGCCCTGAAGTATGCTGACTTTAAGAAATACCGAATTGTTAATGTTTAGTTTTTTTTTAAATCTACATTGTACAATTAAAGATTCCAAGAGATTCCAGGAGATTCTAAAAGATTCCAAAAAATTCCAAAAAATTCCAGAAGATTCCAGAAGATTCCAAAAAGATTCCAAAAGATTCCAAAAAGATTCTAAAAGATTTAACAAAATTTTGTTGATTTTAGTTGCACTATCCAAATCAACAAAAATAATGTGACCATTTTGTTAATTTGGGCAAAATCAACAAAAATTTGTGAAAATGGACAATACAGTACCCAAGTTAACAAAAAATTGTTGACTATTTGTTGATTTGGTCACTGATTTTCTACTAGTGTTTGGAGGCCTACCATTTGATTTCAATGGTTATAAGGTTCCACGATCTTAAAAATTCTTCCAAATAGTGAACACTATGGATTGTGTCATTCTTAACTCTGCTACAATACGATGTGTTGACATGTCAGCAGTATGCATACCAACGATCATCCCCTTCTCAACCTCACTTAGTATTCTAGTCTTCATAGCTCTGAAATCCACCAAGAGCACAATGAAGTCAAAACCAAATCATCTCTTATCATAGAAACTTAGAAACCTTTTTGAAGTAAATATATTTCTGCGCTACCCCAGCAACTAGAAAGATGTCCATTCTGATCAATGTGAACTAATCAAGAGAATGAAGAGCATGTAAATTCAATCAAGATCATCTGAAGTTAATATCATGACCATACCATTTAAATTACTCAATACAGAATCACCATACCATCTCAGTTCCTAAACACAATACTACCATCAGACTATGATATCATCACATGAAGCTACCCAAGACCATTAGACCAATTGAGAACTAGAGCATCAACACTTACAAATTTGAGTAAACTCTTCTCCTCCAGTTGATGTTATGTCCACCAAAATCCTAAAGAAGCAATGGCCCCTTCCAATTCCACTATTTGTACAAAGTTGCAAGCTCAAGAAATAGAACCACTAGAATTGTAACTGTTCACCAAAAATATTCACACAATGGATCCACAAACTACCACAATGCTTGAATCGAGTATGTTTTGTGTTGAGAGGCTGTTGGAGATCCATATATGAAGCTCAAACTCACAAAAATTCGAAGTGTGTTGGCTCAAGAAGTATGAATGTTGTCTTCATAGTGAAGGAGCTACAAACACAACTTGAAGTGCAGTTAATGCAATCTGATTTTTCTTTGACAAATGGCTTAGATTAGCATGTTTATGACACCTAGAATGTAGTTAACTTGTTTCTAAACAAACAAGTGGCAATTTCATGAAGTTTGGAGTTGTAAATTGGAAGATACGATTTTCCAAAGTTGCTCTTCTTTTTCACTAGCAATTTTAGTTTGAAAATTTGAACGTAAACTTGTTGGTGGGTACTGTACAAGAGCCGTTTCAGAACGCAATTGGGGTGATAATGTATCTCACTATTGGTACTTACATTCTTTCAAGGAAAAGTCCGGGCATTGGATGGAATTGAGTCACATTATCGCATAGGAGCCAAAGTTTGCTTACTGGGAGTATTGATCGTATTACAAAAGGTTGATTGATTGAATTAGGAGCTTGTTTAGGATTTCAATATTTCTTGTGGAGTCATGGAGTTTGATTGTAGAAATTTGGTTGCAAAGCTTGATACTTTGCTAGAAGAGACGCCGAATTTTATCATAGCTCAACACGCCGAAGTAGCATTCGAAATGCCGAAGTAGTGGATTAGTTGTCTATGTAATTTCTTTAATTTTCCTGAGTGAAATTGCACTATGTGATGCCATTGCTTTTGGTGGAGCTTTTCTTGCCATTTTAGGATTTTATGAGGTTATAATTGGTGGTCGGTTCAAAGTCATTTAAGTGATTTGTTCCTATTTTGTTGCAATGGAAAGGGAATTAGAGTTTGGTAGTCAATGCTTGTTGCTTTGGTGGACTCTTTCTTGCCACTTTTCGGTTTCATAGGGTTTATGATCGATGCATGGTTTGGAGTTTATTAGGTTTTTAGTTTCTACTTTCTGCAGTGAAAACAATAATTAGAAAGTACAAAAGTGTAGTGGATTCCCGTGTTCCATTGTATTTTTCTTTTTTATATGTTGTAAGCTAGTTCATAGAACCAAATTGGATCAGGTGGGAACGGATTAGTATACCAAGAGTTTCTTTTGATTGAAATGGTTGTTCTTAATTATTGGAAGAAGTTGTACATACATGTGATTAGACATATATTCTTATTGGGATGTTGAATTTACATCATTTTATTAGAGATTGACCATGGTTTAGTAAATTGTATCGTTACCTATGAGGTTTATAAGCATTTATAAGCATTCTTTGTTTTGAAAAACATGTAGTGTAGTGCATTGCTTGACCCTTTCGTAGTAGCTAGGATTATAAATACTTGCTGCAATGATTTTAAGATGCTGAATTAATCGATCGTAAGCCTTATCTGTCTATAGGGCATTTTTTGTTGTTTATGATTAAGGAATGATTTGGTGTTCCTGTTGTGGATTGATCAGGTGTACAGATGCTTCTGACTAAGCTGACAAAAAACTATCAGCGACTTGGAGAGTTAGATTAAAAACTTCAAGGTAGGTTTTGCCATTCAATACATCATATTGCATACCAATATAGGTACGCAATATGTGAGTCCTACGCAGGGTTTAATTAAATACCTACTATGAAAATGACATTACTAAACACAATTCCACAGATTTTTGAATGAGGCAATTCTTACAATTTGAAGTTGCTATGATATAGTTCTTTAGAAAGATATGTAGGTGCAATGTGCAAAGGGGTTAGATGATGTGGGGAGAGTGAAAGAAGCTGGTACTCCTTTTGAGGTTGTTGCTATCCAACATACAAATGGAGTTCTTGACATTCACAAGTCTTGCTTTGCAATAGTTGAGGAAAAAGTGTTTTTAGTTGTACAAACTTAAGATCTTGTAAGCTTACTTAATGACCTGCTTGTATATATTTTTGCGATATTCACCCCTTATTTGTTATCGTGGAGCTAGTATCATTCATATGTACTCTTAAAATATTTGAGTTATGAAATTGTCATTGATATGGCATTTATACTTATGGATGACCATAAGTCTTGTAGATTGATGGACATATTCAACGGCTAGATAAAGACTTGAAGAAATTTGAAAAAGAACTCAGAAGAGGTGAGTACAATTCCATTGCATTGAGTTATTGTTGTTAAAGTATCTACTTCTAAAATGTGTTGGTTTAGTTTCCATAGTTTAGGAAAGAGGAAGTACTTTTGTTGAATAGTCTAGCACATCTCATATTCAAGCTTTGTTTTTCTTTACTTTCCAAGTGTTGACCTTGCAGGTTCATTCGTTTTCTGTTACGTTATTGCTTTTCAAAACTAACTATTTGGTTATTTTCTCTCTTAGTTCCTATATGGATGTCTTCTGTTTCTTAGGGTTAATCAAACTATGCATTTTATTGGAGTAGGAAATTCTGCTCACAAGGACTTAAGAGTTAGAGTTTCATTCTAATAGAGGTTTTAGTGTGCATCATTTTAAGCTCATTCCAAATTATGTGGTGTTTATTAAGCTTGAAATTATTTACACATCAACTGTTGTAGTGTGTTGGTTTATGTCCAGAAGATAGAATATACCAACAAACCTTGCAAATGTAGAATTGGATCTTCTTGTTGATTTAAACGAACCAACATATTGTTACCGCGGACATGTTTCTTACGAAGAGATGATTGCTTGTGATAATGTCGATTGCTTGTGATAATGCCAAAGTAAGAGCTTCATGTCCTTTTCCATTTTGTAAAGGTTAGAATGTTGTCAAAATTCTTGGTAGCTGAGGGTAACAAGGGCTCTTTCTTTGACCAAAATTAAATAATCTTGTGAAAATTTCAAATTTAAACATACTAAATCAGCGTTATCAAGTTGAGAGAGTTTGCTTCGGGAAATCACAAAGATTCTGGCTGCGGCTGGGAATGGTTTAGGAACGGAAGTAACTTGTAGGAAGATGAGGGCTAGTGAACTCGTCACTTGCAAACTCCCCCTACTAACAACTTTCGTAGAATAAAGTTGGTGAAGACAAGTGAATTTGTCATCCGTAAATTCACCAACAATATAAAAAAGGTTTGTTAAGATCTTCACTTGAATTTTCAAGTCTTCAAATCTTCAAATTCCTCCCCGTTAGTCTATCCTTTAATGGCTCTATAAGGGTCAGGATAAAAGTAGGTGATAAGAAACAAGTCCTCAAACAGGTAAAACATGATAGTTAAATCACGAGCTGAACTATCCGAAAGATTGGCTTCTAAACTTCAAACTCACAGTGACCAAGAAGCTCCTTTCACCAATGACAACAACATAAAAGATCGACTATGTGGGTAATCAATCCCACTTCGTTGCCACAAACATAAAACGGCTAAATTACCACATAGCCCGCAACAAAGTTTACAATGCAAAAAAATGAAAAACAACAAGCCTCCCAAACTGGTTTGAAACAAAATAAAGACAACGAGCTTCCAAAGTTCGTTAGGAATAACAAGCCACAAGCCACAATATACAAATCTTCATGTTTCCATATCTTCATATCTTGAACTCTTCAAACCTTGAAGTCTTTAAAAAAATAGAATGAAACTTGAAACTAAACTCTAATATAGTTGTGTTCTTAGATCTACTGCCAAAAATGGCTCCAACCTCCAAATGCTAAGTGCAATAACAATTTGAAAAGCTAATGAGATAATCTAAGACTCCTCAAAATTTCAAATTGAACTAAGATATTGTTCAAAAGTTATAAACAAGCAAAATCTCGGCCTTCTCTTTTAAAAGGCAGTAGACCTCTCCTATCTCAAAACCCTATATCTTTTTCAATTTTTCTTCAAATTTAAATTACAATATCTTCATAGAAAGCTAAACTTACAAATTAACTTTTCCTCAAATTTCAAGTTGATTTAAGATATTTTCCAAAAGTTATAGATAAGCAAAGTCTCAACCTTCTCTTTTGAAAGGCAGCAGACCTCTCCTCCTTTAGTACTCCATAACTCCTTCCATATTTCATCAAATCCTAAGTGTAATAACTTCATAAAAAAACCAACATCATGAACTATCGTTTCTCAAATTTTCACTCAAAAATGCTTACTTGAACAAGAATTATGAGCCTTGAAAGTCTCAGTCGCTTAAATTTGGTAGCCACAAACTCTGTTACCTTTCTCAATATAACTCAAATCAAGCTTAAAAACTCATTTTGAAAAGATAATCTTGCAAAGAACAACTCCTCCAAATGTCATTTCAAAATAGTTGGTACAAAAAAAGATATCATTCATTGAAATTCGGATTCAATCTCTTCTTTTCTCCCACACACCTCATAACCAAAAAAACACACTTCTTCCATACAAACACACCTCAAGATAAGGTAAAAGATGTTTATCTATTTTCTAGACTTTTAAGGTAGGAAGAGTCCACCCAAGACACATCACATGGGCCTCCTTACCCCTATTGAACCTTAAGAAAACAACCAAAAGTAAGTTCCTAGTCATTTTCTAAAGCTAGTGAACCCCAAAGGTTTAAATTTAAAAACATATCATTTCTATTCTCCTATCTTGAAACTTCTAATATAAAAAAGATAACAAATAAAATTGAAATTAGCTAAAGAACTTTAATTCAAACTAAACGGAGGTAAAAATTGAAGTTGAAGAAAGATACTAATCCATTTGTATGAACTTGAGGATGTGCTTGACAGTGTTTGCAATGTAATTTGCACGCTCGTCCTTCGTTAACGGATTGACAAGACCCTCCAACCAACGTTAGTAGCCATGACTTCCTTCAATAGGTCTTACCATACTAAAATAATGATCAAGGTTCAGGCCCTCATAACTTGCTTCAAATGTTACTTTTTGAGTATCAGGTTCAAGACGCCCAACTTGAAGTAGAATCACCAAAGCATAAGCGTTTTTATCAAGATTTCTATGTCAATGTCGTTTGACACGTGGTTGTTTCGGTGGATTAGAAGGTTCAGCTTCATCTCGTGAATGGAATGACAATGGAGTAAAAACCGCTAGCTCTAGAGGTTGGATTGACAATTGTAACAAAGAAAGCTCTAGTTCAACTTTTGGTTCAATCTCTAGATCTTGCGACTCTATAAAAACCCTTCAGTTCAACATTACAAAGTCAAACTTTAAAACTAAGCATAGATTCTATAAATCGAGAAAAATACTTCAAACTATTGAAATTTGTCAAAAAGGTTTGTCCTTTTAACAACTCTATTGACAACAAGCGTCAACTTAAAGCCACTCAAAAACGTCATCTTGAAGCTTTCTTCTTTAGAACACTACAAGTTTAAATAATATATAAATGTACAATACGATAGCGTTTAGTTAGCTAACTTCTACAACATTGCAACCTAATGTCTCTAGTTTCATATGAACCTTATCATCAAATATATCAATTGTATTCATGATATTTTTTCTTCTAGTAGCATACTAGAATGTTTAGCAAGATGACTTTGTTGTGCAGTGCAAAATTGAGTGGTTCCACTTCGACTATGTGGAGATTAAAGAGCGACCAAAGGGCAAGTGGTACTACAGCGATTGTGCAGTTGTCAAGAAACGGTGGCGCCTCAAAGTACCAATGGGAGAGAAAGTTGGTCATACTAGTACTAAAACAAACCACAATGAGCCCTAATTTTCATAACTAACAATCTAGACTCAAGCATAACTAGCTAAAATAACATTTTATTTTAAATGTTGACATGGATGCCAAACGTTCAATGGATGACAAGGAATCTTTTTGTATAAGACAAAAGTGCAACTATTCATCCTGAGAAATTTACAGCAAATTCATACTTTGTCAAAAAAATATAATTTCAATTGTTCTCACTATTTTTCACACTTGTCTTTATATGGGGGAAAAATTTCAGCAACATGTTTCTCACACTTGTCTTTATATGGGGGAAAATTTTCAACAACAATATGAGGCCAAACTCCTCATTGTAAACACGATAGGTTGTTTTACTTTATTCTAAGGCTAACTTGATTTCAATCTTTCATTTAGGAGCAATATGTATGCTTCTTGACTTGTTACTATACATTGAAGGGGTGGCCTTGAAAATCATCCTTTTGTATTATTGTGTGAATGATTGGCCTAAGAAATAGCAAAAAATACTAAGTGGAAATCAAAGTACAGTAGGAGATCTTCCCTTTCCACACCCAATTCAATGATGAATAGTTACACTTTTGTCCTATGCATAAAGATTTTCATCATCCATCGGATGTTAGGCGTCCATATTGACATTCAAGGGTTGAATATAAAAAAAAGATGAGAATAGATGATAAGAATAAATCTTTCAAAAATATGCATCATCTTTCAAGTTCTTGACTATATTCAAAGTAAAATATAATCAAGATTCCAAATTCTGGAACAATACAAATTTTATAGTGCACTGGAAGAGCTTTATTACTTAATTTCCTTGTTAAAAACCTCGAGGAGTGCACTCCCTATATTATATAAGAAAAAATTTCCTTAAAAATGAACAAAAAATTTCTAAAAATAACTCTCTATTGAAAGCTCATTTTGAATTGAATATTGATGCAATGGTCATTTAAATGTGTTCTCTAAAAATATTTGAGTTAAAAAAACATGTCATTTTAGTGCATTTTTAACCTCTTCTAGAAATCATTTCATATTTTATTTGAGTTTGAAATTTGGGGAGTAGAACCCTATAGTCATTGGTAAACAATGCTCAAAATTTGAAGTTAAAATTATAGTTTATTAGAAACCACTTGTTCGCATCAGGGCTTTTTTTTCATTTTTGAAGAAGTGCCATAGTGGCGATATAAAATGTTATAGTGGTGTTCCAAATTGCAACATTCATCCACTTATTGGATGTATAGTATGGTTTTCATCCACAATTAGGCGATTTCATCTAATATATTTTTTAATTTCAAAGTTGCCTGGCAATTTCATCCAATTTTTTGACATTTTTTATAACCTTTTTTAGCCAGATTTTTTTTTCTAGTGCAATCTGGCACCAGAAAGCCAAAAAAAAAAGCCCTGGTTCACATGTGATTTGTTGTAGTAGAACTAAGTGCACCCCCGGGGTTAAAAATACTCATTTTTAAGACTACACATTTTGTGATGCCATCTTCCAAGCTTGCTGACCAAATGCAAAGACAAAGAATCAATCAATAATGTAATTTTTGTTATCTCCTTTTCTTCTTCAAATTAGAAGACATGGACATACTTGCAAGGAACAATAAATCTTTGTAAAGATTCTAAATGTAAATACTTGTACCAATTCATACCTTTTGCATTTAAATGAAAATGTTAGTGTTATTCTTAAGTATAATATGTGATTTTGAAGGCAATTTTATAGGGCCCACACATCTTGTTTTGAAATAAAGAATGCACCTATTGGTCACAAATCAAATCGGTTGAGTGACTACTTTGGTAATTGGCTAATTTTTTTCCTTAACTTTGCAAAGATACAAACATTGTGATTGATGGATGACATGACAAATTATTGCAAGAAATAAATAATGCACCTATTGGTCACAAACCAAATCCATTGAATGACTACTTTGGTCATAGGCTTGCATCCTTTCATGGTTAAGATAATAGGGTTTGATGCTTTGCCATGAATGTTGTGTGAAACAAAAACCTCTTGCTATGTTCCTATTGGTTACTAAAAGGTTATCAAAACTTGTAGACAAGCACCAATGAATTTGAGATCAAGAGCATTAACTAAAAGTAGACACATACACATTCCCACCCCTACACCCAATTCCGTCTTCATGTACTAATGGAGTACATTCTAGTAAACAAATATGTGCCACTAATACTTGAGAGAGTTGGAATTTTTAAGTGGACAAGAATGGATATGTCTATCTTATAACTCATTCTATTGTTTGTGTTTATGTTGTCCTTGTATGTACAATCAACATAAAATTATAATTGCATTGAACACAAAATATCCATTGAATTTATCAAACACCTAGAATATTGATTTGAACTACTTGTGCTTGGGTTGTGAATAGTGAGTTCAAAAAGCAAGCTTGTGATTCAATGTGAAGGAAAGTGCACCCCATTGTGATGTGTTTCTAAGATCAACCTCCAAACCTATAGATTTTGACTAAAATATGCAAACTTTGTTTACAAGAGCCAAGGGATTGATGTTATGTACACCTAATTTGAGCACTTTGAAAATGATTTATTCGTATGGTATAAAAAAGATGCATTTAAAAGAAATCAAGAATCCTTGCATTTATTACAACAAGACCCATGCTCAAACAATTGTTGAGGCTTAGTTACCTTAGTGCAAATAAAAGAAAATGGAGTGGCATCATTTGAATCATGAATCTTGAATCATTAAGGTAAGAGGTTCTAAAAGCATTCAAGCTCTAAAATCACCCACCTCCTCAAATGTATGCTATTTGTACATGTTGCTTTTTTGTTGTACCAACAATGTACCAGCAATGTACATTTAAGGAGGTGGGCGATTTTAGAGCCCTATGCTGTTTCAATTTGAAAAAATCATAACTAATTCCACAAAGATCCAAAAAATATGAAATGACTTTGATTAAATACAAATTCCATTTGTTTTTCAAGGAAAATTTATTGAAACATATTTGAAGAAGTTTCACCTCCCCAAATTCACGTTTCAGCTCCTGGATGGGCTCTTTTCAGGTCGCCTTCAGTTATCTAACACAAGTAAATATTTTCAAATCTTATTATTACCAAAATAATTTCTTACAAAAGAAGATCAGTATTTTCAATATTCTCAGCAAAATAGTAAAGTAAATACAAACGTTTCAATCTACTCTTCGTAACACAATTTTGAAAAGTCCATCTCTCGAGACGTGAGCAGATCTGGTTTTGCAAAGCCTGCCTACCGAGACTGCCTCGAGGGTCCCTCGAGGGTCTCCACCCCTCCATGGAGTGACATAAAAACAGCCCTCTCTTCCCTTTTTTCATTAGTTCGCTTTTCCTTCAAACTGAGAGGTTTGCATTGTTGACTGTGGCCGTCCTTTTCTCACATTTGCATTTGTTGTTGCACCCGCTTTTTGTCTCAGGCCTTTGTAATTAGCTGGGGTTGCAGCCTGCTTTTTCACTTCTCCAAAGCTAGATTAAGCTTGAGTATTGAGCTGCGTGCTTATCTTGATCAGTAGGGGTGTCATCAGAGCTGGCCTGCAAAATACAAGAGTTTATGATCCTGTACCCAAAGTCTACTAGGAACTAGTACTTTGAGAAAGAACTAGTAACTGTACCAATTCGGTAACAAACTTGCAAATTACGGAACAGGAACTGCAAGGTTTGACACCTCACACCTCGATCTATGGTTTCCTATTGTCATTGCAGTCATCAACTTTTCCAAATTCAGTTGCTAAGGAAAAGGAAAACCTCAAAAGATTGCAGTACGTAAATGAAACGCCTTTTTCAACCCAAGCACTAACAAAACGTTTTTAGTTTTGCTTGTTCCTTGCAGGTCGGAGGATTGTCCGTACTTCCGGAGAGCCCTGACCTAGTCTACTTCTAAAAAGCAAGGATCACTACAGGTGGGGTTTTTTCATAAACTTTTCAGTAGATTCTCCGAGTGACTGTACGTACAGAGCTGGTGTCTGTTTTACACTTGTCACAAAGCCTACTCATCTTGCTCCATTATATTAGGTTTTGTAATTTGTGGGGTAACAGGATTTCCATCATGACAACCACCGATATCAGCTCCGACCCAGCTCTCCATGCCGAACAAGAATCCGATGCACGGACTGTTCTAGACCTGGTCCTGCACCAACAAATTGGAACGTTCTCGGCGTTGGAGATTGCTCAAGTAGCCGAACTCCTTCCGTCATGGATTTCCCGCAACATCATTGCCATCACCAACGGACGAGCGGACGACACCCGCGACTGGTACTTCCCAGTATTCACGAGTACGGCGATTCCCGCCCGCAATCGAACATCGAATTCAAGTTCATGGTCCGGAATCCATCACTTGGCTGAAAATCAAGCGTCTGCGAGAGTCCACCCTCTGCCACCTCTCCCGGCAGTGCCTCCCCCATGGAGAATCGCGACGATCGTGGCATCCGCGGGCGGACTTCTTCTCCTCATGCCTCCCACATGCCCCGTTCCTTCTTCGGGAAATGGGGAGGTGGTTAATCGCCCTTGCAGGGCTTGCGGAAGTGTAGGTAGTCGACATGTGCGAGAGTGCTGGATGGACTGCAATAGTTGGGGGCGAACGAAATCTTGGCTCAGGTACGCAGAGTCCCAAGTTCAGCAGGATTGGAAGCCACTCCTGGTGTGTAATCCATTGACAAAGACCTGGCGAGAATTGCCCCTTGTCGAGAATGGGGGTTCCCTGAAATGGATGTACGACGAAGTATTGATCGACATGATTGTGGACGAGCGAGCGAATTCTTACATCATTATCATGACATTCCGAAACTCATTTTGCATGTGCATATACACGTCCGCGTCCAACACTTGGGCACAGCACAGTTACATGCCATTATCGGCAAGTCATGGATTGGCATTTACATGGATGTCGCCAATATGTGCAAGCGCCGTGGTCCGTGGGCGCCTCTATTACGCATTTCTACAGTACAGGTTCGACACCCCTTTTCTTGCCACCCTCCGAGTGTTTGAAATCAGGCTCGAAACCGGGGAATGGAAGCCTTGGATGGAGTACGTGTTCCAGGTGCAGATTTGGGGCATGTTGGTAGCGCGATTCATCCAGCCTATCCAGAATGGAATCGATAGAAAAGCCTCCGAGGTTCTTCGTCACATGGCGCTCGTGGAGTGCATGGGGGATGTGTACGCCGTCATTCCGACAGGACGGGACGAGACTATTGTCACTTATAATCCCGGTTATAATAATGTCGCTCATGTGAGAGGCTTCGTGGACTCGTATCGCAGCCATGACGAGAGTTACGAAGTGATGCCGGTGCAGTTTCACATCCTGGGATTGAACTGCGGAAATGTGCATGAGGTGATTGCCGGGGTGCTGCGGATTCATGTTCCACAGGGAAGGAGGGATATTCACTTACGAAGATTGTCGTTACTGGAGAAGATCAGCTTCGGGTACTTCCCGTATTGGAATTGGTTCAGCTGCACTGCAAAGGGAAGCGTGATTTGGGTGGCGTGTGAGGACTATTTGTTGCAGTATGATGTGATTTCGGGTGAATCCAAGACGCAGATCATTCGGAAGCCGCGGTTGGTAGATACAGGGGTTTCGTACCGGCCTAGCTTCCACATGAAGCCATAATAAAACTGATGGGGAATTTCATTAAATGGCAATGTTCTGCATGCCATTTATGCCATATCAAGAGCACATACAACATTCGACAACGCTTCTCAGCATGTCAACCTCATAGACGTGCCAATTTTGTCCTCAACAAGTCCAAATTGCAACGCAACTCCCATGTTTCTTCACTCCATGCCATCTTTTTATGAATTTCTTTCATTTTGTAGTCCCCCTTCGTGCCATTTTCACAAAATAATCGTCATTTTAATGAAATTTCCTATACTAGTAATAGGAATCCGCTTTAAAAAAAAAGATTTTTTTTTTCCAAATTGATGCATCTAAATTGTTCTCCTTTTGGGTCAAGTTGGACGTATTAGTCAATTTGGACACATCAATTCAGGTGTGCTTTCTTGTAATGGGAGAATAAATGTCAATCTTTTCATTAAAGGCTTATAGATTTCTATATCTAATAACTAGATGCCTTGTGATTATTACACTTGTCTAATTGTAAATGTCCATTTTGGATATTCATTGGCAATTGAGAAATTTCACACTATTCTTCATGGCTATTTGTACCTTGTAGCATGGAAATACTCTAATAATAAAATCTTGGGAATTCTTTAGTAGAGCTTCTTATAATTACTAGAAAAGGTCAATTTGAATTTGTCTATTGTTTTGTATCGAAGTACAAGAGGACTTCCTAGTCTTTGTATATTTTTATGAGGACATTCTTCACATACAAGTAGAACTATATAACTAATTTCAAAGTCAATATCTGCTTTTAATAATTTACTTTATAATTCATTTGGATTTACAACTAATTGTTGGAGTTGTTTTCAAGAGGATTCTGATTCTATTGCAGGGTTGTTAAGACGTCCAGACACCCCAAGTTATGTCTAGGCGTCCAAAGTCCATAGACATGACCCCCCTCAACATCTTGTAACATTCACAAACTTGAGTTTTTTCCGTTTTTACCTAGGGATATGTAGATTGGAATTTACTATAGATAAACTACAAATAAATTCTTATAGTTTTGAATTCGTTCGCAGGGAGGTATGGATGCTCCATAGGCAATTCTATAAGGTAATGGATTTAATCCATTTCCCATGTTTATGCACAATTGAAGGGAATGGAGAAATGTTCAACTCTACACTTATAATAGATGTAGCTTTAATTTATTATAATTAAACCAAAGTTGGAAAACTTATCCAATTATTCTCTAAATCCATAGCTTTAGTTTTATTTCCATAGCTTCACTCCTACTCCAGCCACCATACAGGTACAATCTTCAATTGATCTTTTCCAATAGCTTGTTCAACAACTATTGATTTGATTCACTATGTCTTCTGGCTTACTTCTTCACATGCCACTCAGATCTCAGGAACCACTATAGCAACATTGAATAACAATTGATACAGTCATGCTCTCACTCCAATACCATTGATCTGATGGTCCATTGATCACATCAACTATGGATTGATGCACATTCCAATACATAATTCACAATAGGTTCACATCCCATTGAAACAATCCCAAATTCTACACACCATCCAGTTTACACAATAGATAAAACAATTAAAATCCAAATACCAACATGCATTCACATCCAATTACAACGATAGAAATTCCTCACAGGATTAAATCCCTAAATTCACACTCAGCATCCCAAAACACACTCACAATTGATCCACCTAATCTAGCACATTCAATCACCTACATCGCACCATAGCAAAAATCACAATCTCCATAACACATCCACAAATCCATACACACAAAATCACCACACAATGGAACACAGCTTATTCAAAGATCAATTCTACATTATATTTCCACATAGAAAATATTACAATAGTTTTTCACTCGTGCACAACTCCACTCCATAATATCTATCGATCCAGCACAATTAAAACAAACATCAACACTATAGCAAATTAACACACACTCATTGAATACACACACTCTCACAACTATCGATTACACACACTGCCGGTCATACCACCGCATGAGACTTGGCTCTCTCCAGACTACCTCCAAAAATTCACAATCATCCTCTTCACCATGTTCACCTAACAAGTAAATAACCGCTACTATAGATTTGCACCCCATTCATCTGCTACCAACTAACATCCATTGATAAGATTCCATAGTAAAGTCTTGCTAACTAATAACAACCAAGTTTTAACACCGCAAATGCACTAATACTATAGAAAATTTGGAAAATTACCCAAATTAGCTATTGTGCACATTTCCTCTATAGTTTATTTGACTACAGGATAAATAGGGACTATCCATCCCGTCTGCCACTATCCACATTGTCATCCGCCGCATTGGACGGCAGTGACCAAGTGGACTATTCACAACAAACTTTCATTCTTTACAATCTATAGTGCATTTTTTTGGTCTTTTTAACCTTTAAATGTCAAAGACCTTTTTTGAACTTCTAGGAATTTCTTGTAAAGTCTAAATTGAACAAAAAGGCAATATTTGAATAAGTTGTATAATTTTATTTTATTATAACTGTACAAATTCAAACTTGTCAAATTGAACATTATAGAAGAAAAAACACATGACAATATCATTTATGGATTAGAAGATTATAACGCTTAATTATAAGGGTATTCAAACTAGAGAAGTGATTTGAAGTCTTTTAATCCTCATTTCACATGTACAATGTAACCTCCAAAAGACTAAAGAGCTCACTTTGGGGTTCCTGAGAACCTCGAGTAGGTCGTATTAAATTTGTAATTTAGAAATTTTTGCTTGAACTTGCTAGAATGTATGCTTCGCCCAATAATTTAGTAATCTATGTATGAAGCTTTATTTCATGTCATTCCATTAAATATTGTACAAATTACAATGTTTTTTGCAATTTTCATGTTCAATTGGATAGATTCAAATAGATATATTGAAATTTGAATAATTCTTTTTGAATTTTATAAATTGATACCTACTAAAAAAATTTAAACCTATATCAGGTGGATCTTGGTAGAAAAAACATAATTATCATTTTGGATAATGTACTTGAACAAGATCAATCAATCGATGAAGATTTTGCCCTTGCTTTCAAGACAATTATTTTAAAGCAATTTGGAGCCTCTAAACACGATGGTCCTTGAGAGGTAGAAAAGGCAGTGACAAAAACAATGGAAGGATGAAGGGCCTATTATGCATAACTCCAATTAATTTCTAACTTCTCAAAATTTATTCTATAGTTTATTTACATGAATCTTTAATGTGATTTTCTCTCCAAGGTCTAGTATATTTCATGATCATTTCCAAGAACCCTCTATACTAAAAAAATGTAAAATTGCATTGGACACCCTTGAACAAAACCTTGAATAAAAAAAATCATAATCAATCATTTTCAACATCAAATTGTTGATGTTAATACTAGACTTCAAAAATATATTCCAAAAACATAAACCACTACAAATAACAATTTTAGTTTACGTTTTAGGTAACTTCAAAGTATTATCGACTACAAAATTTGGTGCCTCCAACATTTAGGGCTTTAGCTCCTAATATTTCATATTCTCATACCATTCCACTAGAAGATCAAACCATTGAATCCATTGATCTTCAAACTAATTCAAGGAAAGGTTCCAATTAATTGCATTTTGCAAATGAAAGTGTATTGGCCTAGTACTTTTAGGAGAAAAATTTGGACAATTTCTTGGTTTCCATTTTAATAAGAAGCTTCATAAATTTTACTCAACTTATACTATCTCGTTACAACCATACATGATATATTGAACAATTTAGAAATCAACTTTGCAAACTTAACATCTATGAACAACATATACTGCACTTCTCAACCACCTTAAATATATATATTTATATTTATATTGTAAATTGCAAAAGCTCGTAATCAATACAAAATCAAAGACACTCAACAATTCAAAACTTACATCCACTTTCACAGTTTCACATATATGGACATATATTGTTGGTGTGTGTATATATATATATAGTATGTAAATGTAAATCCTCACCTCTATAATTATCAATTACTTTTACAACTCTATATAGTATGCTCAATCACTAATATGAATGTTGGAAGTGCTCATTTGGCACAAGCCAATTGTAAGTAATGGATAACTGATTGATGATGTGAGCTAAACCACCTCAGTAATCCTCATTGTTCTTGCAAAGTTAGTTTAAGTATTGATGGAAAACATTCTTGAAAACATTGTGTGGGAATAGAGCCATTCCATTCATTTTCTATTGCAACTTGCAGTAGGCCTTTGATATGCATTGCCGGTTGATCCTCTAAGCTATTTTACCAACTGCATATTTCTTTGATGCACATGATAAATTCAGATTGACTTCCACATCCATATTTTTTTGGTGCAAATATGCAATATTTGGATCCATCCACCACCTCTTCGCCAAAGTTTTTGCCATCTTACTTGTAGATGTGAACGTATACAAATATTTCATTGGTTCAATAGCAAAGTTGTCTTGTCAGACACATTTCAGGGTTTAAGTGTTGTGTTGTCAGTCTGACGTCATATGTTGTGCTACAATTTGTCGGTCTAAACATATCTAATAAGGTCTTTTTTTAAGTTGATTAGTTGAATGCTCATAGAAATCTCATTTCAAGTATGACTCATAATTTAGGATATAACAAGTGTTAATTCAATCAAGACACTTCAATAAAATAAAACTTTAATATGTTAAGATTGGAAAGAGAAAGTATTTTATTTGAAAGTTATTTGAAAGTCAAATTTAGAGTTGATTTTATTAGACTTTATTAAACGGATGGAGAGACTATTGGACAAATTGGACATATTGGACCTCATGTTCGTTTAATTGTCGCCATGTTGGGGAAGACAACTATATTCAGTAGCTATGGTAATCATGTTCCAATTGCAAATTCCAATGTAGACATGTGACTCATCTTTGAAAAAATTAAACATGATGTTGTTAGAAGTAATATCATTGTATAGATGTTTAGCACTATGTATTACATTCATGATGTGCAACAACATCCATGCAAGTTCCTTCTTAAATTGATAGAGCTGATAAGCTTCAATTACATCTTTCTCTAATTGGATTAGAATATTGCAATCAAATATATATGTTGTCTAGATAATCATTATTCAAGTTCAACATATGCTATAGTATTATGACATTCCACTAATATGAATACCCTTCATTCATTGTTGCATGGATTGTAACAAACTATATAACTCCTAGATATAGAATCCTCATTACTATTAACTTGTTCCAATGTTTCAACTTTGCAAGGTGAGGCTTTGTACAATGGTGGTTGGATATCTTGGCCATAAATTCCTAGAATGTAGCTATCCCAAGACATCCTTCAATTTGGACCCTCCAAATCATTATATATCTGTCCTTCATGACTTTGTCATCCTGTGGAATTATCTGTGCCATGTTTGGAAATGCTATAAGATGTTGTTGACCCCTCTCCAATTCAGCAACTCTCTTAGTGCTACTCTACCAACCCAATGACCCTCACCTATTCCATCACTTAGCAAATGGTGCGCATTGACCAACAAACAATTCAGCTTTAAGAATGATTTGCTCAAAGGCTTCATCATTTAAACGGTATTCTTTGCCATATTTGGCTAAAATGACCTTGAGTTCGCATTCCACAATGCATTGTGTGCCTTATGTCCTAAGAAATCCTAGAAGCCTCTCTTCTACATCTTGTAAATCCATTCTACAACGTTGAGGGCATTTATCATCTTTTGCTTTATGTCCGCTTTGAATTTTTCTAGGCACTCCTCTTGGTATCAAACATACTTATTCTTGATAGACATAGTGCTTTCAAACTTATAGAATTTGACAATGCATTTGATTGAAAATTTCTTACAAGTATTGGAGGGCATTTCTTTAGCTATGTGAATGCTTGGGACCACCTATTTTCCTTTCGTAACCTTTTTTGATCTTAGCATCTAGATGAACTTCTAATATGAATGTGTCTTTTTGAAATTCAAATATTAAATTTTGAAAATGGAAATAATAAGGCTTCCAAAATGTCACTTTTATCTTTACAAGGAGAAGAGCCAATGGAGGATGATCCACTAAACTCTTTGCTTTACATTTGCAAAAGGCAAAGGACAAGGCAAAAATGAGGAATGGACAGCTTGTCCGTCCTTATAATTGGCAGATAGCTTCTCCACGTCCACCTCCTCATAGACAAACAATGAAATAGATGATCTAACGGCTACAATCAAATAGACCATCAATCATTTGTCCCGTCCAACGGTTGGACTGCATCTGCCTAATCAAATAGTCAAGATGTAGTAGACAATATGTTGTTCGCCAGATCTGACAATCGCAATCGGGTGGATGGGGTAGTGTCTGCCTAACCAATCAAACAAATAGGATGAGGCAAACAATCTATTGTCTGCCACATCCAACAACTACAATCGGATGGATAGGAAGACATCCACCAAGCCAACTGCTAATTAACTCGTGTCCGCTCAATTATATGGCTGGGAAGAGGCATATGGCACATCATCCGCCTCATCCAACAATGGGACCGCATCCATCTAGCTAGCCATCGGAATTGAATTTGAATGGTGATTTTCACCTATAGACGTTCAATCTTAGACCAAAAGTAACGCATTTTGGATGCATTTTTTGGAAACTATTTTTGATGAGAAGACATCACATTAGCTATTTAGGCATATAAATTTCATTTCAATCGGCGCCCTCAAAAAATTATGCCACCATCAATTCAAAAAAGAACTTTGTAGGCAATACAAAAGAAATATAAAATTAGCATTTTTCATTCTAATGCTCTATCTTCCAACACTCATTTTATATGAAATATTTACAACATCATTTGAGGCAAGTGAAGTACAAGATGCTACAATTACATTCAAAATAAAAGTAATATATGTTGGTGGTTTTAGCAAGAAAAATGTGAATTTACAATGGTTTAGGACAAAATAATGGGCTAAAAAGCACTTGAGTATTTTCCATGCATATTTCACATGCGCTCTTGCATTTAAAATTTAGCATTGACATTGATATCAAAAAATTAAAGAAACAGTTTGATACAATATTTATATTAACAAACCAACACTATTGGTAAAAGTTTGTAGTACAATGATACCATAATATGTATCTATTTCCATACATTGTATTTTTTTCATAATTGCAAAAAACGTAACTACAATTCACTAAGATGATTGTACTATGCAGATTGCTTGCCCTATACAATGTTTCTATAGACATTACAATCAATAGAGAATATTGTAAGATAACCACTATAATAGTACACTCTATTTCACTCTTCATTTGAATCAGTATCATTTCTTTCATATGGGCATGTATAAATTGACCCACTATATGGTTTGTTGCCATAGTTATATGTGGATCCACTTGGCCCACATCTTTATCCATAATTTCTATAATAAGGACCTCCAGAAGTTTGGGAAGGAACTAGAACATGGTGTTGAGACCCTCCTAACACTAGTAGAATCTCTTATTTATTAAAACATGAGTTGTTTAATTTGATGTTGTTTATCTAAATGTTCAATTTAACAACCCCATGTTTTTATGTCAATATTATGTCAACATTGACATCCACTAACGTTCATTGTAACATCTTCAATGACATAAAAACATGGGGTTCTTACATTAAACATTTAGGTAAATAGCGTCAAGTTAGACAATTCATGTTTAGATAAATAGGAGATTCTACTAGTGTAACCTCCTTCACTTCCACCACCATCATAATAGCTTCCATAATGCCAATATGAACTACTTGCATTAAATGTAAGGTAGTCTTAGAAGCCTCCTTGGCTAAAATCACTATGGTATGTGGTTCTATGGTTTCTTCCTATGTTGAAAGAGCCAACTTGGGGGTCATTACTATAGTATGAACCACTTTGCCCATCTTGTGGGCCACATATAACACGGTTACATTAATATGACCCATCATACCCATGCTATTGACTAAGATCTTCTAAACTTCTACATATTGTCTTGTGCACTTATTGCTTGTATTCAATGTCCTCCTTAGCTTCTCTATGTTCATGCCTCTCTCCAAATGTCACAAGTGTTGGAGCATCATCAACATCATTGTTATCTGACCATGCATATTCTACATCTGGCAACACAACCGAAAGAATTTATCCAAAGTCTTGATTGGACCACTATAACATGCAATCGTTTGTTCCAACCTAGTTTGTATCAATGATTGTGTCTTTGCGAGTAAGATTCTTCATATTGCGCCTTGTAATTGTGCACTAGTTTACATCTTTGTGGAATACAATCTCAATCCAAATCATGGCCATGTTAGAATACAACATCTCATTTGGTTTGGAAGTAGGTAAACCTATTCTGAAACGAATTTTTTCATATTGTTACTTAAAGTGTTTGCTCATGCATGTGAGCATGCACGTGAACATTTGTTCTTCCCAACAATGATATTGCAATTCTATGCAATCATGTGGACAAATTTTATAGAGGTGCGTCATTTTAACGTACTTCTTGCACATTGTGCAATCCTAAAGTTTTTCAGGTTCATCTTCCCATCTAAGTTGTGCTACACACAACGGGTCCGTCCAATCATTCCAATTGATGTCCTGTGATTTTTCCTTTCTACTTTCTCTTGATGGTATTCCATATGGTATGATTTAAGGGTGATAAAAATGATATGAATCGCTTACAAAGTTTAAATTAATTTTAGCAACATGTGAATCAAATGCATTAGAGCTAGAATAAAATGGATTCAAAAGGATTTAGTAGCCACATAGAAATTGAAACTAAAGTACTAAAAGCAATTCAATATCCAAACACAACTGTTCACACACCAAGCCAAAAAGGATGTGCACATTTCTGAAGGTGTTGAATCACTCATTTCAAAAGGGAAACAACTATGAGGAAATGGTGTTGGATTACTCACTTCAAAAGGGAAACAACCACTATAACAAACACAATGTTTTATGACTGCAAAATATAACTGCAGTGAGTCGTAAAATTAAAAAATATGACTCACGTAGAAATTACTATAAATGATTTGGAATATGACTGACTCCTGTCGTTTAGAAGAAGTTGCTTAAGACATTAGTCATATTGGCAGTCATATGGATTGAGGGGTATAAATACTCATATTTAACCATAGTATGCAAACATGGCTAGAAAATGGTCACTTAGATCATTACGGGTTCAAAAGATGTGTGATGTCATCTCTAAAAAATAATTTCATTGGAATGAATTGGAATGAAATGGAATGGATAAGTGCAAGTCCAAAAAAAATGGGGAGTAATATAAGCCTCAATTATGGCAAGACCTAATTCAAAAGTAATACGTTCTTGTACAATAACTATAAATAAATAAATAGCAATAAGTTATTGCATTCAAACAATATATAGTAGGTAATTCTTTTTTGCATTGTATGAATAAATTAAGAATTTCTAATTTACTCCTAAAAAATAATGTGGCATCCGATGAGAATGATGTTGATGTGTACTTTGCAATTGAATCTAAACTTGTAAAGATCTTTTTGTCCAAAAATGACAAAAAAATTCTAGAATATACTTTGACTATCCTAAGAGGGGCTTGACTTTTTCTTGAATTACTTGAGCAAACAAAAAAATCCTATGTGGAATATAACTATGGTGAGTCATATTTTTTGATGATGTGGAATATGACTGCAATGAGTCATATTTTGCAGTGATGTGAAATATGACTGTAATGAGTCATATTTTGCAGTGATGTAGAATATGACTATAGTGAGTCATATTTTGCAGTGATGTGGAATATGACTGTAGTGAGTCATATTTTGCAGTGATGTAGAATATGACTACAATGAGTCATATTTTGCAGTGATGTGAAATATGATTGCAGTGAGTCATATTTTGTAGTGACATGAAATATGACTCTTCTAAGTCATATTTTGTAGTGATGTAAAATATAACTGCTGTAAGTCAATTTTTTTATGACACAAAATATGACTACGGTGAGTCATATTTTTTGTTCATGTAGAATGTGACTGCGGTGAGTCATATTTTTGAATGACATGAAATATGACTACGATGAGTCATATGTTTGGTTGATGAGGAATATGAATACGGTAAGTCCTATTTTTTAGTGACGTGAAATACGACTTTTCCCAGTCATATTTTTGAATGATGTGTAAAATAATTCTTTTTAGTCATATTTTTTGATGATTTGTAAAACGATTATGTGTAGTCATACATCAATATAATTTAGTAGTTAAGTAAGAGAATCCATTTAATTAAAAATGAATACATATGATTTCTTAAATGGGCAAAAATTAATCACATTAGAAAGTCAAATATAAGAAAAAATGTGATTTTTTTCAATAACATTTATTAGATATTAACACAAAATATATCACAATAGCTCTTTATATATGTATATTTTCACATACTTGTAAAACCTATATTCCAACAAAAATGTAAAGATGTTACTTCTTTTGTATTGCAAGTAGCCTTCAATAACTTCATTTCAACCTCCAATGCCTACATGTATAAACAAGAAGGTTAGTTTTCAATAAATGAACAATATAATTCAAACTTTAAAGATTTAAAGCATTACAAAATATGTAAACATGTTTAAGATAAAAAAAAAGTTATAATCATTATATATTCAAAAATTATAAATAACCAAAAAAAATAACAATAATGATAGAGAGACTAAGAAATAAAAAGTAACAAAAAAGAAGAAGCAAAAACTAAGTGACATTATGACTACAAAATATGACTAAGAGGCAAGAAGAAGAAAAACTAAGATGGAAGAAGAAACAAAAGTTAAAAGGCAAGAAGAAGCGAAATCTAAGATGGAAGAAAAAGTAAAACCTAAGATGGAAGAAGAAGCAAAAGTTAGGAGGCAAGAAGAAGTAAAATCTAAGAAGGAAGAAGGAGCAAAACTTAAGAAAGAAGAAGATTCGAAATGTACAAAAGAAGAGGAAGTAAAACTTAAGAAGGAAGAAAAAAAGAAATCTAAGAAGAAAGAAGAAGAAAAACCTAAGAAGAAAAACTTAAGAAGCAAGAAGAAGAAAAACTTAAGAAAGAAAAAGAAAGAAAAGTTGAAAGGCAAGAAGAAACAAAACCTAAGAAAGAAGAAGAAACAAAAGCTAAGTAGGAAGAAGAAGCAAGAAGGAACAAGGAACAAGAAGTAAAAAGAAGCAAGAAGAAGAAGAAAAACCTAAGAGACAACAAGAAACAAAACTTAAGAAGCAACAAAAACAAAGAAGAAGGAACAAAAAATAAAGAAGAAGCAAAAGCTAAATAGGAAGAAGCAAAATCTAAGAAGCAAGAAGAAGAAAAACCTAAAAAACAACAAGAAACAAAACTTAAGAAGCAACAAAAACAAAGAAGAAGAAACAAAAAGGAAAGAAGAAGGGGCAAAAAGAGGAGTGGCTACAAAAAGTGGTGGCTAGGGTTTCAAAACCCTAATTTAGTGGCAACTAGGATTTCAAAACTCTATTTTGTGATAGCTACGGTTTCAAAACCCTAAATTAGTGGCAACTACAAAAAAGTGGTTTTCAAAAAATATAACTACAAAAAATCCTACGTGGAAAAATATGACTAGATACTTTCTAAACATATTCCCTACCCAAATTGTTTTTGGACTGCCCTAAAAAAATCTTACTATCATGGAGATGCGATTGCAAAATATGACTAGAAAATATGACTAGAAAATATGACTAGAAAATATGACTGGGCGTTCCCGAAATATGTTCCCTACCGTTTTCTATCAAGTATTTTGGTGTTCCCAATGGCCATATACTATACGGCCATGATGTATAAGGCTAAAATATGACTCGTAGTCATATTTGTAGTCATATTTTTTTACCTTCAAAAATATGACTACAAGCAGTCGCCAGTCATCCTCAGTCATAATTCTGCAGTCATAAAACACTACCATTTATCATGCCATTACGCAATATGCCAAGGCAAACACAAATGTTTGTATCAAACAATAGATGGTGGATACCAAGATCATGCAAACAAAATGCATTGCTCAATGGATCAAATGGCTACCATTCAACCGACGGTAAACGGAGGAAGTGGACTGTATAGCCAACCTTCAGCGAACAAGGCAATGGGCGGACGAGTGAGTAGATGGATGGGAGGGCGGGCAAGAAAATTTGAGTTCAAAGTTGAAGAACAATAATTCAAAACAAAAATATTTGATTGTCATTCTCCAAAAAATGTTCTCCAAAAAAGTAGAAGTAGCTCCTAAATTTAACAAAATACTAAATTATTTATACCTCCAGGATGGAATTGAAATACCATAATCCGAACAATCAAATTGTTCTTTCAAACAAAGCTAACATTTTAATGTAGTGGGTCTTCCATTTGTTCCAAAAATATTAAAAATTTTAAAATAAAAACAAAGCTAACCTTATCAAAAAATTGTGTTAAAAAAATTGTATAAATTGCATTAAAAAATGAATGTCATAAGTTATTATTTCAAGAACATGGTGAGATAGCCCAAAAGAAAGATTATTCATAGCTTTCACATCACTAATCTAAATAGAATGAATCTAAGCTTCAAGTGTAGACAAAAACAAGATCTATAAGGAAATTATTTATTTTCACTCATTAAGAAATTGCTAAGTAGAAGTAGGTTCAAGATTGAAAGGAGAACCATAACATAATTGGATGACTTTCATTTAAAATTGGCAATTTCATCCAAATTGCGTTAAAAAATGAGTCCTATGAATTATTTTTTCAAGAAGATGCTTAGATTGCCCTCAAAACAAGATTGTTCATAAGTTTCACATTAGTAATCCAAATGAAATGAATCAAAGCTTCACATGTAGATTAAAATATGATCTATAACGAAAAAAAATTAATTTAAATTTAAAGTCTTTGTGGATTTCTTTTTCTACTTGCCAAATAAAAATTTGGGCTTTTGTTCATGGGCATTGATTGAAGTAAAAATTATATTTTCACAAAGCTAATAAGTTTTTCTATCTTTCAAGAAAGATTCAAAATTTTCACTTAAAATTGAGGTCAAAAAACGTGTCCAAAATCCATTTTGTCTCGTGAGGGAACAATGGGCCTTAAAGGGTTAAAACTACTCAAGACAATTAGACATTAGTAATCAACCCCACACTTAACCAACCCCGGCTACTCAGCAACATAGTCTTGAACATACAATATCTATTAAGATAATTTGTCAATTTATTTGTAACCATCATCTCTTGACAAGTTGTCTAAAAATAGCTCCATTGCATCAATATAGAAAGGAACATGAAATGATTTTTGTAGAATGACCTCACAGGATAGTTGCCATTTTATCTCCTCTTCTTCAAAAAGAATTGTACCACAATCCATGCTTCACCCCTTGGTAACACCATATCCATTTGTTTTATATCATCAATGAGGTCATGAAAGAAAATGATTCTTTCAAAGACAAAGGGTTGAGTCATTTTGTGAGCTTTTGTGTGGGCAGAAAAGACCTTAAAAATGACGTGGACGGAGCCTTGTTAATTGTATCGTTGCCTACAAAAACGGGAAAACCTTTTACAATGACACAATGATGCAATTGAGCCCAAAAACACTACCTTCCCTTAATAGTACTAGTCACGCCTATGTTTCAATGTATGGTGGAGCTATTCTAACATCAACAATACACTCTCATCCACACTGAAAATTTTACAACCATCTATGGTAAACAAACACTTAACAACCTAATAGTTTCACTACTTCACGTAGAACAATGACTAACAAAAAAATTTGATTATAATACAGCACCAACTTCTACTTGGACTAATAGACCAAAACAAAAGAAGAAAGAATGTGAATTGCTAGCAATTTGACCACTTGACACACTAGCTACTTAACACTAAACGTAATAAAAAACCAAAAACCAAAATTTTCAACCAATAGACAATTATAAAAGAAAAAAGAAACAACTTCAATCTCTGGCTAATTGCCCAAAACTCCAAACTATGCCAATCACTGGCAACAAGGACATGTACACAAATTAATAGATAAAAATTATATTTCAATTGAAGGAATGCACAGGTACATTTGACAAAAGTCAATCACACGTTGCAAGCCGAGAGGGAGAAAGAAAATTGTCAATTTGTCGTATATCCTTTCTTGGCGCATACATATTCTTAGTTAACTTCTTCCATCAATATGTCTAGTTGATTACTTCAAGTATAAGCCTATATAGTCCTTTGTATAAATGTCTAATAGATCTTTTTATATTACATGACTATTTGACTTAACTTCTCTATATCCTACTTTGGAACCATCTTGGACTGATCTATTTGTCTTGTAGAACAAAAATGATCAAAACTTCTCAAAAAATTTCATCTACACTTGTGATGAAATTTCAAATTTAATTGGATTTTTTCTGTTATGTTTTTATTAATTGATTTTTACTTTCTTGAAATAAATATTATAACAATTTGTGACAATTTTCACAAAATCAAATTTAGATTGTTCTCACATTGATAAGCATCTCACAATGAGTCATCAATTTTGTTCACAAATCATTCTAGCTCTTATCATTCCTTATCACAAATTCATTTAGATGTAGAGTTGTTTCCATATTAAAAATCAAGTGGCTCAAAATAGGCAAATGGTTCAACAAGCTACATAATGATAGAATTTGAATCTCATATTTGAATGAATAGTAGCTAAGTAGAAAAATCAACAACAACATTTATAGTAGGAACCAATATGTGCAAGCTCCTCTAATGAATGAAAGTGCATTCAATGATTCCATGAAGAAATAATGAAGAATTTTGGACTACAAAAATTGAAGCCTTTTTTCACATCTTTTTTTCTTTTATAAAAGTTTCATTGGGCATTTTAGCTTTATTTTATTTTGAAATGGTATGTATATGCTATATCTTAATTGCACATTTATATCTATGATTTTTTTTTCTTTTACTAAATATATAGAGATTCTAATTTGAAGGTGATGAGAAAGTGTATGGGATACAAACTTCGCAAAATTTACACCCCGGATTTCCCTCAAAGAACCTAAATACTCATGATTATATTACACCTTGAGTAAATTTTCCATGTATTAAAATAGCATTACTATTTATAAAAAAATTATAAATTGGATCACTTTTTATTTATTTATTTATTTTAAAAATAAAAAAAATCAGAACAATGAAATTTGTAATATTACTAAAATTAACAAAGACAAGAATAAACCATCGTAAATCTTTCAATGTTTTTTTCTTGAAATGTGATCTATGTCTTACTAGTTTCATCACCAAAAGTTACAGCAAAATTTTAAGAAATTCTTTTGAAATACATTGGTAAAAAATTAATTATAGAAAATAGATATTTTATTATTATTATTAGAAATTATTAATCAATTAAAAATAAAACAAACATTGATAAATTTTTTCAACATGAAAAGACTCATATTCAATAAATTACATTTCAAAAAAACATTGAACCATACAAATAAAACAAAAATTGAACCACACAAACAAAACAAATTTGAACCATACAAACAAAACTAGTAGGTATTTATATTTCATGAACCAAATGATGATGACTTTGCACAACATCAACAAAGTGAGAAGGAATTTGAATTGTACATATCAAGCAAGGAAGATTGCACAACTACACAAAATACTTGTTGATTTTGTTGCATATATTTGTGGATAATGTTGATAGTATCATGAGTATTTGGTGATAAAGTATTTATGAGGAAAACTAATAAAACCTTAAAATCAATGTATTCCAATAATTCATATCAAGTCAAATTCTTTCCAAAAGTTATGCACAAGTGTCGGTAATAAAATTTCAAGATAATTAGATATTTTGATGCTTTTGTATGTTTAGAAAGTAGAATAAAAAGAAATCTAAAAAACTCTTCAAAAATTCCATTAGTTAATCTCAAAGGGCTTTTAGTCAACAAATTACTTCTCCTCTAAAGAAGATGAAATTCTATGATCTATGCTTTGGTACAAAAGAAGTGCACTTTGAGCACATTTGCAAGATAAGATTTTGTCATTGATGAAAAGATCTTTTTTTGTCTTCATTTTCTAAAAGATGAACCTAGATCCTTATTTTCATATCAGCATAAATTGTTTTTTTGGGCTTCAAATTGTACAATCTACCTCCAAATTGACAAATGTAACATCTAATTGAGTGCAATTTAGAAATAGTGGAATATTTTTAGACTATATGAAAAATTATTCAAGATGAAAATAGTCATTAGTACAATATCTATGAGTCTTGGATCTTTTTTGGTTTTAAATTCTAAAGCCCTGAGAGTGTTTTCTATCAAAAACCACTCAAAATTGCCACTTTTGTTGCGTTCACCTAAGAAAACCAAAAAAATATTTAAAAAAAATATTCAACTGTAGGTTCTTATACTTAACTTGTCTAAAAGCATGTAGTAAAAATTTCATCAAACTTGACTACATGGATTGTAAGATATTTGCATTCAAAGTTCTTTTGCAACTTTCTTGACTAGCTTTTTGGCTTTGAATCTTTTTAATTAAAACTTTTGTATTATTGATTTTGATTTTTTCAGTTTCTATGTTGAATAAAGTAAACCAGACTATTGTGGTCAAAATTAGGAGTTCAGCCACATGCTATTGCTGAAATTTTTCAATTTTTTCCACATACAAGCAAGTGTGAGAAATAGTGAGAGCAATTGAAATTGTATTTTTTCAACAAAGTATGAATTTGTTATGAACTTTTGAAGTGTTCAGCCCAATAGAGTCTGTAGATCATCCCATCACCAACCAAATTTGATTCCATGATGCTCATGTCATTCACCCAAAGCAGTTATGAATATTTTCTAAAAAGAAAGGACTAAAAAGTCATTTTTGACATTGAATTCCCTCTGAAAAGTTGAAGCCTCCTAATGAGATCACTAATCAATCCATGATTGTCATTTCTTACATGCATTAAGGCCAAAATTTCATATAATGAAAAAAAAAAGCACTCCCTAGTTGACCACAATGGGTCATCTAAACACAATGGGCTGGTTTACCTTAGATGAATTGAGAATCTCAGGAGAAAATTCAAGAAAAAAACACTCAATTTTTACTCATTAAAAATTGTTAAGTAGAAGTAGGTTAAAGATTGAAGGAAAAACTCCTAGAGCTACAACAATTTAGGATGGAATTGAAATACAATAATCTCAATGGTTAAATTGTTCTAGAAAGCAAACCTAACCTTGTTTAACAATTTTTTTTTTTAAATTGTAAAAGTTGAATTCACAAATGAATCCTATAAGTTATTTTTTCAAGAAGATGCTTAGATTGCCCGAAAAACTAAGATTGTGCATAACTTTCTCATCACTAGCCCAAATAGAATGAAACAAAGCTTCAAATGTAGACAAAAATATGAAATTTTAGGAAAGTTTTTTTTTTTAAAACTTTATTTTTATTTTTTTGTGCTGCCTATTCACCTCCTTTTTTAACTTATTGTGCCATAATTTTTTCTCTTAGGCACAATTGAAATAAAAATTATATATCCATGAAGCTCTCACAAAATCTCACATCTTCAAAAAGTTTCAAAAACATTCACTACAAATTGAGACAATAGGAACCTACCTAGATCCAAATTGTCTCCCAAAGGGACGAATGGCTTTTTAGGGGTTAAGAAAAATAGTGAGTCCAAAAATCACTAGTTATCGAGACTTGTGACAAAAATATGCCTATGTTTCCTACAATTATCCAATTTCAAACCATATGAGCTAGTAATGGAGATATCAAAACGATTTTAGGAAAATTAATCCATATAAAACATTTAAGAAAGAATTCAAAGGAAAGAAAAGGAAGAATTCAAATTAGGCAATTTGCAAAAAAGAAATGTAGAATACATACTAAATGTATAAGGGATTCAATCTAAGCAAAATGGAATTTGGAAAAAAGGCAAGAGGAAGAAGTTGACCAAATTAAAGATTTTTTCATTTGCAAAGAATCAAAACATGGAATTGAATGAGATGGGGAATTTGAGTCTAAAACTAGTGCAATTTTAAATTCAAGATCTAGTGAGTCCCACTAAAAAATAATCCACTGTGTCTTTGATTGTACTAATTCAACTCCTAAATTTATATTAGCGTGGATTCATGGTGATGGTTTCAACCAACTATTTGCATTGGTAATCCACAATAACTCTTTCTAAGTTTCATGATTATAGACTAAATCAATTGGTTTATAACCTAAACTACCATTAGATCCACATAAAATCAATTGCATTTTATTTCAAACTATTGTCTACCTTAATTTTAAAATAATTCACCAAAAAATTTGATCAATAAAATATTCTATTTCTTTAAGATATTTGTTAACAATAGATAATAACTATCATTATTAGGGGTGTCAAAATTCGTCCACCAAAAAAAAATCACATTTGAAAACTCTGCAAGAGAGTTGGTAATACAAAAAATATATTGTTTACTTTGATAACAAAAATGCTAATTGCAAACTTGAATTGTGAGGTTGGATGCCTCCTAATGAGAATCTAGGGGAGAATTGAGTCAAACTAGCCAACATTTTTAGATTCTTTATAATTAGTTATATACAATACATAGTGGTTAGGATCAGCATTTCTTATCAAATAATTAATCAAAGTTGACAAAATTAATTTGGCAAGCTTTAAAACAAAAGATCCCATTCTTTCCTACAAAATTAAATTAAGAGATGATAATCTCCCATGACTTATAAGATTTATTTTTAGAAATATTTTTGTGACCCTAAAAAGTGGGTACATTAGTTATTAATTGATATGTTTTGATTATTAATGTACTTTCACTTGAGATTTTTTTGCTCAACAATAGATTTATCCTAAAATTTAATAATTTTATCCTAAAAGTTTTAAAAGTTCAAAATTAGTTTGCAATTGAAAACCAATTTCCTCCCACTTTACAATTAACTCTAATGTGTCCAAAACTTTCATTTCCAATCTATACCTTAAATTTGACTGTTTGTTTTGTTTTGTTTGTCACATTGAGATCTCTTGGATCATGCGTCTCCCAGTCGCATGCTTGGTACTGTAGGAAAGCCCTTGTTGAGGAGGGGTGTACCGGCTTGGTTTTGTAGTGTTCAGAAATATAGTGTGAAAGTTATTGAAGTTTGAAGTTTTTATGAACCAAAAAATTAGAAAATTACTTTTACTTTTGTTTTGACTGTGGCAACGGCACTGGCATGTTAAGGAAAATGAACCAACTCATCTTCCACTAGCTGCCAATTAATTCTCCCCACTCATTAGTAGTCATCCATACCTTAAATTTGTTTGTTTGTTTTGTTGAGATTTTCCAGATTGTGCATCCGATCATGAGCTTGGTACCATCAAAAAGCCCTCAGTGAGGAGCGGTGTACAAGCTTTGTTTTGTGGCATTTGAAGCTACAGAAGAAAGTTATTGAATTTTGAAGTTTTTATGAACAAAATTTCAGAAAATTACTTTTACTTTTATTTTGACTGTGCCAAGTAAAATTTGCAAATTAGCAAAGATCGTCTCACCCCGGCTTGGAAAGGGAAATCTGAGTCGTCCATGCGGGAGGCCAGGAATAAGTTTATCCAATGAGAAAGGTCTGATCATCCAATCACAATCGAGTCCGATTCATTCCAAACCAAAAAACCCTATAACCACTGAAACCCCTATAACCATTTCACCCCCTACCACCGCCAACACCACTCAGAATCGCTTATCCAACTTGGAATCGATCTCACACCGTCCGATCTCATACATCGACGGTCCCTCGCCTCTCCTCCAGGGCCACAGAGTCTCTTCCCCTTCGCAAGGCCAGCCCCCTGCCACCTCTTGCTGTGCGTGCACTCTCAATTGATTCCCCAGCCTCCCTGCTGCTGGTTCCGCGAGCTGGTCAGTCAGTTTGTGCGAATTTGTACAGAAATTGTGAGAAATTGTTGATAATTTGAGATAATTCGTTGAGAATTTTGTGGGATTTGGGTGAGATTTTGTTTCTTTGGTTGGCGGAGAATGGCGATGGTAATGGAACTGGTTGGGTGCGCGGGGTCTCAGCTTGCGACTGCCACTGCTGCTACGGCTTCTTCTTCCTCGACGAGCCCGACTTGTGCGGTGGGGATTCGAGGCGTCCGCTCGTGTTTGCCTGTTGCACGCGGGCTTCGAATTGCTGCATCTCGGACGAAATTGTCGTCCCAGGGGGCTGGTGCTCCTGCTTTGCGGTCGAGGAGAAGAATTGTGTGTGAAGCTCAAGAAACGGTCACCGGAGGTTAGTATCCCGCATTCTCTTTTCTTCTCAAACTCTTCACGGTCTTGGAAAGCTTTGTGTTGCGCATTGTTGTCCTTGTACGTTTCTATCGCCAGGATTTGGTTTTCACCCGAGTTCTTGAAAACATGATGTGTATGATTCGAATGTTTCTTTTTGAGAGATCTGTCGAGTTTCTGAAGCTCAAGCTCTCTTTTACTGGGAACGGACGCTTGCTGCTTGGTGCCTGTGTATCTGCTAAACGAGGGTTGATAGACTTCGTTTGCAGATACATCAGGCAGTGGGAATAGAAAAAATTGTGGTGCTGTCCGCATTTTTGCGAGGAGCCTAAAGCAATAAGATTTGTATGATTTGGACACCGTATGAACAAGTTATGAATATTCAAAGTTTTGTCACAATATTGTGAGGTGGCTGGTTTAGATTGCTTTGTTTATTAGATTTTGAATATTTATTGTCATTAGGATTGATTGACTTTTTCATGGCCTATTCTGGTGAGTCCTGCATGATACTGTACTCAGAGATCAGAGAGTGGAATCGGTGGAAAGAATACGAATGAAATCCTAAGCTATCTGGTTTATTATGTAGAATCGGAGCACGGAAGGATTATCTACCGTAATTTTCTATGTGTGGGAGTGATTTTGTCCGAATAGTTCCGCTTTTTGGTATTCTGCTCTTAGAGATGTCTTGAGATAATATGATTCATTATGACTGTTTTTCTTCCGACCTCTAACTGGGGAGAAATCCCATTCCTGTGGTCTTGAGTGGTATCCCTTATTGAAATGGAATTTTTTTTTGCGCAACTCTTGCTCTTATTTCACGAGATTCCAATGCGATATATTACATATTTTGGATGTCCTGTAAGAAGTTATGAATTGTCAAGGTTTTGTTCAAGGGTGAGTAAAATAGTGGATAGACTCTCAGTCTTCAGGTGCTGCACATTCTTAGATTCTAAATATGCACTTGTCGGTTACATATACTGGTATTCCACTTGTGGCCTAGTCATAGCCTACCAGAACACTAGGCCTCCCACTAGAAAGGGTCTACTACCTCAAGCAGAATCGAAGGTCCTGTTTTCTTGATGTTATTTTCGATGTCACAGAAGAGTGTACATGAGGCTTACGAGTTGGTTTGCTCTCATATGGAATAATGGTTGAGGTCATTGGGATAATTTAGAAAATAAAATAAAAGTTCTCAATTTCTGTTGTTACAGATTCAACCCGCATGTCTCCCAAATTTACAGACTTGTCTTGGACTATCTTGTTTGGTATATCAGTTACGGGACACTGTTCTCAAGCTGTCAGTATACACACAAAGATTGAAAAACAGTTAAAGTGTTCAAATCGTTTCTGAATCAGAAACCAGAGAACAAGATCAGGTCTCTTAACAGTTTTTGTATCCTCTACCTTGTGTGAATGTAATATTACTGGCACTCTAGAGTTGATTCATTTATTCAATCTCTGTCTGTTGCTACATATTTGGTGTCTATGAATTGGGCTGTCTTGAATAATATCTTACTTGGTATCTATCTGCTTGTATTTTCCCTTCAGTGGCAGGGGTTGTGAACGAAACCACGTGGAAGGAGCTGGTGTTGGAGAGTCCTGTCCCCGTGCTAGTTGATTTCTGGGCTCCCTGGTGTGGCCCTTGCCGCATGATTGCCCCACTAATTGATGAGATTGCCAAGCAGTACGCAGGCAAGGTGCGGTGCTTGAAGCTCAACACAGACGAGAGCCCAGGCATCGCCACGGAGTACGGCATTCGCTCCATTCCCACTGTCATGGTGTTCACCAAGGGAGACAAGAGGGACACGGTCATTGGCGCAGTGCCCAAGTCCACATTGACCACCACTCTAGAGAAGTTCATTGACCAGTGGTAAGCCGAGATTGGGTTCATTCAGGGTAGTGTTTTTTAACTGTAGAAAGTTGTGGTACATTATGTTTTATCGTCACTCAATCAGTCGACTTTTCCTTGTGTAACTCTCTCGACATTACAATCGGTCTATAATCGCATGGAATCGTTCCATGCCATTGACCGCTGATATTGTAATTTGAAGACAGCTGAATCCTACTAGCTGCCCCTTTTTATTATGTTCCGAGTGTTAAGGTTATTTTAAAGTGTTGGTTTTCCCTTCACGTGCTTTTTCTCATCGTCAGTTTGTATGTTTCTCCTTGAAACGAGGTTATCTGAAAAATTAGACCGTTCCACGAACTTTTAGACATCATCATATGCATCATGTGAAGGTCTATATGGTTACTCTCATCGTATGGGGACCTCTACATGTATCATGGGGAAGATTCTCTTAACGATGTTGTCTAAAAGTTCGTGAAACGGTCTAATTTGACTGATAACCCTATTTTGGTTTTGTGGAGCCTGTTCAACCCTCAGTTTTCGAAAATGCTTAGGGATGAGTGTTTTGACTTCCTCTAACAAAATTGAGATACTACGGCGTCTTTTTGTTACTAAGTTCACTCGTACAAGGTATTGATATGTGTGTGGAACTTGTGTTCGTCAGACGGGAGCATCAGAAGGCTCCAAAGTGTAATGCTGACAAGGAAGAGTGCTCTGTAGCTGGGGCTTTGTAGGTAGGTGGATGACATGAAAGATTGATGGTTTTTCATTCTGAGGTTTTCTGATGGCATAACCCAGTACTTGCAGTTAAGTCTGGTCTTCTCAAGGAGCATATGCTTAACATCTCCTTTCTGTTTGTGAAGGTATGTGTATGTAGAGTATTTTGGCCTTCCGTGGTTTGTTTTCCTTGAGCATATTCATATGGAAGACTTTAGCTGTGTCTGCTCGGTGAAAGCCTTACTAGTCTCGATGTGTAATACTACTTATTTGAGAGTACGTACGGCAAAATATCAGTTTTTCATCAAGTTTTGGTCTGCTTACATTTACATTTGCAAATGGGTGTCACCATGGCCGGATTTCACCCTCACCTCATGCTTTAGGTTTCTAGGAAAGTTCAGGTTTCTGTGCAGGTTTTGAATTAAACCTGTTGACCTGTCTCATGATTGTGCATCAATTCTTCTGTCATTCTTTTCACCTTCTGTAACTTCCTATAGTGGTGATGTCTTTCAGTAAATAACTCTGAGAAGGGACTTGCTGATACTTATTGGACGGGATTTAATTCACATTTCATAAGGGACTTAATTCACAATGAATTGTCAAAATGTTAAAATTATGAAATTGTCAATTTGTGACTACATATTTGGAGTACCCATAGTTTGAACACTCCATTCTTTCATGATATACTTCTCAATTTAAGTAGAATACAACTGAACTGAAAAGTGACAAGATTGCATACAACCATGACTTGTTGTCATTCCAAAAAAATTCAAGTGGAATAAGCCATGCCTTACTATCAATCATGAAAAAATTGCAAGTAGAATGAGAATTCAAATGCATTCTAGAATTGAGAGTTGAATGAAGCACCACATAAACAAGGGTTTTTTACATGACTTTTAGATTAACTAGAGCAGTATGTCTGAAGCAGTACAACACGTCTGCAATATGCAGAACATTTATTCATTGGACTCACCATAAGATGATGCATAGGAGGTTCACAGAATAACATCCAAAAGGTACACATAAATGAAATCAGACCTAAACCAGGCTCTAAGTAGTGTGGCATTCCCCAAGACAAATGTCCCACATAGTCTACATGCCAGGATGTTCCATGGGTTCGGTTTCTGGTGCCACTTACACCCCAACTCACTCAAAAATTCGTAATACGCAAACCTGCGCTCACAATACGCAACAGTTGAGACGCACATTTGCAATCACAACTCTCAGATCTATACAAGGGATCATGACTCTTATACATAAAGAATGAAATACGTTCTCAGGCCTAATTTCTAAACTACAGGCTCCAAATATCGCAGTTGGCAAGCAACAAATCCTCGCTGTCAGACACCAATGGCTCCTTCCTCGGCTAACAAGATGGTCGACTTCAAGTGTTGAAATCCATCGGAATTCCCAACACAAACTCCCCGTACAGGTTCTTGGCTGCAAGAAGCACGGTCATAATTAGCGGTCCCAGAATGGCACCCTGCACACAGGCAAGTAAACATCAGTACTTTGCAAGCACATGCAAAACCAGGTACAATCAAAGCCTCCGCAACGATTGCCATCATGTTATGAACACCTCAATAAGTTGAAGCACATGTATTAGTTACCCTTTTTTTGAAATTCAATTTTGTGAAAATTGGACAGTCCAAATGACAGATTGAACATTTATGGATCTGAAAAGTTAACAGGATTTTAATAAACAACGATTCATTGGATTAACAATTAAAATACTACTCTGATTTAATAGTTACCTTTCTGTTACTCTGAATTGAAAGCAACAATAGAGGCTCAACTGTAATGAATGAGTTTCATTCTCCAAAGATAAAATACTGTAGAATAATACATCATGGAACGAAGAAACTTACTTCAAGAGCAGGAGAAAACAAGGCCATGCCGCCAGCAATGCTGAGCCCCGTGAGGTAAGTATTGTGGCCTGGAATTTCCCTGTGGATTTTGGCCAAGCCATAGTCCATCCCATACACGTGCAGAAGCACAAGCACCGCAGCCTCAGGGTAGCGTCCCTCAAGCGCCAGCTGCGCTCCTCCCGGAAGACCCGCCAGCCAGTTGGGGAAGATGGGGAACATGGCTTGCGACATGGCCAGGAAGGTGGACATGTAAAGGAAGTGGATTCGAAACCACGTGAACAAAAGCCACGTGAAGGTCGCCTGTTAATTACAGACACACAAGCATCGTCACCTCTCGAAGAATGTTCAAGAATCATCTGACCATCTCCATTTCCATTCCAAAGTCAATGATCATAGACATCTAATTAGCCATTTCATGTTTACACGACTGGTTAACAAGACCAACCAAGTGCATGAACAGATGAGATGCCGTACAAAACAGGGGGCAGTATAGAAGACAAGACACTCCATTGAATTCAATTGTTCCAATAATTGCAATAGTGAGGAAGAAAAACATATAGCAAATATATATGTATGTACCTGAAAAGCGGCCGCCTTCAAGTTTGCCAGAAGGACGGAACTCACAGCATGGTCGAGCACCGTGGCACAGCGGCTCCTCACCGAGTCCGAGAGCGGCGCCATGTTGAGCACTTGGTTCATAACCCCACCAGACTCCGAAGTGATAAGGTAATAGAGCACAGAGAAGAAAATGATGGTCTGCGTGATGATATTGATGAGCTCCACCGCCCCGGAGGCAATGGAGCTCCACAAAAAGAGCACCAGGTAGAAGCCCTTCCCCATGAGACTGGAGCCACTCATCACCAACGTCTTCCCGATGTCCGAAGACTTTTGCAACGCCTGCTTCACCTTCTCCATCACGTCGTCTTGTCCGATCTGAAACAGCTCCAGGCCAAGACCGGCGGCTTCCGTGCCCTCCGCGTAGGCTCCCCCAAAGTCATACGTGCGGAGCTTCACCTGGGATAGGATGCATAAATGGTTTCACATGGTATGTCAGCAGTGACGACAGTTTGTGAAGAAAATAAGGTAAACCATATCGAGTTGCAACTCTCTAAGCGCTTGGCATGGTTACTGTTATTTTTAGAATGATCAGGTTTTAAAAGTAGCAGAGTAAGGATGATTACAATGCACGAAGAATACATTCTTTGGATACCATATGCAAAAGTTGTGACTCACTGTTCAAAATTGTACTGGTAGGTGATGAAAATCTGATACAAGTCTACTGTCAAGATGGTGTAAATTCTCAAAATCAATATATACTTACAGTAATAAAATTTGAGGGTGTCGCATTTAGGTCTGGTTACTTTGAAGCACAAATGCTCGACAATATTTGTATATTCATGTGAGAGGCATGACCACTGTAACAATCGACGTTTTAACCAACATACAAGGAGTCCAAATTGGGGTTCTGACGTCATTATGAGCTAAATGGCCCTAAACAAATGTGGAATCAAAGTGCGACTGGAAAAAGATGCACCCTCAAGGTTTTCTTTCCAATGCACTTAGTCTCATTGAATTTGGAGTTGAACAGCAAAAGACATGGTTATCTTAGTGATAATTGGTTTAAATGAGTCCAATATTTATAAATTCATTAATTTTTATTCAATGATTATAGTTTTTTACCATTTAGAATGTCATGAATACACAATTCTATTAAAAATTACCTAATTTTAAATCCACATTATCTAAAGTTTAAATAAAGAAAGCAATAGTAGTTTAAAAAAAAAAAGGTTTTGACAACCTATTTACAATAGCTTGCATAATGAGATTATTTGAGCAAAAATGGATCCAAGTGAAAAAAAATACAAAGAGTGCCCAATAAGAAATGTGCCAAAAAAATGCTAAACATTGGGGAGGGTTTAAGAGGCAAAGAGCTCCTAACCTTGATATTTTGAAGCCTTTCCACAAGGGGATGTGACGGTCCAACCAAGGCTGTCATCTCAGTCTCGTTTTGATCTCCATCAACTATGTCTTTCTTTGCAATTGTCATTAGAAACTCTTTGCCAACATTGACAGCTTCAGTCATATTGTTCTTTTCTGCAAATGAGTCAATCTTGACAACAACAATGAAGAGTCTCAATTTGGGATTCTCCAAGTTTAACTCACTTCAAAATCAAACTTGGCCCTTGACTATAAGGAATATCTACAATTATAATGAACAATGCCTTGCTTCATGGTAATTTAATTAACCAATAGTCTATGGACATGTTGGTACATTGTTTATTTTATATAGTGTATGTCATGTACAATTTCTTAGGTTTAATGCCAATTTGAATGACATGTATTAGTCTACCAAATCATAATTAAGATTGAAACAACATTTAGTGAAATTCAAATCTCACGTTGCCCACTTGTTGATTGAATGACTACTCACTCAAAAGCTTCTTGACAATACATAGTCCCAACATACACATCATAACGGAAAAAAAACAATTACTCTGTGACATGCTATACTGGAATAATGTAGCTTAGAGTAGCATAGGTCTAAGTAAAAGGTATGGTTGAAGGCTAACTAGTAATAAGTACACAATAAACATAATCAATACCTACAATTTCTATGATATGTAAAACGACAATACATTAGTAACTCAATACCTTGTGAATTGTGAAGGAGATACACTTGTGCGTATCTACAGTTGTCTTAAATGTGATACATTTGCTTTAATATATTCCACCAAAAAAAAGTAGCAAACTCTTGAATGCGCAATATGATTCATACCTGTTGAAGTAGTGTTTCATATGCTTGGCCCATGTAGGACTCTAGTTGTTGCGTGACATTGTTCTCTTCTAACCACTTGTTGAGTCCCGTTGTCTCCGCATAGTTACTATGATCGACATGAGTCTTGGCAGTGACCAGAGCATCCTTCGCCTCCATGCCCACTTTGTAAGTAAACAACATGGAACCGCCCAAGAAACCCACAAATATCAGAAGGATGAGCAAGGTCGCTACTACTGTTGGTAGTCTTGCCGCTAAAGCTCGTGTCACACCCCGGTTACTCCACCTGCAAAAAGGACATAAAAATCGAGGTTGGAAGGTGAAAACAAAGAAAAGATCTCCCCAAAATTTGTACATTATTCACTCCTTCCTGAACACGTTCTCGGAGCAACTGCACGGTGACTTTGAAGGTAGGGAACCCATTATACATAAGAAACCCAAATAATACACATTTAAGTGCATTGGAATCCTCTCAACAAGACCAACCCAAAAAAAACATTTTAATCACGGAAACTACTAAAGACAACTGAATTAGTTCCTATGTTATGGTAAGCCCACAGAGAAGCACTCACTCATCCTCTCCCGACATGTCACTACAGCATAGTCTACGGACCACAGAAATAACAAGAGGTTACAAAAACGTATCTTTCTCAAACGCAACGTGGCTGCATTTTTTACCACTTAAAAGAAGCTGAAAAGTAGCTGACAACTTCCTAGGACATTATTTGTTGTGGATCAAATTAGTGCCCAAATCATTTTTCAAAGTTTTCAATACTTCGACATACAACTTTGTATAAACATAGTACTTACAACCAATTTCATCAAATTGGTCATAAAGGAAGATAAAGGAAGATCTGAAGATTCAAATAACGACTAGAAGATTCAAACCACTACTTTGTAAGAATGAGAAGCTCTTTGGACACAACATCACACTGAAGCACTGTGTTCATCATCATGTGCTTCGAATATGGACTTCGAAGCGCTTAGGCGTTATTTTTTCTCGAAATTGAACACCCAAAGTAAATGGTATGACTTCAGAGTAACGAGGAGGATTGCAGCTGCAGAAAGAACAGAAGATCGATGTGTGCATTAAGATGTACATAAATGCCTTAAAACGATATATTAAATATTCAAAACAAAGCTGCAGGAGAACAGGGACGCACCGCAAAGCATCCACCATGGGTTGCACAGTCCACCCGTACAAACGCCCCACCCGCTTCCCTCCCTTGTCCTTCAAAGCCGTGGGACTTCGCCCAGGCGCCGACTCAAAGAAGGGCCACACCGTCGTCACCCCCGCGTACAACAGCAGCCCTACAAAGGTCGAAGACGCGAGCACCACGGGACCCAGACTGTCATACACCAAAGTACAAACAGCAAACGTGAGCAGCCACCTCGACAGCTTCGCAAATCCAATCTTCTTCGGCTTCGGAGGCATATCAGTCGTGCCCCCTTTGCCACCAGTCGTTCCCCCCATCCCCGCCATCCCTAAAACAGCCTCTTTGGCATCGTTCCCGGTCTCCACCAGATTCTCCAGCACGAACCTCGGCACCGCCAGTAGAGTCTCCAAGATGCCAGTTTGGAGAGGCTCCTGCCAGAAGGAGACGAGCACGCTCTGAATCTCGCGTAAGGGCATGGAGATGAGCACCGCCCACTGGATAGGCTTCCAGTAGCCTTTCAACAACAGGCCGATGCCGAAAAACACAAGAATGCTCAGGACGAGACCTGCGTGGGCCATGGCGATGTACATGGCGAGTTGGGCGTTGTCCACGTTCAGGGTGCTCGTTAACCGGGCCGATCCTAACCTCTGGGCTGCTGCTGTTGCAGTCGTTTCTTTTGGTAATGGCTCCATGCTGGGCTTGTTGTTTGGAACCTCTTTTGGTGCTTCCATTGCGGGACTGATGAGTTTAGTGAAGGAGCCGCCGTAATCTGCTGGTGCAGCTGCTGCTGGTACACTGTTCACACGCATTGGCCCTCCTGCATGTGGACAGAAATTCATTATTTGTGTTAGAATCATTCCACGTGACTTCCTTAGATCGAATTCAACCTGCCATCCCTTGACGAAGATCCGATCACAGTTTTTTGAAATACAATCCATCAAACCTCTTTATTATGACCCTCTCTAAAAAAAAATTCTAGACATTTGGCTGCACTATCATCGATTGTGGCACACTTGTCACACATTCAAAATATGTCATAAAGAAAAACTTGGGCCCCCAATTGATTAGAGATAGAGGTCTGCGAGTAACGAAATCTTGAACAAGAGTAGTATAGAGGAATTACTGTGCAGACCTTAGCGTTCACTAGGGTGTTGAATGATTCCAGTGTACTTATAAAAACCGAAGGCAATGAAAGCAATCCCTACGAAACCTTCTTTCGTTTGACCCGAAGCGTTATAGCTTGCACGGCTTACTGTTTGTTCCAGCATTATCCCAAACCCTATTTGCTTGCTCTGCTCCGTAAGGATTAGTGATTAATGAGGGTCTTCAAAAAGCACCCTAAGGCCGGGATTGGCCACTTACAAAGCATCAGCCTAAGGGACAAAACCCTTCAGTATGTTGGGTTTCCTCACTTCTATTATAGTGCGAAGTAGCCCAAAATTTGTGCCAAACTCGCCACAGATCACTAGAAAATGACAAATGAAAATTTCACAAGGGTATATTAGCATTATTTGGTTGCATTTATGAACGCACAAGTTCCTAGTACAAATTAAATGACATAGTAAGGGTTGTCAGAGTGAGCAACTTCAAATACAAGATTCTCTTCCTTCATTCTATTTTGATTCAAGCATAATATTGAGCCCCAAATTCTAGTAAAGCAGACTTGCTCTCCTAGAATTTTGAAGTCTTGTGTGAGACTTGTGGAACACAATTCTTGCATTCTGACCAACTGTAAGGTAGAGGGTGCTAAAGAGAGGAATTGAGAGACGCTTTCAGAGCTCTATGAGTTACCAACTTCAAAATTTCAAAACTAATTCCACAAAAACCTGAAAAATATGAAGCAGAGTGGACTATCATAGATGCTCCTTTCATTAATCTTTCCAAAAACATTTACTGGCAAATATTCCGAGGAGATCAACCCCCGTGAAAAGCTGGATCACCACTAAGAAGGACAGTAATCCACCATTGAGGTTTCGACACTTCAATCGAAACACTAGAAAGCAAAAATGATGAAAGAAGGGTAGGAATGGAAAGAGAGGATTTTGAAAGAGGGTACGCTTGTAGAGCATATACGATTCCAACTTCAAAATTTCAAAACCAACTCCACAAAAGTCTAAAAAACATGAATCAGAGTAGATTTGATACGCCATTCACTACTGTAGCCTTTCAAGAAAAACTTGCTGCTAAATATTTTGAGGGGTCCCAGACCCTGTGAAAAGCTGGATCAGTGCTAAGAAGGACGGTACTCCACCATTGAAATCGCGACAGTGTAATCAAATCTTTTCAAAACAAAAGTCATGAAGGGCAGAAATGGAAAGAGAGGAGTTCAGAGAGGGGAAGCTTTTAGACCTCTATAAATTACCAACTTTAGAATTCAAAACTAATGCATCCACAAAAAAAAGCCTGAAAAATAGGAATCAAAATCGATTAGATGTAGTTTTCATTATCTCTCAAGTAAAATTTTCTGGCATATAAATTCCGAGGTGTCCAGCCCTGTGAAAAGGTGGATCAGCGCACGGTACTCCACCATTGGTGTTGCGACAGTGTAATCAAAACTCTTCCAAACAAAAGTGACGAACGCCAGGAATGGAAAGAGAGGGTTTTAAAGTATTACGTGGAGGTCGAGCAGGCGAGGTGTTGGCTGAGGTGAGTCCTCCTTCGAACATCTCCTTCCACGAGGGGATCCGGTGCAACTCCGAGGCCCCTCGTGTCTTGGTGCTCTCGGCCATTGCAGAATCTCTTTCCCTGCTCTCTCACTCGCTCACTCGCTCACTCTCTCACAGGACCATGAAAACAAGGGCTACATGGCTATGGCCATAGACGCCCCACTAAACCCTTATCCAAATCATTCACCCCAATTTGAGGAACACAAAAACCAGGCGAGGAAAGGCTCCAATCTGCCACACCCAGAGATTCAAATCATCAAGAACCCAAAACCGAAGCCGCTTCAAAACCTAGCTTACAACAAGAAGAGTCTTCCAATCCTTCAATCTCAACCACAAGAATGAATGTACCCCAAAACCCTTCCTCTACCCCCAATCCCTAACGATCGATCGATCGATCCAACTTCCCGAGTAAAAAACGCGATCCCACCCACCCACACCATCAAATCGCAATCAACCAGTGACAGATTCAATCCCAGGTCGTCAACTCGTCATCAATCACAGAAACAGGGCATACCAACCGGTCTGCTGAGTTCCCTTGGAGTTTCTCAATGTTTGAATCCCGAATAATTGCGAACCAGGAGACGGATTCTGACACGAGGGAGGCCAGTGTGGTGAAATCCAAGCGCAGTAAGTTCCTGAGCTGGTCAGATGGGAATTGAAAAGCTGCAGAGTTGTTAAAGGGACTGCGAGATCTTAGTGAAGAGGATTGTGAGAGACGGAGTGGATTGTGGATTCATTGGGACATTGATCCGTCCTACGGAAAGGGTTTTTTCCTCGGTCTCATGTGGCAAGGCTGCCGCGGTCGAGGCCCTCGGGAGAGGCTTTCCGCGGAAACTTTGTTTATTGCGTTCTCGCCTTCTCGGGGAGGCCACACTGGCGCTTAGCGCCAGCTACACAGATTCTGTCGCCAGGACCCAGACGCCCACTGTGCTGCACGCAGGGCCCCCTAATTGCACACTCTCTATGTAATACATATATAGATGTTAATATGGCACCATAGTAGAATTTCTCTAAAGTAATAGTCCTGAGACCAGGTTCAAGTCCTTATGCTCAAGAATCTCAAAAAACTTCTCTAATGTGTACGTTTAGGATTGGGTCCAGTGCAAAATCAAGCAATCAATATTCCATTACTTTAAAGAGGCCATTGCCTTACAGAAGTTCACTTTAAAGAGAACTTTTGCTATATACATGACCATTTTGGAGTTATTGAAACATATAGGAGCTCCAGTAATAATCCAAATGGAAATACCATATGTCATTGGTTGTAGTTCAATATGAATACAAACTTTTGTCACTATTTGTATCCTTAGTTCATGCCCCTTACAAAAAAACAAAACAAAATGATGCATTCAAAATTAGGCTTCCAAAATCAACCAAATAAGCATAGGAGTTTGGTTTTCATTATTAAAATTTGCTAAATTATTGTTGGATTATGTTGGGAGTTAGAAGGAGAATCTTGATTTTCATCTCATGCATTTTGGGAATTTATAAAGCATGGATTTCCAAAGTACTTTAATAACATATATACCTAAAATTAAATTGAACCAAGGCTCTCATATCCTAAAGACTTATGTCTTAGGCAAGTATCCCAAAGACTCATGTCTTAGGCAAGCATCCCAAAGACTTATATCTTAGGCAAGAATTTAAGAGGAAAATTTTTCAAGCAAGTCACCATTAGATGCACTTATCTTAATGGGTCTCAAGACAACCAAAAAATTGGCCACGATTGGCCATGGCTAATATACTTTTGACTTGGGCATAATTTACAATTCATGGGTCCTATTTTGGTTGTTTGATTTTCAGTTTTTTTGGTTTATCTTAAGAGGTTTTTTGATGAGCTTCCAAAGATAGTTTTTTCCAAATTTTAATCCTACATCAATTGGAATTTAGAAATGTTTTAGTTGGATTGTTTTACAAAATACATTGATGATGCAAAAATTATGATACATCTAAAGTGGGATTCCCCCCATATTGCACTGAGTCTAAAACTACCATGATCACTTTGTGTACATCTCCAAAATCAATAGGTATATATGTGAAAAAAATAATTTTAAATCATCTACCCAAAAATATTTTGAGCTTTCTTAACAATATCCAAATGTTACAAGCTTTGATTTGATTAGTCTAATAATAATAATTATGCACAATAGCAAAAAGTAGTAGTTTGGAGGTTGCCAACCTCAAATATTTCATTTAGTTTCATTTTCATTAGAAGATTTTTAAGGTCTTTAGAAGACTACAAGTTTCCGAACTATGGGGAACATGGGAACAATACCAAATCGACAATCTAATGTATTTGGGAGATGGCACGTTAGATATTAATTTTTTAATGAATTTTAAATATTTTTAAAAAAATTTAAAATTTAAAATTTAAAATATTTATTAGTTTACAAACACTGTCAGTAGTGGTTTACAACAAAGAAATCAGCCCTGGAATAGTCTTCCAGAGGCCTTGAATCTCTCCTAAAGGTATTAATTCCTCCAGTCCAAAATAATCAATCCCGAAATAGTCTTTCAAAGGCCTTGAATCTCTCCTAATGGTATTAATTCCTTCAGCCCAAAATAATCTCTTGATTCCTCTTCATTTTTTTTATCCCAAAATGATCTTCCAATTATTCAAAAATATTTGTTCTTAAAGGTTCAATGAATAGATATCAACTTCCTTAAAATACTTAGAAATGGATTGGTTGAATAAGGTTATTTTCAATCTTAAAAACCTCACCCGCCTAGTTTGACCAACATGTATTTTATGAGAAGCATGTGGCTTGATGCAATAATTTAGAAATTGCTTCATCTTCTAGAAAAATCCATTGTTGAATGTGGAAACTACCTTCTTGATGAGTTGGGAATTTTTGCTCTTTCTAAAATTGGTGGAAAGAGGATTGAAATCATAATGTTTGATTATGTGGGGAGTATAGTGATAGTGGGGACACATTAGGGATAGTCACACCTTCTTCACTAAGCAAACTTTTCAATAGAATGAAAAGTTGGTGAGAAAAAAGAGGAAACAATGGATAGGAGTTTTGAGTGAAGGTGTGACACCCTTGTTTGGTGTGTTGATAGTGGAGAATGTGAAATTACAGAGAATGGTTTACCTACAAGCATAGATGGAGTAAGTTTGTTTGGTTCAAAGGTTCAAAGGTCCAATTAGATAGGTTGGAGTTCCTAGACCAAATCAGACATTAACAATGATGTTGAAATCCAACAGTGGAAGGGTGAAACTACAGAGTATAAGAACATATACTTTGCTCATAATTGCTTCTATGCATCCATTCTTTTGTTTTAGAGCAAAATAATCAATGTACAAAAGCTTTCACAATAGAAATATATTTTGCCACAAAGAGCCATAGGGGAGACATTACTTTCCATTCTCTGAAGAATGGGCGTGCAGTGAAGGAGGTGTCACTACCTCTATTCAATCTCTTTAGGTAGGGAGTAGTGTTTACATAAGTGTCTAAAATTCACTCCATTGCTACTTAAAAATTTTAGTAACTAAAAAATGCACATTGGAGAAAATCCTTGAAAACATTAGATTTTCACTAAGATTACAACAAACAATAGAATTTGATAGCCAATTTGTAATTTCCTCCACATTGGAATTAGTATCTATTTAGTCAATTTTGTTATAGTATTCCCAATAATCCTTTACAACTTGCAAAATCCTTTCTTTTCTGTTTTTTTTTTAAATACTACTCACTCTCAAGGTAACCAAAGTTGATGCTTGTTTGTCTTGGAAGTAGCATATTGCGCTAAATTCCATAAACTAGTTCCAGGATCATTGGCATTTGACAGGGAGGGATTAATCCCAAACATTTTGTTCCACTGGAAAATCATTTTGGGATATAGTAAGTACTTGTTACACATTCAATGTAATAATTACTATAGTTCATCATCTCAAATAAGTACAGTTTTCCTACCTTAGAGCAAGTAAGTTGACTTGAACTCGTAAAAGTCAGCTACACAATTCCATGCAAGGCACACAATTCCAGGCACCAACAAATTTTTCTTGAGTTTCGGGAAGTGGCACACGTCATGATCAGTTTCAGTGCATACCTCATCTGCCGAAATTTTGAATAGAATCACCTTCAAGCACTGTTCCATCTAAAGTATGGTGAAATCATCCATATTTAATTAAAATTTGGCAATTCCATACACTGACACCATGGGATAAGGCAGTATTCTAAACTTTCCCAGCTTCGATTTTGGAGAATATTCTCCATAAACAATTCAGCTGCCAGGCAGTGATACTATTGTTCTATTCCTGGGTTACTGGAATGCACCAAGGCGACTAATCTTAGCTTTGGATTGGACACCAAACCAATCCTGCTGAAAAGCCACATGGAAAGTGAAAAAATGAACAAATTTCCAGACAGCTACCAGCTCCTAATCACGATTTTCTTGTTTGAAGATGGACAAATGCTATCAAGTAATGAACAACATGAGCCACTAAAATTGAAACTTAAGTCAGAGTCATGGGCAACATAATGGTATGGTTGACAACTGAAATTGACTGATTTTACTTTAAAATCATCTACGAAAACAAGATCTGAGAAAAAGAACTATTGCATCTAAATCGTTCCCGGTTGCAACTCATGAAAACTTTCTCGGACCACAAAATTGAAAAGTTTAAAATAGGACGGTAAGATTACGAACAAGGCGATAGAATCAAAACAGATAGCTCCATGAAAGCAGAGAATACAAACACTTCAGCTTTATTTCGCTTCAAATACTGCATTACATTCTAGGGGCGCATTAAATGCTTCTCTTGCAATGAAGTACCAGAAAAGGAGCTTCAAAAGCCTCTCACTAAACTCCCTAACATGAGAGCTTTACGTTCAAACCCTGAATGTCTGCCAGAACTTCAGCCCGTGCTGACAAACTACTCCCGTATCCAATTGTTGCAGCTTCAAGACTCAATCAATAGGGGAATGTATAAACTGCACAATGAAAGATCGCCAGTGACGACAAGTCAACGCTTTGATATAAAAGAGCCCTGCAGGAGGAGAAAATTTGGATGCAAACGAACAGAAATGAAAAGAAAAGAAATTCACAATGAGGAATAGACACGGGATGTCAATTCACCTCCGCATTTGAAGCCACGAAGATCGAAGCGGCCGCACTTCTTGGGCAGCTGCAAGCCATTCTGCAGCATCTGCTTGGGGAATGACGATGTCTTGAACTGGTTGCACATGCAGATCTTGTCCACATTCTTCACCACATCGCAGCACTGCTTGCTGGGGGGCGGCGGACGTGCTCCTTGGATGGAGTTAAAGCACGGCCACAGAGCGTTAGCGTTGCACACACCAGCAGCATTGGCCGGCTCCATGGCCATCATGGACAATACCAGGAGCACGCAAACGCTGGCCCCCATGACGTGCAGCTTGGATCCCGCCATCGCTCTGCTCCCAGCTGCAGCTCAGAGAATTGTCGTGAACGCTAATGTAAGCACAACTGCAGAAGGAACTCGACAGGTTTCAATGCAATGTAGATTGGAGTACAGAATGACAGCTTTATATGCAAGATTGAAGAGCAAGAAAGAACAATTGTTTTACCTTCTGACATCAAATATGACGGCTCGATTAATGCCGTTTATCAAATCGTCACCAGCTTCACCCAATCACAACAACTTAATAGCTACATTGACTTCCATGTCGCCCGTAGAAATTAGGCGGCGGTGAATGCGGGTATTCATTAATGGCTGAAGGATGAACGAGTTTCATATGTTGCAATTAACACGCAGAGATTGGAAACATCTTCTTTAATAGTTTCTAGAGGGTCACATCCCGATTGCTGGTTATTAAGGTAAACCAGCCATCCCAGGCAAAAGACCCATCACACAGACACAGGTACCTAGGGAATGACCCATCAAAGTCTTATAAGATAAATTTTTTTTCAATAAATGAGATCTAGGCTACATTAGGTTGAGTTAGTGGCCACAATCAATGTCTTAGGTGATGGTGATGAAATAATTACTGATTGCAATAGGAACTTTCAATGTAAATCATCATAGGAAGTGACTTCCTATGTCTTCATGTTGTGGCCATGTTAGAAAATATTCTGACCGCTTTAAGTGAGTAAGATGACCATTATAGATACACTTTTAGTTGGTTTTGAGGTAGTCTAGAGACTCTTTGGGGCCAATTGGACAACGCACTTCAAAAATTCACAACAAATTCTTACTTTGTCAAAAAAATATAATTCCAATTGCTCTCTCCATTTCTCACATTTGTCTTTGTGGAATTTAAAATTAAAAAAAAATTCAACAGTGCCAACAGAGCAAATCAGTCATTCTGCCTGTGATGGGTTGGTTAACCTTAATAGAACACATCGGATGGACATTCTCTTCCACGAGTAGTTCAGGTTGTCAGATCTCAATTTCAAAATTCCAACCTTCCCTCGCCAACCAGATCATCGTTAAATGGCTTTTAGCACTCTCGAAGATGAGATTGAGGAGACTGGCTACAAAGGTCAAGAAATGAACAGTCTAGAAAGGATCACTACTTCTGAATCAGGTTTTGCCAAAGGTGTATTCAGCTCTCAGGTCGAAGCTATAGCGAGACTCGTTTCCAAAGCTCTGCCCCAAGTACAGAGATCAATCCAAGAGATGAAGTAAGGTGGTGCCGATCGGTACTAGTTTGCTCATTTTAGGCAGGCTTGATGACAACAGGCCTAACAATCCGAGCATGAATCCACGTACCTCCAGTGTTATGAACTAAAAGGATTCGCCAACGACGGAGTGCTGCTAGATGGGCATCTTGCTGCTAGCTTGGTAAAATTGAGAACCACTTCTTGAGTGACGAGCCTCGTGTGATAAAAGCCCCTCGATTATCACTATCTGCTTTGAAAGGGCTTTTCAACGCTTCGAGTTCAGCCATGATCAACTTACGAACGGGAGCTTTGACATCCGCTTTCGAATGTTTCCCCCACCCCGTGATGATTATTACTTGAGCAGGAAATCCATCGTTCCGTTGGAGTCGATCTCTTAAAGAGCTCAGCCACAGGGGAAGGACAATTGAAGCAGTACCCACGGACATATCGTGCAAGTCTAGTTGCCAGATATCTGATGAAAACGTGACACAATCAGATGGAAGCCCCCGAGACAAAAGATGTTGAACGATATCGAGCTCCTCCGGCGAAGCCATTTTGACCTGGAGCCTGACAAACACAATCTAGATTTAGAGTCAAAAAACGATCACAAATCGTAGACCTAGCAACCACAACACATGACTCGGAACACATGATCCCAAAAGAATAACAAATAACACAATAAAGAACAAAGTTAAGATTCAGTTCACGTTAGATTCTGATATGCAAAAGACTACGAAGCTGCTAACATTTGAAGACCATTTGTCTTGTCGCTCATGAACTGGAATTAGAGAAAAGTGCACCTGCTACGAAGACTTTGGGGACTGGCCAGCGCACCACTATCCACAGCAGCAAGCGTCCGACATGCCTTTGTAAGGGCATTCCAAGAGACCAAAGACGGTCTTACGCCGGCATCGTCCATTTCCAGAAAGATTTCCATCATTCTGTCTAGCCTTCCAGCATAGCAACAAGCGGAGATCATTATGTTGAACCCTGCAGTATCGAGCTTCATTCCTTTCTTTCGCAAATCATCAGCTATCCTCTCCATATCGGTTAACATACCAAGCTTCCCAAATCCCAGGAGAAGTACCTTGTAGTCATCCACGGATGGTGGACACCCCTTTGATTTTAACTCCATCAAGATTCTCTCAGCCTCTACAGGTTTCTCTGCGGCAGAATACGCACGCACCAAAGCCCGGTAACCAAGAGTACGAGAGTTCGCCAATGGCAATTCGCACAGTCTATGGAAAGCTTCGTGTGCCTGGTCCACAAGACCTTGTCTAATGTAGCTCTCGATTAGAGCACACTCAAGCTCCGCCTGCTGTTTAGGAGCTAAAATTTCTTGCGGTTCCAGAATATGTGATGAAGCAGCTAACGTTTGCTTACTGTTCGACACCATTGCAACAATGCGAGCGTGAATATTTGCATCCCATTTGTATCTAGCTTCTTTTCTGACAGCTTCGTACATCTGCAACATGCCAAGAATGCTCCGGTAAAAATTGAGTGAAAGGGAAAGAATGCAATGATACCTGATACCTCGATAGGGTGGAAGTCCCCAGCAATGACACCTAGATATGGTAGAAATCTATGAATTGTATCTATCGCATGCCAAAAAATCACATTGAATTTGAAAATTTCTTGATTGAACAAGGTCTACCAATTTGATACACAAAACGTTTCAGGGTTTAGGATATTAGGGTATTAGGGTTTTGTTTTCTCACCGGAAGCACAAGTTCACATTGACCTCGTTGCACAAGCTCTTCCAACACCTCCATTTGCAAAACTCGCGACAGACCTCGTGACCTCCGAAGCAGCAACTTGGCGCTAGCACTGGTCCCGCTAGCAGACCCGAGCTCCTGCAGCACCCGCGTGGCGCTCTTGCTCGCACACCTTACAAGAGAATTACAAGCAGGACGCTCGCAAAATCCATTCCCACTGAATTGCAACCTTAACGAAAGACCGTGAAAAGGATTAGAATCCCATCCCATCGCCATTCGCGGCCACTGCCAAGCACCTTCCGAAGCAGAGCATAGCTTGGGTTGTGCAAGTGGCGACAGATGGAAGGCAAATTGAGGCGTTGCCATAACCTAATCTCCTGCTAATTCAAACACTGCTCACGCACTAAGCTCCAAGGGAACTTAACATCGCCCCTCCGCGACACATTCTGTACAAGAAGCGAAATCAAATTTAATACCATTTGTGTCATTTGGAGAATTCCGACGATTGAGACTTCAATTGTACTCCTGCGCGTAATTCTATACTGTTTTCTGATTGATAGCGTGCAGGAAGCAGAATCTTCCATTTAATTCAAACTTTCAAATTTTTGATTGCCTAAGTCTGCGTTTTTCGATTCTGTTCTTACCGACTCTGTTCTTGCGCTGAACGTACACATTCAAAGATTGAAAAGCGTAAAAGAAAACGTTCAAAAAGATAACTAAACTAGAAATCGGAGAACGGAAAAGAGCAGATTACAGAGTCGTCTGTGATCTACAACAAGAATTATCATGGAGAGCTGATTTCGCTTATCATGGAGAGCGGAGGATCGCCGTGATCCACAAACGACCAAGGAAATGAAGGAGATCCATATCAACTTCAGAAATGGAAAATTAATAAATATTGTGGTATTCATTATGAACAAAGGCAAGATTCAGTACAGAAATCTTACCTCGCAATGCACCAAAACTGTGAGTCACTGAGCACAAGTGCAAATCAGAATGTGGTCGATCGAAAATTAGGAAAGTGTCTCTGAGGACGGCATGTTACCCTAATGCGACAATTCCCCAAACCCAGAAAAATCTCCAATGTCCTCCGACGCCGAAATTTTGATCTGGATGAAAAAGCTCACGGACAAAGTCCCCCCTAAACCGCTATGGCCACATCCCCCATGGCCATACCACACCACTAAAAAACGCTTATCCAACTTGTAAGCGATCTCTGACCGTCCGATCTCACAGATGGACGGCCCAGCGCCTCTCCTCCTGGGCCACAGAGTCCCGAGGTTCGCAAGGCCAGCGCACTGCCACCTCGCCATGCTCGCTCGATTGCTTTTCTGAGTCAGTGCGAGTTTCCCGAGCTGGGTCTAGCTTGTGCAAATTTGTACACGAATTGGTAGTTTTGTGGACGGAATTTGGCAATGGTGATGGAAATGGGCGTCTTGCGCTGCCTCCCTGCTCGTGGGCTTCCAGTTGGAGCTTCCACGACGAAATTGTCGTCGCCGTCTGCTGTTGCTAGCGCTGTGTGGTCGCAGCAGAAGCAAAAAATTTTGTGCGAAGCTCAAGAAACAGTCACGGGAGGTTGGTATTTACATTCTTCATGCGCTTTTCGAATTTTTGGAATTGATCTTGAAATTCTTTGCGTTGCGCATTGCCGGTCTTGTCCTTTGAATTTTAGATGGAGCTGCGTTTGGAATTAGAGGATGTACTTGGCAACATTGCCTGTTCTTTCTGTACCGAGGTTTTGGAATTGGAAGGCATTGGTGACGACGCGTGTGTGGTTGGAAGTGAAGTGAATTTCGTAATCACTGAAATTTGAGTTGAGTTTTGATTGGCAAGGAGGGTTCGGATGAAGAGTACTCTCAGGAACGAAAGGTTTCGTATATTGATTTTTGCTGAAATGCTCACAGTATTAGAATACGCAATTGTATTCAAATTCAACTTGTGTTACTTCGGAAAATAGTGTTACATATGCGTAACCTGAAAATACAGACGAGGATCAGATTCGAATGTGAGGCTACATTGTAATGTTGACTGTTCTGTGAGTTGACAGTTTTCTGGAATTGGAAGGCATTGGTGAGCATGAGCGTGTTTTCCAAACTGAAGTTGATTGCTTAGTCACTGAAATTTGAGTAGAGTTTTGAGTGGCAAGGTGTGTCTGTTCGTATGAGAATTCCTCTCTGTAACGAAATATTTCTTTTTTCTGGGGAATATGAGTCTTCTTAATTTACTCGCAGTGCCACGGTACAACAAATCGTATTCAAATTCGATTCATGATACTTCTGGTTGATCTCTCTTGGATGTGAAACCTGCAATTAAAGGAAAAAATAAGGTCATAGTTTGATAAAGTTATTGTAGTAAATTCACTTAAGTTGAAATTTGAGTTTTATGATTCAGCATTGCCAAGAACTCTTCATGCTCAATTACAGGATTAGTTCTCAAGTTCAACAAAGATTTTACATGTATCAGTTCAGATGATGTAATGTCTGAGGGTTCCTTAGCTATAGTTGTACAAAGGAATGATGGTGTTGATACGTCGGCATTGTTTCTGTCGAATGCAGCTCCTTCGGCTGCAAATAGCATCGGAAACGCAGGAAGGCCATGCCGGGCCTGCAATTTGGGAAGCTCGTTCACAGGGCGACGGGTGAAGCTCTCCATCTCTGTACACACTGGCTCTCGTGTGAATGCGTCAGCTGAACCCGAAGGCAGCAACAACGAGAGCAATGAGAGCAATGAGCCCGCAGAGGCTCCGGAGGAAGAGGTTGAAACCATTCAGGGATTGAAGGCTGAGACTGACGACAAAGACGATGCCGATCAGGTCAGTGTTCTTACCCTTACAGAACCAAAGATTTGTAGTTATAGAACCAACAATACGATCTATCATATTTTGAAAATTCAATTATTGGGATGGGATCAAATTATATTACCAGAGTCAGTGAGAACGTTCCATGTTATGGTCCAAAAAGAAAAGAAAATTGGACGAAAGAAAGTCCTTTTGTGAGCTACCGTACTCAAAACTGCTTAAAAAGACGTGACGGAGGTTCACTTTGGACTTCTTTGGTTGTTTTTAGGGCTTAATTATCGCATCCAGAATGAGTTATATTCGAGGTATGTGAAAAAAGTCAATCATGTGTTTTGGTTTGTAGTCCCTCTTTGTAACTCCTGTCTTGCCCCCATTGCACACATGCCAATTTTGCTTTTCTAGATTGCATTTGAATTCTTATTCACCTCTTTGTCTAGGGGGTGACAGGAACTCATAGTTCCATTCAATCTAGTTGGCTTCTTCCTCAAATTGGAATAGTGGTCCACCTTTGCAACTCCAAACCCAAACAAAGGACCATAGGGCTTTTGTGCCTCAGTGGTTGCTAAAATGTGTTTGGTCTTTAGTTTTTTCCCTTGGTTGCTTTTTGCCCAAAGTTCAAGCATTTGACAGTGACTTCCCATTGAGTGCAAGCGTCTATAATTGAATTAAAAATAAACAAAAATCAAACACACCATGACTTTTCAAATACCTCTATTGATGGATGAAATTGATAGCGCGGGTGTTTACAGTGATCGATTTCTACAAATGCAGGTGTTGTTAACCCTGGACGATGTGAATCCCGTTGGACTTGGAAGGCGAACGAGACAGATTTTCGACACGGCATGGCGGCGTCTCACAAATCTGGGCCAGTTGACGAGTGCTACCAGGCCTACTGATGAGTATGATTTAGACGAGGTTGTGGTTGGAGGTCCAATGTGCGACTTTCAAACTCCAAATGCTGAGCTCACCACCGTTCTTGTCGCCGGTGCAACTGGCCGCGTGGGACGCATTCTTGTGAGGAAGCTGCAGCTTCGAGGCTATAAAGTCAAGGTATGTATATATCCAACTGCCCAAAATTTTCCAACTTCTAGCATTATTAATATAAAGCATCACTTGTCTATATAAATAGTGAATCGCAAGTCAATGCTGTCATAGAGAATAATCCAAGAGTAGAAATGGAAGAAATGGAAGAAATAGAAGAAATAGAAGGAAATAGAGCCTTGAGGTGCAACAATTGGATGAGGATGAACCCCTCTACAGGACTCAGGATTCATGTTTTGAGAATGCTTTATCCGATTGATTATTTTGTGAAGAATATAATTCAAATGGGGCCAAAATTCTGTATCACCAGAATTAGTGAAGAACTCTGAATGTATTGGTAAAGAACTAAATTAGTTTGGACGACAGAAAGTTTCCATGTGACCTACTCCAGACTACTATATGACACATGAAGTCCAATTTGGGCCTCTTGGTCCCATTGGGGTTAACCTAATCTGACACAGAGGAAAACTGGGATTTAGCTTAATCAAAGTACTGTAATCTCAAAGACCCTAAACCTTGCGACCGTGACCGTAGAAGTTTAGTTTGCTCTCTGGTGCTTCATGTGGACATCATGTAAGGGTTGTGTCGACGTGGATTGCAGGCTCTGGTGAGGAAGGATGATGAGGAAACGTTGGAGAAGCTCCCCCGCTCAGTGCAGATCATCGTTGGTGATCTTGGAGATCCGGCCACAACGAAATCTGCCGTTGAGGGATGCAACAAGATTGTCTTCTGCGCTGCTGCAAGATCCACGATTACCGGTGATTTGACGAGAGTGGATCATCAAGGTGTCTACAATTTGTCGAAAGCATTTCAGGTACATATGCCTTCAGGAGTTTCTGTGAGTTTGATTTTAACGGAAAGGCATGCCTTTGCATTGACTGTTTTTTCCGTTTCTGCTTTGCTCCGCCTATTTCACTGCAAGTCGCATGTTGATGCAGTATTTTCATTCTTCATATGTCTTTTTAGAATCAAAATTCGCGGATTCTAGAGCCACCTTGGCGTGCATGGAGGTAATGGAGACGAATGTCTGAAGCTCTGCTTGTTAAATGTGCAGGATTATAACCACAAGCTGGCCCAAACTAGAGCAGGACGAAGCAGCAAGAGTAAGTTACTCCTTGCCAAGTTCAGCCAAGCGAACGCTGCGGAAGGATGGGAACTTAGGGAAGGATTCTATTTCACGGATGAAATTGCTGGAAGGTATGATGGCGGGATGGACGCGCAATTTGAGGTCGCCGAGGACGGAAATGGTACCTTTTCAGGTACGCAGACAGAATTCAAGTTAGAAAAATTGCAGATATTGAAAAACTTGTCAGCAAGTTGCAAAATATTTGCGACCGTTTTCGCATTAAATGTCTGCTTTCATCAGGTGGTATTCGCGTCCATGATTGGAAATCCTCCTAAGACATGTTTGTTGTGATCGACAGCTCCGTCAGCAAATGAATGTTTTGTATTTCACTGTCGTGAATGATGAAACGGGCAATGTTCTTGACACTCAGAATGTGTATTGATCACCAGGTTATGTGTTCACACGAGGAGGCTATGTGGAACTGGCAAAGAGAGTAACTTTACCTCCTGGCCACACGCTTGACAGGTACTGTAGTTGTGCTCAACCACCACATGATCTTCATCTATACATTGTGGGGAGCAACATACCTTGAAAACTTAGTTGTCACTCGAATGTGAATGTGTTAACTGGATTTGTGTGGGTCAACTGTGTATTAAAGCATCTCTTTAAGTTGGACTACGAATTATGCACGAGCTTTTCTTGTGTGTTTAGTTCGGATCAGTGCTTGGAATTTGAGACTTGGAAACTGAACAATAATTTATCTGTGCACGTGAATAGGTACGAAGGGTTGGTTCTTTCAGTCTGCGGCGATGGAAAGACATACACACTTTTGCTTGAGACTGACCCCTCAGAGGATGATCCTCAGCCCAGACAGTACTTCACACGCTTCCCTACACGACTTGGATACAGTCGGGTTAGTGATATGCTTTCTACTTCTTACTCAGTCCTTTATGTGTTTTTCTCTAAGTTGGTTCCCAGTATTGTCGAACTCTTTGCCAGTACAGATCACGTAGGTTTCTTACGATGAGTTCCTTCCGTTGGCTTAACCCTAAACTACCAAGGACTCCTGGTTTGAAATGACCACTTCGATTGATGGTATTGTGAAAATTAATAATCAGATAGGAACATATTTTACATCACCCAAATCAGTGAAGAACATTTCATGTGTTGGTAAATAAATAAACAAAAATAAACCAACGAGAGTACCCAAGTGGCCTACTCCTAACTGCTTAAAAAGTAAGGTCCAATTTGGGCCTCCTGGTTCTTGCAGGGTTAAGCTGAAATTTGAACTGGAGTGCAACCTAATTGTGTGCTCGTACTCCACGCAGGTTAGGATCCCCTTCAGTTCCTTCCGACCGATGGATCCTGAGGCTCCACCATTGGATCCTTTCTTAGTGCATACTCTTGCGTTTCGATTTGAGCCCCGAAGGATGGTGGGTCACTCTACAAGGCAGAATATGTTTGCATTCTCTGTTGAATTTCTTGGGACTCCTTTCTACCTCTCTGCGCACGTCCATATAGTATTAATAATGTGCCCGCATTTTAATGACTACTATATAATCGTTTGCTACAATTTCTCAGAAATCTTCAGCGAATCGACCTGCAGCCGACTTGACTCGTGCCCAGGAAGGCCAGAATAACAGCTTCAAGCTCATACTTGATTACATCAAAGCATTGCCAGTAAGTTACAGTGATCTTTTCATGTTCAGTGCAATAGCAATATTACCTTTCGCTTACCAATTCTTCCCAGGCCTATTTCCAAGTCATTTTTAAGCTTTTGTTTAGGTTCTAATCAGGATTCGGTGTGCTTGTTATCTGGTGCAGAGTGGTCAGGAGACGGATTTCATATTGGTGTCGTGTTCAGGGGCAGGAGTCTCGAGTGAATCAAAAGAGAAGGTCTTGAGAGCAAAGCAGGTAAAATTTAGCTTTGAAAAACGCAGTTGTGGATATCCAGAAAATGTTTTATTTTTTTATTTTGAGTTGAAAACGCTCATGACTACAAGTCGTTTAGTAGGGCTAACTTGAGGTTGTTAACTAATTCTTTTCTTGCTTCCTTCTTTAGGCTGGAGAAGCGGCCCTGAGAAATTCAGGACTGGGTTACACAATAATACGACCTGGGCCCCTCCAGGTACAGCCACCATTGCTCTTACTCGCTTTCTCTCCATTGCTCGTTTTGACGAAACAGCGTACACATTAGTAATACATTGCCCACCAATTGAGCTACCATTGCGCAATAGTGATGATTTACTTTCGATGTCTGTACAGGAAGAGCCTGGAGGCCAACGAGCTCTAGTTTTCGATCAAGGGGACCGCATCACTCAGGTTACTCTCTTAACCATGTCATTATCCTCTCCATATTTTCAAAACTGTTCTGTATGGTCAATTGTTGAAGAGTTATTGAATCTTTTCCAAAGGATTCTATGTGCCAACAGATAACCTTTGATGTATTTTCTGGCTATGCATTTGTGGTGATCACCTTAGCAATAAGGATCTAACACGTGTTTCATGAACTTCAGAGTATAAGCTGCGCGGATGTGGCAGATGTCTGCGTAAAATCATTACACAATCCTACAGCTCGCAATAAGAGCTTTGATGTAAGTTTTGGACTTGAACCTTTTGCGATGCAATTATTCACTTTTAAGTGCCAAGCTGCTAAAGGGTGAAATTTCTGGATCGTGTTGATTGTGATTCACGAACATAGGAGATGCTTGTTAATGAGTTTTTTTTATTTATTAATCGGCGTTTGGTCTCGTTGATGCGTATTTTGATATATCCTTAGGTTTAAAGCATTATTACGTTGGAATCAGGCATATAGTGAAATGTATTGTGTGATTGAATCCATCCTGTTTTGCAGGTTTGTTATGAATACACAGCTGAGGCAGGTCTTGGCCTTTATGAGTTGGTAAGCTGTCTCTGCATTTGTATACCACGAATGTGAAAGAACTGGAAAGATGTTCTCCTATGGTCATGTGGAAACGTTTTTTATTGTTTTGACGATTAAGGATTCTGTGGAGTGCACATAATTTACTGCCAATTTTAGTGCTGAGGACGTTTTTGTTGTCGTGCAGGTTGCACATTTGCCAGATAAATCCAACAACTACTTGACCCCGGCCTTGGCTGTTCTGGAGAGGAACACATAACAGGACCTTACGGAACCTGTCGCCATATTTTTTCTGCTCGCAGTGAGCATGAAACTCTTATGCAGAGTGAGGGTTGCAAACAACTGAAAGCTGTCAACTATTGAGGCAGTTGTTTTTTCGTGTATTTCTTCATGTAAGATGTGTTCACAGATTCTTTACAGATTTTGGCGCCTGAAAGAGGGCCCTCAGTTTGGTTAGTGATATCCTATGTAACTTTAAATTGCCTTGAAGTACATACATGGTAGAGAAAGTATGGCCATTGGCCATTGTAATTTTTCTTCAGAGCGCAACTGATTTGATTTCCTTACCTGCATTGTTTCAGGCTTGGCTCCTAGACATTGCAGCTGACATGGGAATGAAACGAGTCTCCTATTTGAATGAAGCAGTGATGAAATTATTTGCTTGAATGAAATTTCCAGTGAAATCGCTGAATGCGCACGCAGGTTGGAATTGATGCATGTTATCTATTACTGAACAAATGCACACACAGATAGTAATTAAAAGGGATTCTATATTTTTTTAGCATGTGATTTTTGGTCACTAAGAATAGATTATGGAATTCTCAAACTATCAGGTAATAAGTGTACTCATAACCAATCTTGAGCTCTCATTTTTATACTTGAATAGTTCAATGTAGGCAAGATTTTGTATAGGTCACTCCTGCAAATAGGTTGCAATTAGGCGTAGTTACCTTAACCAAAAGAGTAGAATGTATTCCTAAGATGGTTAAGCTTCTATCTTGTAGAAGTAGATTCCTACAATCCCCCAAAAAACATTGCAACTAGATTTGAGTTGATAGATGTTTTCAAACTCTCATGACTCATAATGAAAGCAAGCCCTCCACACACAAAAAGTAGATGTTTTCAAACTCTCACTACTCATAATTAAAGGTGAGCCCCTCCACATATACAAAAAAAGAACATTGTAGTTGGATTTAAATTGATAGATGTTTTCAAACTTTAACTACTTATAATGAGAAGCATTTTGCAAGGTTTTTTGTTTTTTTAATGTAGGTCAACTACCCTAACTTTCATGATTAAATTCAAAAGAATATTGCAATTGGATTCACATTTTCAAACTATCATTTATCCAAAATCAAAAAGCATCTTTTAAAAAAATAAATTAATGTGTAGTTATTAACTAAGCAACAATTAGATTTGAATTTCTTAGAATGTATACTTTAAGAAAAATGATGAAATAGAAGATTATAAAACTTTAAATAAATTGACTTTTAGTTTTAAAATAAAATTGAAAATAAGAATTTGTAGATTTTTGTGACAAAAAATTATTCAAAATTTTAGTATAATATTTGTAATAATTCTTGAATTTGAAGGAAGGGTGTCTTTTTATAGTAATATTGTAACAAGAATATATTTTTGTTACAATGATTCACAATACATGGGCAAAATTTGCATTCAAGATTTCAACAATGAAAAGAGACTTGATTTAAGGAAAGCAAAAGGTCCCGTACCATGAAGTTCAAGAATGTTATGTCTAGGACTAGTTCATCTAAAAATTTTGAATTAAATTGAAGATTTACAATAAATCTTGTTGCATTGAAGATGGTATTAACTCCTTAATGGGGTTGAAAATATTTTTCTTCTAGTATAAGTTTTGAGATATGGAGATGTATTAAAATATACCTAATATTGACTCGGATATTTTTGTAAACTCATCAAATATCAATGAAAGTGATACATAAATATTGTAAGTTTTAGAAATTGTAGTGCAATTTTATTAAAATGTTGTATTCCTAGAACATGCATAAATGGTGCAATTCCACATATATTGCTATTTTATCAACATGTGAATTGTAAATGAAAGTCCAAATTAGTTGCCAATTTTTGCATTTCATAGACATGTTAGTTGTGAGCCTCGCCATGAGTTCACTTTTGTAATAAACACCAAGTAAAAAGGTAGTAAGTTGATTATACAACCTTAAGTTTAAAAATACCATACACTAGATTTATACACGGCCTATATTGATCATGTGTGAAAAAATTGATCTCTTGGCATTTGAAGATGATCTTTATTTACCACATAATATATCCATTCCTTTAGAATTGCACTTCATTCCTTAATGGAAGACAATTACTCTTTGAAGGACATGGAACAATGATAGGATTTTGAAATGGAAGTGGGATGCAGGTCAAGAAAATTTACAATGATTCCAAACTAAGTCTCTAACCCAAAAGAAGTACCTACACCCTCAGCCTAGATATGTAATTGTATCTTAATACTTATATATACCTTTGCCTAAACTCACATCCTACATTGAATTATATTATTTTATAAAAATATTATAATTTTTTTTTATTGTCTCAAATAACAATAACTCCCTTCATCTTCACATATAAGGACACTAAAGGTATTTTGATTGTTATCCTTATGTTATTTTTTTTACCTTTTATCTCTTAATTGTACAAATACTAATTGAATACATAGAATTGCTACACTACAAGTGACTCATAACTTGTAGCATTGGATTGCTTTTCAACTAAGGGCCTATTCAAACTTCTTTTTCTTGATTGGAGATGTAGCTTTTGTTGGCCTCACTCCATAAATTTTGCTCACTTTACATTGTAACTTGAGTACATCCAAAATTGCACCTGGCCTAAAACCACCATTGTCATTGGCTAGGTACATCTTTAAAACCAATATGTACATATGTTATAGGAAATCATTTTGGAACCTCTACTATAAAATACTTTGACCCTTCATAACTTTTGGTATCCAAACACCACATTCTTTAGTGCGTTAGAACCTCCTTTTTCTTTCCAATAAGAAAATATTAAAATTTGAGTAGTAATAATAATAACTAGACACAATAGCAAAAATTGCTAATTTGCTATCAAACCTTGGAACAATATTGTTCTATTTTGGATGAATGTACATTGTTTTGGATGAATAAATAAATTTCATCTATATATTGTAAATTTCATACACTTCTATAGATGTAAATAGCTTCATCCGTTCAATGATTGTTGCTTTTTGCACTACCTAGAATAAATGAAAAAAATCTAGTATTTGCCTTAAGGTAAAGCCATCCATAATCGATTAAATAAGCAATTGTGAATATGATCTCACGCATGATCTAAAGTAGTGCAAGGAGAAGCAAATATTTTTGGAGGTGTAGAGCCAGAAATGATGAGGATTGCCAAAAATTTGGTAATTTTATCGCTTGAATTGATATTATTATGAATTTTGAAAGGTGGAAGTTGGTCTAGACCCCTGTCCAATGTCTAAAGTCATCCAATTTAGATCTTTCAAGAACTACTTTCTCGCCCATTACTTCCTATTTTCTTGCTCACTACTTTAGTACATGTGTCATGACCTTACTAGACCTAGAAGCTTATTGCCCATTTCCAACCACTTAAGGTATTCAACATCATTGCCTCTTGGATTTGGTGGGGGAGATATTTTTCCCAGGCAAGGAAATAGACTTCAGACAAAATTGAAATTTTTTGGTATTTTTTGGCCCAAGAACAAAATTGTTGTGAAATTTTTTTTTGTCAAGATTCTTTGAAACCCTATTCTTGTTATGTAGGTGTGTCTAATTCCAATCGTAGGCTAGTCAGAAAATTGATCGAAAATCAACGGCTCACAATTCATCATACCTTAGTAGTTAAACATGGACGTGCAAACAGAAATATAGTAGCCTACAAGTTAAAAATGGGGGTGGTCAGAAAGGGGGTGCTTACTCTAATCCCAACCTTGAAAAGGAGGGAAAAACACATTCCAAACTTTGGTTAGAAATTTATTCCAGCCTTGGTTGAAAATTTGTTCCAGCCTTGGTTGAAAATTTGTTCCAGCTTTGGTTGGAAATAACTACACCGTACAGGTTGGGTATGGGTATCTGGTCGGGAATGGGTGGTCCTACCTCACTGTATCTGTCGCGCCCTGCACAGCCTGGAAAATACCGACATCCTCCCCTGCTGGCCCTGCACATACCAATAAGTTGACTGAAATTCTGACTGCAGAAACATGAATAAAGGAATGAGATGCACATTATTCAATCATCGGTAAGGTAAAGTAACTAGTGTGCTCATGAAGCGACCCCTTAAAAATAAATAAATAAATAAATAAAGCGACCCTTTAACCCCTAAAAGACTGAGACACATTTTGGACTCAAATTGTGAAGAAGTGCCACTGTTTATAGCAGTGAAAAAAAAATGAAAAAAAACTGTACAAATTTGTACTAGACTACTATGGGAATGTGCGGAAAAAGTTTAATTACATGGATTGAAAGATTCTAACATTTGAAGTTAGAAGAAAGAGGGTTTTTTTGACCTTGCACAAAAAGACTAGCAACCTTTAACTCCTCTTAGAGTGACATTTTTACACTACACATGGTTTTGTTTTTTTAAATTTGCATTTCATATCATGTAAGTTATATACTTGCAAAATTTTGGAAGTAAAAGAGGAGTTTTGTGCATGTTGCTTAAAGTTGCCTAAGCTACCCCCAAAGTTAAGGGCATCATAACTTTTGATTTGGACACCCGATTGAAAAAAATTTATGTTCCCATTTAGGAGGTACATGTTCACACCATTTGCCAAAATTTGAAGAACATCCATTAAGAAATGACTTCATACACACCTACCCGAGATCACCTATGTACAATCAACAATCATTCAATCCTTGAGGGGTTAAGGGCTGGTCGGTCTTTCTGATGGGTTTCAAATGCTCCAAAGTATTTTTCCTTGTTTTTCATTTGAAGAAAAACTGTTGCAAAATCTAACACAAGTGGTTTCATATTTTTCAGAGTATTTATGAATTACTTGTGAATTTCTAAAGAATTCTATCATAGGCATGTATTTGTAATCAAAGGCCTTGCAAAACCCACACATGCACAATCTGAAAAAGATATGGCTTGACCAAAAACAAGCACTAAGGCATGTAGAAAGTAATATATGAGGTTCCTAAATGCGACCATTACTAAACTTTAACAGACCCTATATTCCTTAGCATTTGTAAGAATTCAATTGGACATCCAATTTTTCATTTAAAAAAATTAATTAAACACACCATGGCTTTGAAATCGACCAACCTTGGCTCTTATGCCATCCACTAGTGAAGTATGAACTAATATTTGACAATTCTAATTCCACTCTCACATTATGTGCAATCCATTTCAAAATCACTTATTGTCCATTTCATAACTTCTTGAAGGGACTATTTGAAGAAGAAAGTCACAATAAGAGCCCACTACTATACCTTAAAAAACATACACTACCTTGATTTAGTTCCATGCACAAACTTGTTGAATGCTTAAACTTACATCTCCGCATTCCACAACAATGGCTGACTACAAAACCACAACGTCACTTCAAATTTCACTTCAATCCTTTGAAAATTCTTATATGGGTAACTTCGTTAAAATGACACCATTCTTCAAACTATAGCACTTTTTTTTGTTTAGACTGCACTATCTGAAATCTATACACATCTTAGATGGCACTTTACGATGTAGATCACGTAGTTTGAAATCTATTCCTATTCTTAGATGACAATTTCACAGTTTAGACCACACGGTTTGAAAATGATATATGTAATATGGCCATTTCAACAAAGTTCCCTAGTAATGTGCAAACACACATTCATTTCACCAAAGAAAGTTCCCTGTTGAAGGAATTAACGAGAAAACATGTCATCCTATTCAAAACTGGACACCCCATTTCAAAAAAGCAGCACAAAGATGTGCAGCCACATTAAAAATGGGCACCAACTGTCGTGAGAACATGAGTAGCCTGCTCCTCACTCCACAACTTACAGAGGCTTGAGTAACTTATAATGTGTGAATTATTTTGCAGTCATAAATTCCACTCCAATCCTTTCTGAATTTCTTAGTGGGCAAGCAAGAGATTGACATCCATTGCAGACCTAAAGAAAAAGAGCTACATGAATTGAGGAAACCCACTCTTGATGATACATCAATTGTAAGTAGCCATAAATGAAAGTTGCCACGTTCTCGCGTGTGCAATGGCAAATCGGTCGCCATCCCATAAATTAGTTGTAATGGCCCCAACATGACCCGAGGTCACTCATCCCCACTTGCACGCAAGTGGGGATTGGATCGATGGGATCGTTGGGATTGAATCTGCTGTGGCCATTGCCATCTTTTTCCAACACCACCATAATTTTTTCATGGTTTATGCAAGCGCACTGCACCTGTGAGTCTTTCGCTGTCCCGTAAGCCAGATCGAGGTGGTCATCGCAACAACAAAGTTGACAGCCACAGCAGTGAATGACACAACAATTAATAGTGTAGAAAAAGAAAACGGGGGTTGGAAAAATCTTGGAAAACCATGAATGATGCCACTGACCCACAGCAGGCGGAATTATAGTGTGAAGAAACACCGACCAGCGAGCGGGCGGAGTTTCTGTTTGTATAGCGGTCTACAACCTCTCACTTTGAAATTGCACAAAAACTTCATTCATTGTACTTCGTGAAAAAAAATATATACTGGTCTCACGTGGTTATATCGAATTATAAGTGGAAACATGATCATTCAGCATTGACAAGGTCTTGAGGAAAAGCCACATGATTGATTGAACGATTAGACTACACTAAAATTGGTAAATAGTGTCGGCTACACTAATTGTCAACAATAACACTAATTGTGATTTGCAAGGTTAGTGTTAGAACATTATTTACCCATTCTAACATTGTTTTAGCTCTATAGTAAAATTTGATCATTTCAACATGGAATAAGTGCCCCAACACTATTTACACATAAGTTGAAAAATAGTGTTGGGGGTAAAAAATAGGGAACAACACTAATTATCACCCAACACTATTTACCAATTTTAATGTAGTTGTAGATCTTTTTGTAGTCTTTGCAAACTCATGTTTCCACTCTTGTCAATAACTTTTGCAAACTCCTAAAAAACCCCAAAGTGCATTCTACTTGTTTATGGAAACGGCTTACTACGCTCCACTTTCTATGTGGCATCGGGAGCTATTGGGTTGGGAAAAATTGGCTTACAAGATGCAATCACTTGAACCTATCACATTCGAGTGTAGCTCCCTTGCTTCGATCCGAGAAGCAAAGGTATGTATGCTTAGTACTCCAAATTAGATGTGGGGAATTTCATTAAAATGGCACCATTTTGCTACTTTGGCAATTTTTATGGTTCAAATTGGGCGGTCTGAAATGTATACCTATCCTAAATGTCTAGAATATATACCTATCCCAGATGGCACTTTTACGGTTTAGACCAGACATTTTGAAAATGGCACATGGAATATATCAATTTAATGAAATTCCCTATATATTGGCTTGCTGACTTGTTACTATGCCTATACACCCAAAAGATGCAAATACAACCCTGTGCTTAACAAATGCATTCCCTTGGCATCAAAAATTTATAGCCATTGATGTAGTAGAGAAAAATTCAACCTCCTCTTGAACCCCCCTCCAAGCCATTGATTAAATTTCTTTTTGGAAAACCTAAGTTGTCAAGCTAGAAGTAGAAAAATAGTATTGATATCTAAGCTCTTGGTAAAAATATTTGTCTTTGATATAAAAATGTATAGCCTTAATTAAGTAGTTGGTATAGATAATACTAAATACAATTTTTAGTGTAATCTTATTGATCTTCTTGTGAATAATTTTCATAGTCTACTTAGACTATGTTTACACTAGTGATGTTTCTACTAGCGATGGTTTTACTAGTGATGCTTTTTAATCTACACCTCTAAAACTAATTACAATGGTAAATTCAAATGATTCAAAACCTATCCTAAGGGACATTTGTAGCAATGGCAACCATAGTCACCATTTTTTGAACAATATCCTGGTACGTGCCTTTGTGCCCCATTTCTCTGTCTAGAAAACAAAAGACATCCATCCATTTCGCCTATGCACTCACCAAGTGTTAAATATTTTTTTAATATAAAACCAAAGGAACCTAACCAATATTAAAGGTTACCCCTTCATATTTACCCTACATGACACTACACACCTAACACCACTCTGCTATAGGCCTAAACCCTACTTGCTCTGCTACATAGAGTTTAGGTGCTACATTCTCCAAAATATTGCCTTGTCCATTCCCCCAATGAAGTACACCTTACTCGGCATTCCAGCAATTCTTCCAACACCATTGTCAAGGTTGCCAAAGTCACTATTGGTGCAATTTAGCCTTGTCCCAGTATTTGTGTGATCGAAATTGTTAAATCTCGTGTGATAACTAATTCATTTTGAAGCCAAACACACAATGAGTATGCACCAATAATCCAAGAACTAGTTTATGGAATTTAGTGCAATATGCTACTTTCAAAACAAACATGCATCAACTTTGGCTACCTTGAGAGTGGGTAGTATGAAAAGTAATAGAAAAGAAAAAAAATTGCAAGTTGTAAAGGATTGTGGAGGAAGTTGCAAATTGGCTATCAAATTCTATTGTTTGTTGCAGTCTTGACTAAACTCTGAAAGGATATTCTCCAATGTACATTTAGCTCCTGAAGTAGCAATGGACCGAATTTTAGCCAGCTCTGTGAACGCTGGTCTGTACGTCTTCCTGCTTGAAGAAGCTAGCAATGCAAACAACGACACGATTGACTTCCACCTCTTCATACATACTGTAGAAGTCAATACAGCATTGGCACGTACAATTCCAAACCTCTGCGTGCGTAGAACATCAAAGTCACCAGCTACGTACCTTGGTGTGAAAACCTAACTTGAACCACAAGATTGAGAATCGATCAGTGTGGAACCTTCAGTCTCTCTTGAATCGAAGCAGTAGCTCAATACAAAGGACATACAGCTAGTAGTCACGCAGTGTAGAGCGAGCTAGGATCACTTGACTGATGCGCGCTTCGCTTGCTTGCAGTGCCGTAGACAGACTTTTCAGAGGTGGAGACTTAGCTTCCAAGGTTTCAGTACGACTGATTTCGATTGCAATGTGCCAAATGACGGTGATAAGGACTGCCACTGTAAAACTCTGATCACACCCGCAATTTGAATTGAAACAGCTTGAATTGGAACTTGGTGTACTCTCGGTACTGGAAATCATAATTTAAGTAGACAAGATCGTTACTGTAGAGAAAATTGGGTTGAATTTCCTCGACACGAATTTTGCAGACCGGTACTTACAGCTATCAACTCACTCTAGACATATGCACAGGGCAATCGCGTCCGAGTCTCTTTTGGAGGATGGGAGGGGATCGGAAAGCCGGTCAAGTCATCGCACATGTTAAGCTGGGTGTACCCCGCAAACCGCCAGTTTTTTTCTGCTAGTATGCCTAGTTACTATTATTAGAATGGTTAAATTTTGATATTTTCTTGTTGGCAAGGGAATAAGAAGGTTTCAACGCATCAAAGAATGTGACGTTTGGATATCTTGTGCAAAAGTTATGAAGGGTCAAAGTTTTCTTGATAAATGTTTTTAAATTGTTTCTTTAACATACGTACGCATTGGTTTAGAAGATGTACCTAGAGTAATGATGGTGGTTTAGGCCAAGTACAATTTTGGGTGTACCCGCCTTAGTCTAAGCATGTGGAAATTCAGTAAACCATATCATGGATGCTTGAGTGCAAAACCCTACACTCCTTGTTAACCTTGTATTCTTATAGTATCACAAAGGGACAAAAGAAAAAAAGAAAGCATGATGAATGACTTTCAAGGTTCTTGTAGAAACAAAGAATGCATTTATTCTTCTGATATTTGGATCATTTTTGGATTGACTACCTTGGAAACAAATCTTGTCTTTTCAAGGTCAAGTTTATGATTAAGAGAACCCATGACAATTTTGCTCGACTCTTTTAAGGAAGAAAAAAGGATGGTTTTGAAATGAACATTTTGATTAATCCTATTGTAGAAAGTATGATTTAAAGGCAGAAAAAATTCATATCATAAAATTGAGTGAAGAACATTGTATGTATTTGGTTTCAAAAAATAATTAATAATGTGAACATTGTATGTACTTGAACAAATTAATAATGTGATAAATAGTATTTAGAACTACCAAAAATTATGAGGCTAGAATATGGCTGTCCTCATTCTTCAACCCTTAAATGCTAGGTTGTGCATGTAGAAATCATTCCTTTTGGTACTATGTGACATCATCTACATTAAAAAATATCCAAAAATACTCATTGGAAGTCAAATTACTATGCAAGATCTCTCCTTTTTGTACAAAATTCCAAAGATGAACAATTATACTTTTATCCTATATAGAAATATTATTTGTCATCTATCAGACAAAAAACGTCCTTGACTTCTTTTAAGGGTTAAAGAGTTAGTATTTGATTGTCTTCACCTCAAAAACTAGCTTTTCAGTGGAAAAACAACTCTGCTAGCTAGTCGTCTTGAAGGTTGCATGTTGTTGTAAAACATCATTGCATGATCCTCAAAATGCCAAGTTCTGCGTTTACAACGATTGCATCAATCACTCTCATTTAGCAAGTAAAAACAATCATCTATAATCCTATAATTTATATCACTATAAGGTAGTAGCACCCATAACTATCTCTTCTAAAACCTTGGAAAATCTTAGGAAGTGAATAGATGTATTCACAAGGATGTACTACATTTGAATATCAGACCTTAGTTTTTTATTAGGTGCAATTATAGTTGGCTCTTTCAAAATTCACAACTTATATTCACAATGTCCAAATAATACATTTGAAAGTGCATGGGAATTATTTTTCTCTTGCTAGTAGGTCCAATAATTTGTTGGATGCCTATTAATGGACATCATGTCCCAAACCCTTAAATTCACAATAGTGGATGCTGCTACCTTAATCCCTTTCATTCTGAACCCTGAAATGAACCCAAAAGTACAAATCTGGATGTTCTCAATTGAATGAAACAACTTGTAGTTGATATTGAGGTGAAATCACCCAAAATCGTCCTTGTCTCTAATTCTGCACAATAGTCTTGCATTGAAGTGTTAGTAGGTTTCCGTAAAAGTATCCATAAATCGTCCCCTATACTTATTGGTGATTGGTTGACTGCTTGTTGATTTGCCTTGAATCCGTTTTGAGATCCACCTATGCGACGGTTTCAGTGGTCTTAGGGACCTTGACAACTTTGAAAATTCATAGAAATTGCATGTCATATCCAAAAATTCTAATTTATTTTTTGAAGAATTCATGATTTTGAATTGCCAATGCTACAAAAAATATATATGGTGCCTCCAACTACGTTGATTGAATTGCTTGCTTTATCTCCGGTGTTTGGGTGCTTCCACCGTCTCTATCCTCCGATGAATTGCAGCAGGCCTCCCATCCCAGGTAGCCGGCGAAAATGTCAACGAAATGAATGCCGGCATGATCGAGACCTTGCCTGCTGCTGCTTCCAAGAGCCGCACCGCAACAGTTTCGGCACTGCAAGTTCAGCCATTTGCACAGAGCCTCCGCCTCCTGGAAAGATCGATGCTGATGGTTCCCTGTTCAACTTTGGCTCTTGCCTTAAAATACGGTTTTAGTAGCCTGCTTGCTGCTCCAGAAGAGTGGGGCACTCATGACTTAAGGTATGTTCGCACTTGGTGGTACAAGGTGCTGTTACTGAGGGTCTTAGGAATGAATTCAGACCTACATCTAGACTGGATTCACATTCCAAGCAATGCCTCTAACACCAAATGCAAACATACCTTTAAAGCCTTACTTTGATGGAATCTATGCAACTTAAGCCTTCCCAAAAGGCAACAATCTGTCAGGATATGTTGAGATAAGAGACCCAAAAAGACTCTGATGGTATAAGGTAGCCAACCCATTTCCAACCACTTAACCCTTCAATGACGAGCCGGATACCGTGGAAATCATATGTTTGGGTAGTGTGTGAATTGTTGGCTTAAAAAAAATGCAAAGACACTCCTTGGAAAACAAACTATTGTAGAAGATACAAAATTTGGAGGATGAATAGTTGCACTTCTATCTTGCATGGAGAGATTCTTTGTCATTCATCAGCCTAAAAACGTCCTCCATGTCATTTATGGATTAATCCTAAAACAGTATAGGATGGAAATTGTTTGATGCATGACTGAGGATATTTCTACCGTGGATAGAGATGTAGTTTTCATCCACCATTTTTATAGTGGAAAGAGGGGCATGCACAATCATCAAAAGGTACAAACCGCCTTCATTGAAGCCATTTTGTTTTGGAGTATAGAGATTCAGTTACACCAACAACCACATCACCTCTGTGTCGTTCCACGATTAAACAATTACACATATTTGGACAACTTTTTTTTTAATGTAGAATTTTACCCATGTCCAAAAATAGAGTTTGGAAGGATTGTATATTTTTCTAGAATTTTATTATACAAAATGTAATTACTATTAATTTTTTAGTGGAAGATTCTCTTCAAACTATAATGGTGATATAGGCCTTTCTACTTCTAACCATAGGTTGTTTGAAAGAGTAGAAATCTCTAAGGAGTCACGGTAGCAAAGGGAATCTAGTCCAAGGTCATCTTGTGTGTGCAAAATAAAGTGCAAAAATTCAATTGTAGGCATTATGTGTGTAATTTTTCTAAAATTCAAATGTCTATTTTTAGAATTATTCTTTTACCAATCCTAGTAGCCAAGTTTGGTGGTGTACCTTGAAAATTTGCTTAATCCTCGAATCTAGTGCAAATTTGGTGTTAACACTATATAATTTGCACACATTGAATTAACTTGTGTAGTACACAGTGGCACAAATAGAGGGCCTATTTAGAGGGATTATCTTATTTAAATTGATTCCTAAAATCCTTGCTAATATTAAGGTTGTTAAGTTGCATGTTTGTCTATCTAATACTTCCAATACATCCATTTGGAACCTCAGCTAAAGTTTTGATGGATGTTGTAGTCAATACTAGTTGACTACCTAAAAAATTTTATTGCTAAAACAATCTCACCATTGGAATTATTATTGTGTTTCAATCCCTTCTTAGAGCTATTAACAATTTAGTTTTCTTTTGATCTTGGGCCTACTTTTCCTTTAAAAAAAATTTAAGAATGAAAATCAAGCGTGTGTTTTTTTGAAATTTTTCCTAGAATTTCAACTCAATTCTTCAACATAAAAAAATTTAATTCAAATAGTGCAAAGTCATTTGGAATCATAGGTTAGTGTTCAAAAAATCAATTTTTCCAACTTTGAAAGTTAGTATCTTCCAATTTGTGTGGCCAAGCTTTATGAAATGTTTACCACATGATTTGAGACAAGTGAAGTACAAGATCTTATAAAAAATGTATTATTATTATTATTATTATTATTATTATTATTATTATTATTATTATTATTTTCTTGGATGAATGCAACAAAACTAGCAATTTAGAGTCGTTTTTGACCCAAAAAAAATGGCCTTAGGACTTTGGGGGTCAAGTTGCAATGTGAGCACTTGCAACATCTAAAAATGTATCTAAGAAAAATCTACTTGGGGCGGTATAAAATTCTTCAATGCATGGCAATAAACATTTAACTTTTAAGGTAGATACACCTTTTGAACATTCTTAGACAAAAAAATTAACTTCAAAAATTCATAACTAATTCTAAAAAAATCCAATTTAAGTATATAAATCAAATTTTGTTTAATGTTACTCTAATTTCTCTTTCAAGAAAAATGAGTAAAAAATGTTTCAAGAAAGAAAGACCTTTTAAAAAGATGTATTATGGATTATAGACATTGTGTCATGTTTGAAAAATTCAATGTCTAATTTCACTTCTTCACTTTGAACCAAATGTAGGTGATTTTTTGTGGATGAAATTCATTACATTAGTATGCCTTGGTGTCCATTTGTTGTGACTAGTCATGGGATTTCCAAGGCCTTTACAACTACAAAACAAAGAGTGCCTTTTACATTCACATGCATGGCTACATCTTCCAACTGAAAGTTAAGAGATATTGCTTTAGAAAGGATCATAACAATGAACCTTTATTCCTCCAACTCACTAAAAGAGTACATGAGGAAAGAAAGGAGTAAATAACTAGAAAGACTTCACCATATTCACTAAAGAACCTTGTACACATTCGAAGGGGGTAGTAAGGCTTCTCTAAACTCTTTGAAGTCAATTCATTGATTTGTTCTACTAGTACATATTACAAAATGAAGTTATATAGAACCTCTTATAGAACATCTACATGTTTTCTGCCTCTACATTTGAACCTCTTGTAGAACATTCCCTTGAAATGAAGTTACAAGGGAGGAATATTTTTATTCTTTGCATTTGTGTTAGTGGGAATTATTCATGTTGGAGATTCTTTTCAAATATCATTGGTAAGAATATTCTTCTCTTGTCAAAACTCATAATCATATATGATTTCGTTTTGTAACACGCACTAAAGTAAACTTGCCATTTATTGCACAGATCCAAAAACTAGACAATAAGAGTTCCAATTACCAATTAATAATTGCACAATTCAACTACCAATTCAATTGTGATGGAAACAAAATTTTGTATCACCACCCAATGATTGCACAATGTGTGGTGAAAGGTTGCAAAGAGTTTTTTTTATTAGATTGTACCTTCATTGCCTTTCAATTGCAATAAAATTTGAAGGAAGAAACTTTTTGCATTTTGTTTTTCAAAGGTGAATCTTAATATGACAATTAATAATCATGCCAAATTTCAAAACGTACCAGTCTCTATATTTAAGAGAAACCACCCCATTACAGGCAAAATGGGAGCAAAACCCATTGTGGACAAAATTGTAATGGTGGTATACATTCAGGTTTTAAAATGTACACCACTATCTAAATTCTGTCCGTAACAAGGTAGTTTACTTTATGTTTGCTCTCACCTAGGACAAAACTTAAAACCATATATAATTTCATTTTGCAACTCGTACTTGCAGGACAAATCAATGTCCATTTGACTGAGAGAACCTCCCCAGAAAAGTGAGTCAGAGCCTCAGTCTTAATTGTAGAACATCTGCTTGTTTTTATATACATATAAACTATTTAGTGTGGAATAATAAGAATCACAAAGTGAATGAAAGATTATTCTGGAATATATATATATATATATATCTGTGTGTTCTGCCATCTGCTGGAGCCAGCGAGTGCTGGTCCCGCAGGGAATTTTTGTAGTTTTCAACGCAAATGACAAAATGACGCCAAGAGTACTGTGGAGCAATGAATTCGGGAACAAGCTGTCATGACGAAAAGCCGGCTCCTATCATGAACAGGGCGAGCACTTCGTCGCTCAGAGAAACTCCGTCTTTCGGTGTTTAACGTACACAACTTCCATCAACTGTGGGTGCTAACTTGACAGCTAATATATAACTTATTTGAAGACTTTTTCCGAGTAAAATTTCAACACTGTAAGCTTAACACGCAGCTAGGAGGACTCAAATTGTCCAATGTAAACTTAGAATTAAAGGAAGGTACATATTCATCCGTTAAGAGGATAATTTGCAGCTAGTGATCACAGCACTTGATCATGGACCCATCATTTCGGGGTTAATTCGGTTAAAGTTCAAAAAAAACTTAGGTTGCAGATTTGCCGTTTCTTCAACCTTAACAAACGTCTTATCCGGTATTTTGATAATCAAAAACCTTGATTAGTAACTTTGTAGAAATCAAAGATAGAGCAAAGCTAATGCTGATCCCCATTTTTGGCTCTTCCAATTTTTTTCTAAATTTCGTTTGGCAAGTCTTACATTCATCTTTGATACTGAAAGTGTATATACTTTCATCTTTGAGAGAAGTATGTGCACCTTCAGGAGCAAACTAAGTCTGAGAGCACGTCCACAGACTACGTGGTCACCGCTTGAGGCCACTACCAAAAAGAAGTGGCAAGAGATCTGCAAAGTCGAGAAGATCTTTCCTCCGACCCTTTTAAGGTTTCGATTCCTTGTTCCTTTGTCACCTCTTTCTGCAAGTGGTCTGAAATACTTCGATGCAGGCGGTTAGCATCTCCCATGCCACCGAGTCATAGGCCGGACCAGATACATAATTCACTCTCGTACTCAGAGAATGAATAATACCAATTAACCGAATAGTTAAATCATGCAGAAATGAAAACCCAAATTAATTGAGAGCTCTAATGATTGATCATACCAGGGTATTCATTTCTATCGATATTATACGATTAACGAAGACGGCGTTTCGCATTCGGACGCAGAGGACTCTGTACGTTTCCTCATACGAATTCTCTTCTTCAATTCACAGTTGATCGAGTCGTCATAGATGCACGATCATAATGGAAAACAGTTACTGGGAAGTACAAAGCACGACTTCATCTTCGACTAGCTAGCTCGAGTACTAGTACCGGTATTCTGAGAATGTGAATTCAACATCCTGTTTGATTTCCACACGCATTCTGTACTGTAATCATATGGTCAGAACTCCATTCCATTTTCCGTAAAGTTTCAAGTCAAACTTTTCCCCAAGTTGGGGCAGGCTCATGATGTGGATATATTAACTGTGACTGACTGTACAGATCGAGAATATTTAACTTACATAATGGGAATTGGGGCGGCCGGGATTGATCGTTCACTACTTACTCGGTCCCCTTTTTCAAAAGAATCTAACTATCTCAGTGAGGAGCTCCTGCTGCTGCACCATTCTTTGTATCGTGAGTACATACAATTGGAATGCCGCTAGCGTATGCAACTGTAGGATCTGATTGAACCCCAAAGTGAAAGGGTTTGATCATAACCTGTCTTTATCTTTAGGCAGAAAATAAACCTGGCTAGCTAGCTATCCCTACAGTTAGCAAGTTGACCAATATGCACATCTAATTTAACTAACGCGTTGCAAACAGCAGAAGCTCAATCGAATACAATCAATCGCTTCAATCTTCACATGTTCAATCCGGCCTCCTGGAAGCGACAAAAATGAAAGCCTATAATTTGCAGCAACTGTCCTGGCCTGGCCGGGTACCCTTCCTCAAAAATTATGTCACCGAAGTAAGCCATGCTTGCACCATCCCGTACATGTGCATGCACCTCTCCCAAATGGGTAAGCTTGCTTGCTTAAGTCTGCAAAAACACAGCCAATCATGTATAGCTTGAACATGATTGAAGCTCTGTCACCTTTCTTGTTATAGCGGCGCAGACAAGAGCTGTTGCTGTTGATGGTGGGGCTGCGCACCAACGAGGTTCAGCAAGTTCGTCCAGTAATCCTTGCTCTCATAGCCATATTGGGAAGAATTCCATCCAGGGGAGCATCCATTAGATGCCACTTTGGGAGGCAATTCCGGAAGCTCCATCAAAAGCTCCGGAAGCTCGAAATTTGCACTTGCTGGAGAATCATTCAAGCTCGGTTGCGACCAAAACGAAGGACTGGTCAGCTCTGGAGTACTTTCAACAAAGCTCAGGTCGCAAGTTGAGCTCGTGGTAGTACTGGGAAGCAGAAAATCACACGGTGTGGTTTCAAAGGGGCTTGACAACGTCGACGTCGGAGATGTGTACAACTCAGGAGTGATGGCTCCCGTGAATGTTGGTTTAGGAAGCTCACGGGTAAGCTTGCTCTGTTGCAGCAATGGAGGCGGCGATGGCGTACGTTGAAACGGTAAGCTTGGGAAACAGTCGAATCGTAGTGAGGAATCTGCAACGGATGTCGTCGTGCCTGAGTATTCGCTCACCTGGCTCTCAGATTGCGTGGGCGTGAGATCCAAAGGCTGGCTATGGAGCGAATCCTCCCAGTCTTGAAGTAAAGTTTGGAACCCTGCTTGGAAATCCAAGCTTTGTTTTGACAGAGACGACTCCAGTTGCTGCTGTTGTTGCTGGTTAGGTGCAGCGACGGCGGACAGACGAGCTTCAGTTTCCATCCTCACGCGGTCCCATTGCGACATGTGACTGGTAGTGGAGCAGACCACAGGCTTGAGGTCGAGATTCTCGAGTAAAAAGGAACTTCGCTGTTTGTGCGTCACGGGGTCGATGCCCATCTGCATGAGGCGCTTCTTCAAGTGCGTGTTCCAGTAGTTTTTGATCTCGTTGTCGGTGCGACCGGGGAGGTGGGCGGCGATGGCGGACCAGCGGTTGCCCATGAACCCGTGCAAGTGGAGAATCACTTGCTCCTCCTCGAAGGAGAAGCGACCGCGCTTGATGTCCGGGCGGAGGTAGTTCGTCCAGCGGAGACGGCAGCTCTTGCCGCAACGCAACAGACCTGGAACAACAGAACAGGACAACACAACAAGTTCATCAGACCCCACTTCGTAGATCCCAAAATTAATTTAACGTTTAATATTCGAAAAGTGTGGGCTTGCTTGAGATATATGCGAGGATTCTCCGTTGAATCCGAAGAACACGTTCCAGAAATTTTGGGTTAAATTTTCCGAAGAGATGTTAACAACATGATGCCACCAAGTGTCTAGATTATCTAGAATATAAAATTTTCGCGAAGTGGAAGATTGGGGTACTTACCGGCGTGCTTGGGTAGGGCGCGCCAACTGCCATGGCCGTAGCGGTTAATGTACGCCACCAGCTTCTGGTCTTCGTCCGGCGTCCACGGGCCTTTCTTCAGACCCATTTTGTCACAACACGGAGCTCTTCCCATCGCGTCAGCAAGCGCAACTTTTGGACTTAGACTTCTCGTGCAAATTCTGGGCCCCGCTGGCAAGACTTTGCTCCAAACGTGCGCTGTCAACTTACACCAGATCTACACCAGACTGTCTGGATGGCTCCGCAAATGCTCTGCCTACTATTCCAGGCTGAAACCCCCGACAAGTATATCAAAACCGTGGAATGCCGTCACAAAATTTCATCTGGGAAATCTTTGAAGCTCAATTCTACACACCGTTGCCTTCACACCACTTTGTTACTCGCCAAATTTCTGGTATTCAAAACCTTGTTCCCAGTTGATGAAATCCGCGTCACTGCTCCACCAGAATTCGCTTCGAAACTAGACACTCTTGACAACGTACCCCACTGGGTTCCAAATTACTGAAAAATGGCTGCGAAATATGATACAACATTCAAAACCCAAACCACGTTTACAAATAAACGCCACTACACTGCGTCCAGGCTCACAATTGAAGACCACAAGTTCGAGTTCACAGACCCCCGGCCTTCAATCTCAATTCTCACACAGAGTATCCCTGTCAGAGTTTCCTCCGAATTCTCTCCCAATTTTCCGACACACTGCAGACGTCGTCTAGCTCGCTAGCTATCTAGCACACGTAAAATTAATGACAAGCCGCAGACGCACAGGCACTGACACACGTACTCTTCGCCTCTGTAAGTTAAATCCTCCCCATGCCCAGGCTCATCAGTGCATGTCTCTCGGATCCCCCACAGTGCCCTTCCCCCTCACGTACCGAGAAACCACAAATCCCACCCCCCCAAAAAAACAGGATCCTCGGGGAGCTTAGCGAGTGTTTTGAGTCCCGTGCTCACGACCTCGCTCCACAGACTGACACAAAAAGATCGAAACTCGTGGTGCCCCAAGTTGTGGCACCTTGTGCAAAAATTTTGGTGGCAGGAGCGAGCAAATGGACAAACTTCTCACCGAATCCTGCAGCGGAAATGAAGGGGGCGAAACAAGGAGTAGCTACGTGTAGATGTAGGTGGTGTAAGTCTGTAATAATAAGAGGTTTGGAGGCTTGTTGCAGCGTGCGAGACGGAGCTTGCGTTGAAGAAGGTGGACTGTAAGGAGACTCTGCGAAGACTCTGGCGCCCTTTGTTTACCTTATATTGTATCCCCATTCCCCAACCCAACTCCCCGCCTCCCCCAGGCCCAAGGTGCTTCCCAAGCGGCAGACGCGCCGTCCAAAGCAGCCGCAGACGGTCAACTCCGGGACGTACAAGGCCGCTGCCGTCCGATGCCATCGCCGCGGCTCCCGGGGCGACACTTGGCGCGACGCCGCACGTCGCCGGGCAGACGGGGGAAGAAAAAGTCCTTTTCGGGCAGGTTGGAAATTTCGTGTCGGGCTAGGGGGGGTTGAGTAAACCGGGGGTAACTCCAACGGGTTAATTTGCATGCATGGCCTGATTTTATGGAGTGAAAAAACTGGAGCTTAGTCGGGTGCCGACATGGCGCGCGAGAGTCGCCTGGTATTTCGGGGCTGGTCGGAGTGGGAATTCGGTTTTATTCTTTGGGCCCGTGAGCCCGTCGCTTGCTGTGCTGGAAATGGTCTTCGGCTTGGACCCTCCTCACGTTGGGCCCGCGGGGGGATTGGACCTTGGACCCTGGTCCGGATTGGATTTCAACTGGGATATGATTGTATGGAGGGGGTCAGAGTAGGTCTTAAGCTAGGGGACTCCCAAAATGACCCCCACTGACCCAAGAGGGCGATCTTTACTGGATGTACATTTGGGTAGTCAATATCTACTTCCACGGAAGAAATGCTTGTAGAACATAATGGTTTAGGATCCTTTATAATTTTTGCATGGAATATGTAAACAAAACACTTCTTTTCTGTGTTTGAAATCTTCTTTTTTAATGTCAACAAGAAAATATGAAAATTTGATGACAAAATAAGCGGCCCATTTGAGAGTCTCTACCTTACCATAATGGGAGGTATATCCCTCTATCAATATACCTTATGTTGTAATTTGCTTTCCATTCTACAATGGTTGTCACACAATCTTACAATGAGAATTGGGTGGTGAGTATATCCCTCCATCAACATACTTCGTGTTTTAATTTCAAGTTAATTTATTTTTTATCCTATAGTAATTGCGTGACAATCTTGCAATGAGAATTGGGTAGTGAGTATATTCCTCCATCAACATACTTCGTGCTGTAACTTCAAGCTAATTTGCTTTCCACCCTACAATAGTTGTGTGACAATCTTGCAATGAGAATCGGGTGGTAAGTATATCCCTCCATCAATATACTTCATGCTCTAACTTCAAGCTAATTTACTTTCCACCCTACAATAGTTGCATGACAATCTTGCAATGGAAATCGGGTGGTGAGTATATCTCTCCATCAACATACTTCGTGCTGTAACTTCAAGCAAAATTTGCTTTCTACTCTACAGTGGTTGTCAAACAATCTTGCTATGAGAATCGGGTAGAAGATATATCCCTCCATAATCTACTTTATACTGTGACTTCAAATTAATTTGTTTTCTACTCTACAATGGTTGTCAGACAATCTTGCTATGAGAATCGGGTAGAAGATATATCCCTCCATAATCTACTTTATACTGTGACTTCAAATTAATTTGTTTTCTACTCTACAATGGTTGTCAGACAATCTTGCAATGAAAATCGCGTGGAGGGTATATCCCTCCACCAATATACTTTGAGGTGTGACTTCAAGTCAATTTGCTTTCCATTCTTCAATGGTTGTCAAACACTCTTGGGATCAAATCATTGGGGCAATCCCTAGATTTGAGGCAGTAAAAGCCCCCCCCCTTAGTGTTGCTCAATAATGTAGTGTACACTCAGAGTAGGTGACAGCTGAGCATGATGGACTTGAAAAATCCATAGTAAAAACTTAGATAGCAAAAATGTAAGAATATTGTAATGTGTAGCTTATATTTAGATATCATAAATTCAAATTTGGGTTTATTGAGTCAAAATTATTCTAGAATTTGGAGGTGTCAACTACACCAATAATGATAGTTAATAATACCTATGCTAATTGATTTTAAAATCTTATAAATTTTACTTGTGATGAATATTTTTATCAAGAGCATTGATATTAATACTATTCAAAAGGAGGGTCTTTGTAAGTATAGGTGGTAAAAATATTCATTACCAATAAAAATTTATAACATGTTAAATCAATTAGTGTAGGTAACAATAAATATTTAGGAAATAATTCTAAGTTCAAAGAATCCTCTTTGACCACGGATAGATTCCATAGAAGATGGAGAATGTTTGAGAGATAATAATGTTGAAGCTTGCAAGAATTCCTAAATGTTACATACAAACTACATCCAAAGTTTTGATAGATTATCCTTTAATTAATGAAATTTTCACGTATCTTGCAAAAAGATTCTTCTATAGACCAATCTAAGAAAGTCTTTAAATATTGTGAAGAAGTAAATTATGGGTGTAAATTGGGAACAATGAGAGTTCAAATGTAATGATTGTATATACTAACTTCAAAATGGGAGTTCAATTCTTGGTATCACTCACTCTCACTTAAAGGCTCATTGCACATAAAATGAACATACTCTTATATTACTAGAAAACTTATCTTGGGATATTATGATGGTAATCATACCAATTCCCAACATGCACCATTATGTATATGAAACACTTGACTTGTACAAGTTTTGCCCTAAGTGGCACACCTTTGTAGTTTGCACCCAATTTGTATTAAAAAAATCTATGCCATTTTTCCACAACTAATTTGTGATATTTATTAAAATTTGGAAATTTTTTATATCTCATAATTTGTATAAAATGCACATTCAAAAGGGAAAAAATAGTGAATAATATGCATTTTAAATCTTGAAAAGACAATTTAAGATTTCAAGCATCATAATTAATTATAAAAATGTGAAAAATCCTAAAAAAATATTAATCCTTAAAGGTTATTTTTATTCTTTGGAGAAGAATCTAAAGAATCTATTACAATGATTTTTGAATGGATAAGCAAGAATTGTAGGTTTCTTGGTGACTTGTAGAATCAGGTAGGGAACATAGTTGCAAGGGCCCAAATTGTTGTAGAAAGTTGCACCACCTATCTAAAGCTAGCCTCAAAACAAAAACCAACATGAAACTACTTTACAAATGCAATTTGGAAAATCTAAAGCAAACACTCTCTCTATGGCAAATTGGAAAAGAAATCCCTCCTCCATTGCACAAGTTGGTGAAGATTACTATCTTTATAGTAATCACAATTCTAATGAAGCAAAACCTCATTCCATGCTTTCTAGGATGAGAGAAAAAATGTGACAATTTAAAAAAAAACAATTGATACAACTTCCCACAATTTCTAGTATTCTCTAGACAACATGCCTCTAGGCCTGAAAAGTCCTCCAATGGTTAACATTAAAAAAAATCTTAGTGAAAGTAGATATTATCAATGATATTTTTAAATTTAGTGTGCACATTGCACCATGAAAACAAACACTTTTAGTCTAAATTTCCTCATCTACACCATATAGAGATTTTTTCATTGATTTTTCTAATGTAATTATGTACCTTGGATAGATTTAGATTGTACAAAATTTACTTCTTTGACTTGCATTTAGTAGTATGAATTTTCAAAATTCTTAAATAGTGCATTAGTAGTAATGTACTATGACAAAAAATAAATAAATACACCTCAAAGTAGTACGTAAATATCTTGGTTCATATGGTTACTAAAGCAAATGTCTATGAGAAATTTTAGAACCATGTTCTCACACTACTATAGGTTCATATGTCAATACTGTTTTTCTATTATTATTAAGCCCTAAACATCCATAGTCTTCTTTAGAATTGACATCATCATCATAAATCATTTGGGAAAAATCATCATAAAGTACTATCTGGAAGAATATTTTGGAACTAATTCATGAATAAAGTTGTAGATTTTGAATTTTAGATTCCATCCATATGATTAGATTCACCAATGCTATCACCAAATTTTTTATAAGTTTTCAAAGGAAAATTTTTAAATCCTTCCACATTCAATTACAAACAAAATATTATCACTTTTCGAGTAAAAAATGTTGGAATGAATTTGAAATGAGTTTTTCTTGATATGGTGATTTTTTGAAATTTTTGTGTCTTTAAATCTATTACCTCATTTTTGCAAATCTAGTTTTCAACTAGAGTCGATGCAATTTGGACTTGGTCAACCATGATATACTTCCACATTTGAAATTTTAGAAAAATATGTACTCTAGTAACACCAAATCCAACCATTAGATAAGAGAAGAACTTGATAGAGTATTTCTATAAATTAGGATGACTTTCATCCAAGCGATAATGAAAAAGAAAGAAGAATATGAATCCATTTAATTATCATTTTATTTAATTTATGCTAACCTCAAAAAAGATTCAAATTTTTTCTTCATTGAACTTAATTGAGGCAATACCCAAATCATAAGTGTACCTTCACTCTTAAAAAACCCTACCCCACCCTCAAAGCTAGATTTTTTGAAAAGGTGAAAAGTTTTATTTATTTATTTGCCCTCCCCTAACCATCTTTCATTCCCATCCTACTTCAATTGATTTAGACTTTATCGATTGCATTGTTTTTTTATGCATGATTTTTCACCAGTTGGCTATAACTAAAAGACCTTGCCTATTTTTTTCCTATTTTTTTTGTAAAAAAAGCTTTCATTTTGGATGGGGCAACATAGCCAAATCAACTACTATATTTTAACCAAATTTTACTCAGCTATCACCTAACTATGACCTAATTACGATATAGATATCACCAAGTATCGACCAAGTATCACCCCCAAGTATCGACCAAGTATCACCCCCGAGTATCAACCAAGTATCACCCCTGAGTATCAACCAAGTATCACCCCCAAGTATTGACCAAGTATCACCCCTGAGTATTAACCAAGTATCACCCCCAAGTATCGACCAAGTATCACCCCGAAGTATTACCCCAAAGTATTACCCCAAAATATCACCCTAAAGTATCACCCCCAGTATCATCCCCAGTGTCACCTCCAAGTATCACCTGAGTAGTGAATGATATGTGGCCACTTCTCAAAAAAAAAAATTTACTTTTTTCTAGAAAAGAATTGCTCCGTTGTAGATTTTTATCATATTGTTTTGTTATTATATTTTTGGAACAAGTGGGTGGATGCTCTAGATTTTTTACCAGGCTCTCCTGGGGAGAAAAGGCTCCCTCGACAGCTCGCCCAGGGCGTGGCCAACGCTGAGGCGATGCCGACAACAAAGGTGCAGGAAGCCTCCAAGACAAAAAGCCGGAAGTCTCTCTTGGGAAGTCTCTCCAGCAGTGCTTCCGGGGGGACTTCGCAGTCAACACCCACGCAGGTCTCAGTAGAGACATCTGGTCTTTGTGAACCCAAGGTGTGAAAAGATCGGTTTTTTCACCGCGATGGATGAATGTAAAAATTTGTCTGATATTTTGCAGTAAGTGCTCTGACATGTAGAATTTGGACGATGAATAGAGAGGTTCTAAAGGGGTGGACCACAAAACTTCTCGTTCATTCAAACCAATGTTTAACTTTTTTTTTAACAACTTTGATGAAAATTTGATGAAATTGATGTACATAATATACATTTAAAAAGATGTAAGCAAAAATATGCAAAAAAATTAGAAAGGATTCACATGGTAAAGGAATAATTTTATATTTTTCAACCTCTCATAGCTAATTCAAAATCCTTGATTATAATTCAAATCTTCCGAATTGTGATCACCAATAGAAAAGCGGTCTTGGGCCATCAAGCTATTATGTAAGAGCATGGTTCTGTAAGTCCATATTGGCACCAAATTAGTCCCTTTATAGGTTTTGGGAACCATGCTCTTGTACTATAGTTTGTTTCTTCAAGACCTTTTTTTTTTATTAATATACTACCATCCAAGGCAAATAACTATTTTTTAAAAAATTCTTGGGAAAGGGGGGATTTAGTATTGGATCCACAAAATCAAGTGAGATTTTACCCTAGTCATAGTTAAGTGCTTCACTAAACTTATATTTATTTGATTTTAGAATATTTGTCTATTTGGGTTATTTGAATCACTTTTATAAGAAAGTTTTGGCAAATACATCCATATGATTCATTTTGTATTGATGAAATAAACAAGAAAATCATAGTATATCTAAGAAATCTCTACCTTTTGCTATTATTGTGAGGTTATGTGAAGAATAAGGATGTTTCCTATTTATCAACCAATTAGAGGTGAAATTAGATTCAAATACCCACCCAATACGATACCAAAATATTCAAATTGTATCTTTTTTCCTAGTGAATTTCCCTTCTTAAATTTTGCAATAACCATATTGTGGTCACTTATGCACTTTGGGGATAATATATTTTAAAAAAAAATTCAATTAGAAAATACAAGTATATTAAAAGATATTTTCAATTTCTCTAAGTGTTGAAAATATTAAAGTTCTTTTCTATGATGGAATGAATTAGTGCCAAAATTTAAATAGTAAAAAATTCCTTTAAACTAATTTGAGTAAATGTTGAATGAAGTTGGTATAATTAGAGTGAATGTTTGGATAAAATTTGGATGGAAATAGATGAAATCATGCTCTACCTCTAAATCTCTAATATCTCTTCATAAATCCTAATGTACAAAACTCAGATTAAAAGTGGATGGAAGTAGATGGAAGATAGACAAATGTGGATGAAGATTAAATGATAGCCATAATATTTGAGATGGTACAAAAATAGTATAGATCATATTTTTTATTTTATCTTAAAATTGTACTATTGAACCTTGCAAATTTGCATAATTTCCAAATTAGTGTGAAAGTTAATAATATGACTATATGATGTTCTTATTGAAAATTTTGTCATTTGTTTTTAGGAATAGTTTCAATCAAAGTTGTGAACCAAAATGTAGAAGTGCCCATTTGAATTTTTGACAGTTCTAAGGTAATATCACCTAATTGTGATCTTTTTATCAAATCAACACTACAAATTCTAGCCTATAAATGTGCAACTACTATTAAGAAGGTTCAAAGTCAAATAATCTAGTCCCGCAATGTGCTAAAAATAACTTGTTTCCTTCACTTTAAACACAGGGATCTTGCAATCTGTGTGTTCAAAATTTCTGAAATTTTTTCCGCACATTCTCATACTAGTTAGGTGTAAAATCCTACAATTAGATGTGCAAAATAAAAAATAAAAAAATAAAAAAATATTCAAAGGTTTTTACTCTTTGCTATAGAAATGGTAGTTTTGAGTGTTTTTTGGTAGAAAAAAAAGTCTTGGTCATGTAGCGGTTTTTTTGTGTATGTGTTTAAACACTAGTTCTGACATAAAGAAATGAATACCCTCATTGATGTCCCTCCAAATATAATGCAATGGCATGCTTCTAGGAATACAAGTTCTACAGTAAAAAGAACCCAGTGTCTTGTAGGGTTTGAAGGAGTCTGCACTAACAACATTATAGGGTAGATAACATGAACCATTCTTAATTGATTAGTATTTGGTCAATTTTAGGTGGTGTTACATATAGTGGGAGACCCACATGTGAGGGCACCCCGTTGCATTTAAGCACGCGAGATAATAGTACCAAGGCATTATGCTCTATAATCAGGGACTTTTTTCTACAGGAGTCGCCTCCATAGTGCTTAACGGCTTTACTTTTTTACTAATGCTCCAAGACCTCCTTTCTATTGGTGTCATCGTCGCCAAGCACATGGTGTCTTTAAAAATCAGATGTGACTGACCTCCAGTCTAACACAAATCCCCAATGGCAGCCAAAGAGGCAAAGACTGACTTAAGGTGAGCATGTAAGGTAGGTACACCCAAATGTACCACTGACCTTAAACCACCATCTATACCATACGTACATCTCCAAAATCAGTTCTGTACCTATGTGGAAGAAACGCTTTTAGAACCAAACTTTGTTCCTTGATAACTTTTACATACAGTATCCAAATGCCATGTTCTCTGGTGCGTTGGAACCTCCTTTCACTTGCCAACAAGAACATATGAAAATCTTACCAATCCAATATTAGGAAATAGGCTCAGTAGCAATTAGTGGCGGTTTTAGGTGTACCCACCTTAAACACTCACTCACCTCAGCCTTTGCCTCACCTTCACTTGCATGTGGGACGCCGTGTTCTCAAGAAACCAATGTGCAGTGCTGTTGTGTTTTCGGAGCTCTTCGTACTCGCGGAAACGTGAAACCAAACCAAACCAGCTGCTCCAGCTTGTCTCCCGCAGCGTATGCAAAGCTTCAGCGAGCCCAACTTTGAAGGTTTGGTCGGTGGTTTGGGCTCTTCAGTTTCAGTGTAATGCAATGCTATTTGGAGACAACCAGTGAGGGAACTACACCTCGTGAGGATATTTCAAGGTTTGTAACCAACTTGGAACATATCCAAGAGCCTTATCCATTTTGATTGGGAAGTCTTCCTACTATTGTAAGAGGTTCAAAAAGCGCATGGGCTCTAAAATTGTCCACCTCTCGAAATGTACATTTTTTGTACATGTTGCTTTCTCATAACCTTCAGTAATGTACTTAAAATGTACATTTCAGGAGGTGGGCGATTTTGGAGTCCTATGTGTCATTTCATCTTCAAAATTTCATAACTAATTCCACAAAGCTCCCCCCCCAAATATGAAACGGCTTGGGTTAGATGTCAATTCCACTTGTCTTTCAAGGCTTTTCCTGAGAAATATTTCAAGAAGCTTTAACTCCCAAAATTTGGTTTTAGCTCTTGCGATTCATGGACCTCCTACCTTATGGTAAAATCACTCATAATCGTCCATGTACCCATTCTTGATTGAAGTAGACTTCTATGGAAAGTGTCTTTTAAAGTTCCATTAAACCATTCTTTTAATTGCAATTAGTTGATTGTTGATTTTCTAGATTTTGGTATTAGGAATAAGCCTATGTAATGGTTTCAAAAGCCTAGGGAGCTTCCACTTTGAAAATTCATAGTAATTCATGTCTTATCCAAAAATTATTTTTTATTTTTTAAATTCATCATTTTCTATTGCTAATATCACAAGAATATTTTTTTTCTTGAAAAAGTACCTCAGCTATGTTGAATTGTTTATTTTGACGATTATGGGAGTATTTTCTTTACTTGAATGGGACTTTGACAAGAACCATGTTTTCACAATAAGGTATGTACCCACATCATTTTTGGTTAAAATGTGACACTTACATTTGGACTAAACAACATCATTTTTTCCTAATAAGATTTTGATGGCACACGATGTACTTTCAAAGCATGAAAGTCTATGAGAGTCACTTATTGTTGTTTGATATACCTAGAGACAATAGTTTGAAATTCATAATTTATTCATACTATGTCTAAAAAATACATGCTAAAGTGTGTTGAAATCCTTTTCCAATTATAAATAAGATTTTGAAAAATTATATATAATAATAGTAACCTATGTTCAATTGTAATTAGTGTCAATTATAGGTGTGCATACCTTGTAGCTTTATGCTTTAGGACTTCTCTCATGGTGACACTTGCACATTTATGGTACAAATCAACCTTAGATTTTCATGTTTTAGGGCAAATATTTAAAATATGTTACATGGTCAAATTTAAGCCTATTTATTTTGTTGCCACATTAAATAAAATTAGTATTAGTTATGTAACAGAGTTATAATTAGAATAAGTATATTCCAAAGGATTCTTTCTTAAATTGCAATAGTTTAATTGAACCTCCTATCTACTTTTGTCCCACATTTTGGATTGAAATGTTACTCATGTAGAAAGGGGATGCAATTGTATAGGATGCTAATTGATACAATTAACTTATGTATGCAAATATAGTAGCCTCTAATTAAAGCTTTTTTATTTGTTTTGGCTACAATTTGTCCCATGCAACATTTTCTAAACATAAAATTAAACCTTTATTATTTTATTATTTTATAATAAGCCCATAATTTACTTTATAAAGTATAAAGACCTTACCAATTGAAAGATTGTAATATTTGAATTTTTTAATCAACTTTTAAAAACTCTTCCCTAATTGTTATATTATTAAGTTTTGTCCTTTTAAAAAAATTATGAAAAAATTTGAAGGTCCTCAAAATATTAATTTGAAGAGACAAGATGAGAAGGAATTATGTAGAGAGACTCAACAAAAGAAACTTCAATTAAGTCATTCTAATAAAGAATATTAAGTAGAAAATATTAAAATTTATAATAATTAAAAATTAATAGAAAATAAAAATTTGTCAATTCAAATAATGGTAAAATTAAAAAAATTATTTTTTATTATTTCTATAATACTAAAATTTGGATTTTGAAAAGACCTTCTAAATTTATTCTTGGAAATTAATTTTATATGCACCTATAAATTAAAAAAATTAAAAACTTTATTCTTGGAAGTTTTTTATTTACCTATAATTTAAATAACTCTTCAAAATTTTCTTCTTGCTAGTCAAAATATGAAGGTTAAAAGTGGTACATACTTGTAGAAAGAGATATAGTACAAGGAATGAATCAACACATGAAATTTGTTGCAAAAAATATTATATTTTTTATTATGTATTTTTCTTAAAAAATACTAAATAAAATAATTCAAACTAAAAAAATTTCTTATTTTATTTTATTTTAAGCCAATGAAGCATTGAAGCTAAAGCATTAATTGTACATTTCATAGCATTTTTTTTGAATTATTTTTGTTTGATTAGTAATATAGTCCAACCCAATTTAAATTTGCAAATGTTAGCTTGCTCATCAATCATGCAATAGCGATACAAAACAAATAAATTGAGTTACTATATGACATCATCACTTTCCCTTCAAAGTTGTTAGAATGTGAGCGAGAAGGATCATCTAGCTAGTACAAATAAAAAAGGTTAAACAAAAGTATGAGCAAAAGGTAAAGCCCAGGGGGTCATCGGAAGCACCAAAATAAACGACTCCACTTCTCCTTCCGCTCCCAAGCCTCCCGTTCATAAGAGGGACTCGCATAAAGCTCAGCTAAGACAAGTATTTGACTTCTGCTCCCCGTTCGTACAAATTCGGACGGAAGGAATTATTTTAACCACTTTTTTTTTTTTTGCCCCGGTGGCTCCGAAGGAATTATGTAACAACTTTTTTTTTGTCGAAATACCTTCGCTGGGGTCTTGAAATCTGTCCTGACTGTTGTCAGTGGACAGAATTTCAACAAAGTTGACGAGTGCCACATATTCCGCGGATTGTACAAATGATGTTTTTCTGCATGCCCTCCAAGGTAGGAGGTTCTAAAAGTGCATGGGCCCTAAAATCACCTGCCCCTTCAAATGTGTATGATTTGTACATGTTGCTTTTTTTTTCCAGCCTTCAACGGTGTACAAAAGTCACTACAAGAGAACAATGTTAATTCAGACATTTTTAGTCAATTTGGACACTTTTTGTCGGTTTGTTGATTTTTCAATTTTAAATAGACACAGTAACTTTGGTTTATACTAAGACATTACACACTATACTATACAACTATGGTGAAATTTTCATATTTTTTTTGAGCATATTCTGTATTTGTTATGAATTTTCTTCATTTTTTCCTTAAGAAATTCACAGTAATTTGAAAATTTCCCAAAACAATTTGAAAATTTCATACTTATAGTAGACATAGAACTCCATCTTTGAAAAAATAAACTTGAAATTTTTTATTCCTGTCTAGTTGCAAAATGGCAACAAACTAAGTGATGGCTTGAAATTGGTGGTCATAGGCCTATCCTTCTAGAGTTAAAATTTTTTATTAACTTGGGTCACACAAAGCATTTGCTACAAAGAAATAGTAACTTACTAGTCTAAATAGTCATTGCTCCAACCACAGATAATCATAAAAAAAATTGTGCTACATTTTTTTGTTCTTCTTCACATCCCCAGACTAATTTAAGGCTTCTAATTGCAAATATGAATTCAAAATTTCTAAATTTTATCATGTTTTTCAAATAAATAATTATAATATTTTCCAAAGGAATAAAACTTAGGGCAATGAGGGGATGAATTCACCCTTGCCATGGAATATGAGGTAGGAGGTCCATAAATTGCCCATTTAAGAGTTGAAATTTAATTTTGGAGAGGTGAAACTTCTTGAAAAAAAAAATTCAGTAAATTTTCCTTCACAGAAAAGTGGAACTGGCATCTAACCCAAGTTGTTTCATTTTTTTGAAGCTTCATGGAATTAGTTATAAAATTTTGAAGTTGAAATGGGATAGGGCTCCAACTAAAATCGCCCATCCACATCCTAAAATGTACACTCACTACAAGAAAACAATGTCCAAATTGACTAACTATGTTTGAATTGACAAAAAATGTCCAAATTGAAAAAAAAATGATGGTTATAGGCCCAAAGTTCATATGGCTATAATTTATTGAAATTTGCAAATTTTCCAAAATTTTCAATTAGAGAAGTAACTAGATTTGATAAACTTCATTTCATTAGTTGGATTCAAATTCAAAATAATACTGTTTTTATGGACAAAATTCACATGAAGAGTATATAGCAAGAAATGGATGAAATCAAATCAATGGCAAAGCTTTGAAATCTAAAAGTTATAGATTCAAAAGATGGTCCTAAAAGCTAAGGATGTATTCAAGTTTAGAGATCATGGTCACTCTCTAAAATTTAGTTTCCAAAAAGTGTGTTTGGAAGATCAAAGTTTAGCCTCTAGAACCATTAGAATTTAGCACTTGAGATATTTCCCAAAATTTAGCACATCTTATACAGTTAGTATTCAAAACTTAAGTCTTTGTGTTCCCCATTAGCATATGTGCCAAAAAATCCAAAATAGTAGTTAAAACAATTTAGACTAGTTGTTCCAAAAACTTGAGCTTCAAGCCTAGATCCCAACCCACAAGGCTTATTGAAAGCCACAAGGCTAACACCGGGGCCTCATAGTCTTACATTTGGAACTTAGAGCTTGACCTAAGCCCTCAAAACCTGAATCTGAACCCTTATAGCATTGTTGAGAGCCTAGGGTCTTGCATGAAGTCCATAGGATTGACTCCAAGCCTTTGAAGGGCTTGCTGGGTTCCTAAGGCCTGCCCCTCAACCTTTAGGGCTTCAACAGAAGCCACAAGTCCTCATTGGGAGCCATAAGGCTTGATACAAAAGTTTTTTTCTTTTGAAAACAATCAATCAAACAATTATCCTTGACTTCTCAAAACAAATAAGGAATGGAAAGATAAGGATTGGAAGTTTGAATTAGGTAGTAATAGGAATCTATATATAAAATTTGCAAGGCAATTCCCATTGTATAGGGGCAAGTCACCAACTTGTCTAGAACATACTCTCTTACTTACATCAAGCATTAGAAATCCCTCCACTAGAACCACAAGTACGATGGAAGGATGAAGTGAAAAACATATTGATTTAGATCTTGTAAGTTGCCAATAGAAGAAGATTAGGCAGAAGTCCATGTCATTGCTCCAAGCCATTAGCAGTTAGGATTAGAAAATTATTTACTTGGATAGGAGACAAGAAATTGCAAATAGTCAATCATTGCCTTGGAATTTGAAGAAGTATTTCATTCCCACATCAACTAGTAGAATATCAATAATTGAATAGAATAGAAGTGGAAAGAAAAGAAGCATTGAAAAGGAAAAAGAAAGAAGGATAGAAAGAAGGGAGAATTAGGAGGGAGCAGTTGGAATTAAATTTCACAACTTGTAATTGAAATTTGGAAATTAAGTGGTGAGCATAGATCGTGGATGGCAAATCAAGAAGGGTGCAGGGGCGTTTTTGACCACCTTGTAGATGAGGTTCAATTCAAGGTGAATTTCTAAATTCCATCCCTTTCCTTTAAAATTTCTTAATTAGAAACCTTAAACCATAGCCAAAGTACAAGTTAGATTCACACCTTTAAGGTTAGATTTTATTCCAAGTTTAGTTTTAGAAAACTTATAGAAGAAGTCTAGAGGTTTCCAAAAACATAAGACACTTAGAAAATAGACTTAAAATGAGTAAGATGCAAGTGGATGAAATTTAGGGGCTAGATTGGATGAAGATTAGTCAAAATCATCCAAAGAAAACAAGATTGGTAATTTAAAAAATAAAAAAAATCCAGAGTTCAAAAGTGAAATTATAAGTTGATTTTGAATTATAAGTTGAATGTAATTCTTGATATATTTAGCAAATGAAGTTTGAAGTACCAATTAGCAATCAAACTTCATCCATTAATAACTTTCATTAGGAAAGTCCATTATTAAGCAATTTAGCATTTTAGCATTTTAGATAAGGAAAATAAAAATCTTCAAGGAAAAATTATCAACGTCTAAAAATAGTAAACTAATCGTATTAATTCAATGTCTTTAGGAAGGACAAGTCAAACTAAAACCATTTGAAGATAGTCAAAGGACTTAAAGATTAGGATATTATAGAATTAGATTATTGAAGTCCATAGTTAATTTAAGCTTTGAAAACCATTTAAAAACCCATAAGATAAGGAAGAATAAAGTTTAGAATGAAGAATGGATGAATTTAATGAGATTTCATCCATCCAAGTTTAAATTTAGTATTTAGATATAAGCTTTTAATCTATGAACTTAGCAAAAATCTAAAGTCAATTCAAGTTAGTTAATAGAAAAAGATGGATGAAGTTTAACCCCTAAAGGACCAAACGGTGTTTTTTGGCAAGATAGCGATTTTGGGCAACTCACTACGAATGGAATTTTCATTTTTTTTCATTGACATTTTCATACAACATGTGTCCAAGGAGTAGCTTTAAGGCCCAATAAATTTCATAACTTTTGACTACATGGTTAAAAAGTTATTGTATGATATGTAGTTTTCTTTGTTTTGCAGGCTGTCTAGGCAGAAAAAAAACTTCTTTAAAAATCATTTTTTTTTTAAATAAAAATTTGAAATTGATTTTTTAAATTTATTTATACATGGATATCTTTTAAACATTCCATTTTGATTAATGAGATGAAAGTTATGAGGAGTTTTAGTTGTGGGTAGTTTGAAGGTAGTTATAAAATCTATACTCTAAAATAAACCTCAAAGTCCTTTATTTATTTTAATTTTTAATATTTTTGGAAAAAAAATAATCGGGTGTAGATTTTTTATTAAAATATTACAACCATTGGGATTGGCATTTTTCAATTTCATTTTTCAATTTCATAACAATTTTGTATTTTGAATCATTTTCTACCTCTTTCTACTTTTTATTTTTTTCCTATATGTTGTACAATTTCAAATGATTTGAAATTTTTTAAGAATGTAGCCAACTTGACTTGAAGAATGAATCTAAAGAGTGACCACCATTTTGAACATTTTTTTCATAATGATTTGACCTTAAAAAGTGCAGCTGCTTCTTAAGGTTTTCGCAAGGACCAAAAAAGGATTTTTGTTACTTCAAACGCTAATATCTTGCAATCTACACAGTGAAAGTTTCTGAAAATTTTTCTACAAATTCTCAAACCAAATGAATATAAGATCCTACGGTTAGATGTATCAAAAATGATTTTTCTTCAAAAATTTGGTACTTGTACTAGAGATGGCAGTTTTGGAGCATTTTTGGTGAATACATAGTCAAAATCCTTTAGGAGTTAAATTGTCATTCCTAAGGTTGAACTTCATCCGATCATAATTTTTTTTAGGAATATCATATTTGAATGAATATGTTTTTAGAAATGATATGATCTAATCTTTAATTTAGAATGGATAGATTGTGACTAAAGGCTTTTGCTCTAAAAACTACGACAACATTCTTTAGTTCAGTCTTTTAGCCGAAAGTTGTGTCTTTTGTTAAGTTTTGTTGGTTTATCTTGTTGTTCACATTCAATTGAAAGATCCATTGCTTGAAAGGCACAATGAACCACACCTAAACATCCAATTAGGAGAAATTTTTACATAAACACTAGAACCTGGTTGTACTTGTTTAACCTTGTAACACAACTGCAGACACTTAGCGTTCGATGGATGACAGAAAATTCTTCTGTAAAGAACATAAATGCAACTATTCATCTCCAGAGTTTTATTGAGAAAAAGAATCATCTTCTATAATAGTTTGACTTCCAATGAGTACTTTTTCCATTTTTAAAATGATTGATTCCCACGGTTTTAGAAAATGATGAATTCCACGGAGACCAACCCGTCCTTACAAGGTTAGATACCAAGGGTGGGGATTGAAACGCTTGTACATATTGTAAGAATCATTGGCTTAAAGAAATGAAAAAGATTCTTTGTCATTCATTAGACATGTTTGCATTGTTGTTTATGGGTAAATGTAGGTACACCCATTGTGGTTCCCAATCCAATTGCAATCCCTTTTGTTGGGCCCTCATGCATTTTCATGTACTAAAAATTGTAAAAGATTGAATGGTATTAGACAACTTCAAAGTGGAATAGGGTTGAAGAGGTTGGAATTGGGTTGAAAAATCACGGTTGTACAACTTCATGGAACACTACAATGCGGTTTAGATACATAACAAATGATTCTTTCATTATGCAACCATGTAGGGAGTCCAAAGAACTAATTAGAATCCAAATGGAAAATAATAGTCTTCCCCAAGATACACTTGTACAAACATGGGCAAGGTAGACAAGGAATACATCCCACACTAAGACCCACATGATGAACTTGACTACTAACTAGTCTTCTTGAAGTTATTTTTCTAAGCTACATGGCACAATTGCTATTATGTGAGCCTAGGATCATTAGCACATGAGTATAGGAGTCTATACACCTATATTATAGGTGTTTATATTATAGAAGCTCTCTACAATTACAAGTTATCTATGTTATAAATACCTATATTATAAGTGCTTATGTTATAAGCACCTTCAATGGTTGTAGGATATTTACTTATACATATACTCAAGACTCATATACTCACAAGGTAGCATCATTGGTCTATACGACCCAAGTTTCCATTAGTGACAACAACTAGGAAGCTATATATTTTTGCTTTAACCACCTATAATGTGTGACTTTTCTTTAATGAAAAATGATTTGACCAAAATATTTGTGAAAAATTATCTATTTGTCGTTCTATTAGCCCAACTAATTTAAATACATGCATTAACTATAGGAACCACAATGGATGTACTTACCTTATATTGTGAATATCACAACCAATTGGCAATTTGTGTTTTTTTTAATACAAAGTTTTCATTCGAAGCTCTATTATTGGATTCAATGAGTTCAATTGCATTCTAATGTAGTATTTATTGCATGGAGTGTGAAATTGGGACTTAAAGATTTGGAATTAGAGATGAAAGGGTTGGAATTTGGTTGGAAATTCACCATTTAATGAATTAAATGGATTTGTCCATGTGGCTTGGGACTTTGAACTTCACAATATAAGACTTCACCCCAATTGACATACAGTGTTTTTTATTCACATCCTAAACCCCCAAAATTGGAATTTGGCCTTCAATCAAACTTTAAAAGCCCAATTGTGGAATTTAGTGAGAAACAACTTTTTAAAAGCATACATTTATATATTGCTGTTGTTCCCAAAAAATCATAAAGTTGAATTAAAATTCAAATGATCAAATGAAGGTAATATTTGATGATAGATATGATCACTCAATCTTCATGATGAAAATGAGAAACATGCCCATCATACTACTAAAATCATAAGTCCCTCTGCAATATCACAAATGCTACCATTAGTACTAGGGTCTTGTGCTTGCCATGCTACGCATTCATTGTATCATATATTAGTAAGAATTTGATATATTTGAATAGAATGCATGATAATGATTTCGATAATAGAATGCATGATAATGATAAGTCTTTAAAATAATTATTTTAAATATTTTCAATCATGCATACATAGAAATCATATTTTCACACAATGCGGTATTACTGAAATAGAGTAGCAATTCACAATCACCTCTGTAATACCACTTTTTACAAAGGGTGATACTATAGAAATAATATAGTTGTTGCAATTAAGGTGATATTAAAGAGGATCCATAGGATGATATTATAGACGTAGTAATTCCATTGCTTTTCTTGGATTTATACTTCTTTTGCATTTCTATGATTTTATATTTTTGTGAGCTTTGAACTTTTGATTTCAATTTTCTATTGCTACTACCAAATGGTTTGAGAAATTTATTAGATTGAACCGATTTTGGATTTCACAACAATTAATTGTTCACGAAGCTTTTGAGATTTACAAGTTTTTCCTCTAAATTCTTCTATTTGGATTATCATTGTTTATAACAATTGAGTCAAATTTCTAATGCATTCTAATGTATGTGCATCTTTTACCCTATTCATCATTGCATGTATTTCATTCATCATTCATTAAATTTCTATTGTTTATTTCAGTATATTCTTATTTATAAAAGAAATTATATGAAGATTTTAGTAATTTTTATCTAAAGATTTTTTGAAATTCTTGCTTTGTATTCTTTCTAATACATAAAAAATTCTAATGAAATTCTAATGGTGAATGCGTAATGTGTAGCATAGCAAGCATCAACTGCTAGTTGAATTATAAGTTTCTTAGATTTATTGAATGTAAATTTGAATTTATTGTGATTTTTTTAAGATTAATAAAAAATTGAAATCCACAATTTTTAATATATATGCATACTCAATTGTATAAATAAAGCATCATATTATAAATAAAATGCCTATATGATTCTATATTTAAAACTAAGTCAATAAGTTCTCAACTTCAAATTGCAATTAAATATTTTTATAGAAAACATCATAGTTTTCAAGTAAATTAGAAAATTAGATTTCAAAATCCTCAAATTTAATTCTTTCTCAATTTCTTGGAAGAAAAATTGGAAATTTAAATAAAGTTTTAGTTTTTAAAGACAAGAATTTAGAAGTGCTTAAATATGATAGACAAGTGTTTAATTTTCTTAAAACTATAGCTCCATAGAATGAAAATATAACTACATAATTTAAATAATGCACATAATGCAAGATTTTGAATATGGAAGTATAGGCCCCCTATTACTACTAAGGATAAATCTTTGATGGTTGTGGTCTAATTAGTGTGTATACTTGAATAAAATTTGATGGAATTTAGATGTAATTGAATGAAATATGAATGAAAATTGGTTGGTAATTGAACTATTTCATATTTCAGATAGTATGAAATGAAAACAATACACATCATATTGAATTTTTTCCAAATGTTTGTCACTCAAAAACTCATACAATTTGAGAATTAATGCAAGTTAGTGTTGCAAATTGTGACTTAGTAATCAAATTAATTAAATCGTGTGACATGTTATTGACTTGATTCAACTCAAAGATGTACACAATCAAAAGCAAATAATTTGTCCTTGGACTCACTTAAGGCTAGTACTTGGCAAGCAGTCCTTTCTCTACATCATTTTCTTCAACAACTTTGTTGAAAATCTTAGTCTATGCCTTTAGAACAAGTAATTCCCTAGATAAACTTGGTATTGGCTCCAACCATGACTCTCTCTAACCCTTAAGCGTCCCAACACCTCCAAATCTTGCCTCTACAAATTTAGTTGAAGCCTCTTTGCCACTAGATGAGGTTGTATAGTCCTTGCTTTTGGCATAATGTAGAGTGTAGAGGATGCTAAGGGCAAGTGAGTGTGTTTTGTGTGACTGATCATAGCATTGTATTTGTAGAGTAGGAATTTGATAGGAAAAAAAATATTCTAGAGTAGTTTCAAGCATCAAGCAACAACTGGCCAACATTGCTCCTAGTGCACTTTTCATATGATTGTATCAATTCATGACCTAATTGAGTAGTCCTATAATTTTCAAGAAAATTCTTAGAATTGAGGGGTTGTCAAATGTTTCCTTTACGTAAATCTTTAGCAAAATTTCAGGGCATAATTGCAATTTGTGTGAACTACACTCATCCAAATTACAAGAACTCCAAATATTTTGGCCTCCTATACAATTTCAACTCCCCTTTGACCATTATAAGTTTTTAATCAATATAGTCAAATGTTTCAATATTTTTTCTAGGATTTCATGTTAGAAGGTTCCACTAATTTCAACAACTGAGTTTGGTAGATGACTTGTCACCACTTGCAAAAAAAAATTGAATGGAAGGTGTCTTGGTCCATGGTAGTTTTGTGATTCTATTCGGTAGGGTGAATGATTCTAATAGTAAATGGTTAGACACATAATATAAACTCTATTTGTATCATCAAGCTTCGTAATGAGAGACCAACAAGTTAGTTGTACTTGTATCAACCGCATTGTTTACAAAAGACACCATTAATCTCTAAGTGCCCCGAGTGACTAAAAGTGTCTCCTTTATAGTTTGCAAGTCCAATTTGAGGCACTAGATCAAAAATTATAATCTCCCATGTCCCATAGTGAATTGTCTCCAAATTTTGTAAGCCTCATTCTAAGTAGGTGTGGCACTATTTTCAATGGGCACTATCTATGATCAATTAAATGGTGGAGATACCATGCCTCAAGGATTGGTGCCTTGAAAACAAATCATTTGTCCTTGATTTCACTTAAAGTTAGTACTTGACTAACAATCCTTAGTCCTTTCTCTACGTCACTCTCTTCAACATGTTTGGTGACATTCTTGTATTATGCTTTGAGGACAAGTAACTTCTTCCATAAACTCATTGTTGGCATCAATTAGTATTTTTTGTGGCCAACTTTCATCAATCTAACAACTTTGAGCATGTCAAATTCCTTCCCTCTAAAATTGCACCAATGATTTGAAGGCTTGTGATAGTTTACTATTCAAAAGAAATTCAATACCCGCACTTGTGACTCTTCCTAATATGGTAAGGTGAATGATTCCTCTACTAGATAGCTAGATACGCAATTTTAAATTCTGATTTTTATCATCTTCTTAACTCTTAAAGGACCATGACTATGTTTTCACCAAAAACGCTCTAAAATTGCCATTTCTAGTACAAACACCAAATTTTAGAAGTTTTTTTTTTGGACATATGTAACTAAAGGATCTTGTATAATGCTGGTTAGAAAAGATGTGGGAAAAAATTTCAAAAATTTCCATTGTGTAAATTGCAAGATATTAGCATTTGAAGTGACAAAATTCTTTTTTGGGCCTTGCAAAAAACTAGGTAGCTACTCTTCACAAGATCACATTTATATGATAAAATGTTCTAAACGGTGGTGCTTCTTTCGATTCATTCTTCACATCAAGTTGTCTACATACTTGAAAATTTTTAGAACATTTGGTAAGTAGAAAGAAGTAGAGAATGATTCAAAATACAAATTAAATTGTTAAGAATTTTGTTTTGGAATTGAAAAATGCCAATCCCAATGGTTGAAATGTTGTAATAAACAATATATATTTTATGATTTTGTTTTTAAAAAAAAATTCAAAATGGAGTAAAATAAAGGATTTCAAAATTATATTAGAGTAGACAATCCATAATTGCTTGCAAACTAAAATTCCTCATAGCTTTTGACTCATTGATCAAAATGGAATGATTCAAAGCTTTTTAGTGTATATATAACTCTAGGAAACCAATTCAAAAATCTAATTTTGAAAAAAGTTATTTATTTTATCTGCCCGGATTGCCTATTTATTAAAAAAGTAACATATTTGGCCATAACTATTGACTTATATTTTTAAATGTCATCAAATTTAGTGCATTTGAAAGATATTCCTTATCCCCATCTTTTATTGTAATTTCAACCTAAAATATGAAAATCTTTAGTCACATGAACCTACCCAAAATTTCTATGTTGTGAAAAAATGCAAGTTGGTCCTTTAAGGGTTAATCTGAGACTAACAAGCTAGCTATACATGTCTCAAGTACACTATTTAGGAAAGACACCGTTAATAATTTTGTGATGTGCATTAACCCCTAAAGGACCAGTATACATTTTTTAGTTGTATAGAAAATTTGGGTAAGTACATGTGCTTAGAGATTTGTGTATTTTAGGCTGAAATTTAATAGAAAGTGGTAGTAAGTAATATCTTTCAAACACACCAAATTTCATGACATTTGGAAATATGAATCAAAAGTTATGGCCAAATATGTTATTTTTTTCACCGACCGAGTAGTACAAGCAAGTCCAAAAAAATCACTTTTTTTGAAAACAAAAATTTGAAATTGGTTTGAATATATACACTTTCTTAGAGTTACATATACATGGAAAGCTTTGAATCATTCCATTTTGATCAATGAGATGAAAGTTATGAGGAGTTCTTGTTTGCGGGCAGTTATGGATTCTCTACTCTAAAATTAACTTTGAGGCCTTTATCTTACTCAATTTTGAATATTTTTTGAAAAAAATAAAATTGTAGGATGTAAATTGTTTACAATAACATTTCAACCATTGGAATTGGCATATTTCAATTCCATAATTAAATCCTTGACAATTTAATATTTTGAATCATTCTTTACTACTATCTACTTACTATTTTTTTCCTATATGTTGTACAGTGGGGTACAGCTCAATTACGAATTCTTGCATTCACAGTGAAAAAAAAGTTCACTGCTGCCCACTTTGACGCCCTCCTGAGGGCTGAAAAATTAATATTTTCTCACGAATTTCTTTTTACAAGATCCTCTTTATGCTAATAACATATGTGCCAAATTTCAAGTCCAAAAAATTTATACAAAAAAAGATATTCAAACATGTACCAACATGTGTTGTTCAAAAAAAAATTTCACTAATACCAACTTTGACACCCTCCCAAAAATTGAAAAAAAAAGTTTTGGCCTTGAAATTTTTGGTGTAAGATAAACTTAGTGAAACTAACTTATGTACAAAATTTCAAGTTCAAAAAAATTTCCCACAAAGAGTAGTTCAACTTCTACCAACATGTGTAGTTATGAATTTTTTTTCCATAACAACACATGCTGGTAGATTTTGAATATATCTTTTTTTAAGTAAATCTTTTGGCCTTGAAATTTCACACACATATAACCAACATAGAGGTGATCTCATGCCAAAAATTTCATGGTGCATAAACAATTTTTTTGCCCTTGGGAGGGTGTCAAAGTTGGGCCATAGTGAAATTGTTTCTCATGGCTACACCTATCAATTGGTAGAAGTTGAACTACTCTTTGTGGGAAATTTTTTTGAACTTGAAATTTTGCACATTAGTTAGTTTCACTAAGTTTATCTTACACCAAAAATTTCAAGGCCAAAACTTTTTTTTTCAATTTTTGGGAGGGTGTCAAAGTTGGTATTAGTGAAATTTTTTTTTTAACAACACATGTTGGTACATGTTTGAATATCTTTTTTTGTATAAATTTTTTGGACTTGAAATTTGGCACATATGTTATTAGCATAAAGAGGATCTTGTAAAAAAAAATTCGTGAGAAAATATTAATTTTTCAGCCCTCGGGAGGGCGTCAAAGTGGGCAGCAGTGAACTTTTTTTTCACTGTGAATGCAAGAATTCGTAATTGAGCTGTACCCCACTGTACAGTTCCAAATGATCTAAAATTTTTCAAGCATGTAATCAACTTGTTTCGGAAAAAGAATCCAAAGAGTATACACCATTTTGGACATTTTTTCACATGAAAGTGAGCTTGTGAAGTGCAGCTGCTCTGTTTTTCACAGGGCTAAAAAAAATGATTTCAGTGGATTTGAATGCTTATATCTTGCAATCCATATGGTAGAAATTTCTGAAATTTTTACCACATGTTCTCAAGTCAGCATACTATAAGATCCTACGGTTACACGTGTCAAAAAAAGTTTTTTTTTCAAAAATTTGGTGCTTGTCTAGAAATGGTAGTTTTGGAGCATTTTCGAAGGAACTTTAGGGGTTAACAAATGGGAGGAAAACTTTCGACAACTTTGTGAGCATATTCTAATTGCAGAAACACACCACTTTGAGTGACACCTTGCATTCATTATGCCATACAAAGTTTATGTGAAAAATCTGCCTTGAAAGAACATCCAATTTGACCCAAACCAATAAAATCAGCCTCAAAAAGAGTATGGACTGTGACACCATGAAGAAAGCAGATAAAATCTGTGCCGTAGACAATGGTGTTGACACCTGCATATGTTGAATTAAGTGCACTACCCCTGGTCTCAATGGTGTTGAAACCCCCTTTTTTTGAGACCAAGGGAGCCCAGGCTTCAGTTATTATTATCAGTCCAAAAATTGGCTTGTTAGAATGAAACACTCCCTACCTCGTGACAGATGTTTTGAACTTTTTTTAAAAAAAGAAGCCGTAAGTAAATTATGCTGATCTCGACACCTCCGTATGTGTCACAATTGTCCGAGTGAGCGAGTGAGCGAGCTTGCGGGTGGGAATGGAACGGTCCGGTCGCATCCATTACTCCAAAATGTTGTGCTTTGTTGAGAAATACAACCCCTTCGACTTTGTCGCTATTATTTTGCTACTCTTTGTTTTGGGTATTTTATTCGCGCGGTAACTTTGGCTTTGCAATTCAAAGGTTGATGCAACAGCCGTCTCGTTTTCTTTGGGGCAAATTAGATACGCAGCCTACACTTGGCCTACACTTGGCCTGATATGTGTCATGATTTGATTTGATGGTTTACATTCCGTGAGGGGTTGAAAGAACTCGTGGACTGAGTGTTAATCCTTAAAGGACAATGGGGTGGCTTTGGAAATCATCAGTTTTATGACCGTGTGAAGCATTGGTTAAAAAATAGTAAAAGTACTCATTGCAAGACAAACTACTATAGAAGACTTCCACATTTCTTGCAAAATTCTAAAGATGAATAGTTGCACCTCTGTCCTATATAGAGAGATCCTCTGTCATCCATCGGACGCAAAACGTCCGCCTCGACATTTAAGGGCTACGTTATGCATGAATAGAATAAGTAATAGAACTCACCATCTCAACAATGTAAGAAATATTGCTCAGGAATAGGCAATATGCAATTATGAATGAAACTAAGCACAAAGTTATGATGTTTTCATTCAAACAACCATAACATAAGCATCAATGTACAAAGTAGATGTACAAAAGTTGTAGGGTGTGATATACTACACGTAACACACGTTACCATGGAAGTTTGAAAAAAAAATTAGTTGTGATTTGAAAGAAAATCAATTTCAAAGTTAGCCATGTTTAAAACTTAGTTTTATTCAACATGATTTGGAATTACTTCATTTTTTGCTATTTCAACTTCAAAATTTCATAACTAATTCCACGAAGCTCCAAAAAATATGAATCAACTTGGGTTAGATGCCAATTCCACTTGTCTTTCAAGGAAAACTGACTGAAGATTATTTGAAAAAGCTTGGCCTCCCCAAAATTCAGTTTCCAGCTCTTTGGTGGGCGATTTATGGACCTCCTACCTTACGGCATTTTGTAGTTGATATCGGCTGCAAGCCAGATGGGTGAAAAGTATGCAAAGATGCATATCTCGTTGGGGCCCAAACTAACTTACCACCATGGTGTCAGAATGCTGGCTCACTGCGCTCTGATGAGAGAGTTGGAGCTGCGCTCGCCACTTGCCGCCACCCAAAAAGATGAGTAAGTGGTTGAATACGGTGCCTCGCCCACAACACAACAGGCTGGGCCTTTTGAGCAAACTTTTGAGTTTCAACTGCAACCCAACAAATGAATTCGATGGGGACTTGTAACCTCTCGAATAGACCCCAATCACGGACAAGGAGAACGGAGGAGCCAAGCCGAGGGGTCTCACATAAATTCGTGCAAACCCACTGAACGAGCGGTGCCAATTGCAAAGCCCAAAAGCTGCAAAAAGCCACAAAAAAATTGAAAAAAAAAGTCGCACGTGGATGCTGGTTGCTCAAAATCTTTAGACCTTGCAGTATGCAGTGGGTTGGTCAATTCCATTGAAGAATCCAAAATTCTCGTCTAGAAGCGTCACTGGTTTCATCCAAACTTTCATTTTTTTGGTACACAAATGAATATTTCATTTTGTTATACTCCCTTTTTTTCAAAATAAATCCATGGTTTTTGGAAAAGGCTTGCTAGATTAATGCATAAGGCGCTCCTATTTGGACGGGAATGTATAATTATTGGAGTTTCTAGTCATCCCTAGCAAGCATCAAAGTTTTGAAGTCTATGACCACGGGGGGGATATTGAAAATTAGGGTTAAAATTGTTAGTTTTCATCTATTCTTTGAATAACTCTAGTGCGTTGAATTGTGTTTGATTGAGAGTTGTAAGTGATTGAACCATTGGAAGAAGGACACAAACCATCTTATACATTTCTCCCATAAGGGCATTGACTCTCTAATTGGTACCACAAAGAAAGCTTTCTGAAACGTGAAGGAAGAAAAGTTGAACAAACATTTTTTTCTCTTGGCAACAATGCATAGTCCATGCAATCACTACCAATTGCCGCACATGGGCAAGGACAAGTTGTAACATTGAAGGGAGTTGTTGATCATTATACAGTGCCTAGATGATACCATCAAGTGTACCCAATGCTTTATTCATGTCAACCATTTAGACATCAAATTTAATTTGAAACAACCAATTTTCCGCAACTTCAGATTTATTTTGAGATATAGAGAGAGTAATAAAATACAAAGAAGAAGGTATGCTCTTACTTGGTGTTAACTCTAAAGTGTATAAGTTTTTTGAAGTGTGTTTTACCAATGAAAAAAGAACATAAGCTTATAGTTATCTCCAATGAAACAAATTTCTTTTCTTCAAAATCCAACTATATAGATGTTTAAAGAATTTGCTTATTAGAGTATACACCATTTTTGAGTGTGAAATTGCATAGGAGTTGTGAGATTCTAACAAGAGAAATGTACACATCCTATTTTTAGTATATTGCCCTTCCTTACAATGTTGAGAAATTTGCATATAAGAGTTTTTTGGAATTGGAAGTGACATGAACAACTAAATACTGTGTTAGCACATTGAAATATACTTCCAAAAACCTTAAATTCAAATGAAAAGCTATCAAACTTATTGCACAATCCACCTTGCAATTAAAAAATGCAATGTTTTATAGGTAGAAATTGCAAATAAATCCAAATCAACACTTGCATGTTTGAATTTTCAATGGTGCAAATAATAGAAACACTTCCCACTTCTCATTGGGACTATTTTCAAAGCAAATGGATAAGTACAATTTTGTAGATCTCAAATCAAGTGAAATTGCCAGCGAACTTTGCTCAAAGTTGGAAAATGAAGTAAAATTTGCAAGCTTTACTCTTCCACAAATGGTATATATATGCCTTTCAAGACCTCTCAAAAATCAAATATTTACCTTTTCCATTGAAAAATAAAGGCTTCTAATAATTAACCTTCAAAATTGCCCATAAATTTTTTTAAATAGTTAAAGGAATTTAACTACCTACAATTGTGTTGCCGTTGAACCTTCCAATTGCAAATTCCTTTTCAATTGGAAGGTTCAACGGCATGGTACAACAAAAATTGGAAGGTTCAACGGCAAATGAACATAAAATTTTTAATCAATCACAATATATGGTGGGTTATGCAATTAGTTAGAGGTAAAAAGAGTGGTCTTAGCATGGGGCCTAGGATTCAAATCAAGTATATGAGGGGATAAAACAAATTGCCGTTGAACCTTCCAATTTCCAACCTTCCAATGTCCTATTAAAAAAAAGGCATTTTAATAGAGTACATATAAATTTTAAATGTTGGAAAATGAGTCTTCAAAGTTAGAACATAAAGGATAAGGACACAAACATGAAGGATATGTATGCAAATAGAAGGGACATAGGCATGCATAGAAAAGGTAGGTTGCGACGGAAAAGGACCCATGATATAGAAGAACTAGGAGCAAATGAGACTCACATGGCACAAACTAGAAGGATCAAGACTCAAACCATTGACACTCAACTTCTATTTGTTTGCTTAAGAGTCTTTTCTCTTTCAACCCTTGCTTTATTAGTTCTCCTTCAGACCTAGTTTTTTTCATTGTACTATGTATGTTTTTATCTTCTTATACCTTGTACATGTAGTGGTCCTTCTATATCCATTGTCCTTCAATGGTATTTCTTCCCATCCGTGCTTCTCTTTTTGAACATTGTAAGGCATGTGTATGCCCAAAGTGGTAAGCAAACCAAAATAGCACCTTATGGTTGAGGCCCAATTGTGCCCTCTTTGCAAATATTCTAATGTAATTAAAATTGTAAGGGAATTGAAAGAGGCTTGGAATTAGATTGAATAGTCACCGTTTATAAATTCCAAGGAACATCCTATGCAATTTAGATACATATGCAAGGTTTTACTTATTATTCTACTATATAAAAGAATATTTTTGGATTGTCATTGCACCATGTAGAGAGTTTAAAGAATTGCAACAAAATCCAAAATGACAAAAGTAGTCCTCCCTAGGGATAACATTGGGAAGTTATCATATTTTTTTTCTTTCACCACCTATACTATATGTGTTTTTAGTGAAAAAAATTGACTAAAATATATGTGAAAAGTCTCAAATTTACCATTCTATTGCATCCAAAAAATTGTGACATTGATCTATCTAAATATATGCAATGTCCAAAGGGACCACAATGCATTAATACATACCTTACATGCTTTGATCCTTTACCTTCTAACACTCATCTTTTTCCATTTCCTTTGGATGTGGTCCTCCCCGGTTTGTACGTGGTTCTCTCTTTGTACCTTGTACATGTATAGCCCTTCCTATTTGTATCCAATTCTTCTTGCCCTCATGTAGAATAAAATGTGACCAACAATCAACATGTTGACAACAATGAATAGAAGAGGTCCTAATTAGACATGCATGTTTGATAAACAAACATGCCATTGGGAGTTATGACAACCCTACTTATATAAAAAAATAGAACAACTTAAGATCAATTGCTCCCTAATTTTGTCATATATAGAACCTTTGGAAGCAAGACCAATCTTATTAAAACCATTACCAGTGTAGCAAATGTCACTGATTTAACATGCACTGCAACATGGATATAAAGTAATAGAACCTCTAGCAAATGCTATTGAATTTCTTTGAAGTCATTCCAAAGAATCATCTAAAATTGCCATTTTCACTTGGAGCATTGCCATGTTGCTCAGTACATGGGCTCGGCACAGTTGTTAGTGTGCTTGCAGTGGTGTCACCTCCCACTATGGACTTAAAGATAGTGAAATTTAGGCTGGCCTACTCTAAAATATGGTTTGACATGACATCTTCTTGTACCATTTTTTTACTAAGCTGCAATTCTAGGGTATCTAGAGGAATGCTACATTTAACTACTCCTGGACTATTCATTGAATTCTAGACTATTCATTGAATTCTAGACTATTCAATGAATTCAAAACATCGGGAGATCTCCCAATGTTTGTATAGATTGGAAGATCTTTTGATGTTGGTATAGATCTCTTGATGTTTTGAACTGATCCCCCGATGAAAATTTAGATCCCCTGATGTTTTGGATAGATCTTTTGATGCATCTCCCAATGACCATTATGAATTTTGGACTTTCAAAAGTCCAGAAGTAGTTAAATGTAGCATAGGAATAATTGTCAATTTTTTGTCTATCCAACAATATGGCCTATTATGAGGTATTTTCACCGCAAGGTAAAAAATAACCCCTAGAGTCAGCTGATGCAGAGTGTATGGACCTCTACTCTAAGTTGCCTTCCAAGCAATGTGATTTTTGATCAAGTTTTACCTACATGACTCTAAATGACAAGGGGCAACCCATTTCACAACCCCAAAATGAACCTCCTAACAATCTACCATCATGAATTTAAGTACTCAAGTGGACTAGGGCAACTTTTTATGCCAAATCTCATTCACATGTGCAAATTAGGGCTCAAAGTGGCCTCAATTGGGCCCCAATTAAGAATTCCAGCACAACATCCATCTCCCAAAGTGGCCAAACCTACAAAATTAAACTCAACCTTCATGCATTCCCATCCCACAAATAAAATTCAATGTATAATCTTTGAGACCCTCACTCAACCTTTGCAAGACACAAATATAAAGTAATTCTCATTACATTTTAAAATGACATCAACAAAAATGACAAAATTGAGAACAAGGAGCGAGAACTAATCACCACCCTTGGGCAGCTGACCTCCTTGCACAAAAATAGCCACCATTTCCTCATTTTGGCTCCAAATTGGGCAAGACTTGTTTTTATGGAAATCCAGCTTAAAGATCTACTTTCTTTCAAAATTTCAGCTCAATTAGCCTTGTTGATCTTCCGCAATTGCTTGTTGAAGTTGATAGTCTTCCTTGGAGGCGGCAGCTGACCTCCTTGCACTTCATCGACCACTCTATCTTTGTCCATGCTCTGAATTTGTCAAGCCTTGTCTCCATGGAAAGTCAGTTTAAAGATCCACTTCTTCTCAAAATTTTAGCCCAATTAGCTCTATCAATCTTCCGCAGTTGCTTGTTAAAGGCAACAATCTTCCTTGGAGGTGGCATTGACTTCCTTGTACTCCATCAGTTGCTCCATCTTTGTTTGTACTTCAAATTGGGAGACACTTGTCTTCTATAGAAAGCTAGCTTGAAGATCTACTTCTTCTCCAAATTTCAGCTCAATTGGCTTTCCCATTCTCCCGATATTGCTCGCCAAAGTTGGAAGCCTTCCTTGGAGGCAGCATTTGACCTCCCACCTTAATTTCTCTTCCAAACCCTAAATTTCTTCCAACATTCTCTAGTCAACCCTCCATTTGACTTCTATGCCTACATTTTCCACTTTATTCCTCTCATAACCAAGTGAACCTACTCAACATATTGTCTACCTCTACTCTAAATCATTGCCATCCTCTACTTAGCATGTTTCTTTCCTTTTCTCTCACAATTCTTCACCAAGCTCTCTCAAGCACCTCATGCACATCAAATTGACAGAGGAAGCAAGAGGAAGAGAGAGGGGAGAGAACTCCCCAAACCTAATTTCACCTACTTCCCCTCCCAATGGACTAATGTTTCTAATCACTTCCATCCACCTCTAATTTACTGAAAATGTGCTAATTTATTGTAAATATGCCAGTTTAGTGCAAAACTCCCTAAATCACTCTAAAAGCCTCTAATTTACTAGGAAAAAAATCCTATTTTGGTGTTTCTAGCACTATTTTAGTGTTTTTTTCACTACACTAGTATTTTTGTCATAGTTTTAATTTAACTAACTTCTTTTGGATTTTATTATTATTTATTATTTTAAAAAAATTCAATCTACTTCTAGTTTCATTTAATACTCCTAGTCTTTTTTTTTTTCTTTTTTTCTTTTTTATATTTGATATTTTTTGGTTTGCAATTTGGTTCTAGTTTTATTTTCTACTTGTAGTGTTTTGTTTTCATTTAGTTTCTTTGCATTTTTTGTTTTTATTTTGTCATTCTTTTACCGTTAGTCTAATTTGGTTACTCTACTAAATCTTGCTTATCATCTTTTTAGTTTTAAATCGTTATTTTTTCCATTCCATTTTTCCTTCATTTTCTTCTAATGACATTTTCTAGCTTTTGCTCCTATTTCTCCATGTTCCTATTTTTATATACTAGGAAACTTCCTAACTAGTGGTTGTAGTTTAATCCGGAATACTAACACTTCTAGACTTGCAAATTCGAACAATTTGTTTATATTTTTGGTTTTCTAAAAGATGAATCAATATAGTGGTTTACACCTATCAATGAACAATAGCTAAAAAATAGAGATTACTATGGTACCATCCTATAAAAAAGTAGGGGAGCAAGATAGCACCAAGTCTACGAGAACAAAGTCAACACTATTGTGCACCTTTGTCAAGTCACATTTCTTACAAAACGGTAGCAATGCTCTTAATATGTGCCTTACTTGTATGTACAATATAATCAAATTTTTTTTTAGAGAATCTAAAGATGCACCTACACAAACACACATGAAAATCAAATCAATTTAACCATATAATGACGCAACAATCTAAAAGTGTTTGATAGATGACCAAGAATCCCTCTATGTAAAACAAAAATGCACATGTCCATTCTTAAAATTTTGTATGAAAAAAAGGTCTTATATAGTGGTTTGACCTCCAGTGACTGCTCTTGGTTTGTTTATGAAGTAAATGATTCATGTGGTATGCAAAAAGATGATTTCCACAATAACTAGCTAACATTCTAGGGTTAACCCCTAAACGTTAAAGGCAAACTCACTACAAATGGAATTTTTATTTTTCTTAACTTCCACATAACATGTGCCTGAGGAGTGGCTTCAAGGCCCAACAACTCTCATAACTTTTGACTACATGGTTAAAAAATTAATGTATGATATGTAGTTTTCATTGCTCAACAAGTAATCCATACAACAAAAAAAAACTTCTTTAAAAGTATACTTTTTTTAAGAAGTAAACATTTGAAATTGGTTTTATAGACTTATGTATATGTAAAGAGCTTTGAATCATTCTATTTTGATCAATGAGATGAAAGTTATGAGGAGTTCTAGTTTGCAGGTAGTTAGGGATCTCTCTACTCTAAGATAAACCTTGAAATCCTTTATTTAACTCAAAATTCAATATTTTTGAAAAAAATAAAATTATAGGATGTAGATTGTTCGTTATAGAGTATGGCATTACAACCATTGGGATCAGCATTTTTCAATTCCATACTTAAACCCTCAACAATTTAGGATATTGGATCATTATCTACTTCTTTTTATTTACTATTTTTTCCCTATATGTTGTACAATTCCAAATGATTTGAATTTTTTCAAGCATGTAGAAAACTTGCCTTGAAGAATGAATCCAAAGAAGCGCCACACGTATTTGGACATTTTTTCTTATAAATGAGACCTTATGAAGTGCAGCTACCTAAATTTTCCCAAAACCCTAAAAAAGGATTTTTGTCACTTCAACTTGCGATCTACATGGTGAAAATTTCTAAAAAAAAATTCCACATCTTCTCAAAGCAACGTACGACAAGATCCTATAGTCCCATGTGTCCATAAATGTGTGTTTTATTTTGTTTTTTCTAAAATTTGGTACTTGTACTAGAAATGGCAAGTAAGTTTTGGAGCGTTTTGGGGAAAAACAAAACTTACTCCAAAACATTTAGGTGTTAAATGAATGGTTATAGGGCCCCGTTGTCCTGCCCGCCATCATCCAGACCCCAATCATTTCTGGTAGTGAAGGCATGTGCTGTGTGGAAATTGGACAAGGAAATCAGAAAACATGATTCTAATGAAACTGACTTTGTGAACATGGGATTCACAGCACCATGTGAGTGTAACTTTCAGTGCTCTCAAGCATCTAGTGCCATCATAAGGGGGAGCCGCCCCATTTGCAGCCACTTAAGCAATTTTGCATATCTGGAGTGCTGTTTTTCTTGAGTGGAGAAATTTTCCCATGTACAGTCGGGTACAATAATCTTACAACCGGCCCATTTAACCCCTGAGCGTCCAGACTGTATTTGCTAAAATTCAGACCCTACTCAATTCATTCCAATCAAACTATCATATAAAATGAGATCCACATTTTGAGTTTTGAGAGGCCATATTTGAGGCACTGGGGTGTTCAGGGGTTAAACCATTCAAGGATTTTTGAATAGCATACAAAAAATTGGAATTTTTCATCTTGCATAATTTTTATTGCATCCTTGTGCAATCCCAATCAAGCATACCAAATTTCAATTTCAAATAACCAAATTTTCATTTTGGGTGAATTTATAAAGTCATTTTTTATGGTTTTATATAATATTTTATTGTGAACAATTGGTGACGAATCTTTTAAATTTGATTGCATAGGTATGTAGAGAACATTCATATGCACATTTTTCATATTAAAAACCACCCCCTTAAGTAACAAGAATGTGACCAAGGAAGAAATCTATGTGATGCATCATATGACCAAACTTTGTAAAATAAATATTTATATATTATAACTAAAATTTAGTTAAAGTATATAGATATTTATTTTACAAAGTTTGGTCATATGATACGTTGTATAGATTTCTTCCTTGGTCATATTCTTGTTACTTAAGGGGGTGGTTTTTAATATGAAAAATGTGCATATGAATGTTCCCTACATACCTATGCAATCAAATTTAAAAGATTCATCACCAATTGTTCACAATAAAATATTATATAAAACCATGAAAAATGACTTTATAAATTCACCAAAAATGAAAATTTGGTTATTTGAAATTGAAATTTCGTATGCTTGATCAAGATTGTATAAGGATGCGATGAAAATTATGCTTAACAAAAAAAAACCCAATTTTATTGCACGGTTGGAAAAAGAAATGTGAAAGGCTCAAATAGGCCGATTGTAAGATTATTGTATCTAGCTGTACAAAAATAGAGTTTAGAAGGATTCCATGTTTTTCCAGAATTTTATTTTTCAAAACATAATTACTACAAATTTTTTAGTTGAAGATTATGTTCAACACATTCTTGTCATATAGGTCCTCCTATTTTTAACCATAGGTTGGTTGCAAAATCAACCAAGACTGTAGCCAATCGTAATGCGCCACGATTGCATTGGAAATTGTGCCATAATTAATGTCCTGCTTTCTCCTATTGATTGGAAAGAGTGTAGTCTATATGACAGGAATGGGTCGCCTCTTTTATGCCTTGCTAAGCATCCACCCAAATTGGATTTATGAGCCTTGTAGGAAATGTCTAAAGGCTGGCTGGAAATCGGTGTGAACTGGGATGAAAATCATGACAATTAGGTTGCCTTACGTTAAGAAAGTTAATTTAGAAGCCATTGGAGTCGACAAATACTTCTAAAAATAATTTTCATTTGTATACATGGAAGTTCACGAGTCCCAATTACAACAAGACCTAAGGTAGGAGGTTCATAAATGGACCACCTAAGGGGTGGAACTAAATTTTGGGAAGGTGAGACATCTTGAAATCTTTTTCAATGAGTTTTCCTTGAAAGACAAGTGGAATTGACATCTAACCCAAGTTGATTCATATTTTTTAGAGCTTTGTGGAATTAGTTATAAATTTTTTTGAAGTTGAAATGGTATAGGGCTCTAAAATGGCTCACCTTCAACAATGTACATTGTTTGTACATTGCTAAAGGCTATGAAAAAGCAACATGTACAAATGGTGTACATTTAAAGAGGTGAGCCATTTCAGAGCCCAAGCGCTTTTAGAACCTCCTACCTTAATTCAAAAGTAGTGCATTCTTCTATTGTACAATAACTGAAAATATTTATAAGGTATCAAGTGTTGAGAAATTAGTGCGGGGCAACCTAATTTTTTAGTATTCTGTGTAGGCAAATAATACCCAAATCATGTGAAGATGTATCATTTACATTGAAATAGTGAAATTAGGTTGCCCTACATTAATTTTGTGACATTTGACACTATATAAATAGTTATTGTTATTGTATAAAAATGCACTATTTTTGAATTCAATATTCATGACTTGTAAAGTAACTTTCTTGGGACAAGACAACCTACAATTTCTCTCTTTCGTGTAGTTAAATACTCCATAAGCCCACATTGCTCATGCTTATTTTCTTTACCACCTATTGATGCAAAATTTACGACAATTTTTTAGAAAAAAACAGAAAAAATTAACATGGATCATTTCACCATCTCCAGTCACACATGTTGAATGCAAGTTCGCCACAAAATTGAAATGTGGCAAGCAGGAAAGTTTTGCAATATGACTGAAATGACCTCACATGATTGAAGTGACCTTTAGAAAGAGTGGAATTGAAGAATCCTCATCAAGAATTCTCATTGTGGAGAACCGTCACGGAGAATTATTTTTTTCATCATTCAAGCTGAAAGATTTTTTCTTCCAGATTCTAGAAACTGAGCAACAGCAGAAAGGGAGACCAAAAGAAATTGCACCTGAAATTGCCACCTCTCCAAAATTGCTAAACTTTGTTTATTTAATGTTGGTGATACTACTAACTTAGCAACTCAAATTTTGGACCTAAACCACATCCAACACTTCACAAAAAATTAGGATATTCAATGCATAGCCAAAGCATGGTGTACATAAGGGGAAAATAACATTCAAGAAGGTACACAATTAATGGTCGTGTAGATCTTGTAGTAGATCATTTCAACAATTCTTAATTTCAACTGGCTAACTTGTAACTAAATGCTGGTACTCCCCGTACATTGACTGCAATGGACTCCTTCCCCTTTTTTAAAAATCCACTGCCTATAATTTGTTGTTGTCACAACCACAGTCCGGGGAGATTTTTAGCTTAACCGGCTAAAATCCTACATTTTCTTGGACCAACTGGTTATTTGAAACATTCTCTTAGCTAGGCCTTTCAAAAATAGAGAATATTCTATGATTTTCCTCTTAAATGATTGTTTTTTTTCCGAAGATTTTACTCAATTAAACAATTCTAACTTGTAACTAAATGCCGGTACTCCCCATACATTGACCACAATGGACTCTCTTCCCTTTTTTAAAAACCCACTGCCCATGATTTGCTGCTGTCACAACAGTGTCATCAACGCTCAGAGAAGAATGTCTTTTTTTTGGTTGTTTTTTTAAGTAAATCTTTTTTTCCTGTATTTCAAAGTGTGGAAAACTCATGGAACTGTGTGAACTTCCATTTTCTTTTTCAAATGTAGATACTGGCTGACATGAGTGAGAACTCTGACACCGGCAACTGAAGTGAGTTACAAAGGGAGGAGGAGGGTGCAGAAGCCGCGTGGTCCTACCCACACACACCCGTAGCCTAGCGTTGAATGGAGAGTGAGTAGCGCTCCAGAGCTGCTGTACTGTACAGCAGCGCCCCCGCTGCTCCTTTGAGAGCCCCAACTGGCACAACACAATAACCTAAAAGGGAAGGGAGTGGAGGAAGGGACTGACTGAGCGGTACAACTGGAAATTGGAGCTGCGGAGAGCAGTTGACTTGGGAGACGCCCGCTCGCTCGCAAGTCGCAGCGCCACGCCTGGCACTCGAATAATGGGCTCGCCTTCAATTTCTCGTGGTGAGACTACTCTCATTCATCAGGACAGATATCAGTGATGTCCCTCATGGGGTTAACCCTTAAGGTACGTGGCTCTTAAAACGACCCTTTTAAGAGCTGATTGCATTTTGGGGACAGCTAAACATCTCAAAACAATTTTCAGTGAATTTCGGTAGGAAGAAAAAAGGAATAGGCATTTAGTCCAAGTCGTTTCATATTTTTTGGACTTTTGTGGAATTAGTTACAAATTTTTGAAGTTGAAACACAGTGGTTTCTAAAACCGACCCCCTTCTGAAATGTACGCAGTTAATACATTTCAGAAGTAAAATGTAACAGATCGGTTTTAGAACCAGGTCGGTTTAAGAGCCACCTACCTTAACCATTTTTTTTTTTTTTTTTAAATTTTGGGCGAAACTCCGCCAAATGGTCAGAAATTTGACCTCTCTGGTTTCGTCCCTCCAAAAACTAGCCTCTATACACTAAAATTGGTAAATAGTGTTGAATGATAATCAATGTTGTAGTGAACTGGATCATAGCCTTAACTTATTATATTACCATTCCAACTTCTATATTTTGTTCCCATCTAACACTAAATGCACTCTTGTAGAAATGTTGAAATGACCAAATTTTACTATAGAGCTAAAATAGTGTTAGAATGGTAAATAATGTTCTAACACTAACCTTGCAAATCACAATTAGTGTTATTGTTGACAATTAGTGTAGCCAACACTATTTATCAATTTTAATGTAGTGAGGCCAATGGGGGGACACTGGTCCAAAAAAAAGCCCTGTCCTTAACCTTCAAATGTTGCGGTTTAGGGTTGTTTGTTTGATGGATGACAAAGAATCTCTCCATGCAGGACAAAGGTGTAACTATTCATCCTCCAACTTTTGTGGGAAAAGGGAACGTCTTCTATAGTAGCTTGTCTTCCAATGAGTGCTTTTTCATTTTTTTAAACTAACGATTCACATGGTACCCAAATAGATGACTTTCACAATGATTGGGTTGTCGTTTAAGGGTCAAAGGGCAATGGGTGACCTTGGGAATCATCCATTTTGATGACCGTGTGAATCATTGGCTTAAAAAATTGCAAAAGCACTTATTGGAAGTCAAAGTAGTGTAGAAGATCTCCCCTTTTTACACAAAATTTTGAAGATGAATAGTTGCACTTTTGTCATCCATTGGATGCCAAACGTCCGCCTCAACATTTAAAGATTAATCCTCAAAATGATAGACTAGTAATTGTGGAAAGCATCCATTTTGATACCATGGGAATTTATTGATCTAAAAAAAAAATCTAAAAACACTCATTTGAAGTCAAAGTATTGTAGAAGATCTTCCCTTTCCACACAAAATTCTAAAGATGAATAGTTGCACTTTTGTCCTACACTAAAAGATTTTGTCATCCATCAAACACCAAACATTTGCCTTGACACTTAAGGGTTAGCCTCTAAATGTCCAAGGTCTTTTCTTGAGCTTCTTGGAATTTGCTTGAAGGTAGTTTGCTCTTAAAGTGACCTTTTAGAGTTGATTGCATTTGAGGGGAAGCTAAACTTCTTGAAACAATTTCCAGTAAATTTTTGTAGGAAGGAAAATGGAATTGGCATCAAACCCAAGTCATTTTGCATTTTTTGGACATTTGTGGAATTAGTTATGAATTTTTGAAGTTCAAATGTAGGGGTTATTGAACTAAAAATTAGAGCCCACCTCTTGAATTGTATTGTATGCTTTTGGTACATTAAAGAAAGAAAAATGTACCTTCATGTTAGTGGGTGCTTTTAGAGGAAGGGTGCTTTTAGAGGAAGGGTGCATTCAGAGCACCCTATCTTAAATTGAACAAGAAAGCAACATTTTGATAAGTTTCATCAAACTTTTTAAGTTGTAATAGTACAAATTCAAACTATATATGTTAGAGATCACATGGAAAAGAAAATACAACATTATATCACTCATGGATTGAAAGTATTCTAATATTTGATCATGAGGATATTTTCACTCCATAAGTAATAACTTTCAATCCATAAGTAATAAATATTTTTAAGAGCCTCCAAAACTAGAAAATTTAGATTTATGATGGCCTCCCTTTCACAAAATTTGGAGTAGAAAAATCATAAACATTCATTTTCAAAATGAGATCTTTGATGCCAAAACTAGACTTAAAAATGAATACTTAAAAAAACCTAGTAAAAATAATCACTTGGTAAGATTTTATTTAACTTCAAATAGTAGTGAACAATACTTGAGCAAAAACTCCCCTTGTTTCTTTGCCTTACTTGGTTGACCTCTTTCATTTATTTGGTTGCTAATTTACTCAATTACTAATGGTTATGTTCTAAAATTTCATACAAGATTTTTTTGATTTTTTTTTAACTCTGGAACATCTAAACTCTTCTCCGGAATTGACGATTTGGAGAAAATCATTATAAAGTGCTATTTGGAAGAATACTTTAGAAGTGATATACAAAGGAAAGTTGTAGATTTTGAATTTTAGATTCCATATGTATGGTTAGATTCACCAATGCTACCACCAATATTTTTCTATAAATTCATTCCTTCTATTCCTTCAAATTTTGATTACAAACAAAATATTATCATTTTTTGAACAAAATTTATTGGAATGGATTCAAAATGAGGTTCTCTTGACATGGTGATTTTTTTTAAAATTTTGTATTCTTTACATCTATGACCTCATTTTTGCAAACCTAGTTTTGAATTAGAGTCAATGCAATTTGACCACTTGACACACTTTTGCATTTGTAATTTTAGCAAAATTTGTATTCTAGTAATGCCAAATCCAACCATTTGATAAGACAAGAACTTGATCAAGTATCACCAAAAATTAGGATGACTTTCATCCAAGAAAGAAAGAGATAGAAACAAGAACTTCAATCTATTCATCATCCAAAAAATGAACGTCAGAGCACTTTAGGGTTAAAAGTTAATTGTTACTAGACAAATCCACTAAAAAAATGAGTAATTGCTACTACAATCTTTAAATGAAATTCAAATCCTCTCAGAAAAAAATTATAACTTTTAGAAAATAATATCCTCTTTTCAATGAGACTAATTTGACCCATTTGGAATTTGGATGTGTCTAGAAAGGATAAATGTATTTTGAGAATATAAAGATTAGCAATACCCAATGGAGAAGGGATCTATTCGAGGAAACTTTAGATTAAAAATTAGCTTGTCTTGAGTTCAAAAAAACTCAACCTACATGGACCAATATACATGGTTGTCATACTGGACAAGTTACTATTCATTTCTTGTCCTGTAGGACGAGTTACTATTCATCAAATGTACCTCTCAAGTACATTTGATGAATAGTAACTCGTCCTACAGGATGAAAAATAAATAGTAACTTGTCCAATGTGACAACCATGCCAATATACAATGGTGAGATACTAAGATAATAATCTTAAAAGTTTATCATGACTTTCACCTATTGAAACACTAAAACTTATAATGAAAAAATGATGTATTGAAGAGTAGTAAGAAAAAAATGTGAGACTGAGGAGTGCCAATAGAAAAATATAGACATATCCACAACCACCAATGAAGTGCAAAGAAAATACCAAATTTGAATTTTGCATGTGTTTTCATCTTTCAACCTTCATATATCTTGTCTTATTCCTCCAAAGTTTCCATTTGTAATGGTACAAGTGGCCCACTAGGGTTGAATAGGATTCCTTCCATTAAATTATCAATGGTATCCTAATTTTTTTGAGGTAAGAAAATTAACACAAGATGTAATGCAAAGCACATTGACAATGATCTTTCAACCTCTACATTTCTTATTTGTAATTCAAATTATTCACTTCATTAAGGCTTCAAATTTTTAGGAAAAGAGGAATTATTTTCTACAAGGACAATTCAAGAAATTCATTAAGATTTCATTAAAAGGACTCTAATTTTTTACAAGGACAATTTAAGAAATTCATTAAAATTTCAAATGAACATACATTTAGGATTTGAGAGCTCAAAAGCAAGGTACAAAAACAAGGGATGAAATTCTTTTAGAGTAAACTCTATTTTGTCCAATACAACCTCTACTTTCTAAGTGACTCTCCTTTCAATTCCGCCCTCAATATGTATAGTATTGGAGGGATACATTTTAAAATGGAAATGTATACTACAAGTCTGCAAGGGTACAATTGGAACAAGGGTGGTAATCAACCCTTTTTTTGGCACCATGGGGCAAAATTGCACCATTTCAAAATAAATTTCTACTATTTGTTAGAATAAAGTAATCTTTTTTCACTAGAAATTTCCCATTTCTATTTAAAATGTGGATGAAGTTGCTAAATTTGGATGAAAAGTGCATGGATATGATTGAGAAGTGTTTTTGGTTCAAAAGATGGATGAATGTAGAAATGCTATGTTTCACCAAATTTTAAGTGATTGCCCCGTGGCACTTTCTCAGAAAGTTAAAGAAAAAGGGCTGGTAATAGGCTGGTTCACCTCAGAGGCGGGATGCTTGTTCACCAGCAAGAAACGATCCGATCAGACAAAATCAGGATTCGTTACGTTTAGGGTTTGCGATTCGAATTGAGGAAGGCACTTTTTCTTTTCCTTTTTTTCTGAAACAAATGAAACGGAATTTCATTGCAAAGAGGAGGAAGGCACTTGGAAGGCGGGATGCTTGTTTACCGGCCTGAACAGATATTGAAAATCGGGATGCGGTACATTCGGGGTTAACGATTCGAATCGAGGAATTCATGCACTTTCAGTTCTTTTTCTTTTCTTTCCTTGAAACAAATGTTCCAGACGAAAGTTCATTGCAGAGATGAGGAAGGCACTTGGAAGGTGAGGCATGACTGAGGACTGAGAAGTTAGAGGAGCAAGCAGTGAACTATTCGATCACAAGTACGTTAAAGTCAAGTTCTGTCTGCCCCCCTGCAGATCAGAATCCCAAAGAGAAGCCTTAACTTCAGCTTGAGGTAACAGCAGTCAGTGACTTCCTTAACTTATAACTTATAATCCTGCAATGTTCAGTTCATCTCGGCGTGCCTGAAGTACAGAACTTGAATTGGCGGTAACTTAGATAAAGTTAAACTTTCGTAAATTAATATATATATGATTCACTACAGCTAGCCAGTGCATGCGTAAAAATATTGTCCTGTACAGAAGACTCCATTGCCTAACTTGGATCGATCAGTGATCGATCGGGTACTGTCACATTTGTTCCTGCAGTACGTTCTGCAGCTCGTCAGCAGTGCGCGTCAGTGACCGACTGTCGCTAGCTAAGCTAGCTGATGCATGATCGACTCATCGTCGTTCGATCTGAACTTTACTGTGCGTTGGTTGCAACTTGCAAAGCCACGAGGGGCAGGCAGAGGGCGTCAGTTCTGAACGTGCAATTCCCCAGTCTGCGCAACATTGAAGTTGGAATGGGTGATCGATGCGCTTTGTGTCTAGCTAAGCGCGCAAGCTTACAGGTATCTATCGATCGAGCTCGATGGGGGCGCACTGGCATGGCTGGTGCAGGGACTTTCGGAAACGGTGAATTTAAGGCACACTCAGGCTCCTTTCTTAGGCCGGTCGGGTGGGAAACCCAACACTACTTGACCATTGGATGTAACGTCCATTGGATGTACTAATTGGCAGTATTCCATGACTTTGGCACTTTCAGGTGTGCCTCTTGAAAAGTTAAGTCCAGTGTGCATATTTGGCTCATTTTAAGCCCGACTAGTTTTTAGAATTGGTAGTCCTGAAGAGACTATCAATTATGCCATGAAAATACGCCTGCTTTGCCAATTCCATAGAATATGCACTCCTTGATCCCAATGCCAAAGAACAAGTAGGGTTTATCATACCAACTAGCTCTATGGCTCCCCACACACCCTTCGGCTCCCCACAAGGCTTGCTATTTTGTAGAATTTCCAAAGCCCTACCCGCTTTCTAATACATAAGAGACGACATTTCTATTTTATTTTTGGAAATAGAAGGAGTATGCCCAATTCTTAACAAAGGAGAGAAACAACAATATAAACCAATGGCAAAGGCCAAAAGCCAAATAATTGGGTGGAAAGAAAGTATTGCATCAAAAGCTAATCAAAGATATGAGGTAGAAGAATAAGCTAGGGGGACTTCACACTATGGCCAAAGGTTGGAACACCATGGGTTTCCTCCAATTAAATTTCATGAAATCAAGAATTGAGCTTCTCAATCCTTCACATTAAAAGGTAGAGTCTAAAGACCATCACCCCCCAAACTATCTATATAGCAGCAAATTGCCTACATAGCACCAAATTCTTAAAGAAAGTTTGGGTTGGCTAGAAATGGAGCCCTAAACTAACTATGGTTAAAAGGCTATCAAATTTTTTCATAAACAATAAAAAAAATTGACAAGATTTCAACTGTTAGATTGGTATGGGTTTGGACTTTGGACTTTGGATGCTTGGTGCTAGGTTGCACTAGGTGTTAAGTCAACACATGTCCTTCATCCTTGTATAGCTATGTCATTAGTGAGATTAAGGTTGGGCCCCGATGTTTATGTGTTTATTGCCCTTCTTTCCTACTATGCTTTTGTTTTGCGCCATTACTTTGATTTCCGTCACCATTTGATCTTCATATCATTGTTGTTGCTCATCAATTGTAGTGATGAAGGTGGGAGTAATGTTGCCAAGCCAATGCACAAGGAGTGGTCTTCATTTCGCCATGTACTCACTATAAGAAAATAGAGCTTTTTAGATGTCTAAAAAAACATGAAAGAACATTTAGTGAAACATGCCAAATGTCAATAGCAATGTCTTTTAAAATTTGGTATAACTAATGGGAAAAAAATGTGCAAAAATAACAGGAAATATGCAAGATTTTAGTTTTTTTTCTAACATCATAGAAAATGTAGTCTTTGAAGCTCTCCCAAATGTACCACGTGTTGGACAAATCACCGCCACATAAGTATGATATGGGCGAGCAATGTCACATAGGATAATTTTTCATCCATCTGATGAGTAACATGGGTTGTAACTTAGACCTTGCCGATTTTTGACACGGTAGTTGGTTTTGGTGACATGGCAGTTGGTTTTGATTTAGGGTTTTTGAAATGTTAATTTAGATGTTTTTTGAGACATCAATTAGTCCATACTCTTTCCATAAGGCAAGATCAAAAAAAATATTTCAATTTTAAAAAAAATGAACAAACAAAATTATTGAATTCAACAAGAATTAAAGAAAACTTACCACCTACTATCAAGAGAATTTTTGATGGCAAAATGAAGGAATTTCTTCATTAAAATTTAGTGATGATGAAGGGTAGAGAGTTCATATTTATATCCATTTTTTCATGGTGAGACAAAAGATATGAAATAATTCGAATGTAGAAACTTGGCCATTGTACATCTTGATGTTATTTCAAACATTTAAACGATGTTTCAAATGTCTGGATGTTGTTTTAGACATCTGGATTATGTTGTTTTAGACATTTTACATTGAATACAATTCTTGCCTTATATATCCCATATAGATTGTTTCATTTCCTACCACCTACTTATAAAAAGACCATCTCTTTTCATCCATGGTACACATCCATCTCTTTTCTTTGTGCTTGTGTTTGCCATGGACTTAATTTCTATGCACATTTGCCAAGAGATTTTGTTTTGCTAACATTGGGATGGACTCTGACTATGACAATTTGGGGATGATGTTGGGAATGTTGTGCATGCTGTTTTTCTTGCAAGATTGGCAAAGAAAAAAGTCAACAAAGTTGCAATGGAAGTATTAGCCTTCACGTGGAAGGAGTTGATGCACAAGGATAAATTGATCAAGCAACATAGTGTTGAAGCGGCCCCAAAAAAATTATGCACAATTACTTCCAATCAAATCGAGGTGCATGTGGTGGACAACCATTGTCCATGGTCTTCGACGGATTGTTGCTAGAGGTGACCAAAGCCAAACCTAATTTTGTTGATGATTATCCAAACCCTCAATTGAGTCATCACTTAGGGTGCAAATCTCTATCATTCTACCAAATTGTAGCAATTGAGAGGTTTATCATCTGCCTCTAGTGATACAAGAATACTTAGTCCCTAGTCCATGTTCTCTTTAAAATCAAATCATGGTGACAACAAAGATTTACAAGAAGTTTCTAACAATTCTTAGGGGTATAATGACTTGGATTTCTAGACACCTTTTGCAAAGTAAGGTGCTACAACTTGTGGAAAGGTAGAGATGAAAAGATCGCAGAATAAGAAGTAAGTGCTATGATTGACATTACAATTTCAGACAGTTGAGGTTGCGAAGTTGCCTTGGGCAAAAGACATCATGGCCAATGATGGCATACTTCACATGGTGAAATATAAGGTGTGCACAATGCAAATGACAGAAAGCCATGTATTATGGCTCCCAAATCCAATACATTGTTCAAACATGACAACAAGAGGGTTGCAAAAATGGATATACTGCAGTTCTAGGTGAAACAAGGGGAGTAGTATGTTACAACTAAATACAAGCATAGAAAGAACCTATGCCTATATGTTGTAAAACCTCCTTTGATAATAATCTAGTAAATTAACCACTGCACTTCATTGGAGGCATAGAAGAAGAGGGTGCAATTTGCCACCCTTTTCCAACTTATGCATGATGGACGGCCAAGGTTGGAATATAAGTTGTGTGTAAATTTGTATATGTTTTTTAGTGTCCTTGATTTGCCCTCCACCTACAAGTTTGACAGTATGGGATAGATGATGGCTAGATACATATACAAATAAGTTGTGCAAGAGATGCGTAGACTGATATATGCAGCTCATTATGAGACTATGACAATGGATGAGGTGATTGTTGTAGACAATACAAGTGTTATGTCTAGACATGTGTACAGTACCCACCAACAAGTTTACGTTCAAATTTTCGAACTAAAACTACTAGTGAAAAAGAAGAGTAACTTTGAAAAATCATATCTTCCAATTTACAACTCCAAACTTCATGAAATTGCCACCTGTTTATTTAGAAACAAGTTAACTACATTCTCGGTGTTGTAAATATGCTAATCTAAGCCATCTATCCAAGAAAAATCAAATTGCATTAACTACACTTGAAGTTGTGTTTGTAGCACCTTCACTATGAAGACAACATTTATGCTTCTTGAGCCAACACACTTCAGATTTTTGTGAGTTTGAGCTTCATATATGAATCTCCAACAACTTCTCAACACAAAACATACTTGATCAAGAAATGTGGTAGTTTGTGGATCCAATGTAAATATTTTTGGTGAATAGTTATAATTCTAGTGGTTCTATTTCTTGAGCTTACAACTTTGTACAAATAATAGAATTGGAAGGGGCCATTGCTTCTTTAGGATTTGGGTGGACATAACATCAACTAGAAGAGAAGAATTTACTCAAATTTGTAAGTGCTGGTGCTCTAGTTCTCAATTGGTCTTGGGTAGCTTCATGTGATGATATCATGGTCTGATGGTAATACTGTGTTTAGAAACTGAGATGGTATGGTGATTTTGTATTGAGTAATCCAAATGGTATGGTCATGATATTGACTTCAGATGATCTTGATTGAGTTCTCATGTTCTTCATTCTCTTGATTAGTTCACATTGATTAGAATGGACATTTTTCTAGTTGCTGGGGTAGTGCAGAAATATATTTACTTCTAAAAGGTTTTTGAGTTTTTGTGATAAGAGATGATTTGGTTTTGACTCCATTATACTCTTGGTGGATTTCAGAGCTATGAAGACTAGAATACTGAGTGAGGTTGAGAGAGGGATGATTGTTGATATGTCTACTGCTGGCATGTCAATACATCGTATTGCAATAGAGTTAGGAATGACACAATCTACAGTGTTCACTATTTCGAAGAATTTTCAAGATCGTGGAACCTTACAACCATTGAAGTCAGACGGTAGGCCTCCAAAGCTCAATGTGGATGACAAGAGGGTGCTTGGCCGCATTCTATGCGAGAATTGACGTCTACCACTTGCTGCAATTAGAGAACAAATGCATGTGAAGGTTTCTCCTACCACATTAAGGAAGGCGATCACTACTAGGATTTAAGTGTTTTATGACTACAAAAATATGATTGAGGATGACTGGCAACTACTCGCAGTCATATTTTTGGATCCCACAATGTTGAAAAAAAACATGACTGCAAATGTGACTGCCAGTTATATTTTGCCTGTGTACTTCATAGGTGTATAGTGTACATGTATGGAGAATGGCAAAATACTTTTTAGGGAACTGTAGGGAACGTATTATGGGAACACTAGTCATATTTGTCAATCATAGTTTTGCATATATGACAACATGTAGTCATATTCTATAGTCACATTTTTGTAAGTTCACATTTTTTTGAATTTTTTTTCAGGTAGCCCCCTAAAAATTTGGGCAACCTAAAAAAATGTAAATAAATTATTGTTCAAAATTGTAAAATCGTAGCCATATTTTTGGGGATCTTGAAATCCTAACTATCATTTTTTAGGGTTTTGAAACCCTAACCGCCACTTTTTGGGCTTTTGAAACTCTAGCCGCCACTTCATATGCTTCATCTTCTTGCTTTTCAACTCTTGTTTCTTCTTCCTCTTGTTTTTTGAAGTTCTAATTGTTGTGTTGTTATGTTTTATTTGTTGTTGTTTAGTTGTTGCTATCTAACTCTTGTTTTTTCTTCCTTCTCTTGTTTTTTGAAGTTTTAATTGTTGTATTGTTGTGCTTTGGTTGTTGTATTGTTCCTTTCCAACTCTTGTTTCTTCTTCCTTTTTTGTTTTTTGAAGTACTAATTGTTGTATTGTTGTGTTGTTGCTTTCTAATTCTTGTTTCTTGTTTCTTTTGTTTTTTGAAGTACTAATTGTTGTGTTGTTGTGTTGTTGCTTTCTAACTCTTGTTTCTTGTTTCTTTTGTTTTTTGAAGTACTAATTGTTGTGTTGTTGTGCTTTGATTGTTGTGTTGTTGCTTTTTAATTCTTGTTTCTTCTTCCTTTTGTTTTTTAAAGTACTAATTGTTGTGTTGTTGTGCTTTGGTTGTTGTGTTGTTGCTTTCTAACTCTTGTTTCTTCTTCCTCCTTTTGTTTTTTGAAGTTTTAATTGTTGTATTGTTGTGTTTTAGTTGTAATTGTTTAATTATTGAGGTTTTAGTTGTTGTTTTTTAGTTGTTACTAATTTATTGTAGCTTTTTACATCTTATTTGTTGTTAGTTTACTGTTGTTTCATAGTTGTTAATTTGTTGTTGTTTTATAGTTGTTGCTAATTTTTTATTGCATCTTCACTTGTCTTATTCTTACTTCTTATTGGTTTTTAGTTTTAGTTTTTGTTGCCTCTTATTATACCTTAGCTTTTATTTCTTACTATCTTTTAGTACTAACTTGAACAAAAAAATGACTCATGATAGTCATATGCTTCATCAACCAAAATATGACTCCCGATAGTCATATGCTGCATCAATCAAAATATGACTCACAACAGTTATACTCCATATCACTTAAGATATGATTCACAACAATTATACTCCATATCACTTAAGATATGACTCACCATAGTTATATTCCATATCACTTAAAATATGACTCGAAATATGACTCACCATAGTTATATTCCATATCACTTAAAATATGATTCAAAATATGATTCACCACAATTATATTCCATATTCTTTAGAATATAACTCTCTGTAGTCGTATTGCATATCACTCAAAATATGACTTACCATAGTTACATTCTACGTCAGCTAAAATATGACTGGGTACAATCACATGCCACGTAGGTTTATTTGTTTTTGCCTAGGCAATTCACGAGAAAGTCAAGCCTCCAAGGGTGGTCAACATATACGCCATGTTCGCAAAATACGTCTAAAAATGGTTTATTATACTTCTAAATCCATATGACTGCAAATATGACTCACCAGTCATATGACTGAAAGTGAATGACTCAGCCATGATTCATCCTAGTCATATCCCGACCATCTACAGTGATTTTTGCTTGAGTCACATTTTTTGATTTTGTGACTCACTGCAGTCATATTTTGCAGTTATAAAACATTCATTTTCTCGTAGTGGATGAAGAGTATTGGATTTTCTAACCAGGTTGCTGCAAAAAAGCCATTTCTTAGTCAAGAGCACAAGGCAAGGAGGTTGGCATTTGCCAAAGAATACCGGCATTGGATGACATCTGATTGGAGGAATGTGATATGGACGAACGAATCCTCATTTGAAATCGGAAAAAGGTCAAGGCAAGTGAAGGTATGGCGAAAGTCACATGAACGGATTGTTTAGCACCATCTTTCAAATCCAGTCGTTCATCAGTGATGGTATAGGGTGCATTTACTGGTTTTGACAAGTGCCCACTTGTTTATAATGCCACCTAATAGACAAAAAGGTAGGGACTTTGTTGATGTAGTTTATGAAAGCCACTTGAGTGGCTTCTATTTCTCCACGATCACCCCAAGACACTTACACTTATGGAAGATGGTGCCCTAGTGCATTGTAGCAAGGAATCAAGTGATTGGAGGCAAGCACATGGTATAAGAAAGCTTTCATGGCTTGCAAACTTAAATCCCCTTTAAAACCTGTGGAAGATTTTGAAAAAACATTGTCCAGAAGGAGGAGCTACTGCAAAACAAAGAAGAATTAGTCAACACCATTAAAAAAGCATGGGAAGAGGTGTCTTTAGAGATCATTGAAGTTCTCCTTGCCTCACCATATGAAGGCTGTAATCAAAGCTAATGGTGGCAGCACTAGATGATATGTACTCTGTTTTTACATGCATTTAAGACACTATCAAATTTGGACATATTTACTACCATCATGAAGTTTCTAGGTGTGACCCGGCCCATGTATACTTTTCAAAAAATTCCAAGTGACTTGTAGAGTTCTACTAGTTGGAAACATTACTGGAAACAAAGGGCCTCAAAAATGCTTTACAATGTTTAAATACAGTGGGTATCTCTCATCAAGCATTTGTGAAGGCTTCTGTCTAAATACTGCACTCTATTTCACAAAATGACAGTTGACTTGGAAGATAACATGGAGGCGTAGGCAAGTTTTTGTTAATCCTATCGTGTCTCCTTTATGTATCGTGTGCATTGCTTCTGAATGGACTGTGTGTATTTTTTGGTATTATTCTAACTTTGTTTTTGTCTGTGCAAGCTTGCCTTGTATTGTTACTAGACCCATACATGATGTTGGGCATATGTGCCATTAGACGTTTTCTAGCTACATTGGAGTGCCATTTTAGGCTATTGGCCAAAATAAAAATTAATCAAAAGAAATAATGAAATATTTTATTTTAAATTTAAAAATTTAAAAACTTTATTATTATTATCTGATGTGGCAATTGTTCTGCCACATCAAACTGTTGTAGTGTTGTTGTGGTCGAGTTCCCATAGTCCGAGAACTTGGAGGAGCTCTCAACCCTTTAAAGAAGGTGAATCTCATCTAATGTCTTCTACTGCTCTCGCATGCTATTGATACATTGGTGGTTTTGCACAAAAGGGAGAAATATTTGCAACTTTGTTACCGTAGTGAAAATCTACCACACTTCACTTTACTAAGTGTAAGAACAAAGCAATGACCTATAGTTGAGATGAATTTTGGAATTTTAACAACCTCCTAGATTGCTCACACGAACAAATCCATATTAAGTGGATCACAGACCTCAATGATAAGTCTATTGTCTTGACTTTTATGTGTCATAGAGAGCAAATCCATACAAAGTAAAAGGAGGGCTAGTGGACCGTAATTTGTGGACTTCATTGTTTGCGAAAGTTAAGTCCGAATGCACAAGTGTTCTTCTTCTTCCACTTACTTGATTTCATTTATTTATGAATTTAGAGGTTCATTGACATGTTAATTCCATTTGAATCATATGTTCATTTAGTTAGTTGTTTGTAAGTCCTACAATGACTTTGTCAGATCACTGAATATAAGCTTAGACCAATGATTTCTTTAGTTTTTTATAATGTGATGGTTATTAACTTTGAAGTCATTGTCACAATTGTAGCGAACATGCTCATGCAAGAGCTTGATGAGTGTTTCCCAACACACCATGTGATAAATGCTATTAGAAGATTGTACTTGCAAAATTGGTGTGCCATTAGTGTCTAGGAAATGTTTGATAAACACTTGTAGATCTTGATGGATTCGTATGGACATGGCAAGATTTTAGGTAAAAGGGAGTACAAGATGCTTATCCTGCCCCTAATGAACCATGAAGCCTTCATGTTACAATGGAAATTGTTTAAGATTTATATGAAGTCTAATTCAAGGATTGAAATGTTCCCTCCTTACGATGTGAATCCACTCATAAAAGTCTAGCATGTATAAGATAGTAACAATAACCTTATACAAAACTTTAGACAATTTTTGAAGTTGGCAAACATCACTCTTATTTACATCATAGGGTCCATGGAAGACAAATGGCTTTTTCCAACGTAGATAGGCTTCTTAAGTCTAACCTGTGATATTCACTTGACAAAAACATCAAAGTTTTTGTTGGCATATACTCTTAGCGTACTTATATGCTAGAGAATTTCCCTTACAAAAATATTTTTTATGAGTGGTTTGTATCTAGTGGACGTAGAAGGTATTTGACCAATTCTTAGATTTCATGTGAAGTTTTTTCTAGTAGGTGTTACGTACAATTGGTCTTCTGGAAGGTGGTAGGAGGATAATAGTGTAGCATTTGTCAACAGTAGGTGCATTCTTATAGAACAATGAGTAAGCTTGACGATGCTTGTGATTGTCTTTTTGTCTACTTCTACTAGTATTTAAGGTTTACAAGTTCGTGCATATATTGTATGTAATTTAAGTGACTTTGTTTTCCCATATTCTTTAATGCCATGGGCTGAAACTCTTATTTCTAATTTATAAATTCTTGTAAATTATTATAAATTTATAATATTCTTATAAATTCGATTTATACATCTGCAGGACCATGTTTTTTATGTGAAGGTGACAATTCAATGGAGTGGCCATTGATTGTTGTTGTGTGATGTATTTTTTGTATTCATGTACAATATGTTGGACTCTATTTTTTGTATATAGTTTACTTGTTGCACATTTTTTGAGTGACTTCCTTACTTCGGCATTGGAGGGGATTTGGGTGGGTATAGATCCATGTTTTTTGAATATTACTTACACGATGAGTTCTAAACCATCACTTCTAGAATGAGATTGCTACTTGCACTTGTAAAATATACCCCGTTCACCCAAAATGCGACCTAGCCTATCTTGGTTTGCCTACATTGCATCTTTGGAGGAAAAAAAAGAATTGCTAGACTTGCACTCTACCATTTTTAGAGATCGCCCCTGATCCACTTGTGCACCTTGTCTACATATCACCACTACAATAACGCCCCTTGATAAAAATGTCACTTTTTCATCTATTTTTTAAAAATGAAAAAAAAAACTTGCTTCTATCCAAAACTTTCATAATAAGCCAAGTCCTCTCAAATTGTCTCAATATTTGAGCACTAATTACCAAGTTTTTTTTGTCTTGCTTGACAACCTCCATTTAAGCAATTTTATCATAATTTGTGATTATAGTCTAGGTTCTTTTAATCCCCTCCACATCAAACATAAAGATGTCAATTTTATTCTTGGGGGGGTAGTGAATGGTAGCAATTGAAAACTACGTGCAAACAAATGATAGGGTGCCTAAAAAACATTTGAGATAAAAATTATAATTTATTTTTTATACTATTGGGTACAAAAATGCCATGCCATGTCTTCAAACTACTATAGGGTATAGAAAAATAGGTTCAATTAGGAAAAAATTAGACTTAGGATACCCCCCTTTTTATTCTTTTTTTTGGCCAAAAGTATTAAATGTTGCTACTTTGTAAGTGGCATATTCAAAGTGTTCAATAATTTTATAGACTTTACTAATTTCTATAGTAGACGTTGGTTGGCTTTTGGTGTTGTCATTTAATTTTGGAAATTGGCAGTTCTTGTTCCAGGCCCTCTATTCATCGTTTCAGCCATTCAAGGTTCAGGATCTGCTCCGGGGTTTTAAGACCATCTAATATGTCTTTTCCACTATCTTCGATTTAGGGGTGTTGTTTTGTGTTTGCAAATTGAAGGTTCCAGTTTAGGGTTGTGAGGAAGATGGCGTTGAGTTTCAAGACAAAGTTGTTTTTCCTCACAGACAACAACATGTGTCTAGAACTCCTTAGTCCATTTTTTTGTCAAGTTGGCAACACTTACACCAAGTTGCAGTTGCGTCTAGAGGAGGGTGGGTGCATTAATTGGCCGTTTGAATTCTAGGACTTTGAGGATCAATGTCACATCTAGAAGAGGTTCGAGGTGATGAATCCTATCATGGAACGCGTTTACATAATCCCTGTGGTGGAAGAGGATGTGAGAGGACCTCGAAAGCAATGTTGTCAAGAGATCCATGGTGAAACCAGAAGCAATGACTTCATAGCGCCCTCCAACTTGGAGTTTCCCGATGTGTAGGAGTTGGAAGTTGCTACCTCTTGATGTTACAAGAGGTAGAAGTGGGTTTAGGCAATTCCAACTAAAGAGCTTCAAGACAATGATAGTTTGCTTCAATCAAAACTCCTATCTAGTGAGATCATGGAGAATTATAGAAGCATTGCTGCGAAGCTTATAAGGGAGTTGTAGTCCATGGATTTCATTGACCATCTTGGGAAGTTGAAAACCTACAATCAACATGGTGTAGCAGTTGTAAAGATCATCTGCAGGGAGTGTAACAAAGAAAGCAAGGGTACAAGCAGTGATCACACCTGACATGGTATACAAAACTTATTCATGAATTTCAAAAAATTGCACTTACATTCAGTTCTTCACATCAAGCATTAGTACAAGAAGAAGGACATCCTATAGATTGTCACCAAGTTTGAATTTCGTACTGCTTTCGATTTGTTTGTCGATGTTCTTTAGGCCTGCTTTAGGCATAATCTTACAATTGTGCAGTTTCACAGTTATCCAAAGAATCCGCAGATTTGTCCGGAATTCTCCGGAATTGTATGTTGCCACTAGTAGAACGACTGCCTAAAGATTCTTGGGCTCAAGCGTTCCTCAATGACAAGAAAATCATGATTCCTTCCATGTGCTTGCAATGACGTGTACACAATGGTGTGATATAGTGCACGAACTCATAGAGTTTGCTGCATTGCGCATAGAAGTGGCAGACTTTGTGTAGATGAAAAGAAAGGGAATCTCTTGCCATACCTCACGAGTGAAGGAGAAGGACATGGTCTTCATGTTTTCTGTGTATGAGTGTGTTATTTTATTGTTGTCTCATTCATAGGCGTTGCAAAAGTATTTGGATGAGAGATTCATGTGTACACCTTTAGCGAAGTTGTGTACTGCTGAATTGCAGACCCTCTGCTGCATTCTACAAGATGGGTGTGGCTACTCGAAGATTGAAGTTGGTGGTGGAGCGAAACTATAGCCTTGTACCCATAACTAGGTTATATCGTCCCACCGAGCTCCGTAATATTGTTGTACATGCTCTTAGATGGTATTGAATTTAACCTCCCTCTCCTTTGCATGTGCTTATGCTTCAATGCTCTTCAAATTTGTGCATGATGTACTATATGCTACCTATGTATGTGCTTACGTGTTTGTGTTTTTTTTAGCCATTTCCATTGATCCAAATGTGTGTGTCTATTGCAATGCAAGTGCAAAACTGTAGGGAACTATTTGAATCACAAAAATGCATTTCTCCTCACATTTCCCTCTCATGTGAAAAACTACGATTGTTTTCTAGTTTTCCTATTAGTTATAGTACTACATGTTTGAGTTTTGGTGTAGAAGCTCAATTTTGTTTGTGTCTCCATAACTAAACATGATATGCACATTTTTCCACTCATTGTGTTTGTAAACACAATGAAGACATTCTATTTCCATACTACCATTGCATACTACCATAATAGTGCAAAAATATTTTTCCTACATATTATTGTGCATACTGTGAAGATATATACATTGAATCAAACAATGTAGGTTAAAGTAAAGTTGATATCAAAAAGCAATCTCCATATCATTCATATTAATCATGTAAAACGGACCTAAACCTAAAGTTCAATTGATAGCATCCAATAATATGATACCTTCCTAGTAAATGAGTGTCACTGACAATTTTTATGAAAGATACAATAGTAGTATTGACTATATTTTTCTATTACTTTCTAGTTGTAAGTAGTCATTAGTGGGGGAAAGAAAAGAAAGTTTGAAAGAAATTTAATGTAGGACAAAAACTGTAGTAGAATTTGTTTCTATTGGGACATGATCAATTTTTTTGTGCAAGGAAAGTAGGCAAAGGAAGGACCTCCTTTGATTAAAAGGTAGGCTCTAAATTCTAGCCAATCCATAAATGAACCCAAATTAGACTTTCTCTTCTATCTTGATTGATTATGATACACATTTTGGAGACTAAAATCCCTAAAAAATTTAACACTTGATTTTTAAATCTAAAAGATATGTTTGCATGTGGTATTAGAGGTAATGTTTGCAATGTGAATTTGATTGCCCAAAGGTTGCACTCTCATTTTATCTTCGACTCGAGGATAAAATCATTATAATTGTTTTAGGGTTGAAGTCTCAAAATGACCATTTTGTCTCATTTTAACGAATATGACCATGGCAAACAAAATCTTCACAAAAACAATTCATGATAATTTTGTTTTGAAGGGAAACAATGCCAACAATTATGAATCCTTCTTAAATCTATTTCTCTGCATGGGAAAAGAAATTCCTCAGCCTTCCCCATACCACAGGTCAGGTAGGCTGAATCGCTTACGTGGTTGAAAATAGGCCGTCATCCTGATAGAAGCTCTGAAGCAGATGAAGGATGAACGTGAGTAAGGAGTTATGAATGATGCATTTTGATTCTTTTTGTTCAACTGATTTGAGCAAACATGCAAAATTCCACAAGGGCTTTTCAGAAGGCTCATAATTGGTTGATAACTGAAGACAGTCGACAGTCACTAAGACTATGAAAGTACATGCACAAGTGGTACAAACATGAAATGGATACTTTAAAATTCTTTTACACGAGTTTGTCATTCCAGCAGACTGAGCCAGATATATATGGCTAGCATTACGTACGTACCTGGGGCGTACAGAGCATGTTCATCCACGTTCTCTCATTTTGGCCTCTACAAAAAAGTTAAGAATCACACTCAGTTGCTCACCCCGGATTGTCATTATGCATCATAAGTACTTTTCAGCCTCACTTCTTTTGTGCGTTCAAGTCACTGACATGGCAAATCTTCAGGTGCAACATCACATGCTTCATATGTCACCAAATCCTCGTACACAACACTAGCTACACAATCATGTAAAAATCATGTCGAATTACTTTTAAACTGATTCAATGCCACAGAAACCTCAAGGAGATCATTACCGGCCCCTGGGTACGTCTGGGTATTTACAACTGTATGCGCATTTCCATGCATGGTGATGCCTACCAAAAAATTATTCTTACTGCATCCAAAATTGCTCTTGCACCTCTGTATCTACAAAATCAACGAGTCCTTGGCTCCTTTCAACTTCATCGATCGATATCCTGGAAATGGGTTCACAAGACCTGGTCTGCTTGATAATGCTCTGCTTCTTGACACAAAGACTCAAACTGGGGGAACTCAGCCTCGTCAAAATCGAGAGGAATAATCGACTCGAGCCCACTTTCAGAACCAGCATCTGCAAGCAATAAACCCTCAGGCTGCTGCAAGGCTTCGATGATCAGATCCGCTTGTTGGCGCTCCCAAAATGTGTCTGCTGCTGTGCTACGACTCGGCTCAGGCTGATCAAGGATGACTGGAAACTTCTGGTAGCTCGAGCTCTGGTGCAGAATTAAATCGAAACAATCGGAAGTAGTACCGGAATTCGTGCTGCCGCACGGGCTGTGCACATCGGTATAGGACTCAGGACCGTGCAAAATGCTGGTACTAGGCGAGATCTGGTCACCTAGGACCGAGCCTGAGCAAACGCCGGACCGCCCCTCGCCCGAATCCTCCTCGGTACCCATACATACATCTCCTATCACCGTGTCTAGAGCCAACAGATGATTTTGTGCAGTGAACCCGTCGAAGACCGAGCCAGATCGCCCCTCTCCTGACTCCTCGGTCATAGGCACAGCACCAATACTCGAAGCTCCTAAAACGGACTCCGAGCTCAACACATGGTCCAAGCCATCTAAGTCCGAGTCTGAGAAAATACCGTCCCGTCCTGCTAAATTCTCGGTCACAGGCACAGTACCACCAACACAGGATTGATCTTCTACCACCGTGCGTGGCTCCTGCAAGTTGGACCCAACAGTACTCTTCAGACTGCTGGACTCCAGCTTCACGGTCCCGAACTTGGGCCTCAGCGTGTGCTCCACTTCGGTCTTCCAGGAGCGCATGAAGAAGGTCGAGGGGTGGACTTTCGCCGGGGCTTGCGCCTCGGCAGCAGTGGTCTTGGGCCGCAGTCGGGCTTGGGCCTCCGCCACAGTGAGGTCCCATTGCGTCATGTGGGTGAGGCGGCTGGGGACCAAGGGCGTCCAGGAGGATGTGAGAAGCTCCTGCAAGTTGCTGGTTGGCTTGGGCGAGGAGGAGGAGAAGGGACCGATCCCCACTTGGGTCAAGCGTTTCTTCAAATGCGTGTTCCAGTAGTTTTTGATCTCGTTGTCGGTTCGTCTCGGCAAACGACTGGCTATGGCGGACCATCTGGTTGAAATGTCACCGACATGAAAATTAGTTCAGACTCCACACAAACAGATGGACACAAAGCCAGTTAAGCCCTTGTCTGATCGATTTGGACTCCTAGGTTAATCGAAAGTGAGAAGATCATTACACTAGATGAATTGAAACAGGGTCTGCATAGACAAGAAAAATTGAAGACCCACAACAATCGGCGTAGCTGATTGGTCATGTGAGTCAGGGATACGGTTGCCTTGAACACTGATGAAACTGGCATTACGTTCTAGGCAGCTTAGAAACGAAGTAGTTTTATTGAGTTCTTTCAGCAGTGAGAGACTGTGCTGATTAAGGTGGAGACATTTTGAGTTGCCTGTGCATAAAGAAAGTTGCAATTCAGACTAGGGATTTAGTAATGAATTGAATGAATACCTGTTGCCAAGAATTGCGTGAAGCTGGAAAATGGTTTGCTCTTCTTCGTGGGAGAATCGACCTCGCTTAATGTCAGGCCTCAAGTAGTTTGTCCACCTCAACCTGCAGCTCTTGCCGCACCTAGCAAGGCCTAGCCCAAAAACATAACCCAAAACACACAGTATCATAAATAAAGCTGCATTGTACCACATTGATCGTAACCCATCAATGGAGCCATTCTTAATCCTAAATGAATGTCTATGATTCAGAATTCTATGTCTTACGTACTCTAATCAGAAAGGTAGTACATTGTGGCACTCACTGAGTACAGTACATGAATTTAATTTAGAAGCTAGCTAGGTAGGAGGAGGACAATGTGTTGTACCTGCTTTCTCGGGGAGTGCTCGCCAGCTTCCATGACCGTGTTCTTGAATGTATGCTACCAGCTTGAGATCCTCATCTGGAGTCCACGGCCCCTTCTTCACTTTCGCCTCCTTGTCACAGCATGGAGCTCTTCCCATGGCGAAGAAGATCAACGATACAGTCCCGGCCCTTCAGTTTAGATAAGCTAGCTAGATGATGAAATCTAGAGCTTTGCTCGTACCGTCAATAAGAGGTTCAGGATATTTCTTCGCTCAGTCTCTACTCTGACGAAATCGTGTGCAAGCAGCTGCTTTGGTAACAGAATCATCAGCTGCTGATATCATGGAATACTGTATATCCCCGTGACGAACACCAATTTCTTTTAATAGTCGGTCAACAAAAAATCTCCCTCCCTGTACTACAAACCGCGCCCGGTACAGACGCCGACATTTGAGTATTCCAAACAGAAATCAAGGCGCTGGCTTCGAAGTCGAAGTGTACTGTACCAACTACAGCAGACGCGAACTCCAACGATTCATATCAAGGTACGTAAGAGAATGCGAGAATCATTGAGAAGAATGTGGTTTTGCATAGCTGTAGCTAGCTAGGTGTAAATAATGTAGATCGGTGACTTGAACTCGAAGTATAAAAAAACCTGTGCAAAAACTACGAACTATGCCAAAATCTGCAACTGTTGCTAAATGCCGATGCCAAAGAGAAGACTATCCAGATCAATGTGAGGAGTTTCTAGCTGAGAGTGCAAGCTTTGGAGAGATCTCGCAATGCCCGAAAAGCTACAGCAGACCACGTGTTTCAACACTCAAGACTACACAATGCAGTGAGAACAATGTGGTTTTAGTATACCCTCGCTGACTGGAATTTTAGTGACTTGAACTCAAAGCTAACTACAGTAGAAATGTACACACTATGCCAATCTGAGAATCTGCAACATACAGCTGGTAACTTAGTTCCAATGCTCAAGACATGCAGGTTGCACCAATCGCAAGCTTTGGAACGAAAGTGTAATTTACGAATTGAAACCTGCAGCAAGCTAAGCTAAGCTACACACTCCAGTACGTAAGATCAGATTCGCGAACTTGCAGGTCGAGAATGCACATTTGCTTTGAGAACATTGTGGATTTGCATCCCGACTCAGCTTTGCTAAGCTAGCTCGAAGGCGGTGGGAGAATCGTGAGTACATAAGCTTCTGCAATTGCAAGCAACGTGTACTGTGATTGAGGAAGACACAGGGCAGACAGTCGTCTTTATAGCGATCCGCGTCCCCATATGTCAAGGGTCCACGCAAGTCAACACGGACGGCTCTCAATTTATGGCACCCGCTTCTGCCTCCAGACATCCTCCATAAAATTCTTTTCTTTTTTCTCTTTGAAATTGATTGGACTGGATGCCATGATGTATTTTACTTTGCACTGATGGAAATGATGTTTTTTCATTGCAGTTAAAAGCTGAAATCCAAGTACGTTACACCAGGTAGGACATTGTTCATGAGGTGGCGTCCTCGGGGCTTCTCTGACACCTCATCTAGAAGTCTGCCAACTCTGTGCAAGGAACTGGAGGAAGCGAAGGGAGAGACACACTAATTGCACGACGCTATAAGCGGTAGAGGCGGTACGCATTTAGTAGGGCAATCGTCATTGGTGCCTCATGATGGCCAGAATAGAGTTGTTAATTCTTACATGGCTCTCCTTTTCGGAAATCGGATATTGAAGTATTCTTTATACAGTGTCTTTGAAATCTCAGGATGCTTTAAGGGAGTTGTCTGGTTGGTCCTCCATGCCGGCCAGGCCACTTGTGGCTGGTGGGCTTGTAACATAGTTTGCCCTAGCAACCCCCCCCAAAAAAAAAATTTTAATTTGTTTCATCTGTGTCCAAAATTATTAAATTAAATTAAATCTCATGATGGGAACAAATGGGAACAAACGGGAACAAATGGGAACAAACATAAGGTAACATGGTAGAAGTACCTATTTTGGATAGCCCCTCCCCCATGTTGGCTTTGTAGGGAAACCTATTGTAGACAATAATTGTATGCACTCTTCATTGTATAAGATTCTTTGGTTGTACCTTCTTATCCATTCATCTTTCTTCCCTCCTTGCTTAACCCTTGAATGCCTAGAGCAAATTCAGTGAAATCCAAACCTTTTCGACCTCAATCTGCTCAAGTTTTTTCTTAAGAAGAGATTCATATAATTCAACCGTACCAATTGGTAGTCAAGAAAGACCCGGAGGTGTAGAGAAAAGGACACGTCCTTTGACCGTACTACTCAAAAGATTATAGTAGTCAAACAAGAATGTTTTTCAAAATAAAGAGGCCAAATTTTAGCCTCTAGGGCGCTTAGGGGTTAAGGAGAATTGCCAAAGCTAATTGTAAGAGGTGAGTCTAGAAGGCCAGGATGGATCCTAATGAAAAATTCACAATTAGATTGAATAATATATTCATTCTTTGATTTTTATTTTATTGCATTTTTTTTCATCCTTATGTTTGCCATAGATTAAGTTTAGTTTTTAAACAAATTTCCCATATCCTACAATATGAAATGCTTAAGTTATCACAAATATGTACTTCTACCTTAATTATGGGTAGAAAGGTGGTCTTCGAGCACCAATGAATAGTATCAAAGTATGGTGACCAAAGCTTACATTGGCACCACATTACCTATTCTTAGTTGTAATCAATAATGAAGTAAGGTAAGGAAGGTACTCCAAAACCACCACTTTCTGCTAGTGTGGATAGTTAATATTATTAGATTGGACATATTTTCTTGTTGGCAAAAGACAAGAGGTTCTAACGCATTGTAGAACATGACATTTGGATACTATATGCAAAAGTTATGAAGGGGCCAAAGTTTTTCTTGGTAGAGTTTGTAGAATTGTTTTTTCTATGCATAGATAACTATGTATTGATTTTGGAGATGTTTAAAGAGTGATGATGGCAGTTTTAGGTAGGGTGCAAGTTTGGGTGCTCTTATCTTATGCACACTTGAAATCATCACTAATTACAACTAAGCATAGGTACTATTATTAAATATAAGTTGTTTTCATTGATTTTTTTGGCAGTTGGAAGAAATTTACAACTCATTTTATCATGCATTGTTTGGACACCATATTAATAACCTATGAATCTTCAAATTTCATTCTCCAGGTGTATGAATAGCCAACATTGGACTCTCATAGACTCTCGTGTTTTTGCTTGTACACATCTCATGTCATCAATATCTAGATATTTTTGCCACTACTAAGTCCAAACACAGGTATCGCATGTAGGGTAGTATTGATTATCAATGTCCATGTCTTAGAAGCACTCCAAACCACTATTTTTTTGTCCCCACGAAGTAGATGGTATTAATAATGATTTTTATAAATGAATGCTAGCTTCTTCAAAAGAAGAATGATAGTAAGTTATTTCATAATATTTTTACTCCAAGTCAATTTTCATGAATCCCACCATAATCCCACAACAAAGCTCCACTTTTGCATTACCTAGTCCTTAAACTCTTGGCATAAGGTAGTTGCACCCATAACCACGGTTGTCATATCGGACGGAATCTCACTGTTCACAGAATCTAACCGTTAATTCAAGGGTTTGGGACATGTTGTCTACTAATACAAATCCAACAAATTATTAGACCCTACTAGCAAGAGAAAAAATAATTCCTATGCACTTTCAAATGTATCATTTGGACAATGTGAGAATAAGCTGTGAATTTTTCAAAGAGCCAACTATAAATGCACCCGATACTAACACCAAGGTCTGATATTCAAATGTAGTACATCTTTGCAATCACACCTATTCACTTCCCAAAAAATTTCAAGATTTTAGAGGTGACGGTTATGGGTGCTGCTACCTTAAACTTCAATTTTAAACTCCTAGTAAGTGGAGTTGTAGCAGGTAAGTTAGTCTTGCCCTCACGCGGAAACTGTGAAGCCATCTAATCCACGGAGACTGCATTAGTCAGTTGGTCCTTGGGGGCCATGCTTGTGATGTGAGAGACTAAGTACACCAAGAATTGCTCATGTTGACCTTCACAACCTCTGAACTCGGACTGAAGCACTTGGTGGACTTAAATAACCCCTTTAATGAATCAATCCTCTTTTGAATTATTTGTTGAACCATTTTTACTTACACAATTTTTATTTTATTTTTAAAAAACTCGGAGTTTATCCCCAAAATAATTGAAACAAAAAACAAACGGCGGAAAGCCGAGGGCCAAAACCTTGGAAAGCAAAAGAAACAACACACAAATTGAGGCAAACTTAAATATACATTAACCCTTAAACGTTGGGTTGGTGACCCTTAAATGTCGGGCTGGTGACCGTGGAAATCAGCCTTTTTAGAACCGTGTGACATCGTCATGTTTAAAAAAAACAAAAAATAATCATTGAGAGTCAAACTATTGTAGAAGATTTTTCCTTCCCATCTTTAATTCCGAAGATCAATAGTTGCATTTCTATCTTACACAGGAAAATTCCTTGTCATCCATCGGATGCAAAACATCCGCCTCAACGTTTAAGGGTTAAATATACGTGAAGGACTTGCACACCTATTTCTTCAAGTTCCATGTGATGACTTTATCAACCCAAGAACCAAATAATTTTACTTACATCTTTGCATGTGTATATATATAATTCCACGAAATTGGTCACAAAAGAAGGTTGTCTTGTTTTAAGATACAAGTATTAGGTTGGATGAATGAGATAAAAACAATGCCTTGAGCCCTCCATTCATTGTCTAAAATACAAACGGTGAAGTGTTTGGCAAGATTAAGCAAGTCACACTTGCAAAAGATAAAATAAGAGGCTCTTGAAATCGCACAGGCTCTAAAACTATCCACATCCTCAAAATGTACACTATATACACATGTTGCTTTTTTCATAGCCTTCAACAATGTGCAAATAGTGTATATTTTAGGAGGCGGGCGATTTTAGCTCCCAATGCCATTTCAACTTCAAAATTTTATAACTAATTTTTCGAAGCTCCAAAGAATATGAAACGACTTGGGGTAGATGCAGATTCCACTTGTCTGTCAAGGAAAAGTTACTGAAAATTTTTCAACCCTCAGGTGGGTGATTTCTGGACCTGCTTCCTTAGGACATGCTCAGAACTTGGCCATGCAATTTATTGTGGCAAAGCCCATCATCATCAGAATGGCCAGCCACAACTCCATTGAACTCAACTTGAGCGCTCCCAACCCTTTGATTTGGTTACAGACTGTAAAGCATGTACGGTCCAGTCGGGTACTAAAAGCTTACAAACTGCCTTTTGGAGCCATTCAATTTTGGGGTACATAATTATCATTGCATCCTTACACAATCCCAATCAACTATATCCAAATTTCAGATATTCAAAAAAATCAAAATTCCATTTTTGATGAATTTTTAAAGTCAATTTTTGTGATTTTATTGAATATATTTTACTGATTATAATTGGTGAAGAATTTTTTTTTAAAACTCAATTGCATGGGCCTGTAGTAACATCTACATGCATGTCTTTCATATTAAACAAAAAAAACAGTAACAAAATTATGATCAATGAAGAATTCAATGAAAAGTGTCACATGACCAAATTTTGTAAAATAGACATTTCTTTATTGTAATTAGTTTTTTTAATTTTGTATTTTTTGAACTCTTTCCTTCATCATATTTTTGTTACTTAAGGGGGTGTTTTTAAATATGAAAGATGTTCATATGAATGTTCTCTACATATCCATGCAATTGATTTTTAAAAATTCGTCACCAATTGAATTTAATAAAGTATTATATAAAACCACAAAAATTAACTTTAAAAATTCACCAATAATAAAATTTTGATTTTTTGAAACTGAAATTTGGATATACTTGATTGGGTAAGAATTTAGTGATAATTCTGTAGAAAAAGGAAAAAATTAATTATATTCTATATCATGTTCAAATCTTTGAATGGCTCCAAAAGGTAGTTCGTAAGTTTTTTAGTACCCAACTATACAATAAGGTCTGTTTCATTTACAAATTGCCTCTCTCAATCATTCAAACCTTTTTATGTATGTATAGTATAATTGGTATATTTTGGTAAATATAATTATCATGTCATCCTTACGCAATCTTACTCAAGTCTACCAATTCTTGGTTTTGGAAAAGTAAAATTCTATTTCTAGTGAATTTTTAAAGCCAATTTCCATGATTTTATATGATATTTTATTACAAACAATCGGTGGTGAATTTTTTAAGTTTGAATGTGGATATATGTAGGGAACATCCATATGCACATATTTCCCTAGGCAAGCATCTCCAAAAAAGTTTTACAATTTCTTCTATAGAGATTTCAATGTTGGATGACAATGCCCAAATGTGGTAAAAAACGATATCTCTTTATTATAATTGGATTTTTCTATTTGTCCCTCATGTGGTAACTAATTAGGTACATTTAAGCATGATGGTACAATTATGTTGCCAAAATCTAGTTAAAATATAGAGACATCTATTTCACAAAGTTTGATCATAGAATGCCTCATATTGAATTCTTACTAGGAGCTGATATTTTTGTTGATGGGGTGTTTTTTAATTTAAAAATGTGCGTATAGATGTTCCCTCCATCTCTATGCAATTGAAATAATAAAAAATTCATCACGATTTTTTTTTCAATAAAATATTATGTAAAACCTTGAAAATTAACTTTAAAAATTCACCAAAAACAGAATTTTGATTTTTTTAAAACTAAACGCAAGATGAAATTTTTTATTTTTTTCCTCTACTTTGCACCTCTTCTATGACAGTTCTGTCCATCCTTTGAGAATGTAATCAAAGCAGGGTCACACCGAGGCTTTCTCCTCACACTCTCAAAAATTGAAAATGACGACACAAATTCAAAAGAGTTGACAATTTTGCAAATCAGATGAGGCGTGTTTCACTGTAAGTTAAGTTAGTTATTCATCTCCCAAATTCAAAAGTTTTTTTTTCAAGTGTTGAGTTTGGTTGCAGCATGATTTTTGGAGCGTCCATCAATGCTGTTGATAGTGAAAAGATTGCAAGCAAATGCATAGCTACAGCAGATTGACCTCAAAGTTCTTTAATTTTGGTTTTCTAACAAATGGATGATACATTCCACAGCAGGACGGAGTCACAAAACTTACATAAATTCCTTTAATTTCACTTGTTTAACCCCCATTGTCCCTACAGGGGACAAAATGGATTTCGGGCAAGCTCCTATGATCTCAATTTTTACTGAAACTTTTTGAAACTTTCTCATAAGATAGAAAAACTTAAGAGCTTTCTGGGAATATAATTTTTATTTCAATCAATGCCCGAGAACAAAAGTTATGCCACAATAACCTCAAAATGGGGGAGACCGGGTAGCAAAAAAATCCACAAAAATTGAAATAATTTTTTTAATATTTTTGTTCTTGTAGATTACATTTTCTTTTTGTAAATGGAAAGCTTTGATTCATTCCATTTAGATTAGAGATGTGAAAGTTATGGAGCTTCTTGTTTTACAGGCAATCATAGCGACTTTTTGAAAGAATTTTTTTTTCTTTCACTTTGAATGCTAATATCTTTCGATCTATACGGTCAAAAACCACAAAAAAAATTATCACATGATTTAAGACAAGTGTAGAACAATATCCTAAGGTTATATTCTAAAAAATATTTTTTTTAAAATTTATTTTGTAGGTGCTTGTAGTAGAAGTGGTAGTTTTGAGTGGTTTTGGCAGAAAATTGGCCATGGGACTTTACGGGTTAAAAAACAAACAAACAAATAAACAAACAGACAGACAGCAAGAGCAGAGTCCAGCCTGTGTGGCTAAGGAATTCTGGTTTTATTGTTGAGTTATCATTTGACTTCCCAGTTTCCATGATGAACATAAGTTGGGTTGTATCATATCAATGTCCAGGCAACATCTGAGTGCTAGAGCTGAGGAGGAGGAGCAAGACAATAACTAAGGTGGGCACCCCCAATTATTTGAAAAAAATAAAATCATAGGACGTAGATTGTTTGTTAAAAAATTGCAACCCTTGGGATTGGCATTATTCGATTCCATATCTAAATTCTTAACTATTTCTTTCTATACACTATTTTTTTCCTATACTTTGTACGATTTCAAATGATGTAAAAATTTTCAAGCATGTAGTTAATTTGCCTTCTAGAATGATCTAGAGAAGTACCACCATCTTGGACATTTTTTCATACATATGTGACCTTGTGAAGTTCACCTGCACTATTTTTTCCCAGAGCCAAAAGAAGAATTTTTGTCAATTCAAATGCTAATATCTTGAAATCCACACAATGGATTTTCTACAATTTCCTCCACATCTTCTCAATTTAGTGTAGTACAAGATCCTACGGTTACATGTGTCCAAAAATGCTTTTCTTTTAAAATTTGATACTTGTACTAGAAATGACAAGTTGGAGTGTTTTGGGTGAAAACATAGTCAAGGAACTTTTAAACTTTTGCCTGAACTTAAAAAATGTAGGCTTTTTCTAGTCCTTACAAAAGATGAAGTTTTGTCTTTCAATATCTTTAGGAAAAAACATGTCTGTCCTATAACTCTTTTGCATTTTGGTTAGTAAGTTGAAAATGGATTGAAAATATTTATTGTTAAAAATTTAATCAAAAAAACTTTCACATTCATTTTTAAGAAAATTGTAAAGTGGAAGGTGTTACAAAATGAAAGATATAACTAATATGCTAATAACTTTTGGAAGAATTTTAGAATTGTTATCCCCATGGTGAGAATGTTCTAGTAAACAATTAATGTCTTTTATTATTATTTTATTTGAAAATTTTCAAAATTGAGAGCAAAAGACAAATTCATATGTTTTTTCTACCTACATTGCCCGCAAAATAAAAAACTTCACAACTTTAACCTCATTGGAATTCAATGGTTCAATTTTTTTTAGTAGGTATCAATTTATATAGTTACAAAAAATAACTAATGTATTTTTTAGAATTTTTTTTGCTTCCCGGTCTGACATTGAAATAAAAAAAATAACTTCTAACTTTTGCAATATTTATCGGAATGACATGAAACAAAACTTCACACATAGATTATGATGATAAGCATCCATACAAAAATTCAAAATTATGAACTCAATAGAGTGTGCTTGAGTTTTCAAAAAGCCCAAAGAAGGCTCCTTCACTCCTTGGTCCTTTAGGGATTAACAAGCACAAAATCAAGATGAAGCCCATCAATGAATTGAAAGACAAGTGTTTTCAACCTTCAAATTATACTGGTATCCACAAAGACTTGTTGCTAAAATTGCAAAACTCACTCCATATTTGGCTTATTTGCCAAATATGGTAGAAGTACCTATTTTGGATAGCCCCTTGTCATGACTCACCTATTGTGGACAATGCTTGAGTGTACTATTCATTGAGAATGAGACTTTGTGTGTACCTTCTTGTCCACTCATCTCTCTTCCCTCTTTGGTTAGGGAGAAGTGCCAAAGCTCCCCACAATAGGTGAGGCTATGAGACCAGAATGGACCCCAATGAAAAATTCACATTTATGTTGAATAAAATATTCATTCTTGGAAGAAATTTTTTTGTTCTTTTTTGCATTCTTCCTCATCCTTATGTTTGTACAGATTGAGTCAGTTTCTCAACAAATTTCCCTCCTCATACAGGCTGAAATGCTTAACTTAACAGGAATAGGTACTTCTACCATAAATGATTGTCACAATATAAATGCCAATAAACCATAATTACATTACTAACAGAATTTATCTCAGATTGTATTGTTGGTATTTGATTGAAGGATGTATATATTATCTATATAAAAGTATCGCAAATCCGCAATCCTCAATCCTCGACAACTACTATAAACTGCTTGAGTTGACTTGGAAAGTAAGTTATACCTGAAACTGTATCTACATTCTGCAACACCAACTTACCAAGAAATGGTTGTTGGAAACTTGACTTTGAGCGAGAATCTCCAGCAAAAGGCAACGCAATCATGTGTGTGATGAGCGTCTTGCTATGTTTGGAACCTTTTGCATTTCAGAAAAATCCGACTCAACTTACACTGAGAATTCGGCAGACAGATGCTTTGATTCGATCTTCTGAATGCAAAGGTTCCAAACATAGACGAAAGACCAAGGCTTCGTCGTCACGCACATGATCTTGTTGCTTTGATTTTTGATTGAGATTCTTGCTCAGAGGATTCATGTTCCCAGGAAGGAGCTTCTGAGTTTCCCGGACAGCAGCCGGTTCTTGTTGAAATTGAAGATGCAAGTTGTGCATTGAAGGAGTGGATCTCATCAAGTCAACAGGGGTAGGCCAACGGAGATTGCCTTGATCAAATACCAATAAGTTACGATAGTTTTGAGTCTAGTACTAGCCTGTGCATACTGGCACTGAGCGAAAATAAAGAGAAGTAGCGAAAAATCTGGTCTCTCTTGTTGTTACGAGTTGCCTGAGCTAGAGGCTTAAAAATGAGCTTATGCACATCTTTGGACTGGATTCATTTTGCACGTACTGCATCCAAAGTAGGAGGTCCATAAAGCACCCATCGACAAGCTGAAACTGAATTTGGGTTTGGGGGAGGTGAAGCTTCTTGAAATATTTTTCAGCAAATTTTTGTTGAAAGACAAGTGGAATTGGCATCTAACCCACGTTGTTTGATATTTTTTGAAGCTTTGTGGAATTAGTTATGATTTTTTCAAGTTGAAATGGCATGGGGCTCTACAATCGCCAACCTCCTCAAATGTACACTTCCTCAATTGTTTACACTACCATTGTTGGTACAACAAAAAAAGCAACATGTACAGATGGGGCACATTTGAGGAGGTGGGTGATTTTAGAGCTTGAGCACTTTTAGAACCTCCTACTTTAATATGAAGTGTAAACAATTATGTAAGACTGATGGAGGCAAGATGGAGCTCCACACACTAGAAGTAATCTATGTCCAAATTAACAATTGTAGACATTGGACTTGTCAATTAAAACGTTTTTGTTGGTTTGGATATTGTTAGTCACTTTAGATGCATCAATTTGGACATTTTTACTAGTGGTAATTCATGGAACGAGGCGAAAAAACTAATAATCTCATGAGAGTGGGAATGAGCCTTGGAGCTAGCTACAATCTAAATGTTGGTGCTAGGATTGTGAAGGCTCAAATTTTCAATGCTTAGAATAGAGAGAGAAATAACTCTAATTGCTCTAAGTAGTTCACATATATAGAGACTCTATTAATTTAGGATCCCATGTTGGACTTTGAAAAGCCAATTTGAGTGATTCTTAGACTATGTGGCTTTGTAAGACATTAGAAGATTTTTTGAGCCAAAACGAGACTACAAGTTCTTAAGTTTGTGGAGAACAATGGAAACTCTACCAAATCAACAACCATTAAAATATTTTAACTGATTCACAACTTGGGAAATAGGCTTGAAAAGGCCCTCCCATGCCCTAAAATCCCCCCTAATGAGGGAGAGTCTATACTAACTAAGTAATTTTGGAAGGAAGGTAAGGAAGACCTATAATTTGTCAAGGGTGGTTTGGGATAATTGATTAGGTAGAAAGGGAAGTTTAGAGATTTTGGTTTTGATTGTAGTCAGTATTCAAGGAAAGTAATGTCTATTAAGAAGTGTTTGATTGTTTTCCAGATTTTGTTCATAGAGTATGATGTATGCATTATATTTAATGGCACTATTGTTAATGGTAGTGAGAGTGTATTTTATAGCAAGAATAGGAATGTCAGTTTGTTGGTGAAGTGATTGGATTGAAGTTGGTTTTGTAGTGCCACAAAGGGTGATAATAACAACTATTAGTAGTTGTGTATTCTAGCCAAGGTTGCGAGAGTTGGTAATGAATGAGTTATATTTGTTTATCTTTTGAGCCATAGATTTTGAAGAAAATTTGTCATTGCAATATGTAAATTCTATCTTGAAATAGACTTTAAGAGGTATTCAACAACAAAACTAATAAACTAAAAATAATACATTGGTGAGATTATATTTATCTTCAAAGATTAGTCAACATTGAAATATGGTGCATTGGGCATTTAGGGCCTACTACAAGTTTATAAAGCATCATGTTTTTCAATAGTTTTGAGCAGGTCATATGATGACTTTTGTTTGTTTTACTTAACCCGTACAATTTCAATTAATTTCTAGTGGGAATTGAAGGTTTGTCTAGGATCCCTTGATCTTAGTTTTTGATATAAATATTGAAACTTCTTTTTAATCCCTAAAGGACCAAGGCCATTTTCCTACCAAAAAACATTCAAAATTGCCATTTCTATAGCAAAAAATTAAAAAAAAATTGGAAATTGTTTTTTTAGCATATACAATTATATGATCTTACACCTAACTAGTATGAGAATTTGTGGGAAAATTTTCAAAAAAATTGACCACACGAATTGCAAGATATCTACGTTTAAAGTGAAAAAAAGGTTTTTCAACACATTGCGGGATTAGATTATTTGAGTTTGAACCTTCTTAAATTAAATTCTTTGCACCATAGAGTTTTGATCTTTATTTCTTTATTTTGGGGAATTGAGTTGAAAGTCTAGGAAAAAAAAGAATTTTCAAAAGAAATTATTTTTTATTCTTAAAAAAATATTAAGTAGAGGAAAGTATGAGATAGAAGGAAAATCTAAATTATTAATGTCTCTAAAATGGAATTAAAATGCACTAATTCCAATGGTGAGACTATTCTAGGAAGAAAAGTAAACCATGTAGAACTTTTTTTCTTCAAAAATTGTAAAATTTACATTTAAAAATAACTCCTACAAATTATTTTTTAAAAAGATGCTCAAATTGCCCCCCAAGCAAGATTGTCCATAACTGTCTCATAACAATTCCAAATTTTATGAATAAAAACTTTCCATATAGAAAAAATATAATCTATGAGAAAAAAAAATTAATTCAAATTTTGAAATTTTTTTTGCTACCCTTTCAGCCCCTCTCACTTGTTTTGAGTTTATTTGGACATAAATTCTGTTCTTGGGTACCAATTGAGAAACATATTACCATGAAGCTAATCAATTTTTCTATCTTCAAAAAAATCCAAAAAATCTTGACAAAAATTCAGTCTATAGGAACTTACTTGAAATTCCATTTGTCCCTTGAAAGAACAATGGTTCTTTAGGAGTTAAGACAAAAAAATAGATTAGCTTTTAGGAAATATGATTTTGATTTCAATTGGTATCCAAAAACAAAAGTTATGTCATCTAAACTAAAACTATTCAATCTTAGGCAAAAGAAAAACTTAAAGTTTAAATTTATTCTTTACACATACAAATTAATCATATATGGAAATATTTGGTTTATTTTTATAATTTTTCTAAAAATTGAAATTTAGAAGGGCTTAGGTTGCTTGCTAGAACAATATTACAATTGGAGTTAGTAAGATTCAATTCCATCTCAAAACTACTAACAATTTATTTCCTTCTATCTTGATGCATTTTTCCACTTAACAATTTTTGAAGAATGAAAATCAAGTATTTTTTTGGATTTATTTTCTCAAAATCTCAACTCATTATTTAATATAAAAAAATTTGGTTTTAAATTTGCAATGCAAGAAATTTAAGATAAAAAGATTAAAAGTCTTAAAATCTAATATTGCAAGTTGCAAAAATATTCATTTTCTATACTATGAATGCAAATATATTGCAATTTGTGTAGTCAAAGATTTTGAAATTTCTTCCATATATTTCCATAGTATTCTAGTGCAAGAGCCTATGATGAAGATATAAAAAAAAAATGTTTAAATTTTTTCTCTTCCATTAAATAAAGTAGTTTTGATTGATTGCTATTTATTAACTCTCAATTGAAAAAAAAAGCTTTGCTTTTACAAAAATTGTATGAGAAAAAGTTTGAATTGGAAACCATATTTGAAACCATATTTGAAACATAAATTAAGTTTCTCGTAGTGGTGTTGCTTGTTTTTCATCCAACATATAATCTCGTATATAATACTCTTTGGTGACTCTTGTAACATACAAATTGAGTTCATGTGGATAATGAATGGTATTATTTAATAATACCATATTAATTTGTTGGAATCAACTTTAGATATTTGTTAAAATCAACTCTAAAAGATATGATATTTTTGTTATTGTAAGGTGTTGAAAATTTAACCAAGAGGTGAAGCCTATAAAAACACCTCCTCTTTTCAAATGGGAGATCAACCTACAAATTTTAAAAAATGTTGATTCATTTAGTCATATAAAAAGATGAATTATAATTGTCTTTTTTTGTGTTTGTTTATCATAAATGATCTTTTTCTATCTACTTTCACTCAACAATCCCTTTATTTAATTGGAAAATAATGTAATAAGTTTTTCACAAAATGATTAATTGAATTGAATTGGTCATAATATATCCATAAATATTTACTCCTATAAATAAAAAAAATTGGAGTCTAGATGGGTCTCTCATATGGCATTCAAGTAACAACATAAAAACTTCTACTTACAATATCTTATTTACAATTGATTTGTTTAGGCTACGTTAATTTATTTCAATAAGAAAGAGTGAGCAAATAATTCTATATATTTCATTTCATTTTAGAGAAATATGATCATTTCAATAGTGAAAACTATAAGAATTTGGAATATAATTTTCTCTTTACATTTTATTTGCTACATTTCATCAAAGAAATTCCACTAATCCCACTTATGGGTGTTAAATATTATTATACAAGTTAATTCAATTAGTGTGCCTTGCAACCAAAATACTAATTTGAAAACTATACAAGTTTTAATAAAGTTAGTGGCATTTGGATGGCCCTTTGCATTGTCATCCTCTTGATGCTTTGGATTGAATGCAATGATATTGCACTCAACGACATTAAATGGCACTTGACCTAAATTTTGTAATGAATTTAGCTTGGGGTGGTTGAGTATCCCCTAAATTTCCTTGCCTATGTTGTCACCAAAAATTCTCTAAAACTATCATTTCTAGTATAAGTACCAAATTTTTGAAAAATATCATTTTTGGACACATGTAACCATAAGATCTTGTTGTATTCTTGTTTGAGAATATGTGGAAAAAATAAAAAATTTCCACTTTATAGATTGTAAGATATTAGCATTTGAAATGGCAAAAGTCTTTTTTTTGACCTTGTAGAACCCTTTGCACCTGCAATTCACAAGGTCAAATCATTATGAAAAAATGTCCAAATTGGTTGTGCTTTTTTGGATTCAAAATTTTCAAATCATTTCAAATTGTAAAACATATAGGAAAAAAATAGTAAGTAAAAAGAAGTAGAAAATGATTCAAAATATAAATTCCTAATAATTTATTTATGGAATTGAAAAATTCTAATTCCAATGTTTGTAATGTTGTAATAAACAATCTACACCCAATGATTTTATTTTTTTCCAAAAATATTGAAAATTGAGTTAAATAAAGGACTTCAAAGTTTATTTTAGAGTAGAGAATCCATAACTACCCACAAACTAAAACTCTTCATAACTTTTGACTCATTAATCAAAATGGAATGATTCAATTGAAGCTTTCCACATATATATAAATCTAATGAACCAATTTCAAATTTTTATTTTTGAAAAAAATGATTTTTTAAATTTGCCTAAGCTGCTTGAGTTGAAAAACAAACTACAAATCATACAATAACTTTTTAACCATGAAGTCAAAAGTTGTTAAAATTGTTTGGTTTTAAAGCTATTCCTTGTTTATATGTGTGAAAATTTAAAAGAAAAAAAATCTCCACTCACAATGTACTTGCACCAAAAAATTATGTTGCCAAAATTACAAGGTTGGTCCTTTAGGGATTATGAGAGATTGGAGCGGATACGTCTTACAAGCTTTGTAAGAAGTCCAATGACCATTAGGTAGTAGCGTGGGGTCATTTCAAGTGGAGACGGTACTGCAACAATGTGTTTGCTAAGATGATTGATCGGACTCCTAGTGGACTTTCTCCAACTCTAGGACCAGGTTTGTCTTTAAGTCGCCTTAGTGGGGTGACATCAATTGTGCCTCTACTGCGGCGCATATGGGGTTCTTCTTCCCTTATAATTGTGCTTGCTGTTGTTTTTGCTTGCTAATTTCTGAGGCCATGTGGAAGTCCGAAAACTTAGAAAGTGTAGGAATAGATTAGAATAGGATTAGGATAGGATCAAATTTTTCATTTTTTTGGGTAAAGCATAGACATTACGGTTCAGTTAGGAGTAGGTTTAGAATAGTTAGTTTCCGGGATTCAAGAACCGTTACAGATGTTATGGATCCGGGTGAAAGACGAATCCGGAATCTAGACAGTTCCGGAATTTAGATGGATCCGGAATCTGAAATTTGGAACTATTCTAGAAATTTAGGAAGTTCCGGAAATTTAGAAAGATCCATAATTTTAGGAAGATCCGGATTTTTAGGGAGTAGTTGAGTTTCGGAATTTTAGGGTGTTAACGACTTTCTTTTTAACCCAGAACGATGGCTGGTTTTGTTGGTGGTTGTTAAGCCTTTTTGTGTGTTTTAATGTCTAGGCAGGTTTGTTGCCCTCCCATTCTACTTTAGCTTGTTCCACTCTAGCTCTTGTCATCTGAGTTGATTCCTTTGTGTTTACATTCCGTCTTTAATTTGAACAACCAAGCTTTCGCCTTGAGTATCTTTCTCACATGGTGTTTTCCCACTTGTTCATTTGAATGTTGGAGTGTGAGGGGGAATTCGGATCTATAGCCAACCGGATTCTACATGAAGAGGACTACTGAATGAAGGATTTAGGCTTGTGATTGAGGACTTGCGTGCGGTGCTTTTAAATTGCTGGAATGGTGATCCGGTGGATGCCCAGGAGGGGTGTGGAATGCGAGTCTGGAAGTCCAGGGAGGATTCCATGTGGAGATATGCAACCGCCAACGGATTGTTTTCACCCATCAGAAGGCCTGCCAACTGCATGAGCAAATCTAGAAACTGAGTTCTGGAACCCCTCTGAGTTCCGGGTGTGTTTAGATCTGTCATTGTAGTAATAAGGGACCCTGTGTGACTTGTTGACCAATCTGGAAAGTTGTGCGGGAGCTACCTCCCTGGAACCAAAGTATGTTCTTGGTGTTGTTTTGTGTGTTGTTTTTGGAGAGAGTGGAGAGTGTGAGGATTACAAGTGGTGAAGTCCCTACCCCTCTAAAGACCAATAGCGGACCCTCTAAAGATAAAACAGAGGCATAGAAAACCAATATGGAGTGGTATTAACTCCAGATTCCAGAATAGGACGGATCCGGATTGTATTCCGGATAGTGTCAGGATCGGAAAAGAATGATGAGAAGTAAGGATGGATTAATGTTTTGGTGAATAAATCTTTGAACTAAGTAAATCCGGATACCTGGGCTTGAAACAATATATTAGAATTCCCTGGGACGATAACACGTGTCATCTTATCATGTTTGGTGTGGTAAAAATACTTACGCCTAGATTGCACGTACGACAGGCCACATTGTAGCTAGGTCATTGTATTTTTTCTCTTGCAATAAATGAATTATTTTATTTGTGTTAAAAAAAACAAAAAAACAATGCAAATTTATAAGGTGGACTGATGTGGTATACACTATTTCATACTATCATTCAACGTTCATCCAAGTGTTTACCCTACTTAGACCATATTCATCCAAAAGTCATTCAATTAGTGTGAATTTGTCCATCTCGCACTATTCACATCCTCTCACACTATAATAGTTGACCCATTTCCAACCATCACTCCATTTCCAATCTATAGATTACTTTCTTTCCGTGAAGTTGTGGTGGAGTTTGAGGAGTTGTTGTGATGCATTATGATTGGTTGTAAGTCTATCAATATTGCAACCAGACCTTGGTCAATTTTGCAATCAGTCTTTAGTCAGAAATGGAAGGGTCTACATTACCATTACATGTCAAAGAGATTGTAAAAAATTCACAATAATTATATTTTGTATAAAATATAGAAAAAGTTCACAATAATTATATTTTGTATAATAAAATATAGAAAAAAATATACAATCCTTCCAAAAAACTGCGCTCCAAATATGCGTAATTGCTTAAGTGGTTGGAAATGGGTCAGCTCCCTTAATTGAAATTAACCTGAGTTTGAGTTCTTTTATTTTGGGGATACAGCATAAAATATTATTAGTTTCCAAACACACCTGACAGCCAGCCTGACCCAAATAGAGTTCACTTCCCCTCACGTACCGAAACTCATGCAAATTCGAATATTTAACCACAAATTCAGCCAGTGCTAAATTTGTTATGAAAAAGGTCAACCACCAGTGACCGACAACCACGTGGTCTCTTTAACTCAAAAAGCCATTACACTCCACTCTGAAAATAGCATTCCTCTCCACCAGCCGAATTTCAGCTCGCTCAGCTGCTCAGGGAGCCAGATCTCCAGAAATTTTCGCAACACAACAGTGGCCCTCTGTATTCTATTGTTTGATTCCAGTAATGAACGTGCTTTCCTTTACCAAACAGTCGTCTTCCCACTGCAAATCTCTGACACTCCTCTTGGCCCTGCCAACTAGCAGTGCAGACGCAACAAACTGTTGTTTTGAACTCCCTTGTGTAGCTCTAGCTCGAAGTTCAAGCTCTCATTAGTGGTACAATAACCTCCGTTGGTCGTCTTACGTTTTTCTGACAGACGGAGCTTTTAATGCAGATATGGCTAACGCCATATCCCATCAGGATTTGGCAATGTGAGTCTAAGTTGACGGGCATTCAACTAACTTCGAAGAGTGGATTTTTCAGTTGCCATATCGCCGCTGGATTGTAGCTGCTTGTAGCTGTGGTGGCTTTGATGGGCTTTGATGGCTTTGGTTGTAGAATTTTATTGCAAGCTCATTGATGGAGGAGCTCGAGTGTGACGCTTCCGGATTGGGCGGAACTGGGGTGCATTTGGGCTCGCGTTCGCTGTAAGAACGAAAACTTCAGGAGCATTTTTTAAAGAGGTGAGATTGAGACGACTCTGATAACAATTGGTTGTGGTGAATCCATTCCAGTTTGATTTTGAACAGTGCTGTATATTTAATGAGTCAATGTTGTTATTTCGGTCCCTGTCTGTTAGATTGTGAGGCTGAGTAGGTGTAGGCGAGCAGAGTAAGATTGTGGACATAGCCGAAAGGAATTCGGTACGCCGCGGATTTGTAGACGGTAGTAAATTGTTACTTAAGAGAGTTGGATTGAACCGTGACTTTCTTTTGCTGGTTTTGAGGGATTGAATGTCGCGAGGGGAGATTTCGTGAGGTTAGAATGCATTGCAGGGGTCTGTTTGTAAACTTCGCATCCCCCCCCCCCCCCCTCCTGCAAGTGGAAACCTACAATCCCAGTTTCTGGGTGCTAGTTGAAGATCTTCGTAAAACATAAACCTTATGGAGCAGAGTGAGTGGGGTTGATGAGAAGGCTGAACTGCCGATGGAGTCCTGATTACTGTGTAATAAGAAACTTATGAAATAGGGGTCTCATTGACCACTACGGATCTAAGATCTATGGCAAGTCATTTGATGCCATACCAATACAACACTGTCTATACGACTAAGGTAGGAGGCTAATAAACTGACCATGTAAGAGATAATGAACCTCTGTAGGAAAAATCAGTTGAGCTTACATATTTTTGGCAGAAAGAGAAAAGAGAAACAATTAGTTGACAATATAAATTGTAATTTTCTGACTTAGAATGAATTAACTATGAATTTTCAAAGTGAAAGGTAGTTATTGGTGCTCATAGACTGGACCAATCTTCAATCTTCAATCAGCCTTTAAATGAACCACTTCAAACTTAGGATGTTTCTATAATTTTGACTCTCATAGAATCTCTATGATTCACATCATGCTTTTATTTATTTTGACCTTACATGAATGTATATTTACTCAAAGGGATTTAAGAACACAGTTAAAAAGCAAAAACCGCATTGAACAAACTCTGATCCCATTTTTGAAACTCATTACAATTCTACAGGCGATTCTAAATGCCCGCTCGCAATTCAAGCCTCCTCCCTTACTTCTGTCCCCAATGTGCGCACGAAGCTGAAAATTCATTGTCTTCAGGAATGTCTAGACCATTCAGAAACCCTGAATTTCTGTCAATCTCACTCAAGTTAAACCCTAAAAGTTTCACACTCAATCTCAGCGATTCATATATTCAACGTGATGTCTGTATCACCTGCAACGTGAGGTGATGGCTAATGTGGAGTGCACAAGATTATACATGGGAAAGTGATTCTCTAATGCTTTGTGCGTGTTCTTCATCACCAGGTATGCCCAAGATAGCTAGAACCTGAAAGTGTACTCGGGACTTCAAGATGGGGCGTGGTCAACAAATGAGCTTGGGTATGGCAGAGCCTGTTGTGATCACCTCCGGGAAGGACTTTTGGGTTATGAGCCGGAGAAAGCTTGTAATCACGTTCGCCATTTTCATGGCTTTAGTAATCACAAGCTCCTACATGTACTTTGCCACTCCTGGTGCCCCAACAGAGTTTTTTAAGGGACGACCTTTGGCGAGTTTTTTACCTCTTGCGGTATGTGATCTAACCCGCATAGGATGCACTATACATAACACCTGTAGACTATTTTATGAGCTATTAGACATTATTAAAGAGAGTCAAATGGAAACCTTCATATTGTGAGTGTGATCATAGGGCGATCTCTTCACGAATCATGATGAAGATTCTCTTCATGTTTAACACTCTAATCTTTTTGAACTCTGCGTAACTTTCTTATTCAAATCTGCACAAAGCAGGCAGTTCAAGGCATTCAACTGTGAGCCTCATTCGTCATATAAATTTAATGAGCTTTGTTGCTGATGACTGTCTGTACAGGGAAGTACAAACACCACTATAATCGACAGCAGTGCAAATAGAAACGACACCGAAGTGGAACCAAGCTTTGAAGGTACCGGAACAGACACCATAAGTAAACAGCCTGTAGAAGAAAGCTTTGACACTGAGGTGGAACCAAACTTTGAAGATACGGGAAACACCACAGACAGCATAAGTAAACAGCCTGTAGAAGAAAGCTTTGATACCGAGGTGGAACCAAACTTTGAAGATACGGGAAACACCACAGACGTGACCACAGACAGCATAAGTAAACAGCCTGTAGAAGAAAGCTTTGACACTGAGGTGGAACCAAGCTTTGAAGGTACTGGAAACAATACGGAAAGCCTCAATACTCAGCCTCTAGAAGAAAGTATCGACGCTGAGGTAGAACCAAGCTTTGAAGGTACTGGAAATACGACTGAAAACCTTAGTACACAGCCCGTGGAAGAAAGTGTAGAATCAGATGCAGTGGCTAAGGATGAGCAGGCTAAAAATCTGGACCCAACTAGTGTGACATCTGCAAACAAAACAAGACCTGCTCTAGGGTTCCCACATCAGGAACTGGCTAACTTGACAGCATCAGACTCGCTTAAGAACTTAACCTCTCAAAATGCGAATGCCTCTATTGATACCTCAAAGCAGAAAATTCCACGGGATAATTCCAGCAGTCGTCTGCCGAGTGAGCAAAGTATCATAGCAATGGAGGGTCAGGGGCTCTCTACTGAAGCAAGCAAAGGTGGTGATTGCTGACTTTCCTTATGACATTAGTCCATTCTCACTGTGTTCTTTCTGATAACATGAAAGTATAACCCTTGTTACATCCTTTGCACATCCCATACCTCAACATATAATATTTCTCAGAAGGAGAAGGCTGGATTTTCACGTTATCTAGTTCATATTAATGTGTCTTGGCACAGCTTTGTGAGTTTAGGATACTTAGGGTTTAAGGGTTTAGGGTTTCGGAGAATTCCAACATTGCGTCTTGTCTGGAAGCTCACCTTGCAGAGCACTTGTGCTGTGTGATCTGCATTGCAGGGAGTTGCAACTTGTTGAAAGGGAGTTGGGTGCCCGACACACGGCCACCGGCGTATACCAACGCAACTTGTGATTTCATTCTGGAAGCCCAGAATTGTATGAAAAATGGACGGCCAGACACTGGATATTTGTATTGGAAGTGGCAACCCGAGCAATGTGACCTGCCTCACATCCAACCGCGAGTCTTCTTAAGCGCCATGCGAAACCGGTCCATGGCTTTTGTGGGCGACTCCATTGCACGCAATCAATTCCAATCCCTCCTTTGCCTTTTGTCCCAGGTACTTGTCCTTTACTCTTGCCATGTCCTCCTTCGTTTTTTCTTTCCATTTCAGTTTCATTGACTTCACTCATAAAATGTCTATCACGAGTTCCAAAACAAGGTGTGCATCCTACAAGCATTCATTAGCTCATGTTCCCATGCAGTTTTTATAGTTTGTCGACTGATCTTTATTTGTTTGTTTGTTTATTTATGGGTTTGTTTTGTTTTGTCATGTGGCAGAGTGAGAGACCTGAAAACACATATAAAGCTCCAGACGATCGAGACAACGTGTTCGTGTTTCGTGAACATAACTTCACGATGGCAGTGTACTGGTCTCCATACCTGGTGCATGTGGAGCACAGACAGATTACTCTGCCCAGCAATGCAACAGAAACGGGGGTAGACGTTCACCTCGATCAACTGGACGAAGCTTTGCTGAAACGCTTGCCCGGCATTGACATTCTACATATCTCTACAGGTTGGTACCTTTTTTTACAACCCTATTATTATACCCAACCTGTGGTCAATTTGATGGAATGCATTGTTTTTAATAACCCTCTTTTTAAATTACCAAATCCTTATTTGATTTTTTTTTTGCTTATTTTTTTTGCTTATATCTTTGTATTATGTGCACAAGTGTTATGAAATGTTCATGCATCATGTGGATGGTCTTGTTTTCATCCACGTTTCGGAACCTAAAGAACAAGGTTGGTGTTGCAAATTTTGCAACAAGGTGTACTAGTATCTTTGTATAAATATGGTGCTTACCTATATCTCATCATTTGGTCTTGAAGGAAGGTTGAATTTAGCATTACTTTGGATGAATGAGAACTTATTTTGGATGAAGTAACACCTTGATGCACTTTGTACACCATCCACCATCTAGCATATGGGCTTTGAAGTGTTTAGGGCTTCAATTAGCTTAGATTTTAACACTCCAATTTTATTTTATTTTATTTTGGAAATCATAATTTTTCATATGTGTAAACAATTTTTCAATTTGTTGAGCAATTTTTTAATCCTTTTGAACATTTCTTCATTCCTTTTGTTGAACGATTCATTCTTGTACTTTCAAACAACTACTCTATATAATTTATCGTTTTTCAAGACCTTCGATAGTTTCATTCTTAATTAATTTTTCTTGATGTAGGGTATTTTCTTCTTGGCCTATAAGTTCCCAAATCAGAAAAAGGGAATTTGCTTTGGTTGTTAATATCCAATTATAGTAACTTTTAAAACTTATTTTTGATATAAAAAAATATGATATCAAGACATTCTTGAATTCACCCTTACTATTTCAAGAAGAAGATTTGTATCATTGAATCTTCTTTTTTGGAAAAGGAGAGGATGACAACTTGATATCCATGGTTTCTAGTGGGTATATCTAATAGAAAAAAGGACCAAGATATTGGATTTCAGAATGTTTTTATATGATTTCTTCTTTTCATGAATACTCCCTTTGCTGTGAAATAATTCCATAGTTTGAAAACACTAGTTAAAATAAGCTCAAATTGGAATTGCACTAAGAAAGAAAAAATGTAGATAACAATTTTTCATGGTATGGTATTGTAATAATACACATATTGCAAGCACATGGTACTATTGCTTTTGGACAAAATCTGAACTTATTTTAACTAGTGTTTTCAAACTATGGAATTATTTCAAGGCAGAAGTAGTACATGTTTTTACCTTCAAAAGCTTTCTTAATGATTTATTTCTATTTATTTCTTAATGCTTATATATGAAAGCAACCATTTTTGAACATTTGGATACTTATGGTGACCGAGTTCATGTTCCCTTATGATTTTTTGTTGCTTGATGTTCAGGACAATGGTGGTTCAAGTTTGCCTATTACATGCAAAATGGTCAAAACATTGGATGTCACACATGGCCCGCAATGCCAGAGTGTAAGGATTTAGGGTTCATGAATCCATACCGCATAGCCATCCATAACATCTTGCAAGGGGTTTTGTCCGTACCGGGATTCACGGGCACTACAATTTTGCGTTCTTTTGCTCCCGATCATTTTGAGGGGGGGTCATGGAGTAGCGATGGCCAATGTTTGCGCACAAAACCGGGAGGTGTGCCCATATCCGACATGAGCAATACAATGTACCAAGTTCAAATCCAAGTGTTTCAAAATGTGACGGGTAAGTATGTCAATTTGTGTTCAAATCCAAATGTTTCAGAATGTGACAAGTAAGTATGTTGATTTGTGATAATAGTAATTATTTAGTATATTTTCTCAATGAAGCCTTCAATTTTTGATGATAATAATTACCATGTCAATGAAATGCATTTTCATTTCTGCAAAGGGTTGAAAATTCTAGTAGAAACATGGTTTGCATAGATTAGAGAAGAGACTACAAGAAGATCCACAATTGGTGTAATTGACATGTTGTGAAGGGTTTTGATGGGTCATTTTCTTTGTCTATATAGATCATGTTTTCATCCATATACATTTGTGTAGCTAAGCATTAGATTTGGAGAGCATGGTTCACAATATGATCAAACAAATTGGCCAATTGTAAACCACAAAGTCTTGGTTTAACCTTGTAGGTGCTTTAAGTGCTTTTGAGAAACAACGACTAAGGTTGTTGAATATCACAAACCTTGCACAAGAACGACCCGACGGACACCCAAATGCATATCGGACCCCACACCCATTCTCGAACAAGATTGCAGGGCAACGGATTCAAAAGGATTGTTTGCATTGGTGCCTTCCTGGGCCCATTGATACATGGAATGAGCTTCTTGTGGAGACCTTGCATGATGCAGGGTACATATAAGCACATAGTTATGGTATGAGTGACAACAAGAGAAAAGTCATGTACATTAGTGACATATAGCCAATGAACTTCTCTTCTAGTAGTGTACACTCTAACCTCTCCTTACTTTGATTGTCTAGCTGAGAATTAGATCAGCAATTATATAGTTTGAATTTGTAACACCTAAATGTAGCATTGAATTCATTTTTGAGTTGAAACCTACTCAAACTTCCTCACATTCATTTGTAACTTAGGTGTTGTTTCTATTGATGCAAAGCCTCTTTTTCTTTACTTCAAAGCCAACAAACCTCACCACCACTAATTTCAACTCCATTTATGGAGTGAGTCTGAATTCATTATTTAGAGACCCTAATTGACATGTTTGAGTTTAGTGGTGAAATAAATGATGTATTTGATTGTATACTAATTGTCTTTACAGAGCATCAATAGATGTGGGTTGATGACTTTGTCTACTAACATTCTTTGTGATTTAAGGTGTAATATAATGCAAAAGTATTTTCTCCCACAATGTTGGGCATTTTGGCATGGGGATTCTCTTCATTTCATACTAGTTTTGAAGTGGATTACAATTCTTTTTTTTCTCTTTTTTTCTTTTGTTTTTTCTAGCATTGATGTGAGACCATGAATATATAGACTTTTAATTCTTTAACCTTGTAATGTTGTTGCGGACACTAAATGTTCACAATTGGATGATAGAAAATCCTCCTATGTTAGATAGAGGTGTAAATGTTCATTCATTCTTGGAATTTTGTATAAAAAGGGAAGGTCTTGCACAATAGTTTGACTTGTAATGAGTATTTTTTTTTTAAGAAATGATTCATACAGTACCATAAAAGATGATTTCTATAGTGACCAATTCAACATCCCAAGGTTAACATTAACATATAAAAGTATGGGATATATCATCAAGGTAGAAACCAAAAAATTATCATATTCCTAAATGGATAGGTGCATTCTTCACTTTTATAGTGACGTTGAAAGTCTTTTATTAGACACATTTTGTCTTCTATAGAGTTTCTTAGATAAAGATGGGGTGTCCAAATTTTGCTAATGTATCTCAAGCACATAGAATGTTATTTTATTCATTGATTTAGATGTATGTATACTTTGAAACTCCATACAATTCTAAAAAAATCATCTTGTGATTTAAACTTTTCATTTCCATTTTTATATCTTCAAGTATGTATTTTTGAAAAATTAATGATATATTCCATTCCATTATATTTATTGTCTTCTAAAGATTTGAAGATGTGAATCTAAAGGCATTTGGCTAAGAACATTTTGTCCAACCTATATGAGCCAAAATTAATTAGATAATGATTTATCATGAAGCATTATTTAACTATTTCATAAATATTTAAACCTTGTTGTAGACCTATAACTATGAGATATGAACTGTAGAATGTTGTAGACAATTGCATAATGGATGATTTTACATGTAGCAACTTCATTCAAACTTCATCACTTTTACTAAAAGGTAGATAAACCTTCTAATTGTACAACTTGCTAATTGATCTAATCATGTTTGTATATGATTTTGTTTCTATTGCCTATAACCCACCTTCAAAATCATAGGCTTAAAGTCAATAACTATGAACATATCTACCTTAAAAATAACTTTTGTCATTATAAAGCCTTGTCTCTTTTGGGCTAGCTAAATACTAATAAGTCTTATAGAATAGCTCTACATGTTGGCTATAACTCTATGACCTTGGACATTAGCTCCAACATTAGTAATTGATAAAATTGTGCAATTAATCCTTGGATTTACTATGAGATTTACTTTGCCCCTCCAAGAATTCTCAATACTTTGTTTGCAATCAAACTTAGAAGGAATTTAAGTTTCAACTTGCAATTATCATATTAATTGCTAGTTGACCAAAGAGCCCACTTTGGGCTTTTTGAAAACTTAGGTAGCTTTTATTGGCTTCATAATTTGGAATTTTTATATAATTTTTAGGGTGGAATGATGCCAATTACACTCATCTACATGTGAAGTTTTGTTTCATGCCATTCTAATAAATACTGCAAAAGTTTTAAACTTTTAAAAATTTCAATGTCAAAGTGGGTAACTAAAAATATATTCTAATAAAAGATTGATTAATTTTATTTGATTGTGTTCATTGATACCTATTCAAAACATTTGAACTATTTAATTTTGAATAATGAGGTGAAAATTATGAAGAATTTTATTTAGTGGGCAATGAAGGTAAAAAACCCCCATATAAAGACGTTTTTTGAACTCAATTTTGAAAACTTCCAAATCAAATTAAAAAACATAGGATGTGCACTACTTATTTGAACATTCTTACTACGGGTATTTACAATAATCAATTTTTTGTAGAAGTTCTTAGCAATTTAGATTTTCCTTCATCAAATATTGCTTTCTACATTAATTTTTTTTAAAGATGAATACATAACAAGATACATAAAAAATTTGGGTTAAGTTTTTTTCATGTAATTTCAATTCATTTTTTGAAATCTTGAATAAATCGCATAAGTTATAGGAAATACATGTTTTTTTTCTAAAAATGTTGAGAGACAAAACTTCACCTTTGGGAAGCGATTAGAAAAACTACTTTTTGAAGTTTAGGTAAATTGAACTTTCAATTGGTGGGAATTTTCAATTTAAAATGTGAGAAGAGTATATTTTAACAAGTTAATTAAAAGATCTTATGGTTGGATTTGTTAAAATATAAATATAAATATAAATTTTAGTCTTGTTTTGGAGATGCATATTTTGATACAGTTTTGGGTCAAGAACACGACAATAATTTTTTAGGAATTAAAATTTTAGCAATACCAATAATAGATTTTATTCCTAAGTAGTTCAATTAAATTTAATAGTATTACTTTTAAAAAATCATTAAAAATGATTATAATTCTTCCAAAGTATCTCTATTGTTATATAAGAGCAACGAATACATGTACAATAGTAGATATTGGAATTGTAATTTGAAGCAAAAGATTGAATTTTAGATTTACACATTTAAATGGTGCGTCAAGTAAAAAAAACCTAGAACTTTGACATCCCTTTTTTGTGTGAGAAAAATTAGGAAGCAATAAAGGAGAAATAAGGGAAGACCAACAAAAAAATCTTTAAAATTTTGAAGCTCTTCAAAATTTAATTCCTCCTTCAACATTTTGAAAAAACCTTAAACTTCATTATTCATGGTGGAGTAGATGGTTGGCTTCAAACATAGAATTTTTTTATGAAAATCCAAAAGTTCAATCTCCACTCTAATATTTAGTTTAAGAGTTCCCTAATCTAAAATTCAAAATTTAGCCAACGAGCTCATTGAACTTCTATACTCACCATTTTGAATGGAGAAGAAAGTTTAGCAAGTTTGTTAAACCATCAAGTGTTATATGTATTTAAAGAATCTTTGAAAGTTTTTGAAAAATATGAAGACCTTGTCAATTATGAATATGAACCCTAAACCCTAAACCCTAAAACCCCTGAAAGAAAACTATTAAAAAAAAATTTAAAAGAAAAGAAAAACCTCAGTATCCGAAGATTTTCTCTCTCTCTCTTCGAAGCTTTCTCGATCATCGTCTCCATCTCGTATTTTCCATTCAACGTCTGCATTGTGGCCATTAACGAACTTCGCATTACTGGAGCTTCCCCCAAATCGGTTTCCCTTTGTCTTCTGAGCCACCTCGTTCAGAGCTTTTCATCATGCAACACGGCATTCCTGCCCACATTGCCGAAAGTGCCCGCTGCGTGCGTCTCTCGCTGCTTTCTTTGCAGAATTTGGGGTTTACGGGCTGTGACATTGCTATCAAAAGCATTAATCTAAGCTTAGATCTCCTGGAGAATGAGCAGATAGTTCCAGGTTGTCGTTTTGATGCTGAAATTGAGAAATTGCTGAAATTGCGATTTGTGCAGTTGTTTCGGGAATGCATGCGACGGGCGGATTTCGTAGGCAATCAGGTGCGACCTTTCTCTGCGGGTTAGATTAACTGCCAAGATTCTGTTATTTTTGCTCTGTGTTTATGATTCTCAGCTTTAGGTTTTGTGGCAGAATTGGAACTGTGTGGCTATGCTTTCGATGTATCAGAGGAGTGTTTATTGTGAATCGTTCTCTAGGGTTCAGGGATTAGGATTTGAAAGCTTTCTTTTTATTGAACCCGAGGTAGGGTGCAAAAGGCCCTGGTAGTGTAATCAGTGACTGTACTAAGAGTTTCAATTGAGGTTTTATATGCTCAATTCTGAATCGAATGTTGTTTATATGTATGGATATTCATGTATGTATTTTAGAATTTTTTTATTTTTGTGGGAGAACTACTGAGAATGCGGTTCTAATGAGCTATAATATGGTTCCTGATATAAAGTATTGAGATCACAAGATGCAATAAAAGGCGCGTGGCAAGTGTGAGACAACAAGCGCTTTTTTTTTTCTTGAGATTTCTTGCTCATTTCTGGGTCAAATCATGCGAGTGATAGCTTGTTAATATGATATGAGCAATGTGCTTCTTTCACGCCAATGCGCTTGTTCTCATTCTCAGTGTTTACAGTAACTGGAGTATGTAGGCTAGACTTTCAGGAAGGCTTTTATACCCAGCATTCAGGTTTAAGGATGCCCTGCAGTAGTGATTATAAATGTAGGCACTTTATAAATCTTTGTCACTGCTTTATTTGTTCCATCTCAGGTCCCTCCCCGTGACTGCGGTGTGTTTAATTAATCCCTCCTATTTGGATATTGTTCTGTTGTGCTAACTTCAAGTGCGTGTGGGCAGCATGGAAATAAAGTGGTGCTGAAATCTCTCGTGCGAGAACAGTTCAGAAGAAATATGCACGAGACTGATCCTCAAAAAATTGAAGAACAGAAACAAGCGTAAGTTTGCTCACCTTGTAAAATTTACACCTTAACTGGTTTCTTCCTCCTCAATCTTATCCTCTTCATTACGCCACTTATCTTATTTAGTTTATGGTACACTATTTTGTAGGTTTGATGCTAATCCAAAACACCATATATTAGTTTACCTATTGATGAATTCCATGTATTGAGGTTTGGATCTCATGTTGACCACATGTTGAATGTACACTTGTTGATTGACTATTCACTCAAAAAGTGTGATGTTGTGATGTTGTCCCAATGTACGCAATCTAACTAAAACATCTATTGCACTCTATTGCACGCTGTTTTGGTTTAACATTAAATCATGAATGATGTCAAGTAGCAGTCACATGAACTCTGGCACGTACGTTGATAGCGAGGCTATTTATTTGTTTTAGCCGGATGATGTATTGGCCGTGAAACGTTAGAGCAGTTTCGGAAAGTTGAACTGCATACCTTTTTCAATTTTCTGGCAGGGCTGCACGAGCATTGTTCAATCACATGTACTACGAAGCAAGTCGCATGGCTGCAGAACAAGGAGAGGATGTACTAATCAAGGAATCACTGCTAGGGTTGCCAAAACCCGCTCTTGGAATGACTTTACAAGACGAGGACAACAGGTCCTCGGGGTGAAGACCCTAGAAATGCTTGCTCCCATTGGGTGACTATGTCAAGTTCAATGACAACGAAGAAAGCCGATACTGGTGGTACAAATTGACAGATGATTATTGTTTTGCTTAGAATTTTCATTAGTCGTAGCAATCAGTTTAGCACTTTAACTCGCTCTGTGGAGAATCAATCAGTACTTCTGGGATATGGTACTATTACGACCACATTGATATGACAGCTTGGGGAAACTGCCCCTTTAACGCACTTTCTGTTTTCCTTCTGGCGGAATTCATTTCTCACACTTGCTTTAAACTCAGAGTGTGTGCCTGTACAGCTGCTTTCGGTTGGTGGGATGCTTGGAGTGGTCTACCTAAACCCTGAACCTTGAGTGTCACTCTTCCACTTGTGCATTGTGTTTTCGCAGGCATCTCTGATTGCCACAGGAGCCTGGGGTTAAGTCATACATTTGAAGTAGTGTTTCTATTTTTTATTTTTTATTACTGACCTTGTACAGGAATATTAACAATTTTAATAATAATGTGGCAGTGGGCAAACCAAGAGTGTACTTGTGCAGGACACAGCTGTGGTGGCACTTCCCTTGTCACGGAGTTCTGAACCTAGGCTGAGCTGGCATTTAGTCCAGCTCCCTAGCACCACGGGTTTCCAACTCGGCGCCCCACAATTCATCGTTGGACTTTTAATACTGCAGGGTGCAGCACTTAATGCAGGAACTCCACACAGTTACCAATGGGGTGCGATTTCTCGAAGATGCGAATTGACTTTGTACTGGGTTCACCTATTAACCTCCTTGGCCTGTGTTCGTCTCCCTTGAGGTGAGAAATGTCTCAATTATCTTCTTCACTTTAAGCTTCTTTGAAGTCAATATTTTGTGCAATTGCTACTAGTGTTGAGAAAGCTAGAAAAACAGCAGCTTCGCCATTGATAGTTAAGAGGAAACTGTAGGGGATCTCAGACCTTGATTATGTCTTTAACGTTAGAGCTGACCTGCAGAAGAATGCGATTTCAAAACTGCATTGCAAATACTCTACGAGGGGCTAGTGCATTGTGTCCAATTTGGTAACGCACTTGCAATTTATGGAGCAGTAATTGTGAGCTTTGACACCCCTTTTGGATCTTCTTACACTTAAGCTAGAAAAAGCAGGGGTTGTGATCGGTTGTTGCAATACTCTTGAACATCTTCACTACCCTGCATATGGAGCAAGTCACAAAATCATCGCGGTTGTGGTTGGCTACCATATTCCAATTCTAGAATAATCTATGGTATCTGCAACTAGTGGACGAAACTGAGATAATCTTGAGCAGCGATTGGGTTGCTTTTAGAAAAAGGATTGTTTGATCTCTCATTTAAGATTATCTGCCCAAGGAGGTTTTGATTACCTGTTGGCACAGAAATGCACGAAGTAAATATTTTAGATTGAAAGGCATGGAGCAGACATAAATCCCAACAGGCAGCACAACTCATGCAGCTACCCAGAAGAGTGGTGGAGGCGGTGCGAAGTTGCAGACAGGCTCCACCACAACGCAGCGTGGGCAGCCTAAGCAGCGACGTCAACAGCATAGCTGCTGCTCCCAGCAACAAGCGCTGAAGCAGGTAACAGTGAATTTTTTTGCGCACAGTTTTGAAGAGAAAATTCCTTGCTAACTGACGGAAAGGTGCTTCTGCCAATAGTGTAGAATTTGATACTGATTTTTTGGTCAAAATAAGTCTAAAAATGTTTCAAATGTAAGTAAGTTGTTACAAAATATGGAATATTTCACCAAATTGACTACTCCCTCCGTCCCGAAGTAAGTGTCTTATTGGACCTCATGTTTCATGTTTTTTAGGGTTGTTTTGAGTAGATCATATGAAGGCTTTTTTCTGTTCATATTTATTTAGGCAATGATCACATGCAATGTTCTTCATTGATTTTGGTGATATGCAATTAAACCCTTCTGAATGTACGCTTTTCACAATATGATCAATGAAATTGGCATCAAACATTTTCAACAACATTGTGGACACTTTTGGGGGGATGGGAGGGAGTATTAAAAAGTTCAGGGTTTTAGCAATTTTGATCATTTGAAGAATTGCATTGGCAGGTGCGGAGATGCCTGCTCTGGTTCCTGAAGGCTTGTGTGCTGCTCCTCTTCTTTCTGGGTTTGGCGGTACTGGTGGGTTTCGTGATTGTGCACCCACGGCCACCGGAATGTGAGGTTGTCAGCTTGACCTTGACTCAATTCTCGGCGTCCAATTTCAACTTCTCATACTCCAATAGTAGTAGTAAGGAGACTACTCCCCATGGAGAGCATGAAACTGGTTCTTCCTCGGGGCCCATTCAGTTGCTCACAGCAGTCATCCTTATTGTGATTCGTGCCAGCAATGAGATCCAGCGAATTGGCACGTTCTACGACCATGTGCACGTAAGTGGCCTTGATTTTTTTTTGACCTTTTGGAAGTTGTGATTCTGAGTCAACTTCATACCGGTTATATCAGTGTTGGGGGCTCCCCTTTTGTCTCTTAGATCTAACTTTTGACTTCTGTTCATCTTTTTAATGTTCAACTTTGACCCCGCTTTCCCACCAAGCTTGTATGTCCACTTTGGGATTGGTTCATGGGATCCTTCATGAATGCTTTGCTCTCAATATTTAAGGAAAGATTCCACTAATGGATACATGGTCTGCGTAGACCAAGGGAATGACATAAGAAGAGCCCGTCTATGTAGGCCATTTTTCCACTATTGTTGGGACCCCATGCATCCAGGGGACGTATATTCGCCTTCTCCCACGTTTCTCAAGGAAAAAATGCCCTCAATTATGTAGTATTTTGAGTGCAAGATTTTGAGGCATTACATTTTGCTGTTGAGAATGTGCGCCACTTCAACATGAAAATTTATGTCGGTTTAAGGTCATGTACTGATAAAATTTTGAACCATTTTAACTTTTGCATATGGCATTCAAATAATACATTATTTCGTGAGGTGGAATCCTTTCATTTTTTCCTAACTAGAATATTTTAAAAGTCTGACCATTTTTGCTTGGACTGGTCGTGTAGGTGAGGGTGATATACCATTGCGATGTGGTGGGAGAAAATATGTTGAGGCCGTTTTTCCAAACCCGAAAGATTTCCAACTTGCTGCAGACGCAGATGCAGTGTTTTGGGAACCTAAGTTCTCTAATTTTAATGAGTTTTTATTGACATTTTTAGGTTATTTCTTGTATTTTTACTCGAAATAGTATTTTTTTTTGTAGTTTGCGTGAAGGTTTTCATTTCAAATTGGCAATTTCGGAAACAAATTGGCTCATATGTGACTAACTATCAAGTGCTCCCAATGATTGCCCAGGTGGAAGCACACAAGATGCCGGTGCGGAAGGCCAGTGGCAAGCAGTTGATGTTGGACATGAAGGACCATGTAATGGAGATCCAGCTAAGGGTCCAGAGAGATTTTGAGCCAAACTAGCAACTATCCTAATTCCTATTATTAATCTGCTGTCATAAATATGTTTTGGTTCTCTCTTGTATTATACCCAAAACAGTAGATTCTACGAAATTCAATGCAGCACATAACGTTATTCAGTAGTGCAACTCATAACATTATTCAGCAACGTTGCATGTTCCTTTCCTACAAATCCAATAGGCAAAATATTATGTCATTGTGAGTTGGTGAAATTCAATTGGAAGGTCAAGTTTGTAGGAGAAATTGTCATTGACAAGTTATAACTATAAGGTGACCAGCAATGGGCTCGAGATAGAGGAACAATGAAAGACATGTTAGACAAAAAGAGGAATTTCTTTGATTGAATTATCTTGCCTTATATAGATAGAAATGACATCCCACCTCCAATGTAGAATTATTTGAACATACAATTTTGATTTCAATTGGCAATTTGATAAAATGGACTGGCTCACATTTAACTAACTACTACCTGCTCTTGTTGATTGTTTCAGGTGTGGGTGCAAGTGCTCACTCGCGTCTCTCTTCTCGAATACTTCCGTGTCCATGCTTGGTGTGACATCGCCGTCATGCTTGGAGGTGGGAGCACCACAGGCCCATTCACCATTCACCGACTGAATTCTTCCTCGAGTCTTGTCTCCAAACAATGCAAGGTAGAGGATACTATTTAAGCATTTTAACTACTGTAGGAATGTGTTTTCAATGGGAGATCACTTAATAGAACGCACTGGAGGGATCACTTAAAAGGATGATATCTATGAAACCCTTTCTTCTCAATTTCGTAATTGATGGAAGGCGGATCTTCACTGCCAAATCGCGATGAGTTTCTAATCATAAAACATGAAGATGGGTTTTCAATGTTAAAACTATTACTCACTTCCTTGCAGAGGCTTTCCACTTCTTATCTTGAACCAGTTTTTAAGATAGTGAATGAGCCACATGTCGGCAATTTTTGTCAAGTGAACCTCTAATGATGGAAATAGTTCCCTTAAACCCTATCTCTTAAAGTTATCAAAAATTGATGTTCAATGCACAATGCGTCAGTGGAAGAGTGTCACTCATGGGTTAGGGGTTTTGTTGGACCACCCAATGCCGTTCATACATAAAAGCAGTTGCATTGTCACAGGGATAGATACTCTGGGCTTATATTTTTGCTTTGATTTCACCATTGGTTTTCGGGTTTAGGTAGACCATTCCATGCCGGTCATTCATTGAAAGCAAATGCATAGCCATAGGGGTAGATACTTTGCATTTGAATTTTGGCTTTCATGTTAACATTGGTTTTTAGGTTATGTCTTATATTGAAAGCATTTGCATTGCCAAAGGAATAGATACTTTGGGTGTAAATTATTGCATTGTTTTTTCCATTGGTTTTCAGGTTTAGGTGGATCATTCCATGTGTAACATACATGGAAAGCATTTGCATAGTTATAGGGGTAGGTATTTGGATTTAAATGTAAGCTTTCGTGTCATCATAGCCATGGAGATAGGTATTTGGAATTAAATGTGTGCTTTCTTATCACCATTGCTTTTAGATGTAGGTGGACTATTCAGTGCCAACTATGTATTGACAAAGTTTGAATGTGAGCTTTCGAGTCTCCATAGCCACAGGGATAGATGTTTGGATTTAAATATGTGCTTTTGTGTCACCATTGCTTTTAGGTGTAGGTAGATTATTCTATACCAACCATGTTTTGAAAGCAATCGAGATATTTGGAATTCAACTTGTGCTTCATGTTTTCATCACTTTTAGGTGTAGGTGGACTACTTTGTGCCAGCCTTGTATTGAAAGCAATTGAAATATTTGGATGTAAATGCAGGCTCTGTATTGCCATCGCTTTTAGGTGTAGGTGAATTACTCTATGCCAGCCATGTTTTGAAAGCAATTGAGATATTTGAAATTCAATTTGTACTTTGTGTTTTCATAGTTTTTAGTGTAGGTAGACTATTTTGTGCCAACCATGTAGTGAAAGCAATTGAGATATTTGGATGTAAATGCAGGCTTTGTATTGCCATTGTTTTTAGGTGTAGGTGGACTATTCACTGCCAGCTTTGTATTGCCATTGCTTTTAGGTGTAGGTGGACTGTTCTATGCCAACCCTGTATTGAAAGCAATTGAGATATTTGGATGTAAATGTGGACTCTATGTTTGTAAATGTGGGCTTTGTGTTGCAATCACTTTTAGGTGTAGGTGGGCTACTTTGTGCTAGCCATGCTTTGAAAACAACTGAGATGTTTGGAGTTAAATATGTGTTTTTGTGTTGCCATCACTTTTAGGTGTAGGTGGACTATCTTGTGCCAGCCATGTTTTGAAAGCAATTGAGATATTTGGAATTCAATTTGTATTTTGTGTTTCCATAGTTTTTAGTGTAGGTAGACTATTCTGTGCCAACCATGTAGTGAAAGCAATTGAGATATTTGGATGTAAATGCAGGCTTTGTGTTGCCATTGCTTTTAGGTGTAGGCGGACTATTCTATACCAGCCATGTATTGAAAGCAATTGAGATATTTGGAATTAAATTTGTGCTTCATGTTTCCATCATTTAGGTGTAGGTAGATTCTTTTGCACCAGTCATGTAGTGAAAGCAATTATATGGGAGCAACCATGTATACATTTATAGGTGCTTTTTAGAGATGTGATATTTTTTGTAATCACTAAAGGAAGTGGTTCTTCAAAGTAGAAATAAGATCCCCCTATATATACCTATTTAAGATGTACACCCTTTGAATGTGAAAGCTTGAAGACAAATTTGTATATACTCGTAGTCATAATTAGCACTTTGAAAACTCATGATTTATTCATTTAGTGTCTCCAAAAAATATTAGAATATCTAAAACCTTCTTTCAAATACAAACAAGACCTACCAAACATGATGGTAGTGTAATAGGAACCATTTACTTATTTTAAATAGACTTTAAATTGTCATTAATCCCTCACCTATTCTAAAGGAAGAAATTTGTCCCTTCTTGATTTAGAAAGCAATGTTTTCAATAGTAAATGAACTTGATTAATCTAAAGTACTAACCCATAATGGATGATTCAAGGTGGCCAATCTAAAGGTACTTTGGGATGTCATGAAAGCAATAAAACACAACTCACACTAATTTGTAGACCCCAATATTTTGACTCACCTTTCAACAACAAAATCCCAACCTCCACACAAATCTAAGTTCAATTGCACTTTGAAAAAAATAAATTAATGTTGAGGTACCAATTGTCAACCATGCCCAATACCCAACCAATAGCATTGCACTCTTTTCAAGCAAGGCTAGAACAAACTTCCAATTGAAGCTTGGAATCTATTTTTTCGGTCTTTTATAAGGTTGGAACTAATAAGATTATGACACATGATCCAAGGTAGTGAGCAAGAAGGTAGGAAGTAATGAGTGGGAAAGTAGGTTAGTTCTTGAATGATCAGAATTAAACATTGGCTACTAGTAAAGTGCACTTTTTGCCTCCCAAAATTCACAGTAATTTCAATTTGGGGAATAAAATCGTGAAATTTTTTGCTATCCCCATATTTCCTATCTTCCCACATGGGAAAAATTTCCACCACCCAATGTCGATACTGCACATGATCTGCTCCAAAATTGCTTAAATGATTAGCTACTGGTGCTTCAACCTTAAGTGAGCTGCTCTTTCTTATCCAAACCTGCAGCACACCTGCAGTGCCATGATTCCCTTCATTTAATTGGCCCACATCTCTAACTTCCACTCACTCTCTTCCCTGGATGAGTCCCTTCCCTTCCAAGACAGGAAAAAAAAAATACAAATCCCACAAATGCACACACTTCAAAGAACCACAAAGAACTTCAACCAACACTTTAGAAAATCCGCATAAATACAATGCAACAATGGTGCTAGTATGCAAGCATGAAAAGGCGAGCATGTGAGTTTTGAGTATAGATGTACTACAACTACTAAAGGTGCTTATAATATAACCCCTAAAGGATCAAGCTACGTTTTTTGGCAACATAGAAATTTTGGGTAGGTACGTGTAACTAGAGATTTCCATGTTTTTGGACCAAACTTTGATAGAAGGTGTGGACGAGGAATATCTTTCGTGAACACTAAATTTCAGGACATTTGAAAATATGAGTCAAAATTTATCTCCTAATATGTAGTTTGTTTCTCAATTCAAACAGGGCAGATTTGAAAATTTCACTTTTTTCAAAAATAAAAACTTAAATTATTTTTTTAAATTTATATATACATAGAAAGCTTTGAATCATTCCATTTTATTCAATGAGTCAAAATTTATGAGTTGTTTTGGTTTGCAGGAAGTTATAGATTCTCTATTTTATAATAAAAATGAAATATTTTACTTAACTCAATTTTCAATATTTTTAGAATTTTTTTTTTTTAAATAAGGTATAGATTGTTTATTACATTGCAACCATTGGGATTGGCATTTTTCAATTCTATAAATAAATTCTTAATAATTTAATATTTTGAATCTTTTCTACTTCTTTCTACTTACTATTTTTTTCCTATATATCATACAATTCCAAATTATATGAAATTTTCAAGCATGTAGCCAAATTACCTTGAAGAATGAATCCAAAGAAGCAACACCATTTTGGACATTTTTTCATACCAATGTGACCTTGTGAAGTGCAACTTCCCAATTTTTTGTAAGGCCAAAAAAAGGATTTTTGTCCCTTCAAATGTTAATATCTTGCTATCCATAGGGTGGAAATTTTTGAAATTTTTTCCACGTCTCTTCAATCTAGCATACTAAAAGATCCTATGATCACATGTATGGTACTTGTATTAGAAATGACAATTTTTGAGCGTTTTTAGTGATAACATAGTCAAGGGACTTTAGGGGATAAACATCTATAATATAGGTACCTATACCATAGTTACACTATAATCATGGAAGGTTTTTATAATATAAACACCTATAACATAGGTTTATTAATAGTCTTTTAGGCTCATGTGCTCATGCTCCTAGATTCACATAATAGCAATCCTCGCCATTGATCTCTACTTTCTAAACAAGTATAGCATACATTTCAAGCTACCAAAAGGTGCAATTCACCACCATTTCCCTATAAGAGTGCTCTAACACACTAGCGGCACTCCCAATGGCTACTCGCATACTACATTGAACATTGCAAAGTTTCAAAGAAAGATGTCTCGATAAAAAACCTGTGTTTTTGTGACACAATTTTAGATGGCATCCACCTATTTTATGTCAACAATAATGTCAAATGTAATGTCTTGATGTTATTGTTGACATAAAAATAGGTGGATGTCACCTAAATTGCATTATATAAAACATGGGTTTCTTATGGTGTGTAGAATTAAGTCATCAAACGTAAACTTATTGATGGTGAATGAGAGCAAAAATTGTAGTAGAATTGCAAAGAAAATAGCTCATTCAATGTAAAGCTTTCTTCTATAGCTAATCTTGATCAAGATTAGAGCTTGGTCCTTGACAACCATGATCAATTCTCTAGACCTTGATAGCTTGGTCCTTGGGTTTGGTCCTTGGATCCTCTTTATTTGAACTTAGTCAAGTTCGTAACCAATTGTGAATTGTTTACAACAAATTTTCAAATATTTCATTGATTCTTTTTAAATTGTTGTAAACAAATTTTCACTCAAAAGAAACTAGGCTTCAATCAATTATAGAGTACATATTTCCTAAATAGAGGAACATATAAAAGTCAAACTAGAATCCTTCATTTAAATTTGTTTTTGCCTCTCTAATTATAAAAATTAAACTTACTTTAATACTTTATAGAAATTCTTATTTTAATATAAGTGACTTATACTTGAGGTAGAAATGCAATTATTAATGTTGTAAAAAAGAGAGGTCTTATATGCTAGTTCAACTGCCTACAAGTGTTATTGGATTCTTTTAATCCCTAAAGGACCATTTGTTCCTTCAAGGGACAAGTGGGATTTTGGATAGCTACCTATACTCTCATTTTTTGTCCTAATTTTCTTAAATTTTTTTTTGAAGATACAAAAATTGATTAACTTCATGGGAATATTATTATTTTTTCAATCAGTGTCTAAGAACAAAAGTTATGTTCAAAACAGTGAAGGGAGGGAGGGGAGGAGGCAACAAAAAAAATTCAAAAATTTAAATTAATTTTTTTTCTCGTAGATTATATTTTCATCTTCATGGAAAAACTTTGATTCATTCCATTTGGATTTGTTATGAGAAAGTTATGGACAATCTTGTTTGTTGGACAAGTAGAGCATCTTTTTGAAAATTAACTTGTAGGATTCATTTTTGAATGCAACTTTTACAATTAAAAAAATAAATTCCACGTAGTTTAGTTCGCGTGCTAGAACAATCTCATCATTGGGATTAATTCCATTTTAGAGATATTAATGATTTAGATTTTCCTTTTATCTTATAACTAGTTTTATTTAATATCTTGCAATCTATGTAGTTAAAGTATAAAAATTAAAATTTTATTGAATTTCTTTTTTTACCCCTACATTCTCATCTCAATCCTCCACCCTAAAGATTTGAAGCTCAAAACTCCATAGTGCAGAACATTAAAATTAAGAAGGTTCGAAGTCAAATAATCTAGTCTTGGAACGTGCTAAAAAAAACTTGTTAGGTATAAGATCCTACAATTAGATGTGCAGAAAAAACAATCTTCAAGTGTTTTTTTTACTCTTTGAGTGTTTTTTGGTAGAAAAAAAGTCTCAGTCCTTTAGGGGTTAAATCGATGATTCACACAATCAATTGAAAGAGATGATTTCCATGGTCATGGCAACCCGTTCTTTCAAGGGTTAAAAAGAATAGAACTCCACGTAGTTATAGATTTCAAACCAAACATCACCGTAGACATTGCGATTCTTCCCCCTAACAAATTGAATAAGAAAATCAAATGCAATTTAGAAATAAGAAATGAAGGGGAGGGACCACATAGAGTTGCATTTCATGACTCTCGAAGGAGTTGGAGAATAACTCTAAGAATAGATGCCCTTGGATTTGATCTGATTGACTTCCATAATAAGTTAATGATTTTTGGAGTTGTGAAACTATCTAAAAAGTATCTAAAAAGTATCTAAAAAGTATCTCACCACGGTGGGCACGTGCAACCTCCGGAGAAAGTTTTCAACATCAGCAGACGAAGTCCTCTGCACAATCATACAAGGAGCTGTGTTGAAAAAAAAACTAAGTTAGAAAAACAAAAAATGTGAAAATTATTTAGGTACAAAAGACTGGTGGTTAAGTTAGTTCAAAGTTACCAGGTGGAATTGGGAAAAAAATCAGCGGCAATTTGAAAACTTCGGCAAAAGAAAAAATGATGAAAAAATTTATAAAGTTTTTGTTTAGTGTGAATAATAATAGAGAAAATAACCAAACTCAACACCTGAATAAATGGTTAGATATGAGAGTTAAAAAAAAATGACTTGTAAAACTCAAAGAATGTCTTAAACATTGTTGAATATTTTAGTGGTAAATTTGAATTTTTAGTACATATAGTTTGGTAATGTTTTTAGGAACTTGGGAGTATAGCATGCCATTCTTTACCAATGAGGCAAGGGTCCTTTTTGCATCCTTGGAAAAAAGCCCCCCTGTAGTGAACAAAATTGTTTGATACATGGATCTTCAACTAAGTTCAATCCTTGAATTAACTAAGAAATTTCTTCTAGGTATCTAGAGAAGTACTATCTGGTGAAAAGATGCAACACACTTGGTTCAATTAACAATCCGCCCTTCACTATAAAAAATGAGAGCTATTGATCTTAAAAAAAAATTCCTCCCCCCCTCCAACACCGTTGATCTTGAAAAGAAATATGGATACTAATATTGATGCGGGATATGGGATATGAACACTTTGAGATATTGTTCAAATATGGATATGGTATGGATACATACAAGAATATGGATACGAAATATATATAAGCTATTAACCTATATCATTTGCCCATACATGTTGGTTTGGAAAATATAAGTATGGTTGGAGGGGGGTACAAGTCCAAGGAAGAGGGGAGGTTCATCTGGGAGGGTTGGGGCCTCAGTAAATAATTAAATAAAAAAGCAATTGGGGGGTAATAAAACAAAATAACCAATTGTCTAAAAACTCATGCCTTGTGCTATAAGCATAATACCTTCCTAGCATGGGAAGGAATACTACCTTATTATACAATGTTATAGATATGAGTGCTGCCCAATGTCACATGTGTCTAGTCTTGACCTAGTAAATTCGGAAAAGGAAGGAGACTCTTACATAGCTCCATTGGAACTTGCCAAGGGAAAAATGTAAAAAATTGTCTCCTATGTTGTATTTTTCAATTGCTCCTCACTAATTGAATATTTGATTCCAAGTGAAAAAACAAACTCTAAATTTTTAGATTTGATCATTGGTAGTAAATAATAAATTCTAGTGTTTTCCCATAGGAATTTCCTCCCCTACAGTAACTTTGGAAAGAATACCCTATCCAATTCAAACTCTATTGATTGCTAACTTATTTTGACAATTTTGAAACCTTGTGCATTTACAATTCAATGTTTTGAAATTAATCCCTATGAGAAACTAGATTATGTGCACAAATGATGAACTTTCTTCAAAAACTTATCACAGGAACTAAGCAAATCGGATGATGTGTATTTATTTCTTTTGAAAAAATATTTTTTGTCCATTCTTAAGTAATGTGAATAGCTTGTTTATTCAATGCTTTGTGATTTTTGTAGAAGGTTAGCAATAAATTTATATTAAAAAAATAGGAAGAAGAGAAAACTTGTAAGAATGAAGATGTTATGTATAAATTCTTTTCAAGTCATAATTTAGTTTGACTCAAAAGCTCCACATCTACATTGCCCCTTCTATTTAGTTCTTATAGAGGTTAGTACAATGAACAAGGCATTTGGTCGTGTGCAAATACATTGATTGGTTGTGCATATAGCTCATTCCAAAAGGAGGCAATAAAGGGTAGTCTTCATATATTTATCACATAGATGTTTATGTTTAATTTGTGGATGGAGGTATTTATGTTCAATCCTTTGGTATATGTAGATATCTTTTGTTCCATTGTCACTGGGATTTTTATTTGTAGAAAATTGGTAAATTGACCCCCCAAAACTCCTTTAGTACATTATACAAGGATTTTTAAAATTCTTGTCATGTGGCTAAAGCTTTTGCTAAAAGATTTTAGTAAACTAATAATAGTTTTTTTCCTTTCCTACAAGATGTTTGTATAAATCTATGTGATGTAGAGAGAAATATTTTTTCCATGAATTTATTCAAGAAAAACCCTTATCAACTATATAACTATATCATCAAACTTCAAAAAAATTCACTCTCTTAGCTGCATTTTCTTACTAGTAATAGGTGGATGAATTTTTAGAAATAAGATCACACATCTAATGTAAGATTAAAAATTCTAGTGTTCAAAATGAAAATTTAAAATTACCAACAACATTAGAAAAATAAAATAAAAAATTTACATTAAATATAGAAAATAAATGAAATTTTATTTTATTTTAGCACATGTGTGATATCACAACAATTGAACATTATAATAGTACATCTAATCTCCAAAAAACTAATCTCCACATAATTCTTTATTTTAAAATTGAATTGTAGGCTTTCAACTTCAAAACCATTTGTAAATACTTAGTTTAATTTTTTTTAATTTTAAAAATTTCAAGTAAACTAGATCCAAGGATTCAAAAGTTTTACACTTTTAATTTATTGTTAAAAGCAAAGAAATATTATTATTCATAAAGAATCATTGCCCTTTGGGCAACAATTGAAAGTTTAGACAAGTTTCAACTATCTTAATTTTGGCAAAGATTTTTTTAACTCTTATTGGAGATAGGAGAATAAATTATCTTTTAGTATGCACAATATTTATTTCAACCGTTAGTAGGGTGAAAACATCCAATCACCTTCAATACAAAATGTGTAAGTCTAGCAAGAAAAAAAATACAAAAATAAGACTTAGGATAAATTTTAATAATTTATTTATTATATGTTATTAATTTGACATGTGTTATTGTCACAAATATATTAGTGTAATCTTGACTCAATATATTTATTTAGCATTTTGTCTAAATTTTTTTGTAGTCTCCACAAAATCTTTTTTGTTGTAGAACAAAAAATTCCATGCTATACATAATTATGTGTCACTTATATAAAATGCAAACAAAGATAGGATTGACAAGTCTTGAAGGAAATTTTCTTACTTTTTTTTCTAAATTTGGGTGAAATATCTTTGAGACCAAATATATTGCCTTTTGCAAGTAAAATACTCCAAAACTTACTCCCCCCTCCACCTTACTAAGGGCTCTTTGATTACACCAAGCAACATGTTTGGTGGCCTTGTGGTTGCAGTCATCGAGATTGCTAAGTCAAACAAATGAAATTAATTAATTGATAGAACTATCAAACCTAATAGATTACTATCAAATAACCAAATCTAGTAGTATTGGTATTTATATCATAGAATTTTTTTAGAATAGCAATATAATTCTCATTATTAGAATTGATGTTTATCAATTCCATCATAGAGTTATTATCCATTAAACATCATTTTAAATCCGAGAAGCTTAGTTTTCAAGGAATCTTGAGTTTAACATCTCCAACATGATTCTCTTTGACTCTAAGAGATGCATTTATTGAACTCGGGGGGTGCACTCCCCCTTTTCTTGATGTTAGCGTACGAACAAAAATTATATATGAACAAACCTATATACTTTTTGAATTTTAAATAAAATTAAATGAAAAAAATATGAATAAATTTGTTTTGTAAAAAGATACACAATAGAATTGAAAAATAACTTTCACATCCCTATATTATATATAAAAAAAATTGTCTAAAAAATGAACAAAAATTTCCTTAAAATAACTCTCTATTGAAAGCTCATTTTGAGTTGAATATTGATGCAATGGTCATCTAAATGTGTTCTTTAAAAATATTTGAGTTAAAAAAATGTGCCTTTTTAGTACATTTTTAACCTCTTCTAGAAATCATTCCATATTTTATTTGAGTTTGAAATTTTGGGAATAGAATCCTATAGTCATTAGTAAACAATGCTCAACATTTGAAGTTAAAATTATAGTTTTTTAGAAACCACTTATTCGCACATGGTTTGTTGTAATAGAACTAAGTGCACCCCTTGTGTTATTGAACTAAGTTTTGTATTTTGAAACACAAAATTTTAAATGTCATTTTTCATTTGGAAGTTTATAAATTCTTTTGTACAATTTAGCTTATAAATTGTTTGTTGCTCATTGCCTCTAGGATGAGGAAAATTAATTATTGATTGACCAATTATACAACATGCATGATGTTTATATAAAAAGGTTCCAAATCCAAGTTTGGGCTATCCTATAAAGACCTAAAAATGTTGTTCAACATATTAAAGACCATATATATTCAAATTTTGAATAACGGATGAAGGCAAACATGTACCAAGTTCATATACTCTTATTTTCTTCATCCATCTAAATATTTGCAAATTCTTGTATGGGCTCATGTATTTCTACACTAAAAGTTTTAGAACTTTTATTTTCTAACATTCTATAGTTCAAAGGGTACAAACATACAAAATTTAAAACTTTGTAACCACATATTAATCAAACTTCAAAATCCTTCACTCTCTTAGCTCTATTTTTTAAATTATTAACATGTGGATGAATTTTTTAGAAATTAAATCACATCTCTAATCTAAGCTTAAAAATTCCAATGTTCATAATAAAAATTTGAAATTACCAATAATATTATAATTTCTTTAAAAATCATATTAAATATAGAAAATAAATAAAAAATTTATATTTTACCACAATTGTATACCACAATGATTGAATATCTCAACACAAGTAATCTAAAAAAAACTAATCTCTATATAATTCCTTTCTTAAAAATTGAATTGTTGGCTTTCAACTTCAAAACAATATGTAAATACTTAGTTTTATAAGAAAAATTCAAATTTTTTCCAAGTAAAGTGGAAATAAGAATTCAAAAGTTTTATATATTTAATTTATTAAAACAAAATGATTAAAATTATTCCTAAATGAACATTATCCCCCCAAGTGTCAATTGAAAGTTTAGGCAAGTTCCAATGATTTCAATTTTGGCAAGATTTCTTGAACTCTTATTAATGATAGGATAACAAATTACTTTTTTGTAAACAATTTTTTTATTTCAACCATTAGTAGGGTGCAAACATCCAATCATTTGTAGTCCATTTTTTTCCAATACACAATGGTCTACAAAGTTCAAAGTATTTGCTATAATAATCTCATTGTTAGGATTGATATTTATCAATTCCATTGTAGAGCTAGTACCGGTTAAACATCATTTTAAATCCAAGAAGCTTATTTAGTTTTTAAAACAAATGGAAATTTCTATTGCAAAGAACTACACAATATAAGACACCTAAGCCTCAAGGCGGGTCAAATGAAGAAAAGAGTATAAACAACTATGTACTAAAGGAGCAAGGGGGGACCTCCCTCTTCCAAATAATTGAGTCACCATGTCTATGTGCTAAAACTAGAGACCTACAATTGAATTTGTCCTAAATTCTCTATGTTAGATCAAGGTGGTCACTCGCACCCAATTGGGCTTTCAATTGTGTTATACAACCCAAATTTAAGAGTGCCTCCCTAAGGGCTTTGTGAACTAGAGGAAGAAGCCATCTTTCCCTAGCGAAAACAATGTTATTGCGGGCAATCCAGATGAACCACAAAGTCGCACCTTTGAGGAGAAGCTTAGTTTTTAAAGAATCTTAAGCCTTATATTTCCAACATGATTTTCTTTTATTCCAAGAGGTGTAACTATTGAATTAAATTTTGTATTTTGAAACACAAAATTTTAAATGTTGTTTTTCATTTGGAAGTTTATGAATTCTTTTCTACAGTAGCTTAGAAAGTTGATTGTTGATTGGTCAATTATACAAGTTGTATGATGCCTATATAAAAAAAGGTCTTAAAATCCAAATTTAGGCTATGCTATAAAGACTATAAAATGTTGTTCAATACATTTAAGACTGTATTCTTGATTTTTTTCATCCATCAAAATATTTGCACATATGTACTCTTTTATTTCTACACTAAAAAATTTAGAACTTTTCTTTGCTAATATTCTAGAGTTCAAAGGGTACAAATGTATTTGTCCTTTAAAGTAATTTTTCCAAGCTTTCAATAAAGAATCCATCTTGAATATATATGTGAAATAAAAAATCTTATAAAATCACTAGAATTAGATCTTAACGTTTAGAATTTTTTTAAATCTTTTAAAATTTTTACAAGTTTTACAAGTTTTAAAATTTAAAATTTTTTTCTTCTTTCTTACGTAAAAATCCATTTTTACAAGTACAATCAATGGATTTAGTTACTAAATAATATGCCACATCTATTTCACAATAAAAAAAATTTATAAGAAATGTTTTGGGAGATTTTATGGGTATAGAAAAATTGAACATCCATTATTGATGTGCATGATTTTAAACACTTATATAGTTATATAATTTTAGGTACCATGTAGATGATTAATTTAAAACAAATATTGAATATTACTTTTGGTCAACAAAACTTAAAATGGATTTGAGAGAATGTACATGTCAAAAATGTCTCATTTGTCCTACCTAGTATAAATTCACAAAGAAAGAACCCTTCTTTAAGTAGACTCTTTGATTATTGATAAGAACGCCCCAAAAGCTTTAATACACTTGAAGGTTGGAAATTGAATATCAAAAGCCCCGTGAGGAGGTATGAGAAAATAAGAGAATCTAATATTCACAAGGACTTTCAACATTAAAAGGGATACATCACTATTGTTTGTATAAATTGACTTCAATCAAATCCACATAGCATTGTATAGAAGGTCTATTTTAGGCATATTCTTTATAATGTTGCCTACAAAACAAACCTCGATCAAATTTACAAATGATTGCACATAAATATTGTATGTGCAAATTGGCTTCAATCAATCCACGATACAAGTGTACCTAATATTTTTTTTTTGGCATATTCTTTGCAATGCCTTTTAATATATTGGCTTCAATCAAATCCACATTAGAGTTGTACAAAAGATCCATTTTTGGCATATTCATTATAATGTTGCCTACAAAACAAACAAACTTCAATGAAATTTACAAATGATTTCAACACTGAATAGGACACACCAATATTGCTTGTACATCAATCAATCCACAATACAACTTTACATGAGATTTTTTTCTAGCATATTCTTTGCAATGCCTTCTAACATACTGGCTTCAATGAAATCCACAGTACAACTGTACAAAAAATCTATTTTTGGCATATTCATTACAATGTTGCCTACAAAACAAACAAACTTCAATGAAATTTACAAATGATTTCAACACTGAATAGGACACACCAATATTGCATGTACATCAATCAATCCACGATACAACTGTACATGAGATTTTTTTCTAGCATATTCTTTGCAATGCCTTCTAACATACTGGCTTCAATGAAATCCACAGTACAACTGTACAAAAAATCTATTTTTGGCATATTCGTTATAATGTTGTCTACAAAACAAACAAACTTCAATGAAATTTACAAATGATTTCAACACTGAATAGGACACACCAATATTGCATGTACATCAATCAATCCACGATACAACTGTACATGAGATTTTTTTCTAGCATATTCTTTGCAATGCCTTCTAACATACTGGCTTCAATGAAATCCACAGTACAACTGTACAAAAAATCTATTTTTGGCATATTCGTTATAATGTTGCCTACAAAACAAACAAACTTCAATGAAATTTACAAATGATTTCAACACTGAATAGGACACACCAATATTGCATGTACATCAATCAATCCACAATACAACTGTACATGAGATTCTTATCTAGCATATTCTTTGCAATACCTTCTAATATATTGGCTTCAATCAAATCCACAATACAATTGTACATGAGATTTTTCTAGCATGTTCTTTGCAATGCATTGTAACAGATTGATTTCAATCAAATCTACAAAGCATTTATAAATTATTTTTTTTCAAATATATTTGCTACAATGTTACTTAAGAGATCTGGTTGTTGAGATATCAAAATTGTAGACTCAATCTTTTTCAATTAAATCTTCTCTTCAATGATGTTTTAGACTATATATCTTGCACACTTGCATTGACTATAGCATACTTGTCTCAAAGTTAAAACTACTCAACCTATGGTACATCTATCATTTAAGTAGTCAACAAATTTAACAAATCTTACATTTGAAGATTTATCAATTATAACATAATTCAACTAGGCTAATTAGTTGAATATTTCTTAGTTGATGGAATATAATAAAATATACCTTTGCCTACATTTATAGCTATATATTCAACAAAAATATTTTCAAGGTTAGAAAAATTGATTTTTGTAAGTTTTGAAATTTTTTACTTCACTTTTTACTAAGTTGAAAAGATAACAAAAAGTCAATAAGAAATCTCATGGTGATTGGATCCTTGTCAAATTATAAATAATACTAGTAACTATAAGCCTTGATGATTTTCAAATATTCCCTTGACACTCATTCATTTATAACTAGCTTAACAAATGTTGGGGCCCTATTGAGAAGTTGTTGAAAAGTGTTCTAGTCATAGTTTTATAAATGGATATTGGAAGAGAATTACTAATTTTTTACTTATATTAAAGTTTGATAGAAAGTGTTAATAATTTTATTAAAAAAAAATTCTATTGATTTATACTTATTATCCTAGAATTTTATCACTCTTTGTATTGTTTTTTATAACCCCATTTAGTATTGAAAGTTTTAAGAAACTATTTGTTCTATGATTTCTAATTTAATTTACATCATTTTCAATGATGAATTTTATAAGATGTTACCAACCACTCTATTTGGAGATTAACAAGTCGTATCTACCAAGTAGTATATGATTTTGACTCTTTTAAGTTCCCTGTTCAAAGTGTTATGTTCATAGGACCATAAATAAATAGTGAAATAAATTCCTAAATTTATTCTTTAAAGTAGTGAATATGTATTTAAAGTATATAAAGATTCTATTTTTTGATAACTTGTCAATTATTTTTTATTTGGTATTCAGTTCATCACTTTTCTAAATTATTAGCTCAACCTCCATGCTTTTTAAGTTGAAATGAATATGGTTTCAAAATCTTTCATTGTTTATTTTTCTAATTTCTAACATCTTCATGGATGAAATGCTCGAGGCCTCCCAAAAATGATAAATGAAATCTTGTTGTATCTCATGGTATGATTTGGTGGTAGAATGCTTCATTACATTGTAGTAAGAAATAGGAGGTTTTGACTACATAGATTGCAAGATTCTAGTTTTTAAAGTTGAAAAACAAATGTTTTTAGGGGCATTTAAATTCTATGCATCTTTAATTTAGGTAGGCTTTTGCACAAGTTAATTTCACTTTTTGCTTGGATTTTTTTTACTTTATTTTTGTGAAAGAGTTGGCTATGTGCTCAAAAAATTTCACAACATTTAAAATTGAGGAATATGTACCAAAAAATTCCATTAGAGAACTAGCTTCAAGAAAATTCCTAGACAATGTTGTTTTTTCAACAATTTATGACTTGCACATACAATAATCTCTTCAAAATGTGAACTAAAGAGTTATAGGTTCTAGTGAGCCCTATAGGTAGTTGGACGTGTTGGGCTTGGCATAAAAAGACATTAGGTTTAGGGTTAGCTATATTTGACTCATCAATGATCACATTCCCCTCACATTTGAAGATGTTCCCTTGTTCATAGTTTTAGAGGATTTGGCATCAAATCCAAAGAAATTTTTAAAAATTCAAATTTTTTACATAGCTTCAAGTGCCACATATTTTAAGTACATAGAAAAAAACTTTAAACAAGAAAGGTGGTAGGAGGTAAAACAACCCTTGTCACACATGTAATTTACAATTAGAGTAGGTGAAAATAAGGAATTGTTTTCATAGTAGAATTTTAGGCCTTGTTTTGGCATAGTAGAATTATAAACCTTTACAAAATACTTTGAACTAAAAAAAAATGAGAAAATCAAGCTAACTTTCATCTCCAAAAAAAATTCAAATTTAATGCTCTAATAAAGAATACAGACATTGCCACTACAAGAGAAAGAATTAATGTTGATGTGCCACTACATGAAAATAGAAGTGAAGGAAAATGAGCATGGAAGGTTGACCATGAAAGGCAATGGAAAAAATTACACAATATGGCCTTGACTTGTCATCCTATACTTCCTTTAGTTTTCTTAGAGCTAGGGTTCATGTGATTGCATAAGAAGATGGAGGCAAAGGATAAAGAGGATGGAAGGTTGATAATGGAAGGGGATAGAGAGACAAGTCATAATCTATCCATAACTTACAAAAAATTTATAGTCTATTGGTTTTGTTGGTCTTTTTGGAGTACTAGTTGATATAAAGAAAGAATGGAATTTGCCTTTGATTTGCTAGATTTGTGTTTTAGTTAGTATTCTTAGAATAAAGTATCATAGGTTGGTATTACAAGGTTTAGGGTTGATCCTTTCAACACAATATAATTTTTATTTCAATTGGTGTATGGAAGCAAAAATTATGCCATCTCAGGCCAAAATTTAGTATGTTGGGCAACAAAAGAAAACCACAATGATTTGAAATAATTTTAAAAAAAATTGTTTTTCATAGATTGCCTTTTTGTCTACATAGAAAGCTTTGGTTCCTTCCATTTGGAATAGTAATGTGAAAGCTATGGAGCTTCTTGTATTGTGTCAATCATAGAATCTTCTTGAAAAGATAATGTATTGGATTTGTTTTTTAATTCAATTTTTGCAATTTTAAAAAATGCCACAAGGTTTTAGTATGTTTGTTGGTACAATCTTATTGTTGGAATTTATTAGTGTGTTTCAATTCCATCCTAAAGCTATTAATGATTTAGATTTTCCTTCAAACTTGAACTTCCTTCTATCTAACAATTTTTTAAAGAATGGAAATCAAGTGTCTTTTTAGAAAAACGTTTATAAGCAAAATCCACATTGCAAAGATTTCAAGCTAAGAAGATTCAAGGTCTTATAGTAATGTAGTCATGCAAGGTGCAAAAAAATTTGGTTTCTTTGCTTTAAACACAAATATCTTGCAATCTACGTGGTCAAAGTTTTTGAAATTTCTTTCACATATTTATGCACTAGTATAGTGCAAGATCATACATTTAGATATGCAAAAAAAAAAAAATTTTAAAAGTTTTTTGTTTTGCATAATAGAGATGGTAATTTGAATATTTTTTTAATGAAAAAAGGCCCAGAGATTTTTTAGGGTTTAAGGGTTAAGATGTAAAGTAAGTGCTATTGTTGTGGTTATAGAAAATCAATACATAATGTAATTGAAAGTGGTATTATATTTTTCTTGAAAAATAAGCTAGTTATTCCATTGACAACTTTAGTTCACTTTAGCCAATTTTAAGAGTGACCTTTGGGATTTTTCCAATGATATATATAGGTCCTATTTTGCAATTGTAGGTGCCTTTTAAGCCATGACTAAATTGATGAGATGAATTTTATAGAGATAATAAAATTTCAAATTCATTATATTAAAATTGAAGCCCAAATTAAAGTCGTTTTTCAATTAGGGTTATCAAAGATTTTGAAGGAATTGATAAGAACTTATGGTCATTAGATGAAATCTGAGGCCTCTAAAGGGCCGTTTCAGCTTGTTCCCAAAACTGTTCCCGAAACTGTTCCCGACCCTCCTGTCTGCTGTCAGACCAATAAATTAGAAAAAAAAAAAAAAAAAAAAAGTTTAGTCCTGAAATGCAAAAAAAAGTCCAAATTTTTTTTTTTTTTTTTTGAAAAAAAAAATCGATGACGTGGCAGGCTCTCGACCACGTCGGATTCGGGTTCCCAGGGCAGTTTCGGCGTTCCCAGGGCCTGATAACTCACGGCCCTTTAGAGGCCTCAGATTTCATGTAATGTATTCAATTAATATACAAAACAAAAGTAGAAACAATTTGGAATTAAAAAATAAATATCAAAGTTGAAAGGTTTTTATGGGGTCCAGTTCTTTGAGGGTTATCTATTGACACATATAGGGGACAATGCTAGCTATCAATCAATATATATGTTCAAAAAACACTATAACAAGTTTACAACTACCAAGACTTTCACATCAATTAAAGTTTACATCTTTATAAACCTCAAAAAATAAATCTATTACTACTTTTTCAAATTGTGTTCGCAAATACTAATGAATGTGTTTTTCTGTACTTATTTTTCAAGAATGTAATTATATGTCTTCTTAACATGTAAAAAATTCTCATTTTGGGAAGAAAAATTTGAAATTAAAATTAATTTTTGAAATATAAAGTGGAACAATTCATATCAAATGCAACATATGTTCAAAAAATTTGATAATCTCTCCATAGGTTTATATTACAATGTAGAACATCATGAACAAGTATTTTTTTATTGCGTCATTTTAAAATTTAAAAAAACAATACTCCATGGTTGCAAATTCATTTTTCCAAATTGGTGGTCAATATTTCCAAAAAATCATATATTTTAGTTTTAAATACAATTATAAATGAATAGCCAAAGAACATCAATGAAAAATTGATTACTATTAGAAATCTAATGCTTTTAGGGCTTCAATATCGATGTGAAAATTTCCATTGTCAAGCTTTGCCTACATCAAAATGGGGCCCTAGACCTTTAGTCAAGCATCACAGGTAGTGTGGAGAGCAACAGGGCTCTATCCTAAGGTTCATAAGTGACTCTGGTATAAAAGTGAATTTCTAATTTATGGTCATTTTAAACAAGTTTGTCATATTTTATAAGTTATTTAATTATATCCCAAAAGTACATGTATTGATCCAATTGTGGCCACTTCGACACTTGTAAGTGTCACCTGGTTATTCTAGAAGCGGTCAGTGTTGATGTGATGGGACATGGAGGAAGACAAGGGAAAGGGCAACGAGGATGGAAGGTGGTCAAAAGAACAAAATTTGCATACTGTGATTTGTCAAATCTAGTCTTGTGATGTTGCAGTTGGCCCTCTTAGAATCGTGTTTGATGTAACAAGACATGTAGATACATGCGGATTTCGTATAGCGTATCCATGGCAAGAAACATCTTGTTCAAAATGCGGGTAGATTCTTTTCTGAGATATCCTCTTGACGTATGAAATCTGCGTAGTCGTTGATTATGGAGTTTTCATTCATTGAATATATATTTAATCCATTTCTCAACAGGCGTTAAAATGAGGCAATCTCTTCATTGTCAATTTTTTTGAAAAAAACCTAGGCATTCTTAGTTGATCTTCACCCCTCCTCCTCAATCTATTTTTTCCTTTAAAATTCCCTTTGCCTTAATGATTGCCCTATACTTGCCACATTCTTGCTTCCCAATGTTGTTGTGTTTTTTTAATATGAATCCTAGTACTACCCTCACAAAAATGCACAAATACTTTATTTATAGCAACAAATGATAAAATATGATGAAATACATCACATGTAAACCACTTTAAATTAGGGGACAAACATCAATTACATTTGTCACCACCAAGGTAACATTTAGGAAATTTTCCAACTTTTACCTACTATTTTCCTTGAATTCCCAAATTGAACCATTTTTTCAAATACGGAGTCCAGTTATTTTTTTCTTTTTTTAAAAACTCTAAATAAAAATTTCATAAAATTTTCACCAATTTTTTTTTTTCCGCCAATGTTTTCAAACTGTAACCGGTATTTTCCCCAATTCCACCGGCTACCTTCAAACAAGCCGTCGTTTTTTACCCGAACCTTGCACCCAGGTCAAAAAAATGGAGTTCTGTTTCTTCTGCTTTTTGAATCATATTGACCAATCAGGGAGACTTCTTTTCAACGCTGCGTCTGCTCACACTAACTAATTGAGGCTGGCATACCTCCTTCCGACGCAAGTGGAGCGCCCCTTGGAATTCGCTGCACAAATTAAATTATTAATAGCCATCGGCTATGGGGGGCCAAAGTTACAGTTATACACAGTGGTCCCGGGGCCTCGGGAAGGGGGTTTGAATTTCCAAGGGGTAAAAGCAGAGGCCCCCCCAATTCGAATCCAAGCTGACGGAACCCCCTCTAACTTACCAGCATGGCCAACTAGAAGATACCCAAGCAGATTATTTTATAATAACCCAGTTATTCTATATCATATTCATTGACCATATGTTTGGAAATAAAAAAAACAACGAACCCATTAAAAAAAACAAAAAAAAACAGTAGATTCTCCCTTCCTCCATTTCCATGAAGTTGGCCAAGGAATAATAAAGGCTCATTCCTCCAAATCACAAACTTCCAAAAGATTCACCGCATATTCTAACTTATCGATCAACAATCAGTTATCAGCCAGTCCTACTATGTTGTTGACAAGGAAAAAGCCGGCTACAGTAAAACCCATTCTCATCTTCAACCATTAAAAAAAACCCGGTCCCAATGGAAAAAACTCCCAATGGAGGACCCCTCACTGTATAACTTATCATACTATTTGTATATCATACTATTTGCGCACCCCACTATGATGATTCGAGCTCCCTAAAGGGCCACAGAACCAACCGGCAAATGGGTGAAGAAAAATTCGCAACAACCAACCGATGGGCTACGGGGGCAACCAATAGGGGCCGGGGGGTAGACCTCATGTGCCTGCCCAACCGTAGGGGATAAATCAAATGTAAACAATGGATGATATGCCCCTTTCTGGTGGGTTGCTTAAAATATTGGTTTCCAGGAACATTCACCAACTAAATTCGAGGTCTGCATGATGATTCCAATGGGAATGTTTATTTTAAAGTTCCCAAATTGGAAGGTGAGTGGTAAAAAAGGAGGTGAAAATCTTTGGGAAAACCCCCACGAGGTGAAAAAACCCACAAGGTGAAAAATTTCAAAGACTGACCGATGACAGAGGTCTAGTGGTCTATGCCGGCCTAGGGGCCCCTAATAGTACTCCCTCGTGGCCCCTAATAGTACTCGCCGTGGCCGCTTTCCTTAAGGGGGGCAGGCGCTGCAGTGAGAAGAGGCGCCCAGTGCCCGCCAAGTCGGATGCTGAGATGGCGGGGCCGTCTCTTCACAACGCCCACGGTCTTGGGACCCGTCCCATCTGGCCGCGTCGCCTGGCTTCGCTCCCCCGAGCCTCAGGTTCGCCCCCCAGATCCCCCCCAACCTCGGCCTCGTCACAGCTCCGTCACCGAACCTCAGCCTCGTCCCCGGGTCGGCTCCACCGAGAAAGTTTGGGAGAGCGCGTGTGGCAGGAACGGGATGGATCCCGGATTCAGGATTCGGAGAGGGGGCCGCGGGTAAAGGCCCGGCATGGTGGGGAGGGCTTTTGGCGTAGCCGAGGGGTTTTGGGCTTGGGCCCGCTGCGCGACGGCCCACATTCACGGCCAATATACTCGCCAGGGTTGCAGGCGCAGAGCCAAAACACGGCTCTCCCACTCGTGTGAAGCCCTTCGCTGCATCACCGCTTGTGATCAAGAGCGAGCGAGTGTGCCTCGTGTTTTTTTTTAGGTGAGTCAGCTGAGCGTGCATTGTGTCTTTGTCTACCAGGGCTGACTGTGCGGAAGGATCAAATTTTGGCATGATTTTAAAGATCCGACAGCAGTTTAATTGTGTCTTGTGATTCTTGTGATGCGGAATTGTTTTGCGCCATTTGGAAGAGAATAAGAGACATTTTTGTGTGATTTTTTTTGTGTTGCGTAAATGTTCTGTGTTGTTTGTAAGGGAGTGAAAATGGATGTGGAACGTTAATAACCATGTGTGCGATCGGTGTGGAGAATCGTGTTCAAGTTAGGAGGAGGTCGTCAACTCGTGATCCCTGGCTCTTCTGATCTATTTCGTAAGCGTGACGTTCGTTTTGTCAGTCCGGTTGCCAGAAACGTGTTTGTCGGAAACCGATCTGTAGTGAGAAGGTCTTAGTCTGACGAATTCGGACTTTTGCTTCTGCCGATTTGGTTTTCCTGAGTTTAGGAGCACGAATCACATGTGAATTTGGATGTTTACATTCAGGAGTTGTGCGTTTTTGGTGGATATGCAGGTTTTAGCGCTGTCACGTAGGTTGCGGCTTCCACTATAGAGCTCAGTTTTCCAAGACAGAAGTTTCGAGAGCATTGAGCGGAAGCCGCAGCTTCTCGAAAACCTCTTGAAATTGTAGCCGTTGGTGTCCTTTTCGCAAAGAGCGGTCTCATGATTGTGGAGGTTTTTCGCCTGGCGGAAGGAGAATAAGGAGCATCTCTTGGTAGCGTTCTTGACGATGGCAGCGTGTCAGCAAGCTTTGTTACAGATCGGTTCTCATTGTACTGTCGCGCAAACAAATCGGTCTACAAATCTGTGTAGAGCGTCTGCGTCATGTAGTGCCAAGCCTCACTGGTTGCGAGCCACCCGGTTTACGGGACTGCGGAGAGCGGCGCCGTTGGAGCTGTCAACGAAGGAGAGGTTGCAGCAGAGGCAGTTGCACTTCTCGGATGCAAGCAGCGCCAATGGAAGAAGGTTTAGCTTCAAGCCCGTTCTGGCGGGGCTTTCCGGGGTGCCGGAGGGCAATTTGGGGCTCTATGATCCCTCGTTTGACAAGGATTCGTGTGGCGTTGGCTTTGTGGCCGAGCTCTCAGCCAAGCCTAACCGCAAAATTGTAAGTGGAACTGACAGAAAACTCTCCTCCTCCTGCAGCTTTTTGAAATAGATCTCTGGAGATTACGAATTTTCCTGTTTGAAATTTTCAACGGTTTATTTGTAGGCGATTCGTATCCTTAAATGCTCATTGAAGGTGAAATTAAATCGAGAAATTTTAGTTGGCCCAGACAGAGAGCCCCTCTCCTGCAGTTTTCCGTAACAGAGCTCTGGCGCTACCTTACTGTTTTTTCCTTAAATTTTTTTTTTCCAACGCTTTATCAGCGAGGTAGTGGGCGATTCATATCTTTAATACGCTAATTGGTGATGAACTTTAACCGGAAATTGTAAGCGGAAGAAAAATTTCCAACATTTTATTAGCAAGGTAGTGGCGAATTTACATCCTTAAAAATTCTGTTTTCGAAATTTCCACTGTTTTGCGAGCGAGATTCGTAATCTTAAAATGCCAAGTGAGGTGGTCTTGAGACAGATTACAGCTCAGACAAACTGCAGAGATTTATAAAAGAATGAATCTCCATGAGAAGGGTTTTGGCTTGAATTTTGTGCCAGTTCTAGCATTGGTAACCGCTTGTCTGAGCTTGCAGATAGTTCGTGCACAATTTTGAGCATGGAATTGATTGTGTATGATTAGACAGCCACTCTTGTTGCTATCCTCAGAGAAGACATAAAACTGTTTGCACGCTTTTGTATGATGCCTAAATTCTGTTCCTGCCTTGTACCCTAAGTAATTCTTTTGCGTAGCGGGGTCTTGTTAGGTCAGCGAGATGAACGTACTCCACCATTTGCGTCGTCACAGTTGTCTTTCTCCGATTTCAGTTATAATCTCATTTTTTGGGGGGAATTTGTGGCAGGTAACTGATGCCATAGAAATGCTGGTGCGCATGGCACACCGAGGTGCATGCGGATGTGAAGAGAATACTGGTGATGGTGCCGGAATTTTAGTTGGCATACCTCATGATTACTTCACTAAGGTATACTGCTTGTGTCTTTGTGTGATTACTTGCGATTGACGTATATGGGGAGCTTTAGAGTCGTTGGGAAATGAATTTTTATGGATGTTCTGGCAGGTACTGATGGAAGAAATGGACTTAAGTGTTCCTCCAATTGGCAAATACGCGGTCGGCATGGTTTTCTTACCGACGATTGAACACCGGCGTGAAGAGAGTAAGAAGGTCTTCAACAAGGTACTTGCGCCGTTATACTCCCACACTTTTTGTGATGTTTTTGTCCTCTGTACTTGTTGACGGAAGAGAGTATCTTGTCAGTTCCAGGTTTATTGGATTGCCAAATTATTTTACTGAAGAAATGGCGAATGAAATTCAGGTTGCAGAAGAGCTCGGGCACAGAGTTTTGGGTTGGCGTGCTGTGATGACCAATAATTCTGGCCTTGGGAAGGGAGCCATTGATACTGAACCCGTTGTTGCACAAGTGATCGTTACACCAAGCAGTCGCTCTACGTCTGATTTTGAGCAGCAGGTATGTCGCGGCTTTTCTTCCGTTCGAGCTGAGAAATCCTTGTTTTTCTCATCCCCTAACTGGCCAAACTAAAAACTGGAAGTCCACTTAGGAAGCTAATAGTTGATTACGGTTACTTTTCTGTTCTATAATAATGTAGGACACCATGTCTTCTTTTAACTGATACATTTGTTACCTTGAAACTGTACTTCCTAAATGATTTCAACTCTTATAGATACCGAAGCAGTCACTTCTGAGTTGGGCATATTGACATTATTGAAATTAAATTTGACCAATCACTCTTGATAAAGATAAGTGTAGGGTAGAACAATGGAACGAATGACTTACGTAAGTGTTTCTGAGCACTTTCAAATTCCTTTGTGGCTTTCAACTCATTTTCTTGGTGATCTGTAACAGATGTATATATTGAGGAAGACTTCAATGATTGCAATTCGGACTGCTCTTAACCTTCAGTACGGGGCTTCAAAAGATTTTTATATCTGCTCTCTCTCTTCTAGGTGCATCTCCTTCCCTTCCTTAAATGCAAAGTTTTGAAGGATCAGATTCTACACTATTCTGCTAATTTTACTGTCTTCTGCCAGTATGATAGATTGTAAACCAGTATAGTAGAATTGAGAGGTGAAAACAGACAAATTTTGGTCTCAAGCCCAATTTTCACTCTTTCGCCATTGCAGGACCATTGTGTACAAGGGTCAGCTGAAGCCAGACCAGTTGAAAAACTATTACTACAATGACTTGGGCGACGAGAGGTTTACAAGCTACATGGGACTTGTGAGTGCCTCTTGCTGAAATTGAAGTACTTCAATTGCGAGTTCGTTTGTATGTATGGCACAGTCCTAAAGAATTGTGTGACACTTGAAGAGTGCCTTTTGATGAGCTCTGTAAATGCCGTAAAATGAATGTTTGGGAGGCATTTTGTATGTTCATGGTAAATATTTTGGTTATGATTATTTTTAATTTCCAGGTTCATTCAAGGTTTTCTACCAACACCTTTCCAAGTTGGGATCGAGCACAGCCTATGCGAATTCTGGGCCACAATGGGGAAATCAACACTCTCCGTGGCAATGTAAACTGGTAAGTACATATAGCTCAGTTTTCCACTATCCGAATTCCTGTAAAGTGCATATGAAGTGTGCATAAAGCACAAATTCTTATCAAGTGGCTTTGCACAAATTTGATCATCAAAGATAAGGGAAAAGGGGTCGGATGGCCGCGTACCCTCTCTTCTATTAGCACAATGGACGTGATATTGCAGGTTGTAGAAGTGGAGTGGGTTAATGAGATAGAGAAAAGTGCTTAGGACTTTGTGCACTTTTAACGAATCAGTCGTGCTTCTGGAAACGGTGTTGCTATATCATCGCTTCCTAGCTTTGTTGGCGGATATTGGAATCTCTGTTTGTGAATATTCACGTAAGATTATTAGATCAGAGATGTAGAGGTTGTTTTCCTTAAAAGTGAGTTAATTTTTGCCCGTCATAGATTGAGTAGTGTTTATTGGTGGCCATTGAAGGATGCACGCAAGAGAGGGCTTGTTACAATGTGATGCGTTGAACCTTACCAAAGATGAGCTTCAAAAGCTTCTACCGATTGTTGATGCTGGATCTTCTGATTCTGGTTATTCCTCTCAACACATTTCTACTGTAATATAACCAATTGCATTTTTTATCTCTATCCATCGGTTCTTTGCTTTGCTTCGTTAAAACTACTCTTTGAATACAGTGTATGTGATAGAGGTGGGTTAGAATGCACACAAGGTTACTTGGTTCTGACTTTAGTGAGCATATTAATGTCTTTGCAGGTGCATATGATGGAGTGCTGGAGCTTCTCATGCGGAGCGGTCGGGACCTTCCAGAAGCAGTCATGATGATGATACCTGAAGCGTGGCAAAATGATATGAACATGGATCCAGAGAGGCGCGCATTATATGAGTATTATTCATGCCTTCTTGAGCCTTGGGATGGACCAGCCCTCATGTCGTGTAAGTTTTTATGAGCCTCTATGGAGCTATTACTTGTTGAAGATAGTAGCAGTAGGACTAAAAATCCATACAGTTTTGATGAAAGTTTCCTTGTTTTCTGTTGTGATGTGGGTCTTTTAAACCATTTTTCATGAATGAAAACAGTCACGGATGGAAGATATTTGGGAGCGAAGCTAGACAGAAATGGGTTACGTCCTAGTCGGTATTACATAACACAAGATCAGAGGGTGATCATGGCGAGCGAGGTTGGTGTTGTCGACGTGGATTCGACGAATGTGCTCAAAAAGGGCCGTCTGTATCCTGGTATGATGCTTTTGGTGGATTTTGAGAAACACAAAGTTGTAGATGACACTGAGCTCAAGAAGCGTTACTCAAGTCGACATCCGTATGGGGAATGGCTACAGCGCCAGAAGGTCACACTAAAAGAGATTGTGAACTCTGTTACTGAAGCAGAGCGAACTCCTCCGACCATTATTGGAGCTTTGGAGGTTAGTCTGTTTATTCCTTTTTAAAATGGGATATACTACAGTAGTGGAGAAATTCCCAGAGGTGTCTGCGTTGGAATCTGTCAATCATAACGTCGTTTAAGGGCAGTTTCTGACATTTACCCTGCCAATTGTAACTTGACTAGATTCTCTAGAACGCCCGGGGGTGAGGTGGGGTGTGTATCTACTATTGATTCCTCAAGATAGATGACAGTTTTTGAAGGTCTCATCCTATCTAAATGGTAGACTGACGCTATATGACATGCACGAGTGTGGTTGGGTGCAGCGAAGGCTAGTTTTCTATTTTTTCGTTGATATGAAAATCATTCCTCCGATGGTTTCTGTACCAGTAAATCACAAGGTGTTTCTCTTATTTGTCACTGGTTTTGTGATTTTGTAGGTGGCTACTTCGGACGAAACGATGGATCACATGGGAATTAAGGGTCTCATAGCTCCTCTACGTGCATTTGGGTAACGTTCATGCTATTGTTTGTCTCCACATAAATGAGCAGTTACTAAAAAAAGGATCACAAAATATGCTATTTTAGTGTATTTTAGAAAGTTGTTGCTCCTTGCTTTAAATCTGAAATTTCTCTACAAAAATGATATTTTTTGAATTTGAGCCCAACTGACAATATAAAGTTCATTCACTCTAGTTTCTACTCCAATTTGAATTTTGAGAAAATTTCTAGTATTCAATTTTTTATTGCAATTTGAACTTTGAATGTATTTTCAATATCTACTACATTCTAATTATAGAATGGCACGGAAATTGAGTTTACACCATGCTGTTCATCACTATAATATGCACACATGGTGAAATATTCAGATTTATTAAAATAATTTTCTATTTGATATGATTTTTCTTCATTATATCTTCAAAAATTCACAAAAAAATCAATTATTCACAAAAAAAAATCTAAAATTTTGGTGAAACAAAGAAGACATGTTGTTTCATACATATCTAAATTTAAATTTAAAAATAAATTTAAAAATTTTCATACATATCTTGTTGCAAAATGGCAACAAACTGAGTGATGACAGTGAGGCTTGAAATCAGCGGTCATAGGTCCGTCATTTAGGGGTTAAGAAGTCATTGACATATGGTAGAACTATCTTGTATATTTCCTTGATGCCCATCCCTGTTTTTATCGCATTGTTCGTTAGGCTGTTTCAGGAAGAGTAAACCGAGGGCTGTTGGTTTTGTAAATCAGATACACTTCAGAAAGCTTGGAGATTCTGTTATTACCCATGGCAGACGATGGTACAGAGGCGTTAGGATCCATGGGTAACGACACGCCTTTGGCTGTGATGTCTGATCGACCTAAGCTCTCCTTTGAGTATTTCAAGCAAATGTTTGCCCAGGTAAGCCCTGCCTGTGCCATATCACTCGTAGTCTCTTGCATGAAGTTGTACAATCCTTTAGCTAACGTGCCAACGTAACCATGTTCATATCTGCTCAGTGCACATGCTACTTCAGATGACTTAATACGTTTTTCGTCAATTCATTTGTTTTTCTATTTCTCCATCAATTTGCTTCTTTCATGCACGTTCTGCAATCATTCTATGCTTAAATGACGCAATAACTTGATTTGCTCAACAGCGAGAAACAGGTAATCCTTTTTGGCCACTAATTCCGAATGTTGCTTTTGGTATTTGGAAGCTAATATTTGGACACGCTTAATTGACAGGTTACGAATCCGCCAATTGACCCCATTCGTGAAAAAGTGGTCACATCCACCGAGTGCATGGTTGGTCCTGAGGGCGACTTGACAGAAGTTGCCGAGTCGCAGTGCCACCGGCTCTCGCTCAAAAGCCCGCTCCTGACACTGGAGGAGATGGAAGCCATGAAGAAGACAGAGCACCGTGGCTGGAGAACCAAGGTCATTGACATCACTTTTCCAAGGTCGGATGGGACTGATGGATTGGAGATGGCGCTGGACCGCATCTGTGCTGAAGCAAGGCTCGCCATAAGTGATGGCTACACTTTTCTTGTTCTTTCTGATAGAGGTACGTTTCTCTTCTGTACTCAGTATCTTCCAAAGGCATCCATATGACACTCATTACCCGAATTTCAAGCTATACTGCTGGAGGGTGGTTTCTATCTGGTTGTGGAATGCTATATCCATGAGTTATATAGTTTAGCGTCACATGGCTAGCTGGTGCCTTAATCCCTGTTTGCTAGTTGGAAGTGAACTAACCTTCCATGTGCCTGCACTTGCATTGAGGAATTAGAGTTTTCAATTAGCTGACCACCGCCACATGGTTGGTGCGGGCACAAATAGTTCACTTCTCCAGAACTGGGAAATTAAGTTAATTCATGGAAATGAATGGGAGCGCTGTGCATATGTGTTTTTCGTTGGAAAGTACACCAGCATTGGAGAGTAGTGGTTCATCTTTACCCTGTTGCTTTGACTGCAGCCACATCAGCCCTGCGAGTGCCCGTAAGCTCGTTAGTAGCTGTCGGAGCCGTGCACCATCACCTGGTTGCATCGCTGGAACGCACTCGGGTTGCACTGATGCTTGAGACTGCGGAGCCCCGTGAGGTGCACCACTTCTGCACGTTGGTGGGTTTTGGTGCTGATGCTATCTGCCCATACCTGGCCATTGAGAGTATCTCCAGGTGAATACGCACTTCATTCATGCTCTGTACAATCATTTGGTTATTATATACTACTCAGGGACTGCTTCATTTGGTAGGGATAGTGTTGCATGTAGTTTTCTCATGGGGTGGGGGCTGCGAATGTAATGTGTGAATAGGCTTCAAATTGACGGGAAAATAGCACCTAAGAAGGACGGTACGCTATTTAATCGGGAGGAAATCGTTCAGAAGTTCTTCTATGCCAGCAACTCCGGCATGCTGAAAGTGCTTGCCAAAATGGGAATTTCAACGTTGGCGTCATACAAAGGAGCCCAAATTTTTGAAGCTCTGGGGCTTGCTACAGAAGTTGTTCAACGGTGTTTTAAAGGGACGCCATGCCGAATTGAGGGTGCTACATTCGAAATGCTGGCTCAAGACATGTTACACATGCACAGCCTTGCTTTCCCTGCTCGGCTTCTACCAGATGGGAGCGCTGATGCAACGGCATTGCCTAACCCTGGAGACTACCATTGGCGATATAGAGGTATGTGTCGGCACTGCATTTCCATGAATGAGATGAGATAAAAATTCAATGTTTTGTAGCCCATTAGTTTGATGATTGGACGATGAATGGACCATGATCTGATTGGAGGCGTTGGTTTGTGAGCAGGGGAGGTTCATATGAATGACCCTGATGCCATTGCGAAGCTTCAAGAGGCGGCCAGAGACAACAGTACTGCTGCTTATAGGGAGTACTCTAAAATTATTCAACGCCTAAATAGGAAGTGCAACTTGCGGGGGTTGCTGAAGTTCAAGGACTTACCAGAATCACAGCACGTCCCGCTCGAAGAAGTAGAACCTGCATCGGAGATTGTAAAGAGGTTTGTTACAGGTGCCATGAGCTATGGGTCAATCTCTCTGGAGACGCACTCAACGCTTGCCGTAGCCATGAATCGACTCGGAGGAAAGTCCAATACTGGTAATTACTCTTGAATTCTACTTTCATCACAGCTCGTTTTTTTGTGCCCGTTTCGGTTGGGATACTGTCATCAGACAGTGAGATGAAACGACGGATAGACGCTGGAATTATAATTTGTTGTAGTATTTTTTCTTAAAATAAGAAGATAATGCACATGTATCAAGATCTGTGGGATATGCTCGGTAAATCCACTACTTTTTAATGGTTACCTCCACTCTATATATGTGAATACAGGAGAGGGTGGGGAGCAACCAGAGCGCATGGTGCCACTTGAGGATGGCACCATGAACCCGCAGCGGAGTGCCATCAAACAAGTTGCAAGTGGACGTTTTGGTGTAACCAGTTACTACCTCACCAACGCAGACGAGCTTCAGATTAAGATGGCTCAGGTTCCTGGACAACCACAAGGCCTTGTTGTTACATATTGGCTTCCATAGATTTCTTGCCACCATCACTTCTACAGGGCTTCCGAGGCTCGCTATGTTTTTCTGCGCTTATTCTCAAATATATGACAATTTACTGTGTCATAGTAACACAAGATTTAATGTTTTCAACAGGGAGCCAAGCCTGGAGAAGGAGGAGAGTTGCCAGGACATAAAGTGATCGGAGACATTGCAATCACGAGGAACTCGACTGAGGGTGTTGGCTTGATTAGTCCACCTCCTCATCACGACATCTACTCTATTGAAGATCTTGCACAACTGATCTATGACCTCAAGGTTGGATTTGATTTCCAGTCAAATTTGATTCAATTTCGGATTTTAGTCGCAGTGAGCATTTTTCTTAGACAAGGTCATTCTTTTTGCAGAATTCAAACCCTAGCGCCCGTATCAGTGTAAAGCTGGTGTCAGAATCTGGAGTTGGGGTAGTGGCAAGTGGGGTCGTGAAAGGGCATGCAGACCATGTCCTGATTGCTGGTCACGATGGAGGAACCGGTGCAAGCCGCTGGACTGGTATCAAAAATGCAGGTCTTCCATGGGAGCTTGGACTAGCGGAAACGCACCAGACTTTAGTTGCAAATGGTCTTCGAGGTCGCACAACAGTCCAGACGGATGGTCAGCTGAAAAACGGACGTGATATTATGGTAGCTGCGCTTTTAGGAGCGGAGGAGTTCGGATTTTCTACCGCACCTTTGATTACACTGGGTTGCATCATGATGCGCAAATGCCACAAGAACACCTGCCCTGTTGGCATTGCCACTCAGGATCCAGTCCTGAGGGCTAAGTTCGCTGGTCAGCCTGAGCATGTGATCAATTTCTTCTTCATGGTCGCAGAGGAAGCCCGGGAGATTATGGCTTCGTTGGGCATTCGCAAGTTTGATGACCTTATTGGCCGAGCTGACCTATTAGAGGTAAAATTATCAATTTTCCTACCGAAGCTTCAAAGTTCCTGAAATCTGTCCTTTCTACGTACATGAATGACTGTACGTAGGTAGGGAACCCATTCCCGTGGCTTTCGCTTATTTTATGACTAGTTTTTGGATTATGAATCATGCAGATGGACAAGGTGGCAATGAAAGAGAATGACAAAGTGGGCAACATCGACTTATCGTTACTGCTCCGCCCATCAGCTGAGATTCGTCCCGACTCTGCACAGCGGTGCATTGAAGCACAGGATCACGGCCTGAAGGATGCCTTGGACCAGAAGCTCATTGCGTTATCACAACCAGCGCTGGACAAGGGGATACCTGTGTACGTGGAAACACCGGTTGTCAATGTGAACAGAGCAGTTGGAACCATGCTTAGCCACGAGGTGACCAAGCGGTACCACCAGAGCGGGCTTCCCACTGACACAATCCATGTGAAGCTCAATGGCAGTGCTGGTCAAAGTCTCGGTGCGTTTATGTGCAAGGGCATCACACTTGAGCTTGAGGGTGATAGTAATGACTACGTTGGCAAGGGCTTGTGTGGAGGGAAGATCATAGTGTACCCTCCGAGGGACAGCACTTTTGACCCGAAAGAGAATATAGTCATAGGCAATGTTGCTTTGTATGGAGCTACCAGTGGAGAGGCCTATTTCAATGGCATGGCTGCCGAGAGATTTGCGGTTCGTAACTCAGGGGCGAATACAGTCGTTGAAGGAGTTGGCGACCATGGTTGTGAGTACATGACTGGAGGCATGGTGGTGGTGCTCGGGGAGACCGGCAAGAATTTTGCAGCGGGAATGAGTGGCGGAATTGCATATGTCCTGGATAAGGAAGGTCTGTTTCCGAAGAGGTGCAACCTGGAATTGGTGGATTTGGATCCTGTGGAAGAGGAGGATGACATCATCACGCTTCGGTCATTGATTCAGCAGCACCAGCGTGCCACCAAAAGCCGTCTTGCCCGCTATGTTCTTCACCATTTTGAGGCCTTGCTTCCAAATTTTATTAAGGTTTGGAGCTCTTTGCCTCACCCTCACCAATTCTCCTCTCTTTTTTTGACGGTTAGTTTTATAATATTCTTGAGTGATGTTGGGCTTGCACCCCTTCTACATACCAAAAATCACTAATATGATCTCGAGTCACTGAAAAACCTGGTTTGTGCAACTCAAGAATCATGATGTCTAATTAGCTCGACTTTGCTTTCATTGTTAAACTCAATATGTCAGTGGAAATGATTAAAAAAAGTTAGGGCCAGAGACTCGCCTCATTATAGCATCTTGGCCTAAGGTACTCGGAGTTGAATTCTAGGATGTTATGTTTGTGTAGATTAGTTATTTTATTTTTCATTACGTGGTCACCAAATGGTTGAGTAATTTTGGGACTTTCCGTGACTAAAGGTATACCCAAGGGATTTCAAGCGTGTTGTCAACGAAAAGAAGGCGAAGGCAGCAGCCGAACTGGCTGCCAAAAGAGAAGAAGCTGAGCTCGGGACTAAAGATGCATTTGCCGAACTCAAAAAACTTGCTGCTCAAGCTCCCATTTCAGGCACTAGCCCCTCAACAAACGGTGCCTCAATCGTACGTTACACTTTTCTTTTCGATTTCAATCTATCAGTATAATTCAGGAATGTGAACACTATTTTAGATATTATTGTGAGATGACTTCGGTGGGGGGCTCAAGGTTACGAGAAGCACTTTAGTGGTGTTTGAGGTTCACAATTCGTACTTGCTGACCCATTTGGAAACTATCGTTTTCTGTTCTGTTTGACCTCTTTAGAACGAATCTATACTAACATTTTTTTTGGTATTTTTACATACTTCAGCCGGCAGAACGACCAACAAAGATCACCTCACCGAAAAAGCACGGAGGGTTTGTCAAATATGAGCGTGAAGCTCTGCCAATGAGACAGATTGGGGAGCGCTTGGAGGACTGGGATGAGGTTGTGGAGCATGGGTCTAATGAGCCACTTCTCAAAACTCAGTCAGCCAGGTGTATGGATTGCGGCACTCCTTTCTGCCAGCAGGTTTCCACACTATCCAACTGTATTTTGACCATTTATGTTCATTTTGCTTTGATCCCTTTGAAGTGCGGCATGGTGACGTCGGAACATAACATCGATGAGTTTTCACGTACTGTATTGGACAGGACCATAGCGGGTGTCCATTGGGAAACAAGATTCCGGAGTGGAATGAGCTTGTGTATCAAGGCAGATGGCGAGAGGCGTTGGACAGGCTTTTGGAAACCAACAATTTTCCCGAGTTCACTGGGCGTGTGTGCCCTGCGCCATGTGAAGGAGCCTGTGTACTCGGCATCATTGAGAATCCAGTTACCATCAAGACCATGGAATGTACTATCATCGACAAAGGCTGGGAAATGGGTTGGATGGTGCCAAGACCTCCTGCACAGCGAACTGGGTATGATTCTCCTGGCCTTGTAACAGCCATGTCCCGACAGATAATTCTAAGTCTTCTCAGTCTGCAAATAATTCATCACACCAATTTCTACACACAGTGAGGTTACTGTTTTTTTGATCGCCACTAGGATTTTCATTTTTCAGTTTGATTCTGTATATCAAGTCCCTCCGGATTTTCCTCATTACTGAATCATGAACCTGTACGGGACTTTTCAGGAAGAAAGTTGCCGTAGTAGGAAGCGGGCCGGCTGGTATGGCAGCTGCTGATCAACTCAACAAAGCTGGTCATACAGTGACAGTGTATGAACGTTCAGACCGTGTAGGTGGCCTCATGATGTACGGTGTTCCCAACATGAAGACTGACAAGGAGCATATTGTACAACGAAGAGTCGATTTGATGGCTGCCGAGGGTGTTCAATTCGTTGTAAATGCTCATGTGGGCGTGGATCCAGCCTTTTCAGTGGAAAGCTTACGTTCGGGTAGCGATGCTGTTGTGCTAGCCTGTGGGGCCACAAAACCAAGGTTAGGGATCTCATAAGCATCACCGCATTTTTTAAAGTGGCAGAATTTTAAATTGGCACTTTTTTGCTTTCCCGTCTGGAACCTCAGTCCTAGGTTATTAAAGCTCTCTGAATGTTACAATTTCGGCGCTTTGAAATATGCCATTTTTATGAATGACCGTAAATAGGAACGTCGGCCTTGGAAATAGGGAGCAGTCACACTTCCTTCCAAGGATTTGGAAACTGATTTGGTGTGGTGGACTTGCAGAGACTTGCCCATTCCTGGGCGAGAACTCGAGGGTGTACACTTTGCAATGGACTTTTTGCATGCGAACACAAAGAGTTTATTGGACAGTAACCTAGAAGATGGGAACTACATATCAGCCAAAGGGAAGAAGGTGGTAGTCATTGGGGGTGGTGACACAGGAACCGATTGCATTGGCACGTCTGTTCGTCACGGGTGCACCAACATGGTCAATCTTGAGCTTCTTCCTCAACCTCCAAACCAAAGGGCACCTGGAAATCCTTGGCCACAGGTATGCAAATTTACACTTGAATCTCTTAATCTGACGTCTTTTATAAGACAACATTCTGGAATATCCTGCACACTTGTGACGCGTTAGCACACCTGTCACACATCCCAATTATGTCATAGCCAGACCCCAAGCAGTCGGATTGAAATGGTCAGGGTGTACGCTCCTGAAGTAAGCGCTGGTAGTAGCCGTCATAATGCTCGTCATGTTCGATGTTTTTACGGATGTCTTATTTCTTGATAACTTCTGATCTCCACAAGATAGTTATCTGGCGTTGAAACTTACTCCTTTTTTTCTTCTGGCAGTGGCCTCGAATCTTCAGGGTTGACTATGGGCATGAAGAATCGCATGCCAAATTCGGGAAGGATCCCAGATCGTACGAAGTGCTGACGAAGAAGTTCCTTGGGAATGACAAGGGAGAATTGACTGGGTTGGAATTGGTACATGTCAAGTGGGAAAAAGACTCGACAGGCAAGTTCCAGATGCAAGAGATTCCTGGCTCCGAAGAAATCGTGGAAGCAGATCTCGTCTTTCTAGCACTCGGATTCCTTGGACCTGAGCAAGTGCGTTCTCCTTATCCCTCTTACCCCCATGTAGGACTAAAAGTCCCAATGTGGGCGTCATATTTTCTTAGCAGTTTTGAGATCGTCATAGGGAAGGCATTATTTTGTCCAATGCAAATTTGTTTTTTGACCGTCAACGTACACCACCTTTGTGACAGCCAGCTGATATGATAAACTTTGTTGCTACAGAACATAGCCGAAAAGTTGGGGCTAGAGCGAGACGCAAGGTCGAACTTCAAAGCTGAGTTTGGCCAGTACGCTACAAACCTGCAAGGTGTGTTTGCTGCCGGGGATTGTCGAAGGGGTCAATCACTGGTGGTATGGGCAATTGCGGAAGGAAGACAAGCAGCTGCTCAAGTGGACAAGTTCTTGGTGAAAGATGATGAACTGGTTGAAGATGCGGTTCTAGTGAATGGAAACGGGAATGGGAGGCCTAAAGGGCAGAAATACCCCGAAGGCTTGGACAAGGTCAAGGAAGAGGCTGTGGACGCGTGCATGGCAGTCCATGGCTCGGAGGATGGAGATGCTTTGAATAAATGCATCGATTTGAGTGTGGAGGCTGCTGCCCTTGGTGACAACACCGTTGTGTCTGAACAGAGTTATTAGGCTGCATTCGGGTGCCTCTTGTATAATAGGGAATGCTTGGTTTCTCATCTTTAGTCGTAGACGGCATAAATGATTTGAGTGCTGGTGGATTTGAAGTCTACTGGTGAGTGTCCCCCTCTTCGAGATCTGAAGTTAAAGCAAACTTGATTTGCTTGTTGTCTCGTGAGCATGCAGTGCTCCGAGTGAAGTGTGTGTATATTCTACTTATGAAAAACAAACACTTCATATGGCATATCTACTTGTGTACAACTTTGATGATCATATTTTGTAACCCTTGAAATAAAAATAGAAAGGCACATAATCAATTAGAGTTCATTTCAAAATTTGTTTCTATCATTTAAAGATGTAGGGCATGGCATACTATAGATTCATTTAGTTGGCTTCTATTCCTACCAAATTAGAGAAAATTCCAAAATTTGTTTCTATCATTCAAGAATGTAGGGTATAGATTTGTTTAGTTGGCTTATATTCCTACCAAGCAATTTGGAATGAAGATATGTATCTTTGGGGGACATGTACTATTTCCTCCAATACTTCACTTACCAAAGCATCCTTTAAATTTTTAAAGCATCATTTTTTTTTATTAATTTGATAGAAGCTAAGAAAATGAGAACACTTTTATGCCACACTCTTGAGTATTCATGCTTTTGATTATTCATTGATTATTCTTTCTATTGGAGTATTCATTGAGTATTCATTTTATCAGGTAATCATTGAGTATATTCACTTATTGTCCATGATGGATTTCAAAGAGTATTCATACTAAAAACTTGAAGTTGAAGTTTAGAAAAGTTTTTCTACATGGTTGTTTAAATCATTGTGTAGTATATTTGTTCATATCTACATCATAATTCTTTATTTGAATTTTGAACATAAAATTGATCTTTTTAAAATTTGAGCAAACTAACAAAAAATAGTCACATGAAGTCTAGTTTCACTTTCAATTTGAAATTTCAATATATTATTGAATTTTAAATTTTAAATGCAACCAAGCATGAGTTTAACACACTAGGAAAACATTCAAGAACACCATCTTCACTGATCTGATGAATTTTATTTTCCATTAATTTGGGAAAGAAAAGGGTCTTTGTTGGAGTGATGAAGATAATTTCATAGAAAGAAGAAAGACATGGATGAAATATGAAATGTGGATGAAACATGCAAAATATGGAGGGAATTTAAATTATTCATACCCAAAGAATAACATTGTCCTAAGAGTTTGTGATAATTCTATAATTTCATCTAAAAGAAAGCTATGTTTCCCAAATATTCCCTAAAAAAAGAAACATTGCTTTTGAACAAAGTATATTCTCCCTTTTTAGAATTGTCTCTCCATAGGAAATCTCTTTTCAAAATTGCCAAAAAATTTTGGCAAATTTTGGCAAGAATCTTATCTCATTTTGGTGTTGACTAGTTTAATTCTTCAAAAAAAAAATGGGCAAAGAAATGAATGAATTCCATCAAATCTCCCTCAAAAAATATTAGATTTGCTAATATTTTGATGAAAAGTACTAATAATAGGTAATTTTATAGATGAGAGTACAAATATGGATGATTCTATCTCATTTTTTGGTTACATGCATATATTCCAATAGACAAGTCTCTACCAAGAAAATATTTGGTTGTTTTTTAATGTCTTTTTATGCATATTGTAGAATAGGTGCCCTTGAAATTGACATGAATAGCAACTAAATATACTTACTATTACAAAATATAAATTTTCTATTGGATCTTATTGGCAAGTAAAAGAGAATTTCAATACATTTTAGTATGCATTATTTGAACACCGCATGAAGAAGTTATGAAATTCCAAAGTATTGTTCTTAAGTTAATCAAAAAATTGATACTAGGGATTCTAGGCTTACATGTTGTGATTGTGTACATTTTGTGTCATCAATGTCGTGTGGTTTTTTGGTTCAAATGTAGGTGTCACATCTTGGGCACTAATGAATATGAGTGCATATATATCTTAGGAGGTTCTATATGTGTGTACACCTTTAACTTTCAAAGGTCACTATCTTTGAAAAAAATTGGAATTAAATTTTTTTCCCACCATTTACTTAATATCAAAGCAATTTTATATATGACTTTTGTTTAGAAAAATAGATGATTTAAGTGGATTAAATGCATACATGATGAATGAAAGATGGAATATTCATTGATATTTTCAATGCCCTAGTATTGCGCATATTATTGTATGTGCAATCAAACACTATAAGGAACTTATATTTTTTACACCATCAAAAACTGGCATGTGAACATTATTTGAGATGTCCACACATGTCAACGTGGATGTTGAATAAATCAAATCAATATTGATATGGCAAAAATGTCCAAATCTCAAATAACACGCCTTGAAACCTAGATATTTTCATCCAACATCTACAAAAATATGGTTTATGAGGGTATTGAATTCTTGCCATATGGTAGCCACTTCAATGCCATGCAACGAAGGAAGGCCACATGGGAATTTTTTTTTTCATGAAGCCTGTCCATGACATGGCACCTAACATGGCGGTGGGAAAAGTAACATTGTAACCAACAAAGATGATGTGGCATGGCTAGTTAGTACACCCTCACATCATCTAAGAATTTTTATGCTATTTTTTGAAACATCAACTTAGATGTCCATACATTTCTGGAGACATCAATTGGTGCATACGATACTTATAAGGTAGGATTGGTAACAAATAATTATTTAAAAATAAATAAAAAATGAACAAGAAAAATTGTCAAATTCAACAAGAAGTAAAGAAATTCACTATCTACCATCAAAGTAAAGTGAAAGAATTATTTCATTGATAGTTAGTAAGAATAAAGGATTAAGAGGATGTTTTAATTTTATAATGAAATCCACCATTCGTCTATGGTTAGACAAAAGATATGAGATAATTTGATGATGGGAGCTTAATTGCTAGACATTTGGATATTATTTTAAACATTTTGACTTAATTCTAGACACCTAGATGTTGTTCCATAATTTTTACTTTGAACACAATTCTTGTTTTACATATTCCATATAGTTTGTTTACTTTCTACCATCCCACTTGTATAAATAGCTTCTTTTCATGGTATACATCCATCTATTTCCCTTTTTTGGCAAAGCATACCATATGGTTGTCCTTCACCTAAATTTTTTACATCTAGTTAGTGATATACCACAACCCATAGTAAATTTCACAAACTTATTTGTGGTCAAAACATATTTGCTCACTAATGTGGCAAAACTATTTTTTAGACATTCAAAAAAAATTCGCTATATTTTTGTTCATGCTAAATAAAACATAAATGTCAATGATAGCATCAACTTGTTTTTACAATAGTTTGCCAATGTTCTACTCAATATCCACACAAATCTACCTTGTAGGGCACATCCTCACTTTGACATCTTGATGTTTTCAAAAAACATCGATATCTATGATGAGACATGAAAAAAAGCAAGATTCTTATAGTAAAATGTGCAATACTAGGGAATCTCTAATATTTCACAAATATCCAATGTGGGATCCATGATGATGTGCATGTGAAAATTTGATTTAATGAACAAAATAGAAACAACTAAGAATTAATAAATTGATGACAAAGATTGTCATCAATAAAATGTAGTGTGCTCATGTATCTAAGGACCTTTCATTGTAAACTATATGCTTACAATGGTATTGAGAGTTGAACAAAGCCTCTCAATCATTCAATCTCAAAGAGAACAAAACTAAGAAGACTTTTCACTACATTATCCAGGACATTATCGAATCACAAATTGGTCAACTTAAGGCCAATAAATATTTGACATTCATAGTATTGTACATTCCATCTGTTATTAAAAAATTAATAACTGCATATAAACTACAAATTTATAAGTCCAAATGAAAAATAAAAAATGTTCTTTGTAACAAGTTCACTTAAAATGACACAAAACAATGTAATGATATATAATGTTGTAATAGTTTATAAGTTTGCAAAGAAAAATTTGCATACACTAGTACAATAACAATGAAGATGGACATCACAACCTTCATTTTAGCAAAATAATAGTTCATATTTTTATATTTATCAACAATTCATATAGAATTAGCTTATCAATGCCACTTGGCAAAGGATGCCTATTACAATTTTTGCCAAGGTCATAATATGTATGGCAAAGATAATAAATATATAAACTACCAGAAAACTTATGTTAGATAATTATATCCTTCATGAAACTATTAGTGATTCTTGAATATTTTAGAAATACTTCAAGATATTGAAAAGAAGTATCTCAAACCATTTTACTACCTAAATTGAGCAAGTCTTGATTAATAGTAGAATCTTCACTTCCAATAGAATTTTATTTAGCCAAGCTAAAACTCCACATGTTGTTCTCTAAGTTATGACCACCTTCAATAGACTTGGTTTAAAGATCTTAGGCAAATGCATCTTCAAGGAGTGCCCAAAAATTGCCACATTCACCTTCTCCAATTGTATTTTCATGTATTTTTTCAAAGTCATAGCCACCTTCAACAATTAATTCCATGGAATCATTTTCAAGAAGCTTGTTTTCAAGAAAAGTTACATAATCAATGTCGCCTTTATCTTCCTCATTTGCATTTTTTCCCATGTCTACAAAGTCATGGCCATCTCTAGTAGGATCTACAAGAAGATTTCCAACATTCTCATTTTAAAGGAATGTTGCATAAGTGTTACATTCAACATTCCCACTTGAATATTTTTGTCCTTGATCTTCTTCAAGAGTAGTACTTGCAAGTTGTTTCAAAGATGCCTTTTGATGTTTAGGCCAAAGTTGAAATTCATGACCACAACTATGGCAATAAAATCGGGGTTGATTTCTATTGTGGTTGTTGTAATACAAAAATTCTGCATTGTTTTGTACACCACATATTGTACACATTCTATCAATGCCTTGCCATTCAGGAGGATCAACATGTGGCTTCTTTGTATATTTCCTTCCTCGAGGCCGCCCATTAGTGCCCTTTGTTGGATCAACATGGGTATACATATTTTTGCAATCTTGGCATTGGTATCGAGGTTGGTTAGCCTTGCCATTGTTTAAGTATTTGTACTTACAATCATTGCCTTGACAATATGGGCAAGTTTTGAGTTGATTGACAAACTCCTTTGGTTCAATGGCACAATTTCCACGAGTTTTATTGGTTTTTTTCTCAACAAGTCCCATTGGTACTATTGCCATGGCAGAAAAATACCTTACCAAAAAAAGAAAAGACAAAAAAGAATTATGGAGTATGATTATATTTGTATGAACAAATAAATGATGTGTAATGTGGTATTTAGTGAACAAAAAAGAACAATTGTGAAAATGATTGGGGAAAATCTAAAAGAATGAGATAGAAATGGTTGAAAATAGAATGGCTTAACGAAGAGACAAAAAATAGTTCTAAAAGGAATGAAAAAATTATATGAAATAGAGAGGTTTGTGAATAGTCTACTATTTATGTATTTGCAAGAAGAAAGTAAAAGATAAAAGAATGTCTTTTGCTTTCCTACTTTCCTACTTTTACATTTATAAGAAGAAAGTAAAAAAAACTGTGCAATATATTTATATATTTGTAAGACGAAAGTAAAAAAAAATATGTTTTCAAGGAATGCAAGCATATTCTACTTTTTTACTTTTTTACTTTTTTACTTATATATTATATACTTCATGTACATCAAACTTTGGGTATGATTTTGTAAATTCTACTAATTTAGACTTTGAAAAATCACACATAATTCATATAATATCCAGAAAGGTATAATAAAATATTTTCTAAATTTAAGAAGATCTAAATTCTTTTATAAAAATTTGATAATGAAAACTACTCTAAATGTCTAGTTATGATATAGAAATTTAGTTTACAATTTGACATGTAGATAACATATGATTTCATCTCTAAAAGTTGATTTGTGATGAAAGAAAAACCTAAATTGCTTATAATTATAACTAAAAAATAAAAATTGCAAATCCCAATGGGAAAAGTATTCCAGTTAGCAACATATATCCTATAATTTTTTAAAATTGAATTCAATAAATGACCTTATATATTTTTTTTTCTTTCTTTGTTGCTTGCAAAATTAAACTCTTCATGACTTTTGTTTCATTAATCAAAATAAAATGGTTCAAATGTTTTATATAGGCATCAATTAATACAATCAATAAATAATTTTTTTTACAATATATTTTTAGTTGCCTACTTTGACATTGAAATCAGAAGAATCCTAATAATTTTTGCAATACTTATTAGATTAATGTGAAATACAACTTCATATGTAGAGTATAATGATTAGGAACTATCCTTAAAATTTCACACAATTTTTTTATAATGTAAAGTTATAGGAACTTGTCTAAATTCTCAACCAAACCAATTAGGCTCCTTAGTCCTTTAGAGATTAATAGAAACTATGGATGGCCAATTTAGATATTGTATTGTATACCTGTCATAACAATGGAGTTATTTAATGAAGATGAAGTGTCAAATGGACAAACAATTAAATGACTAGCAAAAATGACAAATATGATTAGGAAATGATAACTCTATAGTCACTAAGTAGATGTTTATGAAAGAGTAGTATCCACAAATAGACAAATGGCACATTTTACTTTTAGAAATCCAAATTGTCAAGAATCGTGGATTGGTGGGAAGGCCTAAAATATTGAATGTGCCCAAGTTGCATTGAAATTATTTAAACAATTTCCAATGACCAGGCCAATGACTAATCTATAATTGAAGCAATTATACACCATTTACTAGTTTCAACTCCTGTGTTGCCTTTTTGATGACGTCTTGTAGATGTGGAGAATCTTCATCCTATATTCTATTCCTTTTTTCTTTTAGTAGGCATTTAAATGACTCCCATGGTTCATAGATAAGTAATCATAAGTGGCGATGCTAATGTAAAAGGATGTAGCCATCTTATAGTTATTATTGACAAATAATCATTGTTTAATGAGTTGTAAAGGACAAATCTTTCATTTAGAGATATTCATCTCTAAAAAATATTTGCTTCCGCACTAATTATAATAAAGTATAATTAGTAAACATTTCCATTATGAATTAGTTCATCCACCAATAAATTCATCCATAAAGATATAATCAATGCTCACAACAACTTCCCTCTTTCAATATATTATTTGTTTCAATGCCCATCTCTATAATCCTTTGTGTCTCACTATCATTCTTTCCTATCCTATATGTTACACCTCCATCTATCCATGTCCTACATATTCCATCTCCATCCCATTCTATTTTGTGTAACAACTTTCTCTATCCTATATATCTAAAATCTTTTCCTCTTGACATCCCATTTCCTTTGTATCTCATTTTCCAACCTCCCTAGTTTTTCCCTAGCTTCCTACACTATTCTATGTGCCTCTTTTATCCAACAAATCCCACCTTCTTCCATCCTTGTCTTTTATGTTATATCTCCCTTACTTACCTTACAACTCATATCCTACACTCCTCTACATGTCCCACCTACTTTACTTCCCTAAATGTTTAATCCCCTTCTTTATGTTCTATATGTCTCAATATTGTCACTAACCATCCAATGTCTCTCAACTCCTAAGTTAATTATCTCATACAGCTCACATCCTTCCTTCCAATCCTATATGTCTCACCTCTCTCTCTCACACACATTTCCATCATGATCTTATGTGTTACACCTCCCTCAATATCCTATATATCTTATCTACCTCAGCATCACCAATGTCTCAGCTCCCTTGTAATCCTATGAGTCTCACTTCCTTCACCATCCTTCTATATGTCTTACCTCCCTAATTAGCATCTTCTATTTCTCACTTTCTTTACCATCCTATCTACCCCTAGGGAGACACTCTTAGTGAGTATTAGAAAACTACGAGAGGACTAAGATAGAATGCCCTTTAATATTTTGAAATAGAAATTATAAATGATTTGAAACAAATTTAAGAATCATGTTTGTAACAAAATTCATCTTTAATTGATGTAGGTTGTCTTTTAATCATTTATGTTAAAAAAATAGAAAAAAATGGTAGGAATTTAGGATATAGGATATTAATGGTTGCTTCTAAAGTTCATTTCTTTTGTGAAAAACAAATTTTAGTAGAAAGTTAGATTAAAAAAAAGACTACAAGGATTTATTAACCTATATCAATTCAATTTTAGATAGTTTGTCATTGACTAGAAGCACCTTTAATCCCTAAAGTCCCATTGTCCCCTTGAGGAACAAAATAGATTTTGAGCAGGTTCCTATGGTCTCAATAATTATTGTGATTTTTAAAAAAACTGTGAAGATATAAAAATCACATTAACTTTCTGAAAATATAATTTTTATATCGATTGGAGCTTGGAGGCAAAAGTTGTGGCACAAAAAATCCTTTCTTTAGTTCGTTAGGTAGAAAAAATCCTTCAAAAAAACTTAAAGTAAAAAATTTTAAAAATTTGTTTTGTATATAATATATTTTTATGTACATGGGAAGCTTTGATTTATTCCATTTGGATTTTTTATTTCAAAGTTACGGTCAATCTTGTTTTTCAAGCAATCAAAACATCTTGAAAAATAACTTATAAAATTCATTTCTAACTTGACTTTTCTCAATTTTTAAGAAAAAAATTCATAAAGTTATGCTCTTTTGCTAGAAAAATCTTACCATTGGATTAGTGTATTCCAATTCCATCTTAGAGCTATTAATAATTTATATTTTTGTTCAATCTTGAACCTACTTCTACTTAACAATTTCTTAATGAGTGAAAACTAATTATTTTAAAAAGAATAATTTTTTTTTAGATTCTCAAGTCAATTCTTTATCATTTATAATTAGAAATTCAAAATCAATAGAGAAAAAACTATAAGTTATAAAGGTTCAAAGCCAAAAAATGTAGTTGAGCAAGGTGCAAAAAACTTGTTTCCTTCACTTTGAATGCAAATATCTTGCAATCTACATAGTCAAAAGTTTGTGATATTTCTTCCATACGTTCATATACTGATTTAGTGCAAGATCCTATGGTTAAATATGCCAAAAAATAATTAATTTTTTTTTTTGCTTTTTGCTATAGAAATCACAATCTTGACTGTTTTTTTTATGGAAAAAAGGCCCTGGGACTTTAGAAGTTAATTTGAATTTCATGGTCAAACTTAGACAAGGTTTACATTACGCATTGGAAGCTATTGGCTCTTCTTTTGTTTTTGGATTTTCATATTTACTTTTATATCAATGACTTAAGGTGTTGTCAACCAATGATTTTATTCTAGGATTTTAATGGATTACATTGTCTATTCTAGGGGTGATTTTCTACATTCCATTATGGGCTTTCAAGGTTTTGCTTTTTGGTGTCCGAAGTTTAGAAGTGAATTCGCTTTCGGCATTTTTTGTTTGTGGTTTTAGAATTCCTTTTGGAGGCACTACTGTCTTGTTCTTTGTTGCCCTAAAGTTGTACCTAAATCCTCTAGATGCATCAAATCTAATGACATTTCCTCTATAAACTCTTTCGGCTCTCCTTAGGATTGCACTTCATGTTGTACAATCTATGGGGGCCATATTGTGATGTAGGATGTTTTCGTGGAAGAATCATGAGTAAAAACATGAAACTCTGAAAGCCACTATAATTGATACTACTCATCTAAAGCCACAAAATTTTGAGGCCACTTGCCTAAAGTGATGAAATTTTGAAGTCATGTAATTTGTCTTATATATGAACCAAATGCATTTTTTTTGCTCAGATTGTAATTTGTCCTAGTTTGCCATTTTTTCATCTCTCTTTTCATCTACAATGCATTAAGTCTTTAGCCCTTTGAACTTTGTTGCCTCAACAAGGTCATAATTGTCCAAGAAAAGTATTTCTATAGATGAATGTGTTTTTTAGACATTTGTCTTTAAGGCAATGAGATTTTGTTCATTTCCATGATTTCAATTCTATGATTTATTATTGACTAAAGAGTGTCGTTGCAAGAGCATTTCATTTCAAAAAATTATCATCTTGGTTTGGATGAAGCCCTTAAACATCCCATGGTAAGGTACTTCAACTCCTTTCAATTAAAATTGAAAATCAGTTAAAGCCTTACCAAACGGCCAGAAGCCAAGCAACGCCTCGCTTTCCCACCAAAACCCACCGAATTCAAAAACCAGAACGGTACTTCCCCCAAGACCCAGACCATTGAAGACAAACCCTCAAATGCCAGCAGTGCCTCAATCGTAGCCGTCGATCTGCAAATCCAACGAATCGGGTACAACCAACCGGAAGACCGCAGTGGAAACTCGCGCAGACTTCCAAGAAGATATTAATGGCGGCCAACGACAATCTCAGCCATTAGAACACCCAGATCCAACGGTGCAAAGTATTATAACCCGAAAAAAACAGGGTCAGTGGGAACGGGGACCTCTTTATCTCTCTCGCGCCTTGTCTTGGGCTCACCAGTGTGCTCGACGCCCCTGTTTCTCAGGCCTTTGCGCGCGCTTGCTGCTTCGGCCGGGTCGTGCGCACACTCGCCGTTGCTCGCATCGCCGCCTTCTTACGGAGCTTCAGCTAGCGAACGAGGTTTCGGAGTTTGTTCGGTCAAGATGAGAGAGATTCTGCACATTCAGGGAGGGCAATGTGGCAACCAGATCGGAGCCAAGTTCTGGGAGGTGGTCTGCGAGGAGCATGGCATTGATCCTACCGGGACGTACCAGGGCGTGTCCGACTTGCAGCTGGAGCGAATCAATGTGTACTACAACGAGGCGAGTGGCGGTCGGTATGTACCTCGCGCGGTGCTGATGGATCTAGAGCCCGGGACGATGGACAGTGTGCGTTCGGGTCCCTATGGTCAGATCTTTCGTCCAGACAACTTCGTGTTCGGTCAGACTGGAGCTGGTAACAACTGGGCGAAGGGTCATTATACTGAGGGAGCTGAGTTGATCGACTCTGTTTTGGACGTGGTTCGTAAGGAGGCTGAAAGCTGTGACTGCTTGCAAGGTATGTATGGACGTGCAGAAACCTTAGAGACGTTGATCGAGTCTGTGAGAGGGGACGGTAACGGGAAATGTCATACGGTGGTCGGGAATGTGCTGAGGTTTTGGTTTTGGAAATGATTCAGGGTTCCAGGTTTGCCATAGTTTGGGAGGAGGAACCGGATCTGGAATGGGCACCTTGTTGATATCCAAGATCCGCGAGGAGTATCCGGACAGGATGATGCTCACGTTTTCGGTTTTTCCATCTCCGAAGGTGTCTGACACAGTCGTGGAGCCTTACAATGCGACTTTGTCCGTTCACCAGCTTGTGGAGAATGCGGATGAGTGTATGGTCTTGGATAACGAAGCTTTGTACGACATCTGCTTCCGGACATTGAAACTAATCACCCCTTCATGTGAGTGCGGTTCATAGTTCGTCTTTGCTGGCGTTGCATTGTATGTATGTCTCAAGGAGCCTTGCCGTTTGATTAATGTAAAGCCAAGATGTGCTCGGAGAGATATAGAGGCTTGCGCTCTGCTTGTACATTTTAGAATGACTTCAGGTGTTATATGATATTCTGAATGTTATTTTTGTGTGTGTTTCAGTCGGTGACTTGAACCACTTGATTTCTGCTACCATGAGTGGCATCACCTGCTGCCTTCGATTTCCCGGTCAGCTGAACTCGGATCTTCGGAAGTTGGCTGTGAACCTGATTCCTTTCCCGCGTCTTCACTTTTTCATGGTCGGTTTTGCTCCTTTGACGTCTCGGGGTTCTCAGCAGTACAGATCCTTGACTGTTCCGGAGCTCACTCAGCAGATGTGGGACGCGAAGAACATGATGTGCGCTGCTGACCCTCGCCACGGTCGTTACTTGACTGCTTCTGCTATGTTCCGCGGCAAGATGTCTACGAAGGAGGTGGACGAGCAGATGATCAACGTTCAGAACAAGAACTCTTCTTACTTCGTGGAGTGGATTCCTAACAACGTGAAGTCCTCTGTTTGCGACATCCCTCCTACTGGTTTGAAGATGTCTTCTACTTTCATCGGTAACTCGACTTCGATTCAGGAGATGTTCCGTCGTGTTTCTGAGCAGTTCACTGCCATGTTCCGTCGCAAGGCCTTTTTGCATTGGTACACTGGTGAGGGCATGGACGAGATGGAGTTCACTGAGGCTGAGAGCAACATGAACGATTTGGTTTCTGAGTACCAGCAGTACCAGGACGCTTCTGCTGAGGAGGAAGGCGAGTACGAGGAGGATCTTGAGGAGGCCTAGATGGTGTGGCTTGGGGTGATCATCAGTTGTGGTTGTTTGGTGACGTTGATTTTGAATCAGCTTTAGGAACAGGACGCTCTGTTTCTTCGCTTCGGGTATAATCCCGGTATATGTACTTACATTTTGAAATGGTATGTGGTGAACCTTTGTATATCTCGGGCCGCGAGTTCTTGTCGAAAGCAGTGAGACGTGGATTCGCACTTCAGGGAGTGATTTGTGCTACACACTTAGGGTTGGTTGTTTTTTAACCGACGACAGTTTGATTCGGATTTAACTGGAGTTTTCTTTGGAGGACGATTTGTTTACGAGCTGAGGAATTAGAGGTATTGTTGATATTTGTTTCTAGGTGTCAAGTTGTGGAGTCGGTTGGTGGAGTCAAACATTTTCTCCGATCCAATTGATGATTGCTGTCAGTACAGTACTGATGTTTCTCTGACTCAGCTGGCCACTGTCGTGCGCATGATTTCGAATTCCTCGCTAGTAGAGAAGAAACGTCGATAGCTTTACAATTTGCTAGCAGTGAAACAGATGTGCATTAATTGTTTACTCGACATGACAGTTGGAATAAAGGTCGTCTTTGATTTAAGTCGAGAATGTTATGAGCAATTGAAAATAACCCTGGTATCCTCAGTTATACCGTACAGTTGCAATTGAAGTACAAGTGGATCCGGCAAACATTGGAGGTGAGATTCTAATTGTGCCACTGTAGTGTACATCTCAAATGTAAAGATGGTATAAATGATGTCCGTTCCTTTACATTCATTTACGTAATCTTGAAACTTATGTCATGTCCACTCCTAGAGAAGCCCTCCAACGATATGCATGTACTGCGAACTACGACTTTTGGATTTTGTTGATTATGTATAATTAGCGCATTTGTAGTTTCGAACTCTATTAGATTGCATCGATTTATATATTCTGATACGGTCTTTGTTTTGATTTAGTTGCATTGTAGACTGCCAGTATATATGGCGTAGAATAATTTTTGAAGGAGTATTCTAAATGTTATGAATTTTAGGATACAATTTCAAGTCTGAGGAATCGAAGCATCCAACTAACTTCAGGCAAATTTTTCTTTTAAATGAAGTAGAAATACTTGAGGACAATCTCCCATAGAAAACTTTGTAGGAAATTTAGGAACCACACCTACTATGCCATGATAGTAGGGTAAATGTGATGGTTGACCAAATAGGCTAAGAAGCCAATGTGGATTGAACAAGGGTAGCTAGAGACCTTCGAAAAGGTTGCAAGATACACAGATGGGTATCAAAGGTCAGGAGAGACTATAGAATAAGACCTCAATTTGTAGTATAAAATAAGTAGCAAAGGGTGAAGGTCCATGCAAGGATCGTCACCAAGGCACTAGCAATAGACAAGAAGGCAAGACCACATTTTGATACATGGGATTGTTAACAAGTCTTGAGGCATTAAGAAGTTGAGGCATTAAGAAGGTAGTATTGAACTAGGCTTCAAGAAGTACAATTATGAATTTGAAATCATAATTTACAATGTATGTGGTGTAAATGTGCCCTATGAGATTGATAAACTCTAGCTATGCATTTAAAGGTTGAGACTAAAATTGGACATATTCACATTATAAGAATTCACAGATTGAAGGGAGTGGGAGCTAAGAGATTTGGGAGATAATGAGTGGATTGCTTTGGAGAGAGATCAATTTCAATTAACATTTATGCCTCCAATTATCCATTAGAGCAATACATGCAATGGGAAGAAATGTTGGCAACATTACCAAGACATTGTGGATGGGTTCTATGTAGTGATTTCAGCATGGTGAAGGTAAGAGGGGAAAAAACCTCAACATGTGAGACATATTCCTACTTGGAAAAGATTTATTTTCAATGTTGTAAATGTTACACGCCAAATAGCATACAATGTGAGGTTACGTAGAAGCATGAGATATTCTCAAGACAACAATCAACAAAATAGAATTTGAATGCTAGTACAATTAGATTAAATTTACTTGTTTCAAATCCATCCACCTTTATGAAAAAACAAGTTGGTCGGATATAACATTACAAAAGATGATATAATATTATACCAATCCCCTACAAAGGGGAGCATCATGCTTGAATATAATCTACATTGTTGAGAACATTGGAAGATGTTGACACAATGGTTGAAAGAATTAAAGGTTTCAATTGAGCAATTGAAGAACAATTGAGCAATTCAAGAAAGCATTTGGCAACAAGGGACTCTTTCTATTCCAAGTTAGAAAAACAATAAAAACAATATAGAGAATTTTGCAAACAACAAGAAACTGAAGGAAAGATAGTGTAACTGGAGCTAAGAAAGAAAATGGAGGCATGAATAGAGATCTACAAGGAGATTCTCCAAACTCAGATCTTCAACAAAAACTAACCAAGATTAGAATGGAGTTTATTGGAATGGAAGAAGGTAAAGTATGAGTTTCCTATTTGTCATTTGGGGCTAATGATTTTCTTTCTTTCTTTTTACAAATTTGAGTGTAGTTTTATATACAAAATCCCTCCAAAATAGTTTAAAACTAAAATAGGCTTGTCACATGCCAATATAGCTAGCATTTGGTCCTCAACAGAGTATTTTCCAAAAGTAAGCCAAAATCCTGTATGTAAGTAGGGTAAACCCTCCAAAATTGTTCAAATTATAGATATTTAATAGATATTGTTCAAATTACTTAAACCTACTATGCATGTGATAGATCATGGCTAATTTGGTCCGAGGGAACCTTTATTAGAACCCTAAGTTGCTTTTTGGAGAGATGTTTTAGGTTTCCATTCCATTTCGTAAAATAGTAAAAATCCCAATTGTTAGCCAATAGGTGGAAAAAAATGGACCAATGAAGGGTATTTACAATTAGGGTACGGGATTTTGAGGTGGAAATCAAATTGGAAGTTCAATGGCCAAATCGGTTTGCCAAGATTTCTTTCTATATGAAAGATTCCTTATTCACCCGCAATTAATCCGTGAGTCTGAAGGTCACTTTTCAATCAAATACCACTCAAAACTACCATTTTTATTGTATTTACCAATGAGAACAAAAAAATACATTTAAAAAAAATCTAACAATAGGATCTTGTATTTCACTTATTTGAAATCATGTGGTAAGATTTTCATGAAGTTTGACTATATAGATTGGATGATACTAGCATTGAAAGTTGGAAAAAAAAATTTGAACATTGGTATGCAATTTCAGATAACTTTGACCACCATTTGTGGAATTTTTTTGCACTATAGAATTTGAATTTAAAAAATGTTGTGTTGAAGAATTGAGTTAAAAGTTTGGAAAAAACATTTTAAAAAAGCCCCGTTTAATTTTATTTTTTTAAAATTATTAAATAGAACTAGGTCCAAGATTGAAAGAAAAACTAAAGCATTAATAGTTCTAAGATGGAATTGAAATACAATTATTCCAGTGGTGAGATTGTTCTAGCAAGCAAATTTAACCATTTCTTTTGAAAAAATTGTGAAAGTTGCAATTAGAAATGAATCCTACAAGTTTCACATGTAGAAAAGAACATGATCTATATGGAAAAAAATTTATAAATTTATATTTCAAATTTTTATGAATTTCTTTTTCTACTTGCCGAATGAAAATTTGGGCTTTCTGTGGTATAACTTTTGCTTTTCAGCACCAATTGAAATAAAAATTATATTCCCATAAAGCTAAGAAGTTTTTCTATCTTATGAGAAAATTTCAAAAAAATTCATTAAAAATTGAGGTCTTAGGAACTTGCCCAAAATCCATTTTGTCCCTCAAGGGCAATGTCCTTTTAAGCAATTGCTATGAATACATTAATAGTGTAGTCCAATAGATACTATGACATTGAAATTTGATTTTGCACTTATCTACAGGAAAATTGATGTGAGGAGAACTTGGTGTTTGGCAAATGTTTGACATAAACTTGCCATGTCTCTAGGATCAATTGCACTTGATGATTTTGACTTATGGATAAAAGACAAAGCTTAACCATTTCAAAATTTAGGTTTAAGATTTATAGCATTTTGGGATCATATGGTGTTTTTTTAATGATAGAAGGCTACTTTTATTTTCTTTGAGATACATTGACATTATTTTACTTATTAGAAGTGTTTGATATATAAGTGAGCAAATGAAAAAAAATGAAAAAAAATAGCAAATGAGGTTTTGCCTCCACAAAAAAATCAAAGTAGAAACATGTGTATATTTTTTGATCTAAAGTGATATTTTAGTTCCTAAGTCTCATTATGTTCAATTAGTTGATGATAGAATCTTCTTGAAGATCCTCAAAAATAAATTTTTTTTTGACTCTTTTCTATTATATCAATTTCGTATCCAACAAGATCCCATCCATGTACAAATTTTCTTCCTTGCCTCTCAATGTGTAGAAGCAATAGAAGCTAGAGATTGTTCTTTCTAGATTGATCTTCAATGTCATTAACTTAATCTACAAAAGTCCTCTAATCTGCAATAGTTTTGTAATTGGTGTGCAATGATATCTTACCAATATTTGAATGTCTTTAATATGGAGCTCTTTATACTAGTTTCCCTTTAAATGTTGGGTGTACCTCTGAACTTTGATAGGTGGACATTTCCTTGTAATGACACTTCTCCATACCTTAGGATGACTAGGTGAATAGAGATCCATCTTGGTTCACAAACCAAGTTGTGGGTCTTGCCAAAATATGCTAAAATCAACCATATTTACAAGAGTAGAGTAATTAAAGGGCAATGATTTAATGTGAAGCCACAAATACTATAGTAGAATTAATTCATTGTATTATAGGTCAAGTGTTGTACTCACCTTGTATTGTATATCATAGTATTCACCAAAATATTAAGCAAATAGGTAATGCCAATTCTCCACTTTGGTCTTGAAGTCATGGCTTTTGTCATCATTCATGGTCAACTTTGTAAAGTATTATTGTAAATTTCATGTATAAATCACATGTTCACAATATTTAGTTGACCATCACCACCATCTAGGTAATTCCAAGGGAAATTGACTACATCTTTCTATTCCCAAGCAAATTCCTAGAGAGATTGGGCTTTTTAGGAATGTTGTTTGACTTCTTTCACAACTCAACATCTCTAAAGATCAGAAGAACATTATAGCCATGCATGCTAGTAGCTAAAATTATGTCATCCATATCTTCAATTGCCACTTTGGGGGCACTTTTATCTCATTTGTCCATATGAACATAAAGTGTAGGTTTAAAATCTTTTCTAAAGTATAACTCATACAATGAAGAATGAAAATGTACCCCCAAGCATATGCATTCATTGGTTCTAATCTATACAATATATTGTAGGTTTGGGATGGCCTTTTCTTGAGAAAAGTCTTTCATTTCATGTATAATAAGATCGTTTGGTCAATGTTACAACAATGTTTTTAATACTAATGACTTCTTGCTTCATCCTCTTTTGTATGCAATATATACATGAGTGCTTTGCGTTGACTCCATATTGTAAGTCATACATATATTTTATGTATTTCATGTCAACAATGTGATGTCACTGCACCCTAAAATCACATACATCCGCCACAAAGAGCAACTATTTGTTCTCACTATTAGAAAAGATAGTCCAAATCAATACTATTTATTGACAATTTTTGTTGATTGTTTGATGGAGAAACATCAACATCTTCCTAGCTAGATACCAAATTAACAATGGTTCTAAAATTGTGTTCAATTCTATTGTTGGATATTGAGGAAATCAGACTCAATGTTTCCATGTCAAAGCGGGACTTAGGGCAATACCGGTCCTACACTTCCCATTAAAATCTCATCATCTTAGAGTCCACTATGTTGATTGTAGATCAGATCCCTTCTTCCCCTGGTGTTCAATCTCTAATAAAAATATGCATTGTAACCCCCTTAAAAAATTTACCTACTAACTTTCAAAAGAAGAAATGGACTACCTCATTCTTTTTTTTTCCTAGTACCATGAAGTTCCAAAAATTTCTCAATGATATTTACTTATCCACTTACAAAAAAAGGTTTTGGCACTGTTCTATGACATATTTTCACCTTGCCATTCTGTATATATAGTCTTAGTTTCCAATACAACTCTACAATTTAGTCTTTTTCTTCTTCATCGGTTAGAAGTTTTGCATTCACAAACCTATACTTCTTTCTAGTTGCACTGAAATATAGTATCATCCATGTTAACCCAAAACATCAAAAGTGAAGTCCACAATACACATTTTACAATTGAAGCTCCTCTTTTTTATATAGTATGTAACTTTTGAACTTCTTGCAAGGATACATTGTTTATATAACTGCTTTCTACCGATGCCTTCCCCACTCACACTATATACAAACGCCTACATTTTGTACCTCACATACTCTTTGTCTTGCTTTGGCTACATGATTGGACATCAATTCTAGTAAAATCTTTACAAAATAGAGTCCTACATGCACTTTACAAACAATGCTTGCACAAATATCCCTCACATTCCACCTCTATATAGAAGTCAATTGTTGTAGGAGAAAAAATCCCCATCAAAAATAACAACACCCCCTACACAATACACCAAATTACATCCAAGCATTGCCACTTTTGTTAATGGTAGTTGCTCTTAACATAGACATCTCACTCCTCTTCTTTTGATGAAATGGACTGATCGGCATTTAAATCTAACACTAGGATCTCAACTAACCACCTTGCAATTGCATCCTCACATCTAGTGGTTTTTCCAATTTGCAATAGGGCCTCATTCTCTTCAAGAATGATTTGTAGACCACAAAATCTCTTGTTTTCTTTGTTGTCATCTACGCCAAAAAATTCTCCATCTTCAAATGCCCTGAAGTTCTTATATACTTAGTGTCCCTTGATTTCTTTTTGTAAAACAACCTTCCATCTTGGATCCTCCCTTACCTACTCCACATGCATAGGAATTGCAAATACTTTAGGACCAAAAGGCACTACTTGACTAAAGTTTGCAATTATAAAACCCCACTTGTCCTGATTCATAGTAGTAGTATTTTCTAAATAGTTCACCTTCATCCAATTATATAACAAGAGAGTCACACAATGGTCTTTGTAATTCAATTCTACTATTTTCTCCAAATTGATGTATTCTACATCTACTACCACAACATTGTGGTCCTTAAGCCCTAATCTCCATGGACATTGGAATACAACTAAGTCCAAGCATCCTAATAGGAACCAATTTGGACATAACCATTGCTTTGTTTTGAAGAATCTTCATTCTAACTCTTGAATATGACTTGAAGTATGAAAAAAATTGTAGTGCATTGTTTTTTAGTTGTGGCTATTTGACATAATACAAAACAAAAATAATTATGTTAAGTTTCTAAGTACATTAAAGAAAAGAATGTAGTTGTAACCACTACTTAATTAGATGAATTAAGGACTAATGTAGATGAATAAGCACAATTTTTGGTAGAATATTCTAATGAGGATCTCTATAAGCACCTCAATAAGGTATACATGTGGCTCCTACTAGTATGCTTGAATCCAACTACTATGCCCAAGTCATAAGTCTTCAACAATTTCTTGGTACTTATGACGTAAAGGTGGTTTCCAAAAGCCCACATATTGAAGTACATGGTGGCCAGTTCTAATGGCAATTTTGATAAACAAATCACATATATTTCAACTTCATCACCATTTCTTAGCATCTTCTTGTTCATATCTTCTTCCAAATACTTTGCAAATGGCTTGGATCTTGTGAGCTTTAGAAGATATAGTGTAGCTTGTTGGCCAAGCCTATGAGGATTCATCCTTTTAAACTTCATGCCCTCTGCTATCATTGCTATGTAATATTCTTCACCAACTTCCATTTAAAATAAAATCCAACATTAGACACAATAATCATAGTACATACAAATCAATAGCCATTGTTTTTTCAATCATGAAAGGTTATGGAACTACTCTTCCACAATATACTTATATTCACTATAAGTTACCTGCGTTTTAGGCGACAGATTGTAGGCAACATCAAATAGAGCAATCTATATTTTTATGTCAATAATAACGTTCGATATAACATCAAGATGTTATATCAAATGTCATGGTTGATATAAAAATATGGGTTGTTACATTGGATGTCACCTAAAATTCATTAATTTAGACATGGAAAAAATTGGATTTTTTATAGTGATTGTCAATGGTAGAAACTAGCCCCCAATTATGTAATTAATAGCATATCCTTTGGCATCCTAGTGAACCAAATCTTAATCCAAACCTTAGTCAAATTCTTCAAACTTTTGTTGACCTCAAAAGAAAACATTGGCCAATGCTACAATTAAAGAATTTATATTGAGCACTGCTCAATGCCTTTGACTAATTAAACATAAATTACTTAAACACTATTGTTCACATATAGGATAAACACCACCAACCAACAATGTAGCAACCAATATCACAATCCTCCCAACTTCCTCAAGTTGGTTTTTGTCATTACCATTTCACTTCAACAACAATTTATTCCGACATAAGTTTTGGAACATTCAAACATATAATTTCTAATTCTACTTTTTAGATAGATTCTATGCATTCTTTTTTTAGTAACACTTACAATGTAGCAATATAATTTTGAAAGAACTTATTCACAATATGCGTGTAGCTACAATGCATTCTCAAGAACAAACTCATATATCAACTTCTTCAATTGTTAGGATAGACTACAAGGTCTTCTACTTCTTCTATTTCATCCATTATAGAGGGGTCTTCCTTTTTATTCCAAACTTGTCTACTCATTGGGTTGTATTGCATCATATATTCAATGATGAAGACCAAAGCCTCCTCCACTTATTACTCGAGTATTACTTCCTTTGGGTTTTGCCAAATTTCTCACAAATCCCTTCAATCCTTTGAAGTATCTTTCATATGGTTACATCCACCTTGTATGCAATGGGCTATATATGAAAAGTTGTTCCATGAGATACACTATGAGTTGCACTATAATATCAAAGAAAACTAAAAGAAATTGATGCTCTAAGCTTGCCAATATTTTAGCTACATCCTTCAATTATTGTTCCTTGTTGTCACTATAGGTTGCCTTTGCATACAATCTTTGGAATACTCTATTGACTTTCATGATGGCTCCCATGATGTACTCATCTCCAACATTTTTCAAGCACACTAGATATATTTCTTGCAAAAATCGATACTAATTGTGAAATTCCCCCCCCAACTTCCCATTTAAGATTTTTGAATACAATGCAAATGCATAGCGCAATAGGATCCTAAAAGATTGCAATGTGTAAAAAAATTCTTGCTCATCTACTTTGGATAATATATAAGGAGCATCAAGGAGTCACTATTGATTATCATTAGCCCTTTGTTGTAGCCACGATTGCAAACGATTTCCCCTAACTGAAGGTCCAATCTCATAGTGGAGTTGTCCTTTTCCCCCATCTATTTCCTCAAAATATTGTTACACATATTTTTCTCACAATACATTACATCCAACATCTAATGTATAAAAAGATCCTACATTAAACCAAATTTAACCTCCATTAGTCCATAGTAATACAATAGTAGTTTACACAATGGTAATTGACATTGCATGTAAATAGGGAACAAACTACTTCAAATTCCTACATTGCAATCACAAATTTCAAAGAGAAAACAATTTATACAACACATACTTCATTATTCTATTCATCTTCCATCAATACAACCAAGCCAAGGCAAAACCTTTACCATTCAGTGAACCACATTATCCATTGCTCAATTACAGAATACTAGCTCTTAAAAGAGAAACACTTCTTCAAATGTTTCCTATGACAATTGATTCTTAGGTCCAACAAGTCCTCTACCTAACTAGAAAAAACACTCAATTCCAACATCATTCACAATTCTTTCAATTTTTCATACTAACGCCCCATTGTACTTGACTTCGTATTCCTCACCATCTCTCCTAAAATCCTGTCTATCATTATACAAGTATATATAGTTCCTATTGTTTTTAACAAATCGAGCACATAATGCAAATATCAACAATACTGAATAATGCATACTTGCATGCTAATACTATACCAAAACTGCAATGGGTGGACCAATATGCACGTTCACAATTTCATACAAAGAACCTCTAAAAATTTAAGAATCTCACTAGCCATCAAGGTAACAAGAAAAAGACCTTGACTCTCTTGGCACCATTCAATTTCACTGGGTCATCTTCTCCATCTTCACAACCTCCATTTGAAAGATACACTACCTTCTTCAACCATACAAAGAATGTCTTCTCTAAAGGGTTGTGAGTCTCGGTTTCATTACTTAAGATTCAAAATTTCTTTTTTGGAATTCTTATATGTTTTGAATGTAGTTTTAGGTGTTAAAAGACCTAAAGAGTGTGTTAGACCAGAATCAGTGTTGTACATGCCAAAACGGCCCATGGTCACACTATATGTAGTTTTTCCTAAAAACACTTAAATCCCGCATGTAAATAGGGTAGAAATCCAAATATTGTAAATACTAAGCATATTAGTAGAAATTGCCCGATTATCTACATCTATTTGTGCAATGAGATGCAAATTGGCTAAATTGGTCTAAGAGAATCTTGTAAAAATCTCAAGATAAATTTCCTGAGAGAGGTTTCAATTTCCCCATTCCATCGACGAAATAGTAGAAGCGTCAATTATTAGTCTACAGGTGGAGAAACTCAAATTGGAGCATCAAAGGGAATCTACGACATAAGTATGGTGTTTCTAGGTGGAAATCATGTCAGGAGTCCAACGGCAAAATCGGTTCGCCAAGATTCCCCTTTGTGTGGAAGATTCCCTGTTCATCAGAAGTTAAAGGAGATAGCGGGATTTGTATTCCTTTTCCACATGTGCAAAGTAAGAATTTATGGTTGCACATCTCTTGAGGAACTCCATGAGAGGTTCCCCCAAAAGTCTCGGTTTTTTCTGATCTTCTAAAGATCTTTTTCCGAGCAGTCAACCGCCCAAATTCAAGATGGTAAATTCATAGAATTTGCCGTGGGTGCGGTAAAATCTCACTAAAAATTAGGTTAGTTTGATTTATGCTAATAACATGCTCCAACAAGTTTGAAGACATTTTGATAACTAGAAAACCTACAACTAGGAAGATCCTCCCCGAATCGACAATTTCAAATATTACAGAGGGGTTGACCGGCGTATCGGGAGCATACGGAATCGGAATAGGGCCCAAATTAGGTCTTTTCTTACTCCCCCAAGCCTACTTGAGATACTAGTCTAGTTACTTTTTTCAGAAAAGTCAACCTCCAAAAGTTGGATTTTTATCCCTTTTTGGTTTTTAGTTGGTGCTAGCTTTAGGTGTTTTTTTGACGGATGAAAAAGGGGTGGAGGATTCCTTCGAATTAAAAATGGCCTTCTGAAGCCAATGGCGCAATCCGTTTGTGATTTGAAGCATTTCTCCGAAAGGTAGAATTTTGGATCAGTGTAGAAAGTTAAAAAATTAGAATTAGGATGAAAGTCTAAAGGGATAGGATTGCTTGGAGTGCACTCCAAATCTTCTTTGATTTTGGGGACGAGGGGAAGGTATATAATGCCTCCCCTCCTCACTCACTCTATCTCTCTTGTAGTCTCATGGTCTTCTAAATTTTGGCCCTTTGGGCCATAGTTTGTGGTTCTTTTTGTGTCATTTGGAGAAGTTTTGGTTGGAACAAAACTCTCAAAGTCTAGTTGTGTACTAGTTTGTAGATTATGTCTTAGGATTTGAGGTTAATCCTTCAATATGGTGGAGCTTTGACTTCAAGTCCTAAGATTGTTGTAGAACTTTGATAATTTTCTAAAAGACGGCGGAACTTTGACTTCAAGTCCTAGGATTGTTATAGAAATTTAATGATTTTCTAAAAGACGACAAAGCTTTTGCCTTATTACTAATCTCAAGTGTCTCCCTTTTTATTATTTTTTTAAAAACTAAAGTTTAGAATTGAACAAGAATTGTTTTGCAAGTATAGGACATTTAGGACACTTAGAAAGATCCATTGCTTGGAAGGCACAATGAACCGACGTTAGAACATCCATAGAATAAAATTAACTAAAAGAACCTGGTTGTGTTTGCTAATTTATCAAGGGCAAAATGTAAGCGCTTATTTACCCACCCTTATGTCGTAGATGCCCTTTGATGCTCCAGTTTGAATTTCTCCACCTGTAGACTAACAATTGACGCTTCTACTATTTCGTCGATGGAATGGGGAAACTGAAACCTCTTTCGGGAAATTTATCTTGAGGTTTTTACAAGATTCTCTTAGACCAATTTAGCCAATTTGCGTCTCATTGCACAAATAGATGTAGATAATCGGGCAATTTCTACTAATATGCTTATTATTTACAATATTTAGGTTTCTACCCTATTTACATGCAGGATTTAGGTGTTTTTAGGAAAACTACATATAACGTGACCATGGGCCATTTTGGCATGTACAACATTGATTCTGGTCTAATACACTCTTTAGGTCTTTTAACACCTAAAACTATATTCAAAACATATAAGAATTCCAAAAAAGAAATTTTAAGTCTTAGGTGATGAAACCGAGACTCACAAGGGTCTACTTGAAAGTTTACGCAACTCTAAATTGCCATCAAGAGTTACACAAGATCTTATGAACATGTATTCTACTAAAATCCATCTTTGATTTTCTAAATACACTCTTTTGGACATCTTACAAGAGTAATCGATGCATGTTTGTCATACATAAGGCATCCTTTGTAACCTTTAGTCTATTGTCCTGAAATGAGGCCTTAAGAGGGAAAGTTGATCACTATCCACATGAATATGCCTCTGAGGATGAACATGTAGGTAGCCCCTCTAACAAACATGTCCACAATTGGTATCTCTATCCATAGCCTCAAAAGATCTCAAACTAGTGGACCAGTAAAAACATCAAAGGCTTTACCATTTGGAGCCTTTCCCTTTGGAATGAATATAGTCAATGAAATGAATTTTTTTTGCTACAAACTGTAGAAAGAAGTTGTAAATCACTAGCAACACTAGCCACATAAAGCATTTTGTGCTATAGTTCACAAGTGGATTGACTCTGTCCACTACAATGCCAATGTACAAATAGTTCTCACTAGAAGAAATATACATTAATCTACACTATAAGAAAACCTTGTTTTAAGTGACATTCAAAAAAACAACCGACGTCAAAGGGAACGAATTTTAGGTGACGTTGAAAAAAAAAAACTGTATTTTTCATGTCAATAATGATGTCCAATGGAACATTAATGGAGATAATTGTTGACAGAAAAACATAGGTTGTTTTCTTCAACGTCACCTAAAATCCGTTCCCTTAGACATCGAAAATTTTGGTTTCTTCTAGTGCTAGCTGATGTATTTTGTTAAATCTAACAAAGTTGTGTTGGAAATTATGCAAATTTATAAAATTGTGACTAAAATAATGTTGAAACTATGTTATTTCCAACATAGTTATGCTATGTTTAACAAAAATTATCAACAAGGATAACATAGATTTCTTGTAATGTCTCTTCTTTGAATGTTAAGTCAATTTCAACTATTGTTGCCCATTGTAGAATGTTGACCATCGACTGCATGTAAACCTTGTTAAACTTGTTATGTACATGCCACTTCATAAGTTGCACCACCTTTAGGCATTAAAATAAGTGTTGGAAACAAAAAAAGATTAGAAAATAACACATTATCTTCTTTGGAATATTATTTGATCTTGTGACATATCTTAGCACACCACATTCTAAACATTTGTGCATATTCTTATACTCTATCCCCTTGTATAAGACATGACCTTTAGAATAAGAGTAGATGGCCTAATGCTCCAAATTCATTTTTTTGTTTTGTAGAAGTTCTCCAAATCCTCTGAACAAGAGTGGATCACCTTCTTTGTTTTGTAGGAGTTTCTCAATAAGGAATTGGATTGTAGTAGCAAGTCTGTGGCTACAGAGTTAAGCAACTCATCAAAAAGGTATGAAAAACACCATATAAGTTCACCATGTTCATGAAGATGATGTTGGTGTGTAGTTTGTTCATTGCACATCCATCATACAAAGTCTATATGGTTTCTTGACTCAATTGCTCCATGTCAATCAAATTTAATTCATCATCTTCCTCCATTGGATCATTGTGCATGTCCACTAAATGTATGTCATCATCAATTGCATACACATGTAGGTCATTGATGCGTGCAAATTCATCTTCTACCTGAACTTTCATATGTGGAGGCCATACAAACCATGGACCTTCTTGTTTTCAACTCTTTGCACATAATCCTCATCACCTTTGTTTCCATCTTCTATAAACCCCCTTCTATTGCATCCATCCTCCGTCAATATGTGAATGCAATACAAACATGTGTTATAAATCCATAAATCCAAATTCAACAATGTAGTAAGTCCCACAATTTGTAACTAAATAATGATGGAGGCACACACTTTGAACAAATGCCATGCTCTAAATTGAAGATCATTTGCTTTTATTGAATACAAATAAAGGTATCCTAAACACTTCAATAAATCTTGACAAAAAAGGTGCAAATTAAGTAAACACACTACATTATTGGTGCTTACATTAGTCTATACATACAACACACCACCAAGTTGGTCGACATATTCCGATTGCTCCAAATGAAAATAAAATTATAATTACCTCATTCCCCTAACTTCCCTTATATTTCTATAACAATTTCAATTCACAATATTACTTTGTAAAGAAAATGACATTGCTTCTGCCAGTCAACACGTTCCCACTGCATAAAATTGATACCTACTAACATATCCACATACTCTTTGACATGTATGATTCATCTACAATTGCTAGTTTTGAATGTTTAAGTTGATGCTATATATGTATGTGTCCTCTACTTCAAAGAGAATACTACATGTAGATGGTAAATTCAAATAAAACAAAAAGCATAAATATTCAATCTACCCTGATCATATCCATTTACCAACAAGTAGAGAGGTATAATTTGCATTGAGTTTAAATCCCACATGAAAGATGTTTGGAACCCTAATTGATCTAGAAAGGAAGAGGCCTTTGTCTAGAATGTCTAACACAAGGCATTTGTTGTAAACTTATGGAGGACTCAAGCAAATAGAAATACCCTAGACATTTGCATTTGTTGTGATGTATGTAAAAAAAACTAATATATAGACACTGGAATGGCATGGGATTATCTGCAATCAATTGTCCAACAGGTGAAACTGGCCCTAGGTCCCTACCTAAGATGGAGATCATAACACTGTATTTTCAAAAAGAAGCTACATAGGATATTCAAGGAAATTGAACACATGCTATATACTATGAGAAGTGCTACTATATGGATCCTTTGACGTGTCAAAAATTATGTAACTTTTATTAGAGATTGAATAAATGAAAAATCTTGATAGAGATTAAAATAGCTTGATTGAGTGTGTCAAATTTACTTTCTACAAAGCTACCTTGGCAATCAAATAAAGATTGAAGAATAAGATGGAAATCCTTTTCAAATTTGATGAGAATTGGGGCTTTAATTCCATATTAGCAATCCATACTAATACAAAGAGGGAATACAACTACAAAAAACTTGAGTTTGGGTTGTTTGTTTGAAGTTCTTGTTGATAGCTTTCTGGAAATTGACTAGCAAATGTTTTTCATTGCTTTGCATATTGTTTGGGGCCCCTTTGCATTGGAATAAAATTATTCTTTCTATGACAAATTTTTTTTTTTTTTATATAGTAATAAATAAAATATTCAAAAATATTCACTTCACATTTTTCTAAATGTGATTTTTGAAAGAAAAAAAATTTAAAACAAGACAAGTTAGCCTATTTTCCAACAAACTATTTTTATCATTGATAGTTTAGTAAACAATAAAAACTTAATAATAAAGACATAACACTTAAAATTTAATTCATTTAAAGATATTAAAGTTTTAAAAATTAAATTATTTAACTAAAAATAATAAATTTCAAATTCAACCTTCAATCATTTAAAATTTATAAATTTTTAATTTAGATGTAAAACAATTGCAATCGTAATTATACAAATAATAAATTTAAATACTAGAAATTCAAAAATTCAAAAATTTTAATTCAAAATTTAATAGATTTAAAATTTAAAGAATCAACTTCAAACATAACGTGAGTCTTAAGCAAATGGAATGAAGGCATTATATTCTAACACCATGAATATGAATAAATGAGATGAATTCAAAATGGTCATAAAGAAGTGAATACAAAAACAACAATTTAGGCAATGACTTTATGTCAACTATTAATTAGCAATTGAAATCAACTTATTGTATTTTTAGATTTTTTAGATTTTCAAAATTAGGGGTTCACGGCTCTCTGTGCAACTATGCTACTAGTGATGCCCATTGAAGATTGAAAATTTGACGGCCATATTTTCAGCTCAAAAGACCTTAGTGGTGGATATTCAATCTCCACACGGATATGGGTCCTCCAAAAGAGTGTTGTCATAATAGGTCGCCTTCTTGTTGAAAACAATCATATAGTAGAATAACAAACTTGAACAAAGTATGATGTAAAATCAACAATGGTAATAGAGATGAGTTGATCACATGTATTGAATTGTTGATGGATAAAGCAACTTCCGTTAAAGGTTGAATTTTGCCTTCTCACTAAACTTTGCATCATGTGCAATAGTTTCTTTATAATTCTAAATAAAACATTCAAAAGGAAATTATTGCAAGTCATAATAAAATTCTTTTAATTTCCATCTCAATGTGGGCATCTTAATAAATTTACTCTAAACAATTCCCAAAGTTTTACATTTTATTGGATGGATTGATGATGGTTCAAAACCCCCATACTTTGGCGTAAAGTCCCAAGTTCCTTTGGGGAACAATTGAAGGTTTGATTAGGTTCCTATGTTCTCAATTATTGGTATAATTATTTGAATTTTTTTCTTAAAGATAGTAAAATAGATTAGTTTTTTGGAAATATAATTGCATTTAAATCAATGCCCAGGAGCAAAACTTGCGTCATATGAAATTCAAAATAGTTGAACTCGAGAAATAGAAAAAATACAAAAGCCTAGAAATTAAAATTTTAAAATTTTATTTTTATGTATTCTATTTTGATTCCATGTAGAAATTTTGATTCATTTCATTTGAATTAATGGAGAATTTCATTAAAATGGCGATTATTCTATAACTTTGACATCCCACAGTTCAGACCATGCGGTCTGAAATCTAATACACTAATAGATTTCAAACCGCCCAGTCTAAACTGTGGGAATGACACACTATGAAATGACACATAGAATATCGCCATTTTAATGAAATTCCCCATATTAGTACTCCTTTTGCCCCAAAATAATTTTGTGGTTAGAAAGAATTGGCTAAAATGAACTCAATTTTGGTCACAAAGCAAAGCTATAAGGTGTTTGGAAAGCAAGTCTAGCATTGAAAGTCCCAATGAAAGCTAAACTCATAGTGGCTCTCCATCACTAGGAAATTGAAACCTATTTCTTCATTTTCTCTAATGCAACTTCAATGATGTCGAGTGTTTCCAAAATGTCTACCAATCCATCTATCAATCTCCTAGCTAGTGTGGCTTCCCTACAAAGTTTCTATCTATTTCTACGACCTCTATTAATTGCATTTCCTTGCAAGAAATCAAACTCAATGTTCAACAAGTTAATGCTGATGGAACCACTTCTAAAACTACCTTCAATTGCTACAAGAAGCCTAGTATGATTGATGAGCAGTATATGCATGCTTATTAGATGCTCTTCATCAAGGAGAAACTAGAAGCTTAAAGCACCAAGTCATCTTTAGCGCGATGCCCTCAAGGATGTGGCCAAGCAATTCAAAGTGATTAACAAAACTATTAGCAAGCTTTGGAAGCAAGCACATGGATCACTAGCAAGTAGCAAACTAGTTACCATCTTATCGATGTGTCATCTAAAATGACAAGATAAGTTGGGCACAAAAGTTGATCAATGTTGGAGTCATCAAGGTCATTCCTTTATCACTATGCCAAAATGAATGCTCATTAGTTGTCTAATTGAACATGTCAAAATCAATCCTCCATTGCAGTAAAGCAAAATGGCAAGTAAAGGTGCTTACAAACACCATGAAGCCACTTTTGAAAGATAGTGATAAGGTTGCTTGCTTGAATTTCTCTCTATCAATGCTTAACCCGGCAAAGCCTCACCAATCCCAAGATCTAATGGATTGCATCCACATTGATGAGAAGTAGTTTTTCATCACCAAGGGCACACAACAATACTATCTTGAGTCAAGAGAAGAAAAATCACATCACACTTATAAGAATAAGTTCATATGTTCATGGCTATAGTCGCTTGGCCTCAATGGGATTCATATCAAAATGCTCAATTTAATGGCAAGCTTGGCATCTTCTCATTCATATCCAACTAACCAAGCCAAGTGGAGTAGTGTGAACTGTCTTATAGGCACGGATGTATGATCACCAAGGATAAGATTCAAAAAATGCTCATCAAGAACATTCTACCGGCTATCTGTGCAAAGTGGCTACATACATGGTCAAGCAAAGATGGGCTCAACATGATTCTAATCCAAGAGGACAATGCTAGAACTCACAAAATAGGCACCAATTCTAATTTGGCATCCAAGCTTGTGAATAATGGTTTTCAACATGAAGCTTGTCAATCAACCACCAAATAGTCTAGATATGAATGTCGTAGACTTAAGATGGTTTTGTGCCATCAAATCCTTGCAATATTAAATTGGAAAACAATATATGATTGACAATCAATAATTAAGGCAACATAAAATGCATTCCTAAACCTCTAGACTTCAAAGCTCAACAACATTTTCTTGACTTGGTAGTAGTGCAAGATCAAAATAATGAATGTTGGAGATGGCAATAATTACTAGCTACCACACATGGGCAAGGCAAAGTTAATATATAGGTAGGAACTTCCGGAGATACTTGTGTGTTCAATAAGTATCATTCAAAAGGCCAAAGATGACCTTGAATGCCAAGAGTAGGAAATCCAAGAATTAAATCGGACCACATATATTTCATGAAATCATATAATTATTTTGGGGCCTAAGAGTATTATATAAGCTAGAGAGCATCTTGTTTTGCAAGCAATCATAACATCTTCTTGGAAAAATAATGTATTGGATCTAAGTTTAATTCAATTTTTTTTAAATTGCTTAAAGTTTGGTTGGTTTGTTAAAAAAATCTAACCATGGTGATTAGTGTGCTTTGAGTTCAACTTAAAATAATTATCAATTTAGTTTTTCCTTCAATATGTTATTAGCTTCTACTTAACAATTTTTTGAAGAATGGAAATTAAGGTTTTCTTTTTGGAATTTTTTCTAAATTCTCAACTTAATCATTCAACATAAAAAAAACATAATTTAAAATTTGTAGTACACAATTTTTTTGTTAAGAGGATTCAAAGTCTTACAATCTAATCTAGTAAAGAGTGCAAAAAAATTTGTTTTCTTCAATTTAAATGTCAATATTTAATAATGTACCTTATCAAAGTTTCCTAAATTTCTTTCCAATATTTGATAAAAGTGTAGTGAAATATCCTATGGTTGAATATTCAAAAATACAAATGCTTAGAAATGGCAAGTTTGAATGTTTCTTGATGAAAAAGGAGCTTCGGGACTTTACAGATTAAGGATATGGGGGCCATAGGGATATTTCTTTCCAAAGTTGATTATGGGTTGAATATTTCTAATTTTCACACAAAAGAACGTTGAATATTTTTAATACAAAAATGTTTGATATTTATAACATTGCTTGATAATTTTCACACTATAATATTTTTAGTTATAAATTAAAATCTTCAATTGGGTTATGTTTCATTGGTAGGATAGAGAGAAACACACCCCTTGTGAATAACCTCTAAAGGACCAAAGGGAGTTTTAAAGAAACATTATCAAAAATTATAGTTTTTTTGGTATATTATTCAAAAAAAAAATTTAATGTTTTTTTGAATTTCAATCATATTAAATTGAAGTAAAGTATTTTACTAAAGTGTGGTAAAAATTTCATCCCATTTCACAACACAAATTGAAAAATCGTAACATTTGAAGTGAAAAAAAAACTTTTTTTCATTCATATGAAACAATAGACTTCAGGCCCTTTTGGAATAAAATTTTTTCTTTACACAAAAATGAGGATTTTGAACATTCATAAGTATATGATGTTAAGTTCACTCATGAAAAATTTTAGAAACAATTGAGATGTTTAGCTTACAAGAAATTTCCTTACAATACATGGAGGTTAAGTGAATTGGAAATATATGAGTTATTTTTTGATGGTTTCTTGTGCAACGAGGAAATCTTTTATTTGAAATACAAATGGTGAAAATTTAGAGACAAAAAATTGGAATATTTGAAAAAAAAATTCAAAAACTATGACTTCATAGATTGCAAGACAATAGGACTTAAAGTTAGAAGAAAATGTTTTTTCTTCAAATTGCCCCAACATAGGTAACAAAGTTTGACTCCTCTTAGAATGAGATTTGAGAACTAAAATTTATGGGTTTTTTGGGACAATTGTATGCTATATTTTATTTGATACGTGAGCTTTTCTGCAAATGATTTCTAAAAGATTCTCAAATTGCCCAACCTACACAAAAAGTTCAAGGCAATATAATTTTTGATCTAGACACCCAATTGGAAAAACATTAGTTTTTCACCAAGGAAGTGCATGTTCACACATTGTATCCAATTTCATGAAAACCCGACCAAAAATGACTTCATAGGAAGCTACCTGAGTTTCTTGTGTACGTTAAATAGATACTTAGTCCTCTAGGGGGATAAACTACTTGAATTTTCAAAGTTAACATGTTGAAATGTTGATGTGTTGTATTGAAATGTTGTATTGATGTTGTATTGAAAATAGGTGTATTCAAATGCGACCTATGTTGTTAAGACAAGCCTTACTACAACATTCTCACCATTTGTAATAAAATAAAATATTCAAAATAAATTTATAAATAAAATTTCACCTTGAATAACTGTTTATTCTCAAAAAGATTAATTAATTTGAATTAAAATAATGCAATTGTAAGTAAAGGAACACACAAATTAACAATCATGATTCACTCACACATCTTTATTTTGTAGCTTTAGTTGTTTGGATTTATGACTTTAATTGTCATGGCTTTAATTTTATGGCTTCAAAATTTCATAGTCAAATCATGTCTACTTAACTCTTCATACCTAGTGCACCTTATACTCATGGATATAAAAATATATATCACCAAATATCATATTAACCAGATCCGATGTAAAGGTCATCACTTGAATAAATTAAACATTATTCACATCTAGTACTATTTGCCTTGACATCATAGAACTTTTCATTAGTTTTATATTTGGAAGTTCAAAATTTCATGTGCAAAAGAATATGCTTTGAACAATTTTTTTATAGAATATCATATAATTGAGCTAAATTTCCATTACAAACATCAATTATCATATTATCAAACATAATCTCAATGGAAATGGGAATTAAGATAAAAGATTATATTTTAATTCTATCACAGCTAAAGAACCATTGCCCCTTTGAGGCACAAAATGGATTTTGAGTAGGTTCCTATGACCTCTATTTTTAATGAAATTTTTTGAAATTTTTTCATAAGATAGAAAAACTTCTTAGCTTCATGGGAATGTAGTTTTTTTTCAATCCAAGCCCGGAAGCCAAAGTTCAACCATAAAGATGTGTTTGCATTCAACCTTAAACAAAAATAGTTTTTTCATCCATTAATTTAAAATAGATTCTTGTATTCATTCTTTAATATTTCTACCATATAGATTTTAAAGACCTTACGTTACAAATTTTTTATAATTCAAAAGGGTATTGGTAGGTTTGACCTCAAGAAAGTAATTTTTTCAATTCAAAAAATGTCTCCTCAAACCATATTGACAAGTCAATAGCTCTTAGAGCATCTCTACATGTCACTAGTACAAAACCTCTTCTACATTTATGTTTGCAAGTATTCTTATTGTGACAATTGTTTGTTATAGTTTTTAAAAATGTATTAAAACCTGATTAGTTTAAAAGAATTTAATAAGTTTTAGCCAAATTCTACTCAAATCATCAAACGAGGAAATTGAACCTTACCTTTTTGAATTTTTGTTGTGTTGAAATAATAATTAAAACTTTGTCCCTTGTAACACAAATTCTAACACGTATTAAGAAATCAAACATGAAAAATATCAAATATCAAATCCTAGGAAACCTAAATATAAGAAAGGCATACTATTGTATGTGGTGATCAAGGTCAACATTTTTTGCCAAATAATTACTTAATATTATAAATTATATTTTAATAGATGCTTTAAAATGGATGATTGTTTTATTTTCTATAAATAAAAATTGAAAAAAGATAATCCTTCCAAATTGACATGTATTTTTAAAATAATTTTTGGTGACCTTGACCATTGGATCCTATAGTGATATTAGTTATAAATTAAACTCTCAAAATGCATCCTCATGATATTTTGTAAAGAAAGAATGCCTAAAATTGACTAGGATCCAAAAGCACCGCTTTGATTATATAATGAACTTGAATATATCTTCACACATCATATGTGACTATATTTGAAGAAACATTAAGAGATTGTAGATTATTTATTAGTAAAATTCTAATCCCTCATAACATTTGTATAAAGTATCCCAATCAAAGTATTCTTTGTTGCATTCGAATCTTTTTTCTCAACAAAAACATATTAAAAAATTAAAAATCTAATAAAAATGAATTTTATCAACAAAAGAGTAGCTACCAAATTAAGCATTTGGTCAAGTGCACTAGTCCTATTCAAAATGGTATGGTAAAATTTTGATTTCTTTAACCCCTAAAGGACCAAGTGTCCATCCAACATATGCAAGAAATCTCAAGTAGCTTCCTACAAAATCATTTTTGGTTGGATGTTTATGAAATTTGGACAAAATATGTAATATGGACCTCACATGTAAAAAACTAATTTTTTTTCTAATTAGGTGCCCAGATCAAAAGTTATGTTGCCTTGAATTTTTGGGGCAACTTGGGCAACTTGAGAATCTTTTGCAAAAAACTCACCAACTTTTGAAATTTGGCATGTATGTAATTATTAAAATATGACATAAAATTCTCCAAAAACACAAATTTTAGTCCTTAAATCACATCCTAAGAGGAATCAAACTTTGATAGCTACGTTAGGGCAGTTTCAAGAAAAAAGAAATTCTTTTAACTTCAAGTCCTATTATCTTGAAATTTGTGAAGTCATGATTCTTGAAATTTTTTCCACATATTCCAAATGTTTGTGTCTAATTTTTCTCTAATTGGATTTTAAATTAAAAAATTCTTCATTGCACAAGAAATCATCAAAAATGACTAGTGTATATTGCCAATTCACTTAACCTCCTTGAATTCTAGGGTGATTTAGTGTAAGCTAAGCATTTCAATTGCTTCTAAATTTTTTTATGAGTGAAACTAACATCATATACTTATGAATGGTAAAAATATTCAGTTTTTTAGAATAAAATTTTACTCCAAAAGGACTTGAGTCTGTTGACCCTATTTCATAAGAATGAAAAAAAAATCACTTCAAATGTTTGAATCTTTCAATCCACGTGGTGCAATGGGATGAAATTTTATCCACATTCTATTAAAATAATTTTACTGCAATTTCTTGTGGTTGGAATTTTAAAAAAGTTTCAATTTTCATTTTTGAATAACATACCAAAAAACTGCAGTTTTTGACAGTGTTTCTCTAGAAAAAACTTGATCCTTTTGGGGTTAAAGTGGTTTACCATATGTATTAAGGTCCTCATTGTCATAAGTGAGTCTTTCTAGGGTGATTGAAAGATACACTTGTATTATCACACTTTGCATGTTGATTTGTTTTTTGGCTCCAATTGATTCAAATTTCATAAAGAAGCTAATGAATTACACATGACTATTATACACCTTGGCTATTTTTATTTTTTTAGAATTAAGAAAATTACTATCCAATTATAGCTTTCACTTTATCACACTTGTTATTTTGGGGGGTAGTACTATTTAAGATCAAAAAAAAATTGGAGCTAAGATTTGGAAGAAATGTTCTTCTAATAAACTTATAGCTATTGGTTGAAGGAATTCTAAAATAATTAATTGCAACGGTGCTAGTGTATGATCATGAACATGCAAGCATGTAAGCTTTGAGCATATATATGTAAATATATTGCAACCATTGAAGATGCTTATAATGTAAACACCTATAATATAAGCACCTACATCATAGTTGCATTGTAATCATAGAAGGTTTTTATAATATAGAGACCTATAACATAGGTGTATAGTAATTTAGGCTCATGCTTCTAGGCTCACGTAATAGCAACCCTCGTGGTTCTTTTAGTGAATGACCATCTCCATAGAGTTGTTACAAATGGCTAATTTTTTGGACTATTTTTTACAAATTAAAATCAATGTATCTATTTTCTTGATAGATTTAGCACTTTTTTCAATTTTCCTACTTAGAGAATTTTCCTATGCCCTAGCTTCCTAAAGTACAAATTTCTCAAAGGTGTATATAGTGGCCATGTTTTAAAAAAAAGAAAAATTTAATTCTAATTTAAAAGTGCTCAAGGAAACTAAACATGAGTACTATGAAAACACAAAAAAAATCAACAAGTGTTTCTTACAATCACCCTCTAGCATACATAAGAAGTTGTAACCTTGTAGCTAAGATCCAACAATACGCTTGTTTCTATATTTTCAATGTATAATTGTTATATTTATCAACAATTGCCAAAAGTAGATACTAAAATGTCACTAGAATACAAACATCACTTCCATTAATTTTTTAATGGCATCCATGGATTAAATTCCAGTTGTAGTATTACTTATAATTCCATGAAAATAATCATAAGGTTTTAATATACAACTCACTACATTATTTATTATCACATAGTAAAGACTATAATTTATATTAAATTCATTCTATAAGTTGAAATCTTTCAATACACAAGCTTATATACTTCCAAATATAAACATGAATTCTACACCCAACTGTTCCTATACCCTTTGGATCCTTAGATGTTGTATTATTGATGCTAATGATTGAATTCTAACCAACTTCTACACTACATATTTATGTGCTATTCAAGTCTTAATAAACTTTTGATGGAGTTCCTAGGTCAATGACTCCCAAGTCCTCTCTACCATGGCATTCATTGTTAGAGATGGTGTAAGTTAAATCCAAGGTTGTTAGTGTTTTAAAAAAGAATGATAATTGTTTAGATGTATAGTGACCCTTTGTGTCTTAATTGTAGCATACTTTGTCAATTGACCTTTCATTTAATGCCCTTCAGTGTCATTGCCATGACTTTATTCAAAACTACACAAACAAACAAGTTTAATTTTTAGTTCCCATGAAATTAAAACACCTATAATATATCCCTTTTGTTATAAAAATGAGAATTGAAATTACTCACAACTACAAAAGAAGCTTCATTTGCTTGTCACAAAAATAAAACCATTGTTCAATTACCCTTCCAATACAAACACCAATAAAAAAATCTCATCATCATAAAAAAAAAAAACTTGAATAGGGGACAAAGTGCTCCCTCCCTACACCCAAACAAGGTTGTAGGTCAATCAAAAAATGAAAATAAATTAATAAAATAAAATAGATAGTCACATGTACAAAACATTGGCTACCCTCATCTAAGTGCTAATGTAACTAAGATAGTGTACTCATAAAGCGACCCTTTAAGGGCTAGTCAGCCTTTCTTGATGGTTTTCAGATGCCTAAAAGTATTTCCCCTTTATTTTCACTTGAAGAGAAACTAATGTTGAATTTAACACAAGTGGTTCCACATTTTTTGAAGCATTTATGAATTACTTATGAATTTCCAAAGAATTCTATAGTAGGCACCTATTCAAGATCATAGGCCTTGCGAAACCCACACATGCACAATCTGAAAAAGGATATGGTTTGACCAAAAACAAGCGCTGCTACGGCATGCAAAAAGTAATACACAAGGTTCCTAAATGTAGCAGCGTGGTTCTGATCTCATGGAGATTTTTCGTTTACCCAATCCAATATAATAGTATTCATCGAAAACACTAAAATTTGTTTTGAAAAACAAAAACAAAAACAAAAACACCCAAATTTTCCGATTTGGTTCCAGACCTGCCTGGTGCCAGTTGATTTTTCTTTGCGTTGCTCTTCCCAATTGTCCTTGCACCCCCCAAAAAGCTTCTTACAGGGATCATGAGCCATCATCCAGAGTGCAGACTCCCTGCTGTACAACCTCACTGCTGGCTTTCTGTTGTTGGGAGTTGGGGAGGAATTTTTGCAAGTTGCTTTAGCAAACAATTTCTGGGATGGACTCCATGTGAATAAACTATGAATTTTTGCGTTTGTGCTGAAAATTATGTACACTCAAAATCAACCCTAAACTCACTCTGACATTCTCAGGAGAGTTTTGTGGTTGTTCAGAAACAGGTTGCAATTAAGGTAGAACCACCCATAGTCGACCAGTTAAGGTATTGCAGACATGATTTGGAGTGGTGCGAGGCAAGAAGAAAATTTTCATAATTGCAGACATAGAAATGAGGAAGATTGCTGAAATTTTGATAGTTTTTTCGCTTTGATATGAAATTATTAGGAATTATAGAAGGTGGCAGAGGGCCTGGGTCCATGTCCAAACTATAGAGTCACACAAAATCGTTCAATCAGAGAGACTTCTTCATGTTAACTTAGGCATAAAAATGAGACACATGTGTCGTACAATTTGGTAATGAGAATGCCATGTGTCATGTCATCCAACTGAGAAGCTTTATTAACCCCTCACCGCCCAAGGCCGTTTTGGGAAACACACATGAGGCTGAACCTCTTTCTACTAAAATGCTTCTCAGTCATTCATAACTTCTTTGATTGATATGAAATTTTAGCCACACAAACTAGACTAGTATGCGCAACTTTCCCCCAAAAAATTATTGGAAACGGACACTGTATGAAGAAGATACAAGCCGCCGAAGTTCACTGTAGTTCATAAATGGCGGGATTTTGAATTTCAAATTTTGAATTGCTCCCAAACATTCAAAACAACTTGGATTGAAATGAAAATTTTACCACAATAACTTGACTTCAAGGGGAATATAGCGCAACAAATTTTATTGAAATCGAACATTGGATGAAGGAGATACAAGCCCCCGAAGTTGCAGCTATGGAGTTCACTTTGGTAAATCAAATTGAACCTGTGAACTTCGATTGGCTCCCAAGAACGTATTACCTCTTGGATTTATCTGAAAATTTTAACACACAAACTAGAAGAAAATGCGCAAATTTTCCAACAAGTTTCATTGAATTCGAACCTTGGATGCAAAAGTTACAGAAGTTTGAATTGAACTTAAACCTTGTGAGGACACTTTTGGTCCCCTTGGGCGGTTAGGGGTTAAACCATTCCCCACCCCCAAAAATCTGAAGTGAGTGTCAACCTCTGTCACATTTCTCCCACTCTACTGGTTGGTAATGAGGTATTGGTCAGTAATGGGTGGTTCTACCTTTGGTTAGTATACCTTGCAACTGAACTTGAAACTTTTCATGTTTAAAGATCCCATCATGTTGTACAGTAGGAATACCATAAATGGTACTAGGTTTTTTTAGTGGTTCCAATGTAAGGTAAGTGAGCTCATTATGGGCAAAATTATATTAGAAGTTTACATTTTAAAACTTGAATGTACATTACCATTATAATTTTTGCTCACAATGGATTTGCTCCCATTTTGCCTACAATGAGTTCACTTACCTTATATGCTCTTGTCATTGATGCTTTGAAATGACAAGATTATGTACATTGTAACCGTTTATGGACCTAGCATTGTTTATGGTATTCCTAAGGTACCTGATCTCTTTTTTATCAAGTACCCATTTTTGCTAGTTAGGCTTCCACATTTCCAATTAGTTGTAGTTTAGGTGACACCTTACGTGATAAGGTGACGGCTCATGCAACACAAATGTTTGGAAGGCATACATTGAAAACATACAATGATCACAAGATGTACATTGGAAGCCACAATTATCACCTACATTGACGTATCATTGATTTTGTAATCAATTTATAGTTGGAAATACAATGATCTATATAACAAGAATAAGTTGAATAGAATCTTCATAAAAAAATTCATGATAATTTTATTTTTGAGGAAAAAACCGTAAAAAAGTGTGAAATCCTTCTGAAATCTATTTCTATAAATGGAAAAAAATTCCCCTCACCCTACCTATACCATAGATATGTGGAATTGCTTAAGGAAGTATGGCCTTAAAGTGCCCTTCTTCTTTAGACCGTCTTGTAGGTAGCTGTAGAGTGGATGCGAGAAGATCCTTGAATGAACCTCTTTGGTCCGTTAATGAATTCAAGAATTTTTTTTTATTGCAAGAGCCAATCATTGTTTTTGGTTTTTGCACATTTCTTTATACGTCACAAGGGGACGGATTTTGGGACACCTATGGTCACAAATAGGTCTCTATGATCCGAATCTTTGAAAATTCATAAATAATTCAAAAATGCTTGGAAAAATACGAAACTACTTGTGTTGTGCTCCGCATCTATTTTCCTTTCTCTGAAAAATGAGCTAAAAATCACTTTGTCCATGGAAACCTTTGAAAAAGGCAAATCAGCCCTTAAAAGGTCGCTTTAAAGCCATACTACCTTACCTTAAGTGGTCGGAAAGGGGTCGGCTACCTTACCTTAACACCAGATACTCAATCAATCTCGTACTCTGTTAAAATAAGGCATTTTTCCCATTCAATTCCGCTGCTACAATTCTAAAAAGCCTTTGAAGTCTTGAACACTTATGACACCTATGATGAACCCTAAACAGTCTCATACTCCACCCCTGCAGCCACGACAAGTTTCACAGCACTTTCTTGCTCCCTTAAAGTTCGATTTCAGAAAGGTTTGTACCTGAGAATTATTAGTACTACGCCCCCTCTCTCCCTCCCCTCTCTCTCTCTTCTCTTCTTCTCTTTTCTCCCCACTTCACTTGTTCACCTGGCTCCAGTTTGCAAATGCTTATTATTAGCGACTCTTTGCAGAATATGGCTGCTGCCGCTGCCGCTGCTGCTGCTGCTGCTGCTGCTGCTGCTGGGGTGTGTCAGGATGTGTGCCCTCAGAAATGGCTCCCCAAGAGAAGAGAAATGTACAGGAGGCATTCATTTCAAGTGTTCAATTTCCAAGCCCTTGGACGAACTGTAAGCTACATCATTCCGACCTCAGCTGAAGCTGAAGCTGAAGCTGAGCTAGGGCCAAGCAAGGACAACTCCCTCCCAGAGTCCAGGCCCTTGGCAGCAATGGTAACATGCAACTGCGGAGTCTGACAAAACTGCTGCAGGACCATACTTTTCACCTCCACCTGCAGAGTGGGGAAAGACTTGCAAGACTGACTTGCTAACGCGAGGTGGCCAAACTGAAGGTAAGGTAGTCGGTCCATAAATCCACACCACCTAAGAGCTGGAATTGAATTTGGGGCAGGTGAAACTTCTCTAAAATATTTTTCAGTAAATTTTCATTGAAAGGCAAGAGGAATTGGCATCTAACTCAAGTCGTTTCATGTTTTTTGGAGCTTCGTGGAATTAGTTATGAAAATTTGAAGTTGAACTGGCATAGGGCTCCAGAAATGTACATTGTCTGTACATCATTCAATGAAGGCTACAGAAAAGAATGATGTACAAATAATGCACATTTTCAAGAGGTGGGTGGTTTTAGAGTCTGTGTGCTTTTAAAACCTACTATCTTAAGGTAGTTTGTTGTTCGAGTGATTATTTAAGAGTTGATTGCGTTTTTGGTGAAACTAAACGACTTGAAACAATTTTCAGTAAATACTCAAAAACAGAAAAATGGAATTGGCATGTAACCCAAGTCATTTCATATTTTTGGGGCCTTTGTAAAATTAGTTACAAATTTTCAAAGTTAAAAGGCAATGGTCAGTATAAATGACTACCTCCTAAAATGACATTGAAGAGAGAAAAATACACCTCTATGTAATGATTGCTTTTAGAGTTTGGATGCTTTCACAAGTGAGAGAATACCTTAAAATGGGCGCCTCCCAAACCACAAATTTTAGCTACTATACTTAGTTATTATTATGAGTCTGGTCAAATTTTCATATTTTCTTGTTGGGGAGTGAAAGGAGGTTCCAATGCACCAAAGAACTTGACATTTGAATTCCATATGCAAACATTATAAAGGGTAGATTAAAGTGTTTTCTTGGTAGAGGTTCTAAAATCATTTCTTCCACATAGGTACATTTTGATTTTAGAGATGTATACACAGTGATGATGGCAATTTTGAATCAATTGTACATTTGGAAGTATCCACCTTATTTTCTTTTTTCCTTTAATTAGACAACCCAATTTTACTATTATGTGTATTTATTTTTCTCTTTATGCAAACGAAAGTAGGTTTCATTGCAAGAAGAAAAATTATTTAGAAATGGGTCAAATGTACCTTTGGAAATCATTTAGACTTCTTGTAAATTAGGTTGATCTAACATGTAACAATCACCAGACTAGTTTCCTATCAAAACTTTGTTCAAAGATTTAGATTTAACAAAAGTCAATTCCCCTAACCTTAAAAACATACTTGATAAATTTAGAACCACTAGCAAAGATGGAAGGTTTTGTTTCTTTTTTTTACTTTTGGAATCAATGAGCCTTGCTTAAGATTATCACAAGTGCACAATAATGTCATATTTCCTTTTCATCTTCCAAAGTTTATTAATCTTTATAAAATTGGATACATCGTAATTATTTCTTTGTAAAGTATCGGCCTTCTTATAAAGTATTGGAACTTCATTTTGAAATTACCTTCTTCAAAAGAACTATTGTAGAACTTCCAAAAGTGTGTATCCAAAATATGAATATTTATTCTAAGAAGCCTAATGAATATGATTTAGACAAGGATTGGATTGAATACACCAATTAATTTACCAACATTTCTTCATTGAATTCTTGAAAATACTAGAAGTCACTCCTTCCAAACACTTCATCATTCTTAATCCCTAAACAATGCATCCTAATATTCAACCTTAATATTTTTGCTTCATATGCTCTATTCTTTAACTAAATATTAGTGGAGTTTTTTATAATTGTTTTTAGAGACGAAATCACGTACCTTCATCATTTTTTGAAATTTTCAATTTTTTTCATGAAAATTGGAAGTCACTACAAATTTCTGATGAACAAGTGAAAAATTAGTAGACCATGGTCATAGGCCTAAAGTTTAAATTTCAATTAAATGTTCAACTTAAGGGCTTTAACAAAAATTAAACTTAGAGTAGAAACTAGACTTACTAGCTTCCACTCATTAATTGGGCTAAATTTTTAAAAAAATATCATTTTGATGTCTAAATTCAAATCATAAGCAAGGATGTACAAGTTGCCAAAATACACAAAGAGAGCATCTTTTATCAACCGCTCTCAATAATACCTCTATAAGGCAAATTCCATCACCATGCACTACAAAACCATTCAAAGAACTTTATAAAAAAGGATGAATAATCTAAACCCTTCATCCAAAACTTTGCATCTTAAATCACCTCAGAGTCACTTTCTAGTTCCAAATACTTTTAGAGGATAACCCCTAAAGGACCACAACACCATTTTTCGCAACCCCAATCCCAATTTTGAGTTAATAAAGTTTAACATTTGTCATGCAACAACCTCCTGTTCCAAGAGTTCCCAAACCCTACAATTCATCAACCATTGCACTGTTGAATTGAAATTTGCCCATTAGTACAAATAGAAAAGAGATTTACTTGAAAAAAAAATATGCAAAAATATTTCCGCCGAGGGCTCGCTATACTTTTTCCTCTTATCAATGAAAATTGTCCATGTTTTAAAAAATAAAAATAAAAAATTGCCCTCTAGATGAGAAATGTCGGTATAGAGAGAGAGAAAAATTGCATTGAAAATCCGCCCTTCAATTGTTCAGCCCCAAATCCGATCCATATACAATCCACTCATCCCCTACACCATACGACTTGTCACCTGCAGTACTGTACTGAATGCGAAGAAGAAGAAAAAAGCCCAAGGGCCTTATTGAGGGGACCCAACTCGCTCGCTCAATGGTTGTTGAATAGCCGGCCCACGTATTCCATTCCATTGGCCCAATGTTGGCTTTCCTTGGCCCGACATTGGCTTTGCTTGGCCGCACTCTGGAACTGATCGCATTGCTGTGTGCTGGAAATTGGAAAGAGTGCAATTAAAATGCCCCCACAGGAGTGAATCATTGTCATTGTAGGGTGGACTTGACAACAACGTAGCCAACATGATTATCCAGCACTGTTTATACACAAATAATAATGGGCACAAATGTTGACCGGCCACCACCGCTGCCCAAAAAGATTATACATATATATACGTATTAGATAACCGATGATGATTGGTTATCTAGTACATAACCGGTTGTACATTTTTCAATCGTAACTTTTGATCTTCACAATCCAAGGGTATAGGAAGCAAGTTGAAAGGAAAGAAGGTTATGAGTTGCAACTTGTAATGGCAATGGTGACGGGTTGCCAATGGGACGGTACCACATTAGCATTGAAAAGTCAACAACCGGTTATGTTACACAACCACAACCACAAAGGTTCTCTTTTATTAGGGACTAGAACAACAACATATATCAAAAACCAAATTAAATTACCTCATCCCACAACGGAGCAACCAAATTAAATTACCTCATCCTACAAGGGAGCAACCAAATTATATTACCTTGTCCTACAAGGGAATAAGGTAACACAGAATTGCAATGTTTGTGAGAATCTCACTTGGTGAATTTTAGATACATTCTAATCCCCGTAATTTGACTACTTGGAAAATGCCATCATAACTCAAACTAAATAGTTTGAATGTTAGACAAGTGAGGCACAAGGTAGTGATATTGTAGCAAGTGTGTAGGATAATTGCGAGTGTCACCAAAAAGAGAGGGTTTGAATAAAGAGGTTTGAGTGTACATCTAATTTCTAGCACTTTGAAAATTCATAGTTTATTCAAATACAAGACGAAAGAACCTCTATTAGTGCATCCTCTCTTAGTGTATAATTGTGAATTATGAAGTTTGTAGGTGGGTCTAATTTGAAGCACATTTTCTAAAAGTAGTATTGGAAGTTGACATCTATTAGGTGGCCATTCATTACACCTCTCTTAGTGCATAGTCCCAACATTGTGCACTAAGAGAGGTTCTATTTGTAGTGTCCAAAGAATACATGTTGAGGGGATTTAGTTGTGACTCTTAACAAGAGCTATCATGAACTTAAAAACATTATAATAAAAGGAATTGTGTTCACTTGCTTATCCAAACAGTCTTTGGTGTCATAAACTTACATGCCTCATAATACTATCATAGAACTACATATTTAGCCTAAAGGCACCTTTGGTGAAAGATAATTAAAACTATTGATTCCAAATGGTTTTAGAAATTAAGAAGTCACTTTGCGAAATCCAAGGAAAATTGAACAAAAAAAAGAAGTCAAAATGTTGGAAAAGATACACATAGAACTAATGCGGGATCCAAACCCACTCTTGTAACTTGCATCAAAGCAAAGACACTATAAAAAGTAATGAGTTCATTGAAAACTAGAACTATGACAATGAAGAAAGCCACAACTTCCAAAATATCATATTCTGCAGAATGTTAAGAAAAACTAATTAACAATTTCCAAATAACTTATTATTAATAAATGAACTACCTAACCAACCCTTCCAATTTTAAGTAATTATCTGACAAATATGTACGCAAGGTGACCTCAGGCTCCGCTAATTCTGTGGGCATTGTGAACAATAATGCAGACTTGGGTGGGCCACAAACATGATTCCCTTATCATCGTCTGGTGGAATGGCAACATCACCATACATTATCCAGCCAAATACCCATCATCCAGTGTGGAATTACATACATAACTCTTTGTCATTATCACTTGGCTGGGCAGCAAGCAAAGGAGGAAAGAACATGGTGCCACTGGTGCAAGGGTGGTGAACTGGTGATGGCAATGATGAGGAAGTGTGTCCAACTAAGCTCCCTCCTGTCTGTCCCTGCTTGCCTGCCTGCTTGCCTGCCCTGCCTGCTCTGCCAGCTCTGTTTCCTGGAGCACAGAGTTGCATCTGGGCATGTGAGTCCATCTCCTCATTACATCCTGCCACTTACACATGCCTGTCCCCACTCCTGTCCTTAACAAGCTCACTTGCATCCACAATTTCAGTCCTAACAATGATCACCCAGAAGAGTATCATCACTTGGTTCAAAGCAGGGCGCCAGACCTCACAACTCCTGCTTCCAGAGTTCCAGTTGATAATAGATACTTCACACCAAGCAGCTTCTGTCTACAAAATAGCCACAGATCATCCAGCACAAGAACTCACTATCACTATCAGGTTCGAAATCTAGAAGTCTGTTACAAATTGATTGGGAACTAAAACCTCAAGGAAACAATGAGGTCTGGAATACTACCTCAAGAAATACCAAACACCTCGTAGAATATTGAAACGCCATTCTGGAATTGCACTTCGTATGCTGGTCACCACTGCCACCTTCTCACTACAAAAACTGGCCTTCTGTCAAGAAACTGCTGACAAACCGAGATGCTCATTACAGCGAAGAGACAAGCATGATCCAGTACCAAAGAAGCTCAAGACATCGGGCAGGAAGTCTGTAGATTTTAAATAAAAACAAGAAGCCAGCTAGACACCCTGAGGAATAAGTCGGTACGGTCTGCAAAAATCAAGAAAAACGGCTCACAAGGAAGAAAACTGTTCCATTTTAAGGCCAATGCATCCCTGCCAGTACATTGTCAACGAAATTCTGATGAAGTTAAGGAGCATCCATTCATAATACAGAATTCGTGATTATCACCTGGAGTAAAGGGTCAAAAAGATTGCCAGCAGAGTCACATGAGAATCCCTAGCAATGCAAAGCCACATAACCAAAGTTCGACAGACAAAACATCGCGTAGACACAATCTAACTTAACACAATGCATACCACACTCGTATACAAAACAAAAGCTACCAAACAATCTTTTCACCATTACTCACCTAAGAGCAAACTCCAGTGCTACAAAACATACATTCCGTAATCACCCACTCAACAAAAACTGACCTAAAAGGCCGAATCTAAGACCAACAAAAGACTGTCGTCAGGTTACCAAGCCAATACAAACTAAGCTACAATCAACTAATTCGCCCTCGAGTGCTACAAAACATACATTCCGTAATCAATCACTCAACAAAAACTGACCTAATAGGCCGAATCCAAGCACAAGAAAAGACTGTCGTCCAGTTACCAAGCCAATGCAAACTAAGCTACAATCAACTAATTCCCCACCAGTCATAGCAAAATTCAAAACTAAAGCAAACCCGTCGAATCCAGAAAGAACCTTAAAGATTTCTAACCCAACAAATGACAGAACATAAAAAAAAACATAAACCATACAATCACACAACAAACAAATACAAAGAACTTGCTCCAAGGTATACAAAAGATTGAAGATGAGTATAATTGCCAAATGAAAGAACATATATCGGGGAATACACCCGGAGCCAAGAAACAGAACATCCTGTTCCAAAAGCGGTTTCCCAAAAAACAATCGAACAAACACTAACACTAACACTAACAAATCTAAGCCTCCTCAAGATCCTCCTCGTACTCGCCTTCCTCCTCAGCAGAAGCGTCCTGGTACTGCTGGTACTCAGAAACCAAATCGTTCATGTTGCTCTCAGCCTCAGTGAACTCCATCTCGTCCATGCCCTCACCAGTGTACCAATGCAAAAAAGCCTTGCGACGGAACATGGCAGTGAACTGCTCAGAAACACGACGGAACATCTCCTGAATCGAAGTCGAGTTACCGATGAAAGTAGAAGACATCTTCAAACCAGTAGGAGGGATGTCGCAAACAGAGGACTTCACGTTGTTAGGAATCCACTCCACGAAGTAAGAAGAGTTCTTGTTCTGCACGTTGATCATCTGCTCGTCCACCTCCTTCGTAGACATCTTGCCGCGGAACATAGCAGAAGCAGTCAGGTAACGACCGTGGCGAGGGTCAGCAGCGCACATCATGTTCTTCGCGTCCCACATCTGCTGGGTCAGCTCGGGAACAGTCAAAGACCTGTACTGCTGAGAACCCCGAGACGTCAAAGGAGCAAAACCCACCATGAAAAAGTGAAGACGCGGGAATGGAATCAGGTTCACAGCCAACTTCCGAAGATCCGAGTTCAGCTGACCGGGAAATCGAAGGCAGCAAGTGATGCCGCTCATCGTAGCAGAAATCAAGTGGTTCAAGTCACCGACTGAAACACAAACAAAAATACACACTCTTCAGAAAAACAGAACAATACACATATCCGAAACAAAACATCACGGACAAAAAACAACTATCCTCAACAAACACGTGCACTTCCATCAAACACAGCAGATACTACAAAATGACAAAACAAAACAAAAACAAACAACTCACAAGATGGCGTGATCAACTTCAACGTCCGGAAACAAATGTCGTACAAAGCCTCGTTGTCCAAAACCATACACTCGTCCGCATTCTCAACAAGCTGGTGAACAGACAATGTCGCATTGTACGGCTCAACCACGGTGTCAGAAACCTTAGGAGAAGGGAAAACGGAAAACGTAAGCATCATACGGTCAGGGTACTCCTCGCGGATCTTCGATATCAACAAAGTGCCCATACCAGATCCAGTGCCTCCTCCCAAACTGTGGCACACCTGAAAACCTGCACAAAAAAAAGGAAAAAAAAAACTCAAAACAGGCGACACCAAACGACAAAACATCGATAAACAAAAAAAAACAATCTCAACTTCACACAAGGATACAAACAAACATCAAAAGTACCTTGCAGGCAGTCACAGCTCTCAGCCTCCTTACGAACAACGTCCAAAACAGAGTCGATCAACTCAGCTCCCTCAGTGTAATGGCCCTTCGCCCAGTTGTTACCGGCTCCGGTCTGACCGAACACGAAGTTGTCGGGACGGAAGATCTGACCGTAAGGACCCGAACGCACGCTGTCCATCGTCCCAGGCTCAAGATCCATCAGCACCGCGCGAGGAACATAACGACCGCCGCTAGCCTCATTGTAGTACACATTGATGCGCTCAAGCTGCAAGTCGGACACGCCCTGATACGTACCCGTCGGATCAATGCCATGCTCCTCGCAAACCACCTCCCAGAACTTGGCACCGATCTGGTTGCCGCACTGACCGCCCTGAATGTGCAGAATCTCTCTCATCTTGACAGAAACACACTCAACACGATCACTCACACACCTCGCTCTCGGCAGCAACAACAAACACACGGATCGAGGATCCTGGAGAGCCGAGCACACGGGCCGGCCAACAGCAGAAGCAAGAATGGCGCGATGCGAAAGGGGCGTCGAAACACATTTGAGGGGGGAAGGAGCGAGAGAGATAAAGAGGTCCCGTTCCCACTGGATTAGGTTTCATTCCGGGTTCGGTCCTCTGGACCGTGGGATCGTTCATCGGGCGGCGGACATCGGCCGGGCAGCCCGGAACGAGTGCGGGGGCCCACCGCCTGCCGAAGTCCCATCTGGAGCCCGATGCATCCAGATGAGCGTTCTGGGACCGTTGGATCTGGAGATCGACGACCGCAATAGGAGGTGCTCTAGGGCTTCTGTAAGGTCTCTTTAAATGGGTGTGAATTATTGTTGATTTATTCGTACCTGATGTTATTGTGTGTTTGATTTGATTATGAAGGTGAAGCATGTTAGAATTTTCTGTATGATAAATAATGAATATTGGTTGATGCAAAATTAGAAGTAGGGGTCCGTTTTACTCATAGCGGATTGGAAAGTATAATTTCTTTATGTTAATTTAAATATGAAAAAGTTTATATATAATTCTTTTTTAATTTCATTGTTACGATGTGAAGAATGTTAACTCTTGAATGTCAAGAATAAGCTTCAATGTACTAGCTCTTGGGGGTATTTTCATACACCTTGATGGGCTTTAATACCTAAAAGATGAGAAGTTAAAATTTCAAACAACAAAAGAACATAGCAATGTCTTTAGCACACTTAATCTTTAAGTTTTAATCCATCTTAATATTTGTATATTGTTGAGTTTGTCTGCTTACATTTGTATTGTCTATAGTTCACAGCTTTGTTTTTAAAAATTATATAGTATAGAATTTGTAAATATATTTGACTTTGGAAACTCAAATTTTTTAGTTCAAAATAGTTTAGAAGTGACTTTAATAAGTAAAAGAATACCTCAAAAATCACCATGATTAGAATATAACATTTTGAACAATAATGAAATAATACTTGTAAAAATTATAAATTAATATAAATACCTTATTTGAGGTGTTTATTTTGTATTGTTTATTACAATAGGATCTTCAAAATCTTGTATCCTTGTTCACAATCTTGGTACTAATGGAAAGCTCTATAAGGAAGGGTGCATGTGCTTTGTTTTGTGGCATTATGACTTATAACAAAAAGATAATGAATCAAAAAATTGGAAAATTATTATTATTTTTATTTGGGTTGTGGCAACAACACAAGGCACACAAGTTTAAACTAGAAGCAATTTTAGAAGCAATTTTTGGTTTCAAATCTATACCTTCAAAGAGGTTGTTTGTTTCATTTTGATTGTTTTAGTGAGATCACTAGAAAGCTTTTTGCGAAGAAAGGTACTCGTGCTTGGTTTTGTGGCATTCTAATATGGCAAAAAAGATATTTAACGGTTTGTATTTGACTACTTCTATTAATAAATTAGTGTTAAAGAACTATTTTGTTTGAAAGTTTGGACCCACCTTAACCTCTAGCCCTAATTGCCAATGGCCTTCATAGAAATTCTTGAAATTTGGTCTATTGAAAATTAGACTTTAAAAATGAATTTGTCTTTTAAAATTGTTATAAATGGTAATTTGATAAAGTCCTAATTAACTTCAAAGTATTGTCACCCAAAACATTTGGTGCCTTAGGCATTTAGGGATTAAAAGATTAGAGATTAAATTGTTATGTAGGTGCATCTTTGAATTCTCTCAAATCCTAAACGTCCATGTGTCCAAAAATTAGATGCATAAGTCAATTTTCATTGTACTTTTAACATAAATATTTTTGGTAATTGATTAAGACTAACAAAGTCATCAAACCTTCACAAATTTTCATTCCATTACTTTAAAAATTATTTAAAAATCTCCAAAAATTGAAAGTACTATTGCAATTGAAAGCTTAATGTAATGTATTATAATTCAAATTACAACATATTTGGGTGAACATTTTTCATTTGTATTTTTCTAATTTATCAAATATAAATTATAAAATTATATTTTTGATTCTATCTTTCATTCATGGTAAGAATTTATAATTATTATAATATTTTATTATAATTGATATAATTATACTTGCACATTTTGCTTTCAAAAATTATAATCATTTTTATTTTTCCATCAAAGAATTTGAAGGAATAAAAATAAATAGAAAATATATTTTTGCACAAGTGCAAAATATCAATATTTTATTATCAATTATATAAAAATAAATTAAGCATAATATTAGAATTTGAATTCAAGGTCATTGGCAAGAATATTTTGGTTTTAAAAAATAATTACATTAATTGATATATTTTCACCTTGATCTCATTTCTAATTAAACCTTTTGATAAATTTCAAATTAATTGGATTATTTTTGATATATTAATGATATATTTTCACCTTTTCCTACAAAGTTTTACTAATAATAATATTTCATAACACGTATTGCGTTATTTTATAGTAATAGACAATCTAGAATGTCTTGTAAAAAAGTTTTGATACTTGAACGCAATCTAAAGGCTTAATTTAACTTAGATACTATGTTTAGCCATTATGCAATGGACTTGGTCCTTCTCGATTAGGAATTAAAAATGGATAACACTACAAAGCAATGGTGCTAGTATATGAGCTTTGATTGATTGATATATATAGAGAGAGAGACACACATACACAACACACTACAACCATTGAAGATGCTTATAATATAAACACCTATAATATAGGTACTTACATGATAGTTGCACTGTAATCATAAAAAGTCTTCATAATATAAACACCTAAATCATCGGTGTATAGGCTTCTAGGCTCATGTTTCTAGGCTTGCACAATAGCAACCCTCCACTACAAAGGATCCTTGTATGACATAATTGTGAGGGACAAATGTTAATTTAAAATCTTTTATGTTTGTTTGGCAATCTATATTGTTTTCATTGTCTTGTGGAATTTACAACAAATTCACCACTAACCAACATCACAAGACCATCACCTAGACAAAGTTTTGCTCTCTTTTATTATAACCATGCTAAAAATTTGAATGCATCCAATTACTATTCAAAAGATACAAACACGTGTAAAGATAAAGGCAATAAGATTCATTAGGAGCTATAGATGATTAAAAAAAAGCACTTTACCTTTCTTCAAAAGACTATAAACATGCCCATTGAGTACCACTTTATTTACATAGAGATGATTGGATCTCATTTGAAAAGATCCCACTAGAAAATATTTGAAGACCTCAAATTCAAGCGAACAATGACAATATCTAGTTAACATCTTTCTTCCCTAGCATTTGCAAATGGAATCAAAGTCCAAATATTAATTATTAACTCTCAAATAAATTTTGGTTGTATTGACAAGTTACAAACATACAAATTAAACACATTTCCATATTCAAATATTGTCAATACATAGGCTTCAAATGGAAACATTCATTTTGGCCAACCCAAAATCCTTCGTCATCCTCATGAACATTGACATTTTAGTTTTAAAGCGGTCCAATTGACCATGTAATACCACTAAAACTAACCACCACAACACAATGCAATTGCAATGTAAAAGTTTTACTCCAACATATTAAGTTGTATATGCATTGTATCATTCCAAAATCCTTCATCTAGCAAGCCATCCATACAACATAAAATTTAATTTCTTGAATTCACATAGTGCAATAAGTACTCTCGTGAATCCATTGATTTAAAACAAGACAAATATTAAACATTCTTAAAAAATAATAGAATTTATGGATGGATGACTAAATCCCTAATAGTCATTGCAACAAGAACACATGGAACTACACATATCCCATCTTTCTCAAACTCAAAAACAAATTCATACTACCACAAGCAACTATCAAAAACACCTTTAACAACATTAGCATTGCAATACAATACAAACTATTAATTCTATTCACCAAATATACTTTAAAATAATCAACCACTTCCTATTAAATAGTCCCACTCTAATTTACTTCACAATATAATTTCAGCAACTCTTCAATTTAAACTAATAAAACCAATGTTCTACATGTAATGTGTTTTACTATCAAGACAATTTGACTAGTTGGATCTTTAGTTAATACCAAAATGCGGTCAATTATTGCCCAAATTATATTTGATTAATTAGTTTAAGCTAGATAACACCTCAATATTGTACAACCACTGAACTACCTTCCATTGTCCTAAATCATGACACTTTCTTAATTGTCTCAATATTCTCACTAGCAAACCGTAAAATGATTTATTTATTTATTATATTTTTATAAATAAAAAATAAAAAATAATTTATAATATATTTTAAAATAGCCGATATAAAGATTTGAACTCCAACTTGCTATATTGCTAAATCCTACACTACTAGCAATTGCATCAAATGATGGTCTTCGCATTACTAGGACATCTACCACACATTATAAAATTGATATGTAGAATTCCTACACAACTTGTCGTACATTAATTTGCCTCAATTTCTTCTCATTTACTAATCCCTACTTGCTCTCTTGCCCTCTTTACATTATTAGATATTATAAAAGGTCCTTCTTGACAAAAGTATGTAGTTTTGGTGTCATTCAATTCCCCTCTAATAGCAATGTGTGGGGCACTAGATGAACATACTATTAATTTACATCCAGTCTTAAAAAAGAAATTGGAATCTTTTTTACTTCACTATTAATCCTAAAGGATTAAGTGTTCAAATTTGAATAACAAATGAATGCACGCATGTCCCAAACAAAATCTTTGTTGTTTTATCCATCTTAACCTCTAAAGTACCAACGCTTCTTTTTGGCCAAAAAACATCCAAAATTGCCATTTCTTTAGCAAAGAGTAAAAAAAAAATTTGAAAATCTTCTTTTTTGCACATCTAATCCTAGGATCTTACACCTAACTAGTATGAGAATGTTTAGAAAAAATTTCAAAAGTTTTGACCACACATATTGCAAGATATCTACATTTAAAGTAAAAAAAAACAAGTAAAAAAACAAGTAAAATAACAACTTTTTCAGCACATTGACTGACTAGATTATTTGACTTTGAACCTTCTTAACTTAATTTTTTTAATACTATTAAATTGGTATGGCAGAGAATTGAGTCAAGAGTCTAGGAAATAAAATAAAATTTTAAAAAATATTTTTTATTTAAAAAGTGTTATTAAATAGAAGTAGGTATGAGATAGAAGGAAAATCTAAATTACTAATATCTTTGAAATGGAACTAAAACACACTAATTCCAATGTTGATATTGTTCTAAGAAGTAAAATAAACCATGTAGAACTTATTTTTTTGAAAAATTAAAAAAAAATCCTACAAGTTATTTTTTCAAGAAGATGCTCTGATCGCCCAAAAAACAAGATTGTCCTTAACTTTCTCATAAATACATCCAAATGGAATGAATCAAAGTTTTCCATGTCGACAAAAAAAATCTATGAGAAAACAAATTCAAATTTTGAATTTTTTTGCAGCCCCTTCTTGCCTATTTTGATTTTGAAATATGAAATCTATTCTTGTTCTAGATGGTTTAGACCATATAGTCTAAAAATGGCATATGGACTATTATCATTTTAATGAAATGCCCTATCTACACTAAATTGTTATATTAGTAAAAGTACAAAATTAACATTGTTGGAAAAAAAATGTTGGTAGAAATTGGTATAATATGGTTATATTTCAGATACATTAATTTAATCCTTTAAAAAAATAGTTTGATATTTATAAATTAGTATCATCATTCTTTTTTTCTTACCTATAGTGGATGCTAATTGTTAACATATAAAAAACATTCCAAAAAATAAATGAGTCAACAACAAATATGTATAGCAAAAAATAGATAGGTTAAGAATGATTTCTATTTGACAATGGCTACTTTGATGTTTTTTGTTTGTTAAAACTCCAGAGTAACTTTTACATACTTAGGAAAACATAAACCTCAACAATATGAATGTTTGTTATGCATAATTCTTTGCCAATTGACCACAACCAAAAGATGTTGGCTAGTGAAGGAAATATTCTTTTTTTAAGGGATCAAAATAGCCAAGTCATTGTTGTTTTCTAAGATCAATAGTCAATTTTACATAGGTATCATCTACTTTTGATAGAGATGTCACCATCTATCAACCCAACTACCAACCTAATTATCATCCCCAATATCATCCATATATCAACCCCAAGTATCACACCCAAATATCATACCCAAATATCAACCCCAGGTATCACACCCAAGTATCCCATCCAAGTATCGCACCCAAGTATCACACCCAAATATCGCATCCAAGTATCGCATCCAAGTATCGCACCCAAGTATCACATCCAAGTATCGTACCTGAGTATCACATCTAAGTATTGCATCTGAGTATCACACCCAAGTATCACACCCAAGTATCCCATCCAAGTATTGCACCCAAGTATCACACCCAAATATCACACCCAAATATCACACCCAAATATCACACCCAAGTATTGCACCCAAATATTGCACCCAAGTATTGTACCCAAATATCACACCCAAGTATTGCACCCAAATATTGCACCCAAGTATTGTACCCAAATATCACCCCCAAGTATTGCACCCAAGTATCAACCCCAAGTATTGCACCCAAGTATCAAACCCAAGTATTGCACCCAAGTATCAATCCCAAGTATTGCACCCAAGTATCAACCCCAAGTATTGCACCCAAGTATCAACCCCAAATATCACACCCAAATATCACACCCAAGCATCACACCCAAGCATCAACCCCAAGAATGAACCCCAAGTATGGAAGAACTAGCTGGGTACTTCTCCCAAATGATACAATAATCACTGAACCCTCCAGTACAGTTTTTCTGCGGTCTGATTGAGCTTGCTGTAATACGACAAAATCATTGTGTACCTTTGTCAAAAATAAATAAAATAAAATCCCTGACTCCACCCAGCCCTGACTCCCTCTCTGGCTGGGTGCCAAGCAGTAACCCTCAATTGAAGTGAAACAGAAACTGGAAAACTCAACTTTTTCACACTTCTACATTTTGCTTCACTCACTCACTGAACCCACGAACATTCAACTGGAATTATTAGTATTATTATTACGATGTGTTATTATTTTCCCAGACTACAGTGCTCTGTGTTGGTTATCAATTCCCCAGACCAGGAGGCCTATAAATACCCAGGACGGGAGCGGATTCCGGGTATGGATCAGGGTGGCGGCCCTGGGCAGGTATCATCTCCAAATTTAGCGGCAGCACGTCACGTCGGCGGCGCTTGAAACCCGGCTAACTCAGATGGCAGAACCGCAGCAGAACAACATTTGAACTGGACGAACGATGGAGATGAACGATGACGGACGGAGTTCAGTACTCAGTTCAGTTCGCGTCATTGGCTGGCCATGATGGGGAAGGGGGACCGAGGGGAAATTTGAATTCAGCGAGGGTAGGTGGGGAAGCCTGGCCTGGCCCTGGCTGCATGGAATTCAAATTGGGCCGGCTGGCTGGCTGGCTGGCTGCGGAGAGTTCAAGGCCGCGGGGGCCGTAGCAGCATCTCAGAACGGTTGAGAGCGAGAGAGAGGAACTGTCACTTCAGTTGGGGGAGTAGAATTTGAAATTTGAATTCGGACGGACGGGACGGACTACCAACGTGCAGTTTCGAACTCGGCTTGTGAATGGATGGGAACTTAACTTAAATATTACTTCTTGCCACTTGGCGTGCTTCTCGCCAAAGGCAGATTATTTGGATGTAAGTTATTAGAGTTAAGGGTAAAGCAGCCCATTGTGGTCAGAATTTGGAGCCTGCCCTCGTGCCACTGCTGAGATTTTTCAAAAAAATTCCCACGTAAAGACAAGTGTGAGAAATAGTGAGAGCAATTGAAATTCTATTTTTCAGACAATGTATGAATTTGTTATGAATTTTTGAACTAATCTATCCCAAAGAGTCAGTAGGCTACTTGATAACCAACAAAAACTATATATAATATGTTCATCTTAATCACCTAAAGCACTCATAATAATTTCTAATGTGGAAGGCCCAGGAAAAGTCACGTTCTACCATGATTTACACTAAAAAATCGGGTGCTTCTAATGAGGTCACTGATCACTCTATGGGTGTTAGGTTGGGCATTGATTATGGCTTGGAAAACTATCATGGTGTCCACTATGGGTCATCTGACTGCAATGGGATGTTTTACCTTAATAGCAAAGTATGTACAATGGGGGTTTTAGTTTGGGAAAAATTATGGGGTGAAACTCCCTAGAGTATCAAAATTGAGGTTTGACGGGGCTTGGGGGCGTGTTTCTTTTTTTTACTATTCTTAGTTAAACCTTTTTCTGACACTTGTTTGCGATTATGAGACTAATTTTACGATTAATTCTATTGGGTGAAAATAATTCAAACCCTGAAATTCGATTGGTCTCACGCGGGCCAAAATGCAACCTCAGGTAGGCTCACACAACCTCAACATTCATCATAATTTTTTTGAAACTTTTTGTGAAGCTAGAAAACACATTAGCTTCATGGGAACAAAATTTTTTTACTTCAATTGGCGCCCGGGAACAAAAGTTATAGCACAATTAGCCAAAAACGAAGGTCGGTAAGTAGCATAAAAAAATCACAAAATGTTAAATATAAAATATAAATTTTTTTTCCCTGAAATATTATATTTTTCTCTACATGTGAAGCTTTGATTCATTCTGTTTGGACTAGTGATGAGAAAGTTATAAACAATCTTGTTTCTTGGGCAATCTAAGCATCTTCTTCAAGAAATAACTAACAAATTTCATTTTTGAATGCAATATTCACATTTTTAAGAAAAAACAAATTGTTTGATAAGGTTAAGTATGCTTGCTAGAACAATCTCACTATTGGGGATTCTTGTGTTATAATTCCATCTTAGATGTATTAACAATTTAGTCTTTCTTTCAATCTTAGACTTACTTTTACTTAACAATTTTTCAAAGAATGAAAATCAAGTGTGTGTTTTTTTAATTTTTTTTCCTTGACTTTGAACTCAATTCTTCAACATAATAAATTTTAAATTCAAAATGTATAGTGCAAAAGAATTCTACAAATGGTGGTCGAAGTCATCTAAAATTGCAGGCCAAAATTAAAAAAAAAATAATTCTCCAACTTTGAATGCTAATATCTTCCAATTTGAAAAGTCAAACTTCATGAAATTTTTACCAACATGATCTCAAACAATTTGAGTATAAGATCTTATGGTTAGATTCTTAAGAAGTTATTTTTTTGTTTTCTTAGGCAAATGTAGCAAAAATGTCAATTTTGAGTGTTATTTCGACAAAGAAATGACTTTCGGACTTTAGGGATTGATTAAATCATAATTGCAAGTGCTACTGATATGTCCTATGTTGTTGCCATAGCCAAAATGTAAGAAATGTAATTTTCTAATTTTTTAACTCATAATAACTTCAAAATTCAATAGCTTTCATATCATAGGTTCAAACACTGAAATACAAAGCATGTGCATCCCTCCTCACCAAGGGCTTTCCGGTGGTACCAAGCATGCCACTGGGGAACATATAGTATGAGATCTTATTGTATCAAACAAACAAATAAGTAATTTTCTAACTTTTTCATTCATAAAAACTTCAAACTTCAATATCTTTTATACCATAGGTCAAACATTACAATGCAAAGCCCATGCACCCCTTTTTATGAAGAGCTTTCTGGCCATATCCAAAACATGACCAAATGGCATACAGTTTTGGAGATCTCATTGTAACAAACAAACAAAACAAACTAACTAACTTAAGATATAGACTAGTGTGCCCAATGCCATTGCCACAACCATTGAGATGTCAAAAGAGATGGCTAAGTCCTCCCTTGTGTCTGAAAATAAAAATATATATATATATTTTTAAAATCTAAAATAATTCAAAAATCCATACCTTTCACACTGTGAGTCCAAATGCCACAAAATAAAGCTCATGCATCCTTCCTTGCAAAGAGTTTTTTGATGGTAGTTACCGAGAATAAGATTGAGAGATGCACAGTCCAAGAGATGTCACTATTACAAACAAACAAACAAAACAAAACAACTTAATTTAAGATATGGACTAGTGCGTCCATGCCATTGCTACACTCAAAATAAAAGTAAAAATAGTTTTTTATTTTTTTAAATCACAAAAATAACTCAAAAATCCATAACTTTCATTCTATATGTGTAAATGCCACAAAACAAAGCCCATGTAACCTTCCTCACAGAAGATTTTCCGATAGTACCAATAATGCAACTACAAAACACATAATCCCCAAGATTTCACTATATCAAACAAATAACCAGTCTAACTTAATGGATGGATTGCAACAATTTTTTTACATGAGCAAGGGGAAGAACTTGTCTGAAATCTCCACATGGTGAAGAATTCAATTGAAATCTTGGAAACCATTTAATATAGTCTTAGGTAATTGGAATATGAGTAATTCCTTGCTACATTTAACTATATTTTTAAACAAATTCTCTCATAGATGGAAATGTTCACAATCCATTTTTTTTGGAAAAATCCTATGTGAGCTCTTCATAACATTGTTTATCATTGCAATAGTCCTCTCTATATTTGGAAAGCATTATACTTTACTGAATACACATGAGGGACTTATTAGTAGATTCAAGGATTGGGATTGGCTAAGGATCCATCAATAAGACAATTTTGTTCATCATAGAGGGCCCTTTTTCAAAGATACAAAAAGAACCCTTATCCTATTAGTAAGCAATGTTATGTTTACATTGGATGAAGATTGTTAGCTTGGGAGTTTCCATAATGTTGTATAATTAAGCAATGGTCTTCTCCATGTTAGGAAGGTATGATTCTTTGCTCAATTCCATAAATAAATTCTTATGAATTTATTATTTTGAATCATTCTCTACTTCTTTCTACTAAATTTTTTTTCCTATATGTTGTACAATTCCAAAATTTTCAAGTGTGTAGCCAACTTGCCCTTGAAAATTGAATCCAAAGAAACACAATCATTTTGGACATTTTTCATAATGATGTGACCTTGTGAAGTGCACCTACTTGGGTTTTTGCAAGGCCCAAAAAAAGATTTTTTCCACTTCAGATGCTAATATCTTGCAATCTATATTATAGAAATTTCTGAATTTTTTCCCACATATTCTCAAACCAGAGTACTATAAGATCCTATAGTTATACGTGTCCCCAAATGATATTTTTCAAAAAAAATTGGTACTTGTATTAGAAATGGCAATTTTGGAGCATGTTTGGTGGGAACAGAGTCAAAGAACTTTAACCCTTAAAATGACGAGCTAGTCATTGTGGAAATCATCTATTTGGGTATCATGTGAATTGTTGGCTTTAAGAAAAATGAAAAAAGCTACTATAAAAGACATTCCCTTTTTCCCACAAAATTTGGAGGATGAACAATTGCACTTATGTTCTACATGGAGAGATTGATTGTCATTCATTGGCTAGAAAATGTCCTCAACGCCGTTTAAGGATTGAGGGTTAAATGATCAGAATTCAAATAGTCCATAAGCTGGGTATGGATTTAGGCCAACTATTGGTTTCCAAAACTCAAGTAATAAAATCATACTACTAAAATCATAAGTCCCTCTATAATATCACAAATGCCACCATTAATACTAGGGGCTCCTACTTGCTATGCTACGCATTCATTGTATCACATATTAGTAAAATTTGGATATATTTGAATAGAATGCATGATAATGATTTCGATAAGTCTTTAAAATAATTATTTTAAATATTTTGTAAAAATATTTTCAATCATGCATACATAAAAATCGTATTTTCACACAATGTGATATTATAGAAATAGAGTAGCAATTTGCAATCACTTCTATAATATCATTTTTTACAAAGGGTGATATTATAGAAATAATATAGTTGTTGCAATTAAGGTGACATTAAAGAGGATCCATAAGATGATATTATAGAGGTAGCAAATCCATTGCTTCTCTTGGCTTTACACTTCTTTGCACTTCTATGATTTTGTGCTTTTGTGAGCTTTGAGCTTTCACGATTTCAATTTTCTATTGCTACTACCAAATGATTTTGAGAAACTTATTCAATTGAAGCGATTTTGGATTCGACAACAATTAAATTGTTTACAAAGTTTTTGAGATTTATAAGTTTTTCTTTTCAATTCTTCACTTTGGATTGCCATTTTTTGTAACAATGGAGTCAAATTTCTGATGCATTCTAATGTATGTGTATCTTTTATGGTATTTATCATTGCATATGTGTCATTCATCATTCAATAAATTTCTATTGTACATTTCATTATATGCTTACTTATAAAAAAATTTACAAAGATTTTAGTAATTTTTATTTGAAGGGTTATTGCAATTTTTGTTCTGCATTCTATCTAATACATAAAAATTCTTATAAAATTCTAATGATGAATGCGTAGCATAGCAAGCGCCAACCGTTAGTTATCCTAAAAAATTGCAATCCCCGCAAGTTCTATCTTCCTATGTGGCAAAAAATTTACAATGCCTTCTATTGCTCCGTAACATGCACGGAATTGCTTGTACGTGGTTCTACCGTAAATCTTTTGGAAGTGTCAAAGCTTCAACCTTGGCTTTCCCCCTTTTGTGACACATGTCACAAATTAAAGAGATACTTGTGGCGAACAAAGCCAGTGACATTTCACCGAGAGAGTTTGCCTTGGGACCAGCAACAAGAGCCAGTGACCAAATCAATAAAGCTCCTTGGAAAACTTCCCATACAAAATCCAGCCTATCCAACAACAAAATGTCGGTCCTTGCAACTCCCACAAGATATTGGGCCCCCGCAAAAGCTCCATAATCTTATTAGGGGAGGACCGGCGGTTAGTTCATGGTGGAATTGGGAAAAAAAAATTTGGTTGCAAGTTGAAAATATTGTACTGAAATTCGTGAAAAAAATCTATAAATTTTCTTTTTTGGAGTAAAAAACGGAGAAAAAACAAACTTGGTACTTAACCTTTAAACGTTGAGGTGGACATTTTGTATCCGATGAATGACAAAGAATCTCTCCATGCAAAAGGAAAATGCAACTATTCATCCTCCGAATTTTGTGGGAAAAGGAAATGTCTTCTACTGTAGCTTGTCTTCCAATGAGTGCCTTTTCATTTTTTTAAGCCAACAATCCACATGGTATCCAAACAAATGATATCCATGGTGATTGGCTCGTCATTTAAGGGTTAAATATGGGTCAATGTGGGAATTAAAGGAAAAGAGATGGTAAAACTTCAAAAAATATTTTTGAATGTTGGAGCTATCCAAGTCAACATTTGAGCAAGATTCTATGAGGGGATTTATCATGAAACAAATAAAGTGCTACAAAAAATATATGATTTTATTTGGTTCTTATTAATATGTGTTTGGGACAAAGGCAAGGAATTTGTTGTAGATGTAAGCTTACACTAATTTGTCTTTAGAGTGGGCGTGACATTTATTTATCAAAATTACACTATTTTGAATTAGTGTAGGTTGAAGCAATACCATATTGTGGCAATTTGCACAATAATAAGATGTTGTAGTGACTCTAATTTCCACCTCCACTATTAGAACAAATTGGTGGAGTTGGTATTGATGGAACATTATCCCTTTAAGTCCAAAACATGGAATATTTATTTTGATGGATTGATCACAATCATCTACTATCGAAATCCATGGTCAAGGTTGACAAAACATATTTCTATAAATTTATACTAAGAAGAAGTATTGTATCCAATTATATTTGTATGGTAAAAAACATAAGTATAAAATATCTATATCTTAAGTATCTGCAAAACCACTTTTTTCTAATTTTAATGAATTACCCAATACAAATGATTGACTATGATTGAATCCATGATTACAAAATATGATAATTTTTTAATTTATTGAAAAGATGTAAGAGATTCTAAAAATGAGACCATCTAGGAAAATTTTAACCACCAGAATTTGACACATAGTCCCCTTAGAATATGTGTACAATTCTAAAATATTTAGCTTTGGTGGTATACTTGCTCTAGGTGGGATATGTGTAATAATGTAATGAACAAATATACACAACCCTTTGCTTGGCCTCCCCTCATTAGAAATCTACATCTATCAATTTGGAAGTAGAAAATTAGAAAGAAAAAAAGAAACATCAAGAAAACTTGGACGGCTTCGACTCCCTACCTCTATTGTAAATCTTTAAAAAATAAAAATATTGATATGAATAATTATTTAGATACAATTGCTTGATTTTGATACATAATATTATATATGGAATACATGTGGATATTGTATGATGTATGAGCATAGGTATTGATACAAATACAAAATGCTAATATTGACAACATACAAATAGGTGTACTATGTCAATATCCCATATCAATTGTAGTGAGAACAACTTCTCAAAAAACACAAATATGTGGAAGAAGTGGGTTAACAATGATTTTGCAAGGGAGTAGCAACATCAAAAGAAATTGAATTTACATTAATCCCAAACTAGTTGCAAAAAAAAGGTGATTTCTTAACTTTAAAGATGACTTATGGAACCATTACAATTATTGTTGATGTAGTTCACGATCAAAAGCTGATTCAATTATTGTTGATGTAGTTCATGATCAAAAGCTGATTTTTTACCACTTATTGGACATCTCCAATATTGTAAGCAAGCTTAAACCAAAGTGGACAAAGGCTTTTTTTAATACATTAAAAAAATATGGTAATTTAATATATGTATTATTCTAAATAGTAGTGAAAAAACAAAACTATGAAAATGCCAAAAAATGTTTCAATTCTATAAAATTGGATTGTAAGAAAGGCACAAAATTTGTTTCAATTTAGCTTGTATCAAAGACTAAGAGAAAACTCAAGATACTATGAAAAATAATGGCACTTTGCATATCCATATTGACAAATGCCCATTCAAAGATTCAAACCAAAAGGAGCTCACATAGATATGATGTGTGTAAAATTGAGCCTTTGTCTTGTCAACTGATTCATGTGAATTCTTAACCCCTAAATGACGGACCTATGACCACTGATTTCAAGCTTCACTGTCATCACTCAATTTGTTGCCATTTTGCAACAAGATATGTATGAAATTTTTTTAATTTATTTTTCAAAGATGAAACAAAATGTCTTCTTTGTTTCACCAAATTTAAGATTTTTTTGTAAACAATTGATTTTTTGTGATTTTTTGTAGGTATAATGAAGAAAAATCATATCAAATAGAAAATTATTTAAAAAAATCTGAAAATTTCACCATGTGTGCATATTATAGTGATGAACAACATGGTGTAAATTCATTTTCTGTGTCATTCTATAATTAAAACGTAGTGGACATTGAAAATACATCCAAAGTTCAAATTGCAATAAAAATTTGCTTATTAGGAATTTTTTCAAAATTCAAATTGGAGTAGAAACTAGAGTGAATGAAATTTATTTTGTTAGTTGGGCTTAAATTCAAAAAATATCATTTTTGTAGAGAAATTTCAGATTTAAAGCAAGGAGCAACAACTTTCTAAAATACACTAAAATAGCATATTTTGTGATCCTTTTTTTAGTAACTTCTCATTTATGTGAAGACAAACAATAGCATAACTCCAAACTCAACTAGGTTATCTTCATAATCCAACATGAAAGGTCAACAAGAAAGAAGTAGATAAAAAATTGCTTCCCAGCTCTCTACAATTCAAGAATCATTCATCCAAAAGCCACAAAATGGCCTCATTGTCGTTTTTGGGTTAAGACTAAGTTGTAGTCTTTACAAACTAACATTCTATTGATGATTATTGGCTTGTTCATCTTTTATTCACCTTCGTAATGCAAGAATAAAAACTATTTTCACGTTTTAAGGACAAAATTTAAGTAAACTTGAAACCTTGTATATTTTTAAACATATAAGATTCCATCTCATTTATCCAACTTCTTCTTGACCTAATGTAAAGTGGTTTAAGACCAAACACTTCTTCTCCAATTACAAATCAGAAAACACCTCGGCAAGGGTTCCATGGCACCTCACAGACCAGGTTGGGCCCTCGATACGCATGAAAAAGGCCTGCAGCCAAATTGTGGGACTCCATCTCCACCATCCATCTCCAGATCCAACGGCCATCATAGACTCCTCTGGAAGCGTCCCTTGGGCACCAGATGGGACTCCGGCAGGCGGTGGGCCCCCGCACTCGTTCCGGGCTGCCCGGCCGATGTCCGCCGCCCGATGAACGATCCCACGGTCCAGAGGACCGAGCCCGGAATGAAACCTAATCCAGTGGGAACGGGACCTCTTTATCTCTCTCGCTCCTTCCCCCCTCAAATGTGTTTCGACGCCCCTTTCGCATCGCGCCATTCTTGCTTCTGCTGTTGGCCGGCCCGTGCGCTCGGCTCTCCAGGATCCTCGATCCGTGTGTTTTGTGGTCGCTGCCGAGAGCGAGGTGTGTAGTGATCGTGGTGAGTGTGTTTCTGTCAAGATGAGAGAGATTCTGCACATTCAGGGCGGTCAGTGCGGCAACCAGATCGGTGCCAAGTTCTGGGAGGTGGTTTGCGAGGAGCATGGCATTGATCCCACGGGTACGTATCAGGGCGTGTCCGACTTGCAGCTTGAGCGCATCAATGTGTACTACAATGAGGCTAGCGGCGGTCGTTATGTTCCTCGCGCGGTGCTGATGGATCTTGAGCCTGGGACGATGGACAGCGTGCGTTCGGGTCCTTACGGTCAGATCTTCCGTCCCGACAACTTCGTGTTCGGTCAGACCGGAGCCGGTAACAACTGGGCGAAGGGCCATTACACTGAGGGAGCTGAGTTGATCGACTCTGTTTTGGACGTTGTTCGTAAGGAGGCTGAGAGCTGTGACTGCCTGCAAGGTACTTTTGATGTTTGTTTGTATCCTTGTGTGATGTTGAGATTGTATTTTTTTGTTTATCGATGTTTTGTCGTTTGTTGGCGCCTGTTTTGAGTTTTTTTTTCCTTTTTTTTGTGCAGGTTTCCAGGTGTGCCACAGTTTGGGAGGAGGCACTGGATCTGGTATGGGCACTTTGTTGATATCGAAGATCCGCGAGGAGTACCCTGACCGTATGATGCTTACGTTTTCCGTTTTCCCTTCTCCTAAGGTTTCTGACACCGTGGTTGAGCCGTACAATGCGACATTGTCTGTTCACCAGCTTGTTGAGAATGCGGACGAGTGTATGGTTTTGGACAACGAGGCTTTGTACGACATTTGTTTCCGGACGTTGAAGTTGATCACGCCATCTTGTGAGTTGTTGTTTTTGTTTTGTTTTGTCATTGTGTTGTATCTGATGTGTTTTATGGAAGTGCACGTGTTTGTTGAGGGTAGTTGTTTTTTGTCCGTGATGTTTTTCTTTAGGATATGTGTAGTGTTCTATTTTTCTGAAGAGTGTGTATTTTTGTTTGTGTTTCAGTCGGTGACTTGAACCACTTGATTTCTGCTACGATGAGCGGCATCACTTGCTGCCTTCGATTTCCCGGTCAGCTGAACTCGGATCTTCGGAAGTTGGCTGTGAACCTGATTCCTTTCCCGCGTCTTCACTTTTTCATGGTGGGTTTTGCTCCTTTGACGTCTCGGGGTTCTCAGCAGTACAGGTCTTTGACTGTTCCCGAGCTGACCCAGCAGATGTGGGACGCGAAGAACATGATGTGCGCTGCTGACCCTCGCCACGGTCGTTACCTGACTGCTTCTGCTATGTTCCGCGGCAAGATGTCTACGAAGGAGGTGGACGAGCAGATGATCAACGTTCAGAACAAGAACTCTTCTTACTTCGTGGAGTGGATTCCTAACAACGTGAAGTCTTCTGTTTGCGACATCCCTCCTACTGGTTTGAAGATGTCTTCTACTTTCATCGGTAACTCGACTTCGATTCAGGAGATGTTCCGTCGTGTTTCTGAGCAGTTCACTGCGATGTTCCGTCGCAAGGCTTTTTTGCATTGGTACACTGGTGAGGGCATGGACGAGATGGAGTTCACTGAGGCTGAGAGCAACATGAACGATTTGGTTTCTGAGTACCAGCAGTACCAGGACGCTTCTGCTGAGGAGGAAGGCGAGTACGAGGAGGATCTTGAGGAGGCTTAGATTTGTTAGTGTTAGTGTTAGTGTTTGTTCGATTGTTTTTGGGAAACCGCTTTTGGAACAGGATGTTCTGTTTCTTGGCTCCGGGTGTATTCCCCGATATATGTTCTTTCATTTGGCAATCATACTTATCTTTAACTTTTTTGTATAACTTGATACAGGTGTATTGCCTCATTTTTCCCGGTCGTTTAGGGTTGTGCGTAATTTGTGTATAGTATTATATCATGTGATTCGTACTCCTAAGGGGGTTTTAATATTGAAATTTAGTTGTCTGCGGACATTTCTATTATTTCATTCGACTTGGTGAAACTTTCTTTTCCGGTTCTTGTTTAACAGAGTACGCCTCGTATGATCTCGTTTTTGGTGTGCCAATTGCTGAATTTCTGTTTAATTTTTGACTCAGAGGCTATTGCAGGAGTTGATGCGTGGCATGTCAGTTCCTTCGTTGAGTGCTACACATTTTCTGTTCCTTGGGTTAAGTTTGTCGTCTTGTGTTTGGCATTTGTTTTTGAAAGTGTGTCGTTTCCTGTGTCTGTCGGTTTATTATCGATTTCGGTGTGATCGAGATGAATTTATTACTCTTGCGAAGCTGAATTGCGAATCTCTTCAGGATTGATTGTTGTGTTTCGAATGTGATGAGACGAGTTTAAATTTTTTTGCAAGGAAAGGTTACAGAGGGAATTAGGTTTTCGTTTTTGACAGTGGATTGTTCCGTTCTGATTAGGCTGGTTGCACTCATTACTGAATTGGTACGTCTGCCTGTTGGGACGTTGGGACCCTCCTAAGCATTCATATTAGCACAGGGTTTATAATTCATTGTTAGGATTTATTGATCGTATCTCACGCATGAGACTCAAATCTCTCACATTGTACTGGCATTTAAACAGCAGCAATATGGATTAATGATACAAATCATACAATTTGCTCTCTGTGATGCCGTGAGTCTCCAGGTAACTTCATAATTGTATCTGGTGGGAAAGGTTTTGTATCCCTGAGCCGTGCAGTGTCACAGTGTGTCACAGTGCCCAGCTGGGCTTTGCCATGATATAACGAGATACTCCCTCAAGAGCCAGCCCTACTGCGAATCTCAAATGCTCTCTTTGCTTTATTTTGTCAATACCATATTATTTTATAATGATGATATCACACGTATGAGTAGTAAAATTTTCTGTTTTATGGTAAAGTTTTGTAAGTACCACAGTAAAATTTTGAATAAAAGTGAAGAAATTCAGAAGAGTTACAAAATAGATATCCAGAATTCTGTAATTTTTATTAGTGTGATTTCAAAAATCATTGAACTGTGGTTATATGTCCAAAATTCATGTTGATGTAAGGAATTCAATTTTTGGATTTTCTAAGATTTTGATTTTTTGGTATGTATAATATATATCTAGTTTTTTTTAATATTTTTGATGGTGTGTTTTGGGATATAAAGTTGTAATTGGATGGGGGCAGGAAGTCCAAAATGGTTTGAAATATTTTGTGAATCCAAAATTTGTCGATTTTCCAAAATACCAGTTATGATCACATAGTCACATGGTGAACTTTGAAATACACATAAATGCTCTTCATTTTTTTTAAATTTAAATGATTTGCATCATTAACTTTCCTAGATATTCATAGTTTGCACAAAATCCCAATACACCTGTATTACTTGTACTTTGGATATTTTAAAACTTTCTTAAGACTCTATTGGATTTGCAAGTCCTCTAGAAATTGATGTAGAAGTATCTATCCATTTAAGCAATTCAATATACTTTGATGGAGAATCTATACATGGAATTTTTTTAACTCGTGGACAATTAAAAATCACAAACTCAAAAACAAATAAATTGTAAGTTTATGAATTTGCATGACTTTAATGTGAATTTTGGAACTCAATTTTACGATGTATTCTACCCATGATTTGCATTCATTTAGACATTTAGAACATTTTGAGCTACTCATATCTGCATATTTTAATGATGATTTATGATTTGAATTGGTTTCAAGCTTCCACTTTAACCCTTAAAGATTTGATATGCCCAATTTGGGTTGCAATATGGTATTTTTTGAGTGTTTGATATAAAGTTCATGAATTGGCTTACACAACAATTACAAAAGTTCATAATCATGCTAAGTTAGATTCAATAATACATGGCACTTCCAATTTTCATTAGTATTGTACATCCTATAGAAGTTGTAAAAAAGGCCATGTATTTTACATATATGTTGTCATACTTGATTATGGTAAGGTTTAGATATTAAAATGACTTCCAAATGAAAGATCTTAGTCCTCAAATTTTCAATCCAATAATGTATGTCTTGCCATATTTTAGTACACATTTCATATTCCAAAAGTAAAATATTTGTTCATATGTATAGTCTCCACCAAACCTTTAACCCCTAAATGCCCAAAGCATTAAATTTTGATGTTGAAAATACTTTGAAGTTAAATAAAAGTTAGCCAAGTTGCTATTTTTTGTACTTTATATTTGTTTAATTTTTTTGAAGTTTAGTTTTAGCATCAAAAGAATCTGATCCCTATAATGATTGATTATGATTTTTCTATTCAAGATTTGATGCAAGGGTGTATATTACAATCTTGGCTTTCCATAGTGTTGAGGGCTTTTGGAATTGAGCCTCAAATATCTTAGATCTTGGAGAAAAAATCACATTAAAAATTCATTTAAAAAATTGTAGAGTAGATTTTGAGAAGTTATAAATTGATTGGGATTTTGCATGTTAGGCCCTTTATCTTCATATTGTATTGGTGACCAACTTTTTAGATTTGACATATGAAAAGAGAATCACTTTTGCAATTTTAATACCCTCATGATCAAACATTATAATCTTTCAATTCATAAGTGACATTATTGTTAGTTTTCTATTCCTATGTGATCTCTAACATGTCTAGTTTTAATTTGTATGGTTATAATTAAAAAAAATTCATACAACTTATCAAAATGTTTTTTTTTCTTTCAATTTAGAGCAAATTCTTAGAAACTTAAGAAAGGCCTGGGGCATTTTTTAGGGTTTAAGGTTTTAACCTCATAGCATTTTGAATTTTTGAAACATTTTGCCTCCATAATACTCCGTATTGCGATCATATTTTGAAAGAGCCGTCTGGCAAAAATGTTCTCGGGCTTTGTCGAAGTTGCTGCTTGGCCTTGTCGAGAAGGAGAGATGCATTTTTCTGATCGGGAAGTTGTATCTCGGCAATTATATCGTTGTTGTGGATCATTTCCTGTTTTAGAGCATTTCAAGAAACATTGCCGATGGCGAATAGCAAGCATCTGTTGAATTGAATTCGTTCTCCAATTCTTTTGTGCTCGAAGAGAAAGTGGTCTTGCATCGCTTGGCTGATCAGACCACAATTTTTTCACGTTTTTATAAATTTTTTTTGCATGAATTTGGCTGAAGGTGCGCTTGGCTAGGGTTTCAGCTTGTAACTCCTGGGGAGGGAGCATTGAAAGGCAGAATATTGAGGAGTAAGAGGATTATCAGAAATGTTTGTAGGCAGGGGGTTATTGTGTTGCTGCGGGGGTCAGACACCATTTTGATGAGGAACAGGATTCCTCTGATCGTGGATTTTAGGGCTCTCACTTCTGTTGTCACTTACGAGCTCTTTGTATTCTAGAACGTAACTTCCGAGGTTCCGCTCGTTGAGTCCCCACTTCCAGGTAAACCTTCGCAAAAGGAGCAGGAAACTCTCAGAGTTAAATTCCTCACTTATGATCCTTTCTCTGCAACAATGTGAAGTCTTGAAGATTTTTGGCATGCATTGAGAGTTTGCATACGTTGTTCTGATTTCTCTTCCTGCTTGGAGTTTGCTCGATTAGGGTTCAGCAATTCAGAGTGGCGCGGACAGATGTGGAAGGTAGCTGAAAAACTCAGAGAGAACGATTCTTATATTGATACTTTCTGTGTAGATCGAATTCAAGGTGGCATTGTCCGTTATTTCCAAGGAGCCGCCTTGGAGCTGCTTTGGGAGAGGTTCTCTTCCTGAATTTAAGGTTTAGCAATTTGGAGGGGAATTCACAGAACGAATTGACAACAAATAAAGTTGAAGGGGAGTGGAAGATTTGAAGGGATGGATTTGCTCATGAAACTCTCTGTTTGACTTAAGTGAATTTCTAGCCAATTTTTGGAAGCTGCATACAGTGGAACTTTTTCTTGCTGAAGATGGAGAAGGAGCTATACAAAACGGACAAGGAACAGATGCTTTTGAACAGAATTGAAGATATTGACAATCGTACGTGGTACTTTGTGTCTATGCTGAAGTTAAGTTTTGAGGCTTGCTGTACACATTGGACGTTGCTAATGTTGAGGCTGGGGTCAGTGGACCAAACAAGGATGGTTTCTCTTCCAGCTTGGAGGTTTGGCAATTTGGAGAAGAGAACAAATTCAGTAGAAAGGAGGAAATTGGTACTTATATACTACTTTCTCAACTTTTACTCAAGGTTTCAGACTGCATACATTTGGAGAAGGAGCTTCACTTAGCAGACAGAGAACACGTAAAAGGGAGTCGAAGACTTCAAGATATTCGTTCGAATAATTTTTTCTCTACATAAGAATTTGGATTTCTATTTTGGTGTTACTTTGTTGTTGGAGAGGAATTTTCAGAAGTTTGTAGACACCGAGCCATAAAATGTCTTCATTCATGCGGCTTATAATGTGTCATAGGCACCAAACGAGAAGCTACTCGGTGCGCGGAACAGTTGCACAGGTGAGTGAAGTTAAATTATGACCATACACCTATTATACCCAAGTGTTGGATGAATTGTGATGTTATCTTTTCTTCAATTCGGTGAGGACACAGAGAAGACTGCGTACTGCGTGATCATGGCAGCAACATATGTGTCCAGTATATTTAGGTTCCTCCAGCTCAATATTTGATGACTAGGGTGTTATGCTTTCCACCTAAGTGACAGGACATGAACTGGTTTGGTTGAATGTTGAACATTAAATATTAGTACTGATATGTATCTTATGCTCAAAATGTGTTTTTTGAAGTATTTTTGGAAATCCGTGTGAGCAGGATGCCTGTGTGATCACGCTCTTGAAGCCTCTATGGCTTATACACCCTTATTCATTTTCGGTTTTGTCTTCCCGTGGAGGAAGAAGTAGCGGAATGATTAGGTGTTTATCGTCATCAGTTTGGAGAGGACCATCTGTGAGTACCAATGCTTCAGGTATGTATCAGATGCCTGTCCTGATGGAAAGAAGGGGGTACTGTCTATCTCTCTCAGGAAGGAAGAAGAGAAAAATGTGACTGACATGTTTGAAGTATGGTCCAGTTGAATCAGTCGAAGCACAGACCATGGATCAAGTTTGGGAAGAGTATTTTGCGGATCCTTTGCAGTGGTGGGACAACAGAGTTTACAAGGTACCTCTACTAGGATTACTACTTTGTAGGTGTGAGAAAGTTGTAAGGAAGCAATGAGGAGGTTATTTTATTGCTTGCACAAGGTCATGTGCACTTTGAGAAACAAGAAGCATAGTGCATTGTAAGTGTTTTGGAGTGGAGCGAAGGCTAATTAGATCACTTTCATGTTTAAAAATGTATATTCCTTGGTTGGTTTCTAGTATTTGATATTGTGTTATGTTGCCAATAGATACATCCCAAATCACCTGACTTTAAACACAAGTTGACAAAGAAAGCTCTTTGGGTAGATGGCTTGTCAACTCCAACATGGGTGAAGGCGATGCTCAAATTGGTGACTCAAAGCAAATTATCATCCCATGTTGTGTATCACACTAGTGATTCTCAAGAGAATGTACAACCAAATAGGTATTTGCATGAGCATGATTTGTCTCCCTATGTGACAAGAAGTAGAAGTAGGTGCAATAACTTTGCTATTGATGAAGCTTTAATTTGAAGGTGGATGTCAAACCTACACTTGTCATTTGTTTTGTTATGTTCTACATGAAACTTGTTACTTAGATCGGTTTGACGACTTAGTTTGTGCAAAATTCTTTTCTTGTTTTCTTTATGATATTCACTATTCACTATTAGGTGCATGTGAAGTGCAATGACTTTTTGATTTATGTTCTATATGATGCATCTACGTTACTAAAAATTGATTGAGTTATCTTTCCCATGATATGAAAGTTGATCTCATGAGCAGTTAATTGATGAGTCAGGTTACCCGAGGGCAATTTTGGAAGAAGAAACTCTTTACCCACCAGTGCAAGAGAGTCAAAGCAAACCATTCAAGTTGGCGGTGGCAGTACGCACATGCAAAGCCCAAAAACCACGAGTGAAGCAGTTGATGTTTTGAGGAACCGACTACAACGAAACATGGCTACAGGCTCGTACATGTTCGTTGAAGTTCTGAAGCGGTGCGTGAAGCAGGAAGACCTTACAGCAGTCAAGCAAGTTCATGAATGCATCATTGAGAGTGAAATGCAGCAGAATATATATGTCGCAAACAACCTACTTAGTGCCTATATCAGATGTGGGAGATTGGAAGATGCATGCCGAGTGTTTGATGAACTTGTGGAGAAGGATGTATTCAGCTGGACCAAAATGATTGGAGGTTATGCCCTGCACAGTCGTGCAAAAGATGCAATGGAGGTTTTTAATCAAATGCGCCAAGTAGGTGTGCAGCCGGATGCAGTTACTTATTTGAGCATCCTGAAGGCCTGTGCGAGCCCATCAGCTTTAAAATGGGGCCATGAAGTTCATGCCTATATCAGACATGATGGTTTCGAATCAGATGTGCGTGTGGGGACTGCGCTCCTTAAAATGTATGCCAAGTGTGGGAGCATAAACGACGCAAGGGAAACTTTTGATAAGTTGACCAGTCGTGATGTCATTTCCTGGAATGTCATGATTGGAGCATATGCAGAAAGCGGTTGTGGCGAGGAAGCATATCAACTTCTTGTCCAAATGAAACAAGAGGGCTTCAAACCAAATGCAGTCACTTATATGAGCATCCTGAATGCTTGTGCAAGTGCAGGATCTTTGGAGTGGGTGAAGGAGGTTCACAGCCATGCTCGTGAAGGGGGATTTGAGTCAGATGTGCGTGTGGGCAATGCTCTGGTCCACATGTATGCAAAGTGTGGCAGTATCGATGATGCCAGACCAATTTTTGACAGAATGAAGGAGCGGGACTCGATTTCATGGACTGTGATTATTGGCGCATATGCCGAGAGTGGGTGTGGTGAGGAAGCATATCGATTGTTTCTCCAAATGCTTCGAGAGGGCTTCAAACCTAATGCAGTCACGTATATGAGCATCCTGAATGCCTGCGCTAGCGCAGGGGCTTTGGATTGGGTGAAGGAGGTTCACAGCCATGCCCGTGATGGGGGATTTGAGTCAGATGTGCGTGTGGGCAATGCTCTAGTCCACATGTATGCGAAATGTGGGAGTATCGATGATGCACGATTGGTTTTTGACAGAATGGAGCACCGGGACTCGATTACATGGACTGCGATGATCGGTGCATATGCAGAGAGTGGGTGTGGTGAGGAAGCATATCGATTGTTTCTCCAAATGCTTCGGAAAGGCTTCAAACCAGATGCAGTCACTTATATGAGCATCCTGAATTCATGTGCAAGCGAGGAGGGGTTGGAGTGGGTGAAGAAGGTTCACAGCCATGCCCGTGACGGGGGATTTGGGTCAGATGTGCGTGTGGGCAATGCTCTGGTCCACATGTATGCGAAATGTGGCAGTATGGATGATGCGCGACTGGTTTTTGACACAATGAATCATCGTGATGTAATTACATGGAACGTGATGATTGGCGCATACGCTGAAAATGGGTTTGGTGAGGAAGCATATCAACTGTTTCTCCAAATGATACGGGAAGGCATGAAACCAGATGCAGTCACTTATGTAAACATTCTGAATGCATGTGCAAGCGCAGGGGCTTTGGATTGGATGAAGGAGGTCCACTGCCATGCCCGTGAACGGGGGTATGAGTTAGATGTGCGTGTGGGCAATGCGCTTGTTCATATGTATGCGAAGTGCGGCAATGTCAATGATTCCAGAGCGGTTTTTGACAGAGTGGAGGAACGGGACTTGTTAACCTGGACTGCGATGATTGGTGCATATGCTGAAATTGGTTCTGGTGAGGAAGCATATCGATTATTCTTGCATATGATACGGGAAGGCTTCAAACCAGATGCGGTTACTTACGTGAACATCCTGAATGGATGTGCAAGCACAGGATCTGTGGAGTGGGTGAAGGAAGTTCACAGGCATGCCCGTGAAGGGGGATTTGAGTCAGATGTGCGTGTGGGCAATGCGCTGGTCCACATGTATGCAAAATGTGGCAGCATCGAAGATGCGCGACTGGTTTTTGAGAGAATGGAGAAACGAGACTTAATTACATGGACTGCATTGATCGGTGCATATGCTGAGAGTGGGTGTGGTGAGGAAGCATATCAATTGTTCCGTCAAATGATGCAGGGAGGCTTCAAACCGAATGCAGTCACGTATGTGAGCATCCTGAATGCTTGTGCAAGTGCAGGGGCGTTGGATTGGGTGAAGAAGGTTCACAGCCATGCTCGTGAAGGAGGATTTGAGTCAGATGTGCGTGTGGGCAATGCTCTGGTTCACATGTACGCAAAGTGTGGCAGCGTCGAAGATGCACGACTCGTTTTTGAAAGAATGGAAGAAAGGGACTTGGTTACATGGACTGTGATTATTGGCGCATATGCCGAGAGTGGTTGTGGTGAGGAGGCATATCGATTGTTTCTCCAAATGCTTTGGGAGGGCTTCAAACCTAATGCAGTCACGTATATGAGCATCCTGAATGTCTGCGCTAGCGCAGGGGCTTTGGATTGGGTGAAGGAGGTTCACAGCCATGCCCGTGATGGGGGATTTGAGTCAGATGTGCGTGTGGGCAATGCTCTGGTCCACATGTATGCGAAATGTGGGAGTATCGATGATGCACGATTGGTTTTTGACGGAATGGAGCAACGTGATGTAAGGACATGGACTGCGATGATTGGAGGACTTGCACAACATGGGTGTGGGTCTGAAGCTCTAGAAGTTTTCAGGAAAATGAATGCAGCCGGCGTGAAGCCTGATGGGTATTCATTTGTGGCAGTGCTATCGGCCTGTAGTCATGCAGGTTTTGTTGATGAAGGCCGTCAACTCTTTCTTGCTATGTCGCAAGATTATGGCATCGTTCCAAATGTGCTGCATTGGAACTGCATGGTGGATATTCTTGGGCGGGCAGGTCGCCTGGAGGAAGCAAAGCTCTTGATTGATGATATGCCAGTTGAACCAGATGGAGCAACTTGGGGAGCTTTGCTTGGTGCTTGTAAATCTTATGGGAATGTGGAGTTGGGTGAATTTGCGGCAAGAGAGCGGGTCAAGTTGGACCCCAAGGATGCCTCGACGTACGTGCTCCTCTCCAACATCTATGCTGCAGCTGACAAGTGGGAGGAGGTATCGTTGGTGTCCACTATGATGCAGCAAAGAGGTATACGCAAGGAACCGGGGCGTAGCTGGATCGAAGTTGATAACAAGATTCATGCCTTTGTAGTAGGGGATACATCTCACCCAGAAACAAAGGAGATATATGCAGAGCTGAGCAGATTGACTGAAAAAATCAAGGCTGAAGGTTACCTCCCAGATACCCGGTCTGTGTTACACAATATTGACGAGAAGGATAAAGAATTTTCCCTTTGCTCTCATAGTGAGAAGTTGGCTATCGCGTATGGACTTATCAACACACCTATTAGTAAACCGATTCGTGTTTACAAGAACCTTCGGGTGTGTTCAGATTGTCATACTGCAACCAAATTGATCTCCAAAGTAACTAGGAAAGAGATTGTGGTCAGGGATGTGAATCGCTTTCATCACTTCAAGAATGGCTTGTGTTCTTGTGAAGATTATTGGTGATCAATTTGACAATCCCAATTAATTTGGGTGGAGCGCGGGTACTTATGTGGATCACATGCAGGGTTTGCGCGTCCCAGGAATTGTCTACGATTGTGTATACAAAGAGCAAGCGAATAGAGAATTCAGTTCGTGAGGCATGATGAATTCAGTGTTGCAAGAACTGCGTTGTCGAACTTTTCTTCTGGCTCCTGTGAGTGGAGAGCGGGGAACACTAATGCGAGCGCTAACTACAAGCTATCGGCACTGAGCTATGGACCACTTACATGAGTAGAACCCTATTTTCACTTCACAAAATAGTTCTTCGTGTTGTCCCACTGTTACAACCTGTCTCCCAGGTCTTGGTAAGTAAGCCATGTCACAGTATTTATATCTTTGCACTTTATCAAACATCGCATTATTGGAAATTTGAATTACTTCAAGGGTCTTTCGGAGTGGACGCATTTGTTATTGACATGAAAATGATTTACTTGAGCCAGAGGGATTAACTATAAACCTTGATCTTCGTCCTTGCAAATGGGAATCTAGGGTTGAAGAATTTCTTACCTCTTTTGCAATTTTAGAGGCATTCAAAAATCCAAGTGGGAAGTTGAGAGATGCTGGCCATGAAATCCAATCGAGATTGCTTGTTGAATTCAAATTGATGGCATTTTTCATTGCATGGAGCGTTGCCTTCGTGAATTGAAGTCGAGTCGGTGCTTCTTTCTGTTCATTGCCAATACCGCCAAAGCGGGACTCAGAGCATTGGACACCGAATATCGTCACATCTGAAAAACCTACACTACTTTGAAGCTACCTAATGAAACTTTCGTGTCGTTGAATGTTAGCGTGCATGATAGTGGACTTTTGAGGGGAGCATCCTTGTTTCACACGGTTTTATCCACATTTGAAAACTTGGAGATATCTAAAAAAAGTCATTACAAAAGTACTGACTTTGTTAGTCTTTTCAGCTTGTCACATCGGGATCACATCGTCAAAGCAATCACGACACAGGCTGAAGATTTTAGAAGGTCGGGGTGACATCAATGAATCCCAGACGATCGAACTCTGAGTCGGACAGGCAGTATGGAACGCTTCCGGAAGTTGCTCCTTTCCTCGTAAATCTTGGAAGTAAGTATGCGCAAGTGCTTGCCTCGCTGATAGCCTGAATCCAAAATCTTGCAAGGGTTCAGTCAGTCCCAGATTAGACTAGTACCATAGATAATGCGTTGATAAACAAAAGAAAATCATAGCCTTCTCCATAGTAGCGGGCACTTCTCTAATAGAATTCAGCTAGATGGGAGAACGGGGAGAAATTGGACATAAGTCTAGTATTATTCAGGTTGTCAGTGAAATGGATTTAAAAGGGCAGGCCTAATCACAAGCACTCTTCAACATCATCTCTCTATTAAATTAAGTCTATGGGTATTATGAGCAAGTTGAAGATCAAAATGCTGCAAGGAACATTTGGGAAGGTACCTCTCAGCAGGGTCGTAGGCAAGCAACTTGTTTACGAGCTCCACGCAAGGTGCAGAAGCATGCGGAATCAGGCTCGCAATACCGGTGCCATCCAATGACGGAAAATTGAAATCTGCATGTCCTGATCTCCTGCTCGCCGTTATTCTTTTCAGCCAAGACTTGCAATAGTTACCCCAAAATCTATTGCCGTCAATAAACGCATTGATGTCTAAAAGGCAGAACGCGCTAAAGGAGTCCTCATGAAAGCTGACTTACTTCTTCATCTTGTCAAGAAGCGCCTGTGGTGGTGTTCCTAAGATTTGGTGTATCTTTTGTATCTGGTCCAGCTCATTGTTCCCTGACATGACCCACCTGATCTAAGCCAGGCCCTAATAATTGCAAAAGCATTAACGATAAAAGAAATGCATTCGAATCCCAGAAAAATGCAAAAAAAGCTCATCGACAAAGTAAGCAATTAAGGGATTACAGTAGAACCTGGGAAAAGTGGGTAAAGGCCGACTATCTCAAACAATACGCAACCCACCCCCCACATGTCCATTTTGTAGGTGTAATATCCATCTGTTAGCAAGCATTCGGGTGCTCGGTACCTTGTCCCAAATTACACCCATTCTACCGAGCTTTTGTTAAACATAAAATTTAGACTTTCGGTAACAATGGCAACGCAGTCAGACTAGTCGTAATTTTATTAGAAAAATATCAGTGCCATTCACTAAAGAATTCATCAGGACTAGCAATGGACTCAACGAAGAGTGAACAAAGATGATTACCAGCGAGTGGCGACGTATTCCGTGTATGGATGCTTCGAGTAAATACTCCGGCAACTTCCAAAATCCGCAAGCTAATGTCCCTCACACAACAGGGCCACAAAAATAGTTCATCTGTCTCAACCCAGAATGCTTGATTTCATTCAACCTGAACAGTTATTCTTTGAATCTAGGCAGGAGCGATGAAATTTGAATTTAAAATTGCATCTTGTAATGCATCATCACAGTTGATTGATACGCATCCAAAAATGTTGGAACGGAAACCAGTGTGGTCTAATCTTGAATTTTATTGGATTCAACAACACGTTTTCAAGTTTGACGATGAGAAGACTGGAATGTGCATTAGGAAATGTTGATATGGATTAGCTATTACTATTCTATTTCAGAGTTGATATAAATTGTCTCTGAGGAGGCAATACCTTCAATGAATCCCCTGTTATAAGGATATTCTCCGGCTTTATATCGCGATGGAAGATCCCATTGTTATGCATGTGGTCCACAGCTGCAGAAGAAAAATCACGGTGAGTTCTATTCAGTATTTGATTGATTGTTCATGAAACTGTGATACATCAAAACTTGAAATTAGGGTTTACAAAAGGCAAGTGTCACCTAGAAGAAGCTGGTACATCAAGCCCTTTGTCCGATCTTCCGTCAAAAGATCGTCACGTCCTCGAATGAGATCGTAGGCATTCATCTCCATCAAATCGAAGACCAAACACAACTTCCGAGTTGGTGGGTCGCTGCAAGTTCCTCTCAGCCCTTAGTTATCTGACTCAACTTAAAAGCTGTATGAAAGTTTTATAAAGTGTCAGTGTTGACTGATCTATAAGGCATTCATGAATTGGTGTAAGTTAAGAAGCTTTCAGATGGTGTCTAGTTCAGTGATAATACTAGAGTACTTCCAGGAGATTAATGATGTTAGGGTGTGGGGACAGCTTTTGCAAAGCCCGAATCTCCCGCATCCTTGTCACCTGCAAATATGAGACCTACAGGTTCAGTGCCACTTTGAATAACCTTCGGAAAGACTATGATGTCAGAGATTGAGGACAATGGCAAGAAGGTATGCAGTTGTGAAAATGAGACACATTGTTCAAGGTTTTGTAGAGTCAGCTTGTATAATACTTCACTTGAACGTCCGTCTGGAACTATTAAGTTTCAACATCTTCCAGCAATTTTTAGATTAGGCTATACGAATCTCACACAAAAGAGTTGTAATGGAATTAAGAAATTCAAGGGAGACTAACACATCAGACCTGCTCTATACTTTTGAATCTGCCTTTCATGCACTTTACGGCCACAAATGTGCTCGTCTGTCTGCATTGCGCTTGGATCACCTCTGAGAAAGTACCCTCGCCCTTCTTTGCGAGCAGAACATACTCTGCACAAGCAATCGGCTTCCAGAACCGTAGCAAGAGATATGGAATGAGTTTAAAGAATTTGGCATTGATTTCTGAAGATAGAATGAAAAGATATGAAGCAGTTGTTCTGTATCCCTCAAACTTGACTTGATCCCTAGGATATTCTTGTTTTCCATCTCTCACAATTTGTGAAACTATTTAAGCCCAACGCAAAGACCCCAAACCCTAAATTAATGGAATGGGGTCTTCAAGCTCTCTGAACATGGCAGCAGATTCCCTGACCTGCACATAGAGACAGTCGTGGTAATTGGTGAAACGTATGCCGTATTGAATTTAAGAGAAGGGATGTGTAGGCGATACTTCGCAGGCATATTGCGGGGACAATCGATTCGATCTGGTTAGTTTGTGTTTTCAACAGTAGTTTTCCTCCTTGGATTCTGACATCGACACAGTTAACGCCAGTATCACAGTCCTCTGCTTCCCGATTTCGCAAGCAATCAATGAGATCAATGCTTCCCGACTGGCAACACTTCAATGCTGAAAGACAAATGAAAAAAATTCGTCAATCAAATTTCATTTAGCCACCAAGAGAAAACCATCTGTAACCCTTAAAGCCGCCTACGTATACTAGTGCTCCAAATTGTGAGACTCAACTGCACAAAAGCTCTGAAAACTAGGGTCAATATACATTTAGGTTTCAGGGCACCTGTCTCGAAACTCACCAATGTCATGAACTAACCTCTAGTATAACGAAATTGGCGTTAGCATGAGTGCACCTATTACTTAAGTTGTAGATTCTTAAACTCTTCGTGAAGCAAAGGGTGATGGAGGACACCTCAATAGAATGGTAGGACCAAGCAAGCAGCCTAATGAGCTTGTTAAAAAGATCTCAGATGTAAATGTCATTGGCAAGGCTAACCTGTGTTACTTACTGTGCATAGCAGTGTTCCGACTGAAAAGCTTGATTCCGGCACGGCAGAGAGGGAGACAATGTCAGAGTGCTGCACCAATACATCGCGGCGCCACTGCACCTTGCACCGTGCTCACATCTTCTGGTCCTTGACTTCATTAGTTGCCTTCAATTCTGTTATCTTACACATTAATTAAAGGTTCTTGGAAACAATAATCCATTACTTGCTTCGAGGCCATGTTTTCTTGTCATTTGCGCAGACGGTCTTCGCAATACTACGACCTCTCTTCTCTGTGTGTGCACCTTCTTCTACAAGGTGACTCTTTTAATATATCTCACATTACTCTTTTACCTTTTCTTGCTATCTCAGTCGCTCAACTTATAACTACAAACTATTTACACTTGGTACGAATGAGACGTTGATTGAGTTTGGTATTGCGACATGAGCAACAAATCATTGAAGTGAATTCTTGTGTTGGATTTTGGCTTCAAAGTAAATTGCGTTCAGCAAACCGATACAAACTCAAGAACTTACAGCACAAATGACACCAGAACCGCGGTCATTGAAGTTTCGAGGCAACATATGCATTTATTCAATCATGCAGGGAGTGATTGAATTCAAAAGATTGGCGAGCTTGAGGTGCGTGAAGAAACCAGGTGGCGGATTTGATAAGTTTGAAGTTGCGACGTTTGAGGGTGGGAAAGGAAGCTGATGTGTTGGGGGGACTTCTAACGACTACAAGGGAGCGTTGCATTCTGACCCTTTCGTCCTCCCAGCCGCTCGTCTTTTTGCTTGTGGCCGTGATCGAGGGTTTAGGGCAGTGTCTAATTTTTAGGTGAACATTCGCCAAAACCCTACCTCGCCGATATTGAACTCCAGAAAAATATGGTCAATTTAGGGTTTCAATAGCCATATTCGGTCATGTGTGAGACAGGACATTGCGTCTGATGCAATCGAAGTAAGTTACAACATCAAGCGCGCACAGAGGCCCTTGTAAGTCGTCCCACGATGCCTAATGCCGCCACTTCTCCATATCTTGTCCCGGGTAGCGCCACCTTCTGATTTCCAGCTGAAAACTACCATCTCTAGTAAAAACAATGTCCGAATCAACAAATATTGTTCGAATCCACGCTTTCGAATTGACATTTTTTTTGCTGATACGTACATTCAGTCAATTTAGACGAGTTGATTTGGACGTTGATTTGCAATTTCTACTCCTGTGAAGGCACCCGAGCCTGACATTGTCGCGAAGAAGCGGAGAAAACATTACAAACAGAATAGTAAGACACTTTCAGAATTCCTGGGATGCGAAATTACCCTAGGCAGAAACGGTAGTTGGAGCAGATGGTTGCATCACCCAAGTCCGATGCAAAACCTGTAAAGGAATGAGATTGAGGGGAGAGAAAATTTGTTGGTTCCTAAGATAGATGCATTGTGGAAGCACGCTGGTAGGCACAGAGCACTTTCAATTGTGACATGGGAAAGATTCGCCGCGGAGAAGATTATGGTCTTGGCACTAACCAGCATGTTACAAACGAGCGTTTTTCTTTGCTAAGGCCGGAGACACGGTCGTGCAGAAGGTGGTGCAGGGGATGGTGAAGGAGAGCAAGCTAAAGGGTGTTTAAATGAAGATTCTCTTCAGCGTCTTGCGGCATGGGTGGCCAATGTCTGAGTAAACAAAGGCTAAGGACCTTCTCGTCCACTTGAACGCGGGCGATCTGCCTAAGAAGCACTGGAGCGAGCCCTCGAGCTGGGATTTTGTGCAGGCATGGCGACGGTTTGCTGTGATCGCCTCAAATTGGAGCTGCAGAAGGCCAACTTCATCGCCATTTCAGCGAACAAGGTGACAACAATCGACAACCAGTAGTGGTTATCGTGCCGTGTGTACACTTCTTCCAACTTCTCTCAGCAACCCCTGCTTCTCTGCACTTGTTGTATGATTGAGGACGCCAACGCTAACAACTTGTATGAGATAATCTTTGAGAGGCCCACTTGGCATACAAATCTAACCGAACAGGAGATAGAGGAGAAGCTGATCTCCTATGGAGTAGACGGCGTTGCTGTTTTTCAAGGATCCCGTAAGAACGCAGTTGAAGCAGAAGACTTCCCCTTCTATCCTTGGAGTTCACGATATGACCCATCCTGTTGTGAATGTCCTGTCAATCCTGCTGGTGGTCCAGAAGTTAGAAAACTTGTGCAAGGCTCTCTATTCGTACTTCTCCAACTCACCAAAGCAGCACCGCGAGTTTACCAAGCTTGCTGAAGCTGTGAAGGCAAAAGGCATCAAGATTCTGAACAAAGTGTCAATCGGTGAATCTCCCTACTTGATCCTTTTTTCCCCATATTCTGCCCAGGATAGTGTTGCGATGAAAAACCTCTCTTGCGTGTGATGTGAGTATATTGTTGGCTCTCCCTCGTGTGCTACCATTGTTGTGTCCATTCAAAGTCTCATAAAGTTTAATTTGCGCAGTCTAGATCGGTCTTTGTGTCCAACTTTGTGGCAGCAGTGAAGATCTGCCATGCAGAATTTATTTTCTGGGATGTACAATACAGTGACTCGTCTTCTTCCTCCCAAGTCGCTCACTTTCAATCGTTCAGGATGTGATTAATAACCACTCCCACACCATTTCTTAGGAGTGGGTAACCAATTTGAACAACGAGGAGGAGAGTCTCTCCTTCTGGTTGAATAGGTGCAGCATGCAACTCATATTGTGAATCCAGTGACCGGGAGGCACAAATCTGTGAGAAGGGACGGCCTTTGAAGAAGTCATCTTGGCAGTGAAAGGCCATTGCGCTCCTGCTATGGAGGCCCTTGGTATAGCATTCTCGCAATATTGGCTCCAATCTATTCAAGTTGGTAGTTGGAGGGTTGGGGATTTACTAAGAAACATATAAAGCCTGAATTTTTTAAAATTTTAGAATTGGGATGTATTGGTGTACATAGATTACTTTTAATTTTTAATCCTCATTGGTAGAAAATAGGACCCAAATCAAGGCATTCGAATCAACACAACTATGCTAAAAATCTCCAAATCAAGATGTTTGCATCAACTACACATTGTTGATTCAAGGCCTTGTTTTTTAGTAGTAAGGTAATGGCATGAGTGTACCCAATGGTATGACTTTCTATACATGATAGTTATTTTAGAACTTAAATGTAGATAAAATGTAGATAGCTTATTTTTATTGATTGAAGTAATAAGTTATTTATAGTCTCCCTACATTTATATTCTAAAATCATTACCTTATCTAGAAAGTCACGCCATTGGGTACACTCACGCCATTGGGTGCTCCTATCTTACTTTAGAGATTTGTGGAGAATTGTATGGTACCATATTTGACTTTAAGACTACAAAAGATGTTCTAAAATATAGCAAGACATGTGCCATTGGATTGGCAATTTGAACAACAATTAGCATCTTTCATTTGGATATCATTTTAACATCTACATGCTCAAATATGACACCATACATATTGAATATGTAACCATTTTGTTTTTTTGGACACATCAAAGGTGTAATAATGATCCAAATTGGAAGTGTTTTGTGTCATTGAATTGATTCAACATGTATACAACATTTTGTCACTATTGTGTATTTCAATACATTTACTTTCTATGTCAAACTTAAAGAATAAAAAGTCATGTTGGATATAAAATTGGGATTTTTATACCTTAAAGGGTTAATTTTGGAAGTTTGTAATGATGATTTTTGTTAATAAGACATTTTTAAAAACTTTACAATAGAAATGCTAGAGTTAGCTAATTCTAATCAACTTGTTACATCCAAAATATTTATTTTCATTAAAATTTTCACTATGTAGTTTAATTCTCTATCATAATATATTTGAAAATTTAAAAACCTTATTTAATGTGCAACAAACATGGATAGTGGTATAAACAATGTTGAGACACAAGTACTCAAATATGGTTTAGGGTTTTGGAGGTAGCTAATTAAAATATTGTTAGTTAATATTACGTATAGGCATGCTAAAATATTCAATTCTTAGATAATCTTTCACATGGAATAAATAACAATAACTAATTAGAAAAAAATTATTTCTCTTAAAAACTTTAGATATGTAACATAGATGGATTTCTTAAATTTTAAAAATAATAACAATAAGGAAGAAATAAAAAGTTTGTTTAAAAAGAACTTTGATTTATTTCACATCTTTCTTTAATATGCTTTTATGCATTATTGAGACAATGCAAACTCAACTTTTTCAAATCTCTTTTCAACTTTCAACAAAAGCACATGATTTTAACATGTAAAAAGCAATAGAAAACATGTTACATTAGTAGTTGGATGGTCTTTGAATACTAATGAATAATGTTATAGCATAGTATCCAAGGCTCACATCAATACTAAGCTAGTGCTAATATAGACCTTAGGCATCATATTCTTTTGTAATATTTCTTGGTGCCCAAAGACTACTCTTTCTACTAGTATTAATTATTAAAATAATTTTTTTGGATGCATGCTCCAAGAACATTCTCATTTAAAGCTAAATAAGATGAGCTGGGTAAAGGACTTAAAATGATGTAGTGGAAAATGGAAACTCTAAAATGAGGCATTGTTTATAAACCTAAATAACTTATGATTATATATATATATATATATATATATATATATATATATATATATACGAAAAAAATATCAAATACAAAGTGATTTGTATTTTTTAATCAATTTATTGGATATAGTAAAAACAGTGATATAATACAACACTAATAAAAGAAATATTCTCAAATTAAAAAATTAACCTCTAAAGAACTAATTATGAATATAATTGAACTAAACAAATGCTTGAATATCTTAAATCTTTTCTTATGAATATGCTAACACTAAATGTTTGACTTTTCTACTAAACTTTACCAATCCATATTTGTACAAAAATCACAATCCATAATTTTACTTTATTTTCAAATACAAAATAAGTTCTAATAAATGGTAATCAAATGATAAATGATGTAATTTTATACTTCATTCCATTTTTATACTTCATTCAATTATGTTAAAATTGAATGTTTTAATGAAATATAAATTTGATGGTTTGGATTTGAAAAACCATCATAACACAAAAAATCTCAATCTTAATTACCAAATACTACATTCATAATATTTAAGAGATTTATGTTATGATTTTGTCTTTCCATTAAGTTTTATTCATATATCAAAATTTGAAGCAATTAATAACACTTCAAATTTTTTAATGTAATCTCGAGAATGTAATGCGTAGTAAATTGTCAAGAATGAATGTATTTTCTTAGCAAAATAAACTAAATTTAAAAGATCAAACAAAAAACTATAGAACTTTCAATATCTTGTTGTAGTAGTTTAAAAAATGCAACTCAATATAAACATTTGTAAAAAAAAAAAGAAAAAAAAGGCTCTTTTCATTATTAGTACAATAGTTTTTAACAATGAAAGATTGGTATCAATACAACTAAACCCATATAATAATGTAACATAGGCTTACATAATGCTAGACTAGTCATAGAAGAAATCCTCTTCTTTGGTACCATGTAAATCATTTACTTCAAAAAAAATCCAAGAACACTCATTAGAGGTCAAACTACAATCCCCTTTTTCCCATCAAATTCCAAAGATGAGCATCTACTAACTTCTGTCTTCCACATAAGCATTCTATGTCATCCTTCAAACACTTTTAGACCTTTGCATTGTTATGACATTAAAGTATCCATTACAAAAGTTTACGCTCTTTAAATACCTTATACATTGCTTGACCAATTTGCGCCGGCGACTCTACCACAATTACACCCGCGTCTCGTAATGTTTTGATTTTATCTTGAGCTCTCCCTTTGCCTCCCGAAATAATGGCTCCCGCATGACCCATCCGCCGGCCCGGTGGAGCTATGAGTCCCGCAATGAATGAAACGACCGGTTTTTGGGTCTTACTCTTGATAATAAATTGTGCTGCATCTTCTTCAGCGGAGCCTCCAATCTCCCCTATCAACACAATCCCTTCGGTTTGTGGGTCTTTGATGAAACATTCAAGACAATCGATAAAATTTGTGCCGTTGAAAGGGTCACCGCCAATCCCAACACATGTTGATTGCCCTAATCCGACGGCCGTCGTTTGAAACACCGCCTCATATGTAAGCGTTCCTGATCGTGAAACGATGCCAATCCGACCAGGTTTGTGAATGTATCCCGGCATGATACCAATTTTACATTCACTGGGTTTAATAATTCCGGGACAATTGGGACCTATTAAACGGGTCTTCTTTTGTTGTAGTAATGCGGCTTTCACTTTCACCATGTCGTGTTGAGGTATGCCCTCGGTGATGCAAACAATGAGATCTAATTCCGCATCCAAAGCCTCCATGATCGCTTTCCCGGCCATTTTAGGAGGGACATATATCATGGTTGCATTTGCTTGTACGCCCTCCTTGGCTTCTACAACGGTATTAAACACGGGGAGGCCGAGATGTTCGGTCCCACCTTTTTTGGGTGTGACGCCACCCACAACTTGGGTTCCATAGTCAATGGCTTGCTCGGTATGAAATGTTCCATTTTTACCGGTAATGCCTTGCACGATGAGCCGAGTTGTTTTGTCAACAAAGACGGCCGGTTTTGATATGAAACGGATAGACTTGGTGTAATTGTTGAAGCTACGCAACCATGCATGAAATTCATTGTTCACTTTTGAATGGCGAGTGATGATTCTAAAAGCTCTAATCATCATCGTTGTGCCATTGACATATTAAGCGTTTCCAACATGAAATTCTCATTGAATAACAAAATATAAATGAGGGGATATGAAATTGACCATTTACGAATGTTTTTTGGGGGAGAACTAATATTGATATTTTGGAGAGGATATTTCACTTCGAAAATAATAATGAAAACTTCTTAATTCTTCCTTCAAAAATCAAACATTAATGGATTAAAGAAATACAAAAAATCTCTTTGGATTAACAATGCAATGCTTTTGCTTCATGGTGTGACTTAATTTTATGTTTGAAAAATATAAAATAATGGAATTCTAATAAAGGAATGTCACTTTCAAATCAAAATGAAATCACTCTTGGAGATTAAAAATATTTGTATAATAAACAACAAGAAATTTGTTACCACTCTCATCTTAGAATAATTGTGATATGGTTTGTTTTGTTCAAAAATCATATTCATATTAGTAATCTCATATAATCATTTTTTTCTTTCTCACAACTATCCTAACATATTACAATGTTGCATTGCAATGTACATAAAAATTGAAGTAGTGACATTGATAAAATTTGAATTTGCTTGATTAGCTTCTTCAAGTATGATAAAAAAAAATCAGTGGTATGTATTTAAAACAACCTAATATAATAATTATAAAATCAGTAATATATTATATTTTAAATATTTTACATGAAGATTATTATACAGACTAAAGATTTAGGCATTTAGTTTTTTATAAAAGACTTCTGAAGAATGAAAAAAAATTAGGTTAAATTATAACAATTCAGTCAGAAAAAGTTTAAGTCAGATTTTTCTCTTTGTCATTTATTATTGATGTTAAGGTAATATATCTTTATCTTTATCTTGACAATGATTGAATCATTTTTCATTTACAATAGGACAAAATCTTAATAAAAATTTAACTTACATAAAACCTACTAAATTAAAATTATTAATCATATTTATATTTAATTTCTTGATTTAATTTCTAATTATGTGTGATTTTCTCACTTAATTATTTTTTATTTTGAAATTGTGGATTTATAGAATTATACAATGATTTTTTTAAGAATTTATTTTATTGAAAATTTTAAATGACTTTTAATTAAAAAAATATTATATTCATTCTGTAAATGATTAGCCAACACTTGATGATATAAATTTTTGTATTGATAAACATGGAGGTGCACTAAAATGTAAAGAGTCAAAATAGACATAACTTAGCTACAGGGTCACAAGGCCAAATGAGGCCAAATGACTAAAACAATGGAAAGAAGTCCCAATTTGTCCATGGAATATAATGTCAAACATCTAAATCCTTAATTCTTAAAATAAAGCCCTCCTAGTGCTTGCTTTATAATCTTTGTGCTACTTTATTTGGAATTATAATATTTTAATAAAAATATTAAAATATAATTTTTGACCTTTGAGAATTATTTTAGGTTCAAATTTATTTATTTGTATTTGAAAATCAAATTTATTTTTATTTTTATTTATAAATCAAATTTTGGTATATTTATATTTATAAATTTTAAATTTAAATATTTTTATTTTATTAATTACCAACAATTAGAGTAAGAATGTTTTATATATCAAGGTTTAGGTAATAATACATGATTTCCATTCTTTAAAACAAATTAAGCAAAAGTAGATTCTAGAAATATTGAATTAAAGGAAAAAATGAATTGTTAATAGTTTTAAGATGGACTTGAAGCACACTTATTACAATGGTGAGATTGTCTTAACAATAAATTAAACCTTGTACAACCTTTATATTATGAAAATTGTAAAAATTAAATTAAAAAATGGATCCTATGCATTTTTTTCCCAAGATAATGCCATTCCACAATACTAATTCAAATCAAATGAGTCAATCATTCCATTTGTAGGTAAAATTATAATCTATAAAAATATGGTATTTTAAATTTTTTTGATTTTTTTGTTGCTTGAATTCAACTATTTTGAGCTTTGTGTCATATAATTTTTGTTGCAAGGCATCATTTTAAATAATAGATATATTTTTAAAAATCTAATCTATTTTTCTATTTATAAAAGAATTTTAAAATCATGTCAAAATTTGAGATCATAAAGACTTCACAAGAATCTTCAATTTTCCTTGGAGGAGACATTTGGGACTTTAGAGGTTAACATTAAATTAATATAATGGAATGAATCAAAGGTTTTTGAACAAACATCAATCCAATAAAATAATAAAAATTATTGAATTTTTTAGATTAAATTTACTAAGATGCCTACATTGAAATGAAAATTGAATGAATTTTATTATAACTTTTGCTATAAATCCCTTTTGAATGCTTTTGTTTAAAATTATAAAAAATTATTGTTTGTGAAGCAAAGTTTTGTTGGAAAAACAAAATTTAATCTTTAACAATGATCAATTCTAATGGAAATTGCTATATCGATGGGTATATATGATCAACTTGCTTCTATAACCATTGTGGTTTTTATTTCATACTTTGTTTGATTTTTGTTATTCTACTGTATGCTTATTTTTTTGTAGGAAACAACTTATTCCAAAAAACATGATTTTGAGATTCCCACATCTTGTGATTCTATATGAAGGTCAAATTTTTGCTACCAAGGTCTCTTGACTTAAAGATAGCACCCTAAAATTTTCAATCTTCACTGGATGTCACTAGCAATGCAAAGAGCAAAAAATACGTTGTAATTTTATATCTAAACATATACAAGGTCCATTTAGTGACTAAGAAGTGCTAATGTCTAAAATCACAAAAACATGCAAAAGAATTTATTGTATATCATTATATTTTAATTGTTAATTCTTGTAGTATTAGGTGTGGTACAATATATAGTGCATAGGGAGGGTTGAATTCAAAAAGGTTAAATCAAAGATTTGATGTTTTCTACAAAATTGTACAAATAAAGAAAGTACAAATAGGAAAATTAGGGTGTAAAAGTCATTCCAAATGTTATGAAAGGAAGTGCACCTACAATTGCCTTTATTAACAACTTGAATATATATTACTATTATTGATTATGAATTACATTTATTGAGTATTTTTGGCAAGTGAAAAGCAAATTCAAATACATAGTAGCATATGTTATTTGGACACCACATGGATAAGTATGAATTCTCAGAGATTTATCAATAGGTATTACAAATTTTGATCTTGCATTCTTGTAGGCCCACTAGCTCATATTGTATGATTGTGTACACCTTGTATTGTCAATATTGATATTCAATTTAATGTTGTTTTTTAATTCAAATTTAAGTATTGCTTTTTGGACAACAATGAATACATGAGAATCTACTATCTAAGTGGACTATTGAATTTGTCCATTGAGGGAAAAATGAGGTCTTTGCAAAATCTACAATTCTATTGCACTGAAAATTAGTGAGAAAGGCCCACTTTAGATTTAAGGCAACAATTATAACAATAGTAGATCTAACCATCACCATAACTATTACAATTCCTAAAGTAGCCAATTATATGACTTACACACATTAGTTGAGTCTAAGTGGTGAAGGTTAATATGAATATGCAAGGGATTCTATTTTTTAAAATTTGATGTAACCAATCCAATCTATAATTGAACTATTCTCAAGTTGAAGAACAACAAGAGAAGTACAAACTCAATTACAAACATTAGCTCACTACATTGTCGTTATCATTCATAACTAGTTAATCAACAATTGAGACACATGGCTACTAATGATGCCAATTTTGACAAGAATTTTGGACCCGGGGGATGTACTTACTTCTACTTCAACAACCCACGTGTGAATAAGTGGATTCTAATAAACTATAATTTTAGCTTCAAATTTTGAGCATTGTTTACTATTGACTATAGGATTCTACTCCCAAAATTTCAAACTCAAATAAATATAGAATGATTTCTAGAAGAGGTTAAAAATGCATTAAAATGGCATGTTTTTTTTAACTCAAATATTTTTAGAGAACACATTTAGATGACCATTGCATCAATATTCAACTCAAAATGAGCTTTCAATAGAGATTTATTTTTAGGAATTTTTTTTTCATTTTTTAGACAATTTTTTCTTATATAATATAGGGATGTGAAAGTTATTTTTCAGTTCTATTGTGTATCTTTTTACTTCAAAAATTTATAAATAATTATTATTAACAAATAAAAATATCAATAATTCAAAACATGAACTTTCAAAGTAGAAAAATCTATTCATATTTTTTCATTTAATTTTATTTAAAATTCAAAAAGTATCTAAGGGTCCAAAGTTTTGTTCGCATGTTAACATCAAAAAAAGGGAGAGTGCACCCCTCGAGATTTTGGAATAATTGCGAGATAACTACACCTAATTTTGAGCACTTTATAAAACCTCGTACATTAAATTCTTACCTAAAATGTACTTTCATTATTCCTAAAAGTCTATAGTTGATATCCTAAATCCTATTTTTATTACTTAAAAATTCATAGTTTATTCATACAATATTAAAAAATGTATTCTAAGAGAACCTAGAATCCCTTTTTGACTACCAACAAGTCCCCACAAAAGTTTTCAATATAGTAATGGAAACTATGCTAAATTGTTTATTTTTAAAAATTTTAGGTATAGTTACGTTATGCTCTTCCATTATGTCTATACAATGATTCCGGTTTGTAATATAGTTGCTTGGAGCCAATCTATAAAGCCACATTGTCAAAATTCCTATTGTTGGGTGTTACAATCCAGCAACATATTCTTCTTGGGTTATGGCTAATAAGTAACCCTCAATCTTGTATCCAACCAAAATATGCCACATTAGCACCATACTCAGGCCAACCTAGTTAACCCAATAAGGACGCTACGGACCACAGTTGTCCGATGAATGACTTCACTATTGACTGTAGCAAAAACTAGTGTAGCTCAGGCCAGTCTAGTTAAACTACATAATTGGAGAGTTTTGGTGACTACCTTGGTCATGGGACTGCGTCCTTAAAGGGTTACGCTCCCCATGAACATATCAAAAGGGCCCCACAACCGTTCTTCTCTACTTTAGATTTGCACCACAAATTTCACCACAAATCTTCAAATTCTCTGAATTCCACCTCTCACCCAGTCACTCATTTTACCTGGATGGCCACACTAACACTTGGCAAGCTTCGTGCTTCACGCCATCCGACGTCCGTCGTTCGATTTCATCACCATCGTCCGACGATGCGTCAGGTCAGACCCTTTTCGTCCGTCGGATTGATGCGCGAACGGGGACGTTGGATCAGATAGCTTCTCGTCAGTCCAATTGCTAACTCCAGAATTTTGTTTTTGGCAAGATATCGGACGTCCGTCGTTCGATTCTATCACAATCGTCCAACGTGTCGTCACGTCAGGTTCTCTCGTCCGTCGTTTTGCTGGTGCCATCCTGGTCGTTGAGCATACGGTTTGAAGTTGAAGGGGTTCAATCGCTCTAGAATTTTCGACCTGCATTTGTGGTACAGAACCGTGCATTTGTGGTTTAAGTTCATTTCTACAGAAGAGACCAGGGTTTCTGAAAGAAATTTATTGTAAATTTTGGCCCTTTGAGCTGCGGAAGTGCAGAGTTGCGGTGGATTTTCTATTTTTGCGTTCTGTTTTGAAATTTTGTGCTAGAGATGGCGGTGTCCATGGGAAGCGCTGCACCAGCGGCGTGGTGCTTGAGATTGCAACAAGCAAGTGGTGATGGCAGCGCATCAGCTGCGTCTTGTGTGAGAGTCGCCGCTGGAGCGAGGGCGGTGGCCGTCGGGAGCGTCCCCCGTGCTGTTCTTGGTGGAAGCCGCGGTGCTGGTGTGTTGGAGCGACCGAAATTGGACCAAAGCGGCTCTGATAACACTCCTATGACTGAAGAAGGTATGAAGATCGACTGATACGAATTTTCCTTTCACTATGTCGTTGTCACGAGGATTTAATCGTGGTACTTGCGTTCGCCTTTTTTCTGTTCGTCTTTCTTAGACTTGGAATTTCCTAGGGATTTTGAACCTTGTTGGGGCGTGGCTAAGGGGCAATAAGGTGCTGCCTTATTTTGTGGTGTTCCAGCTTTCAGTCTCTGTATTGTTAGTGTTCTCCAGGGTGCATGAGTATTAAGCTGACAGTGCCGTAATCTAGGTGATATCCAAATTGCGCGACTCACGTTCTTGAGGTTAATGAGTTTCTGATTTGATTTTATTGATAAAATGTTTGAGATAGGGACACGCAAAATCACCGATTTTGCTGTCGAGCATAATATTCTGGTCAAATCATTATATGTTGTTGTTGGCAAATGAAGGGAGGACTTTAACTCACTAGTGAATCTGTTATTTGGATACTAAATGTAAAAGTTACGAAAAATTAAGTTCAATTGGTAGATTTTATTGAATTCACCTCTGTGTCAAGAGGTGCGTAGTGAGTAAGAGGATGTACAGTACAGCAGCTGATATGATATCTGATGTCTGATGGCGAGTTTGGCTCCATTTCCATTTTTGGTTTGATTTCTTTAGCTGATGCACAAATTTTGCAAGTCATCGTTCTTGAGGATAACGAATTTCTGATCTGATTCTATGGATGAATCGTCTACTTCTAAATTGTTTACAATTTATCTAGATCTTCTGACCCATGTTTTTATTGCAGGAGGAGAGAGTGGGAAGGAGAAAGATAGGGTTCGGACTGGAGGTGGCGACCGCTACCGCGTTCTTCTTCTTGACGCTGATCATCACACTGAAACCTTTGGTACAAAATTCTCTCCCTCTGTCCAGGTTCCCCTAGGTCCTGCGATGGTTTCCGAAAAATTTGGACACTGATAACTGTGGTGATGGCTGATGCGTATTACATTGAATTTTTTGCAGTTGAAAAAACTCTTCCCAAAGCAGTTCCCGGGGTCACGCTTGAGCACGCAAGGAAGTGTTACATGGAGGCTAAGCTTGTGGGCAAGTCTGTGGTCATGGTGGCTGTGAAGGTTCGCATTCCTTCCTGTAGGTTACAGAAGACGAACTCATGCTTATGTTTCGCTAAAAGCGCTAACTATGTCCACAAGTATTTATTTGGAACTTATTCGACAGCTGAGTGTTTGAATCAAATTCAGAGTCGTTTTTTCTTTGGATTTAATCTGGTTTTCATCATTTTCTTATCAACTTATGCTTTCCGTGGCATGACAATACCAGGAGCACGCCGAAATGCATTCTTATTGCATGGCTCGCTTTCGCCTGCGAGCAACGATTGAGCCGGATGCTACCACTGTTTGAGCATGGATGTCTTTGACCATGACATTCGCATGCCCCAGCAAGCTGATTTTGTAGTCTAAGTGCTCTACTATGCGCATTGCCTAGTCAGATTTCATTAAGAATATGTACTGTAGTTAATATCCTCAATCGGATGCGAACATGCTTCAGTCTGGAGCAGAGGAGTTTGAGTGTACGCTAGTTAGTGTACGAAGCGTGAAGACCGATTTTTTCAGTGAGCAACTATAGGTTTGAGAATTCGTTGAAGCAACCACGGATTTGCACTTTTAGGGAGATACTTCCCAATGTATGAGATGCAGTTTTCATTTTGCGTAGCTCGCATCGCGGCCTCATCTCGAAGGTCTTCATCAGTGTTGTGGTCTTAAGTTTTCGCTGGTGCAATTCGTGAGACAGGCCGAGTTGCCCACAATTGTACGAACATCAGATCGATCTTTTATTGAAAGATTAAATAGCTGAGATTTACTTTGGAGTAAAAAAAATTCTTATGATTACTACGCCCGCTTGGGTCGGAGTATCTGATGGTGATGTTGACGCAATTTGGACACAAATTACTTTGGCACAAAGATATGAGAATGAAAATGAATAAGGCTCTAAGACGTGTCACAATTACCTTCATTCAAATGCATCAATCCTGGCATAACGAGAAGATATGGAATTCCAAATTGAATGAGTCTTTATCTTCCAAACAATGCATCTAGAATTGTTGTGGCCGTGTAACACTTGCGATTGACCAGAAAGGGTTCCAGGATTGGCAAGTGGGATGATTCAAACTTCAGGGCTCCTACAAATATGGCGAAAGAGCGTACAATGGTGACAGGGAATTAAAGCTATATGTCTATCTTTCCCAACCAATTTTCCACATGTGGAGGAAAACATTACATTGTCCCAAAATTCTTATTAGGTTGGATTGTGATTACAAATTTGCTTAGGAATCCATATGTGATGCATTCTTCAAAAACAAAACTTGGTGTCTCTCACAAATAGGAGTTCTAATAGTTGTGTGAAAATAAGATGGCTAGACCCAAAATGAACCTTGGTTTCACCAACTTCAAGAGTGGCCACCTTATCTTTTTAATGAGATAGAAAAAAAATATGAGCTTTCCAAAATATAATTTTAATTCAATTGGTGTCTAAGAACAAAAGCTATACCACAAAAACTAAAGTTAAGCCCCAAATTGAATTCAATAGGTAAAAAAAAAATTCAAAAATACTTGAAATTAAAAATTAAATTTTTTTTCCCCTGCAAATTGTATTTTTGTCTACATGGAAAGCTTTGATTCATTGCATATAGATTTGTAATATAAAGGATATGGAACATCTTATATCTATGGACAATCCAAATGCACCTTTTTGAAAAAATAATGTCTAAGGGATTTGTTTTTGAGCTCAACGTTGAAAACATGATTTCTTCACTTTGAACACATTTATCTTGCAATTTGTGTGGTCAAAGTGTTTGAAATTTTTACAATACATTCTCATACTAGACTATTGCAAGATTCTATTGTTAGATATACAAATAAAAATATCATATTTAATTTTTTTGCACTTTATAGTAGAAATGGAAATTTTGAGTGGTTTTTGATGAAAAATAGGCCTTGGGGCTTTAATGAATAACTTGTGCTTTCAAACACTCATCAAATGGAATTAAGGTGGTAGACCATTCATCTTAACCCTTTCAAGGTGGACATGGCTCCACCTATGGACAATTTTATTTTTTGGCACCAAATGTATTTGAAGATTCATATCAACTAGAGTACTTTGTGTCATTGCTACAATCAAAGTAAAATTAAAAGTTACTTTCTAATTATTTAATTTAGATCTCAAAGTAACAAACAAAACAAACAAAACAAACAAAAGAACCTAATTTAAGGTATGGAGTTCAATTCTTAATTATTGGATTAGTATGATTCCACTTAACCAATCTATTAGTCCACTTAACTAATTATTTCTTAAACAAATATAGTCTAGTGGTAATAATATAGAGTCTACCATCCAAGAAGAGAAATTTATTTTTGTGCTATCACTTTCTATATCTTGTAACTAAAGTCTCTCTAAGGTCTTACCAATACCTCCAAATTAGAGTCATAATGGGAGATGGTGGACACCAAATGGATATCTTAAATGAACCACAATCTAAGATGAATATTCCATATTGAAACAACACTAGCCTTAACTCCCAAAGGTGTGGTGGGGACCATATATACATTTGGTATTTTATTTTTAAAATATGAAGTGTGTACTAAAATATGTGAAGATACGCATTGTTGAATTGAAGATTTAATCACTAGTGTTTTCATTTGGAGATCATTTTAATATCTACACCTTATCTTGTTCAAATACGACAATATACATGTAGACTAAGTGACCATCTTGCAACTTCTAAGACACAAAAGAGCTGAAATTGAAAATAATCTAAATTGAAAGTGTGTAATGAAATATGGCTCAACATGAATACTATTACTATATACATAAATTCATGCACCTTGTACCAAATTAAAAAAACGCTATGCTACAAACCAAATTGAGCTTCTCAAACCCTCAAGCCGGTTAATAACAAACTCTCATCCGCCTTACGAAGGCTGCAGGGTTTCGCAGGGTTGGGTTGCAGGGTTTAGGGTTTAAGGTTTCGACCCAGCTAGTGAACCGAGCGCGCAGTCGGGCGGGGCTCGGGCGCCTACACATCGGGCAGGAAGTGCCGCCGCTACTCTTCCTCAGACTCACGCAATCTGCTTGGAACGTATGTCCATGCGCGGTTGTGTGTCTCATCTTCTGTTTCGGTCCGCCGAAACAGACCGGGCAAGACGAATCCACCGATGCCACACATCCCGATGGTTCGTCCACATCATCGGAGGCCTCTTCGCTTGCGACAGGATGCCGGTGGCGCTTGTCGTGAAGTTCCAAGGTCGGACGCGGCTTCGCGATGATGACCAGCGATTCCCATTCCACGACGTTGTGGGTGGTTTCGAAGTATTCGTACCGGTTCTCAGCTGATGTGTACCAGGGACTCAATATCTCCCGCTTAGCTGGCGCGAGTCCTTGACCGTTTCTGGAGTTTCGGGCTCTGGGGCTTCGTTAGGCTTCAAACAGCGCGTGAAGAGGTTGGCGATTCTCGCACCGAAATTAAGAGACTGGGCGACAGTAACCTCCAGCGCGAGCTACGCACTGCCAGATACTGTAGGTACGGTGCGGCCTTCCGTCCTTGGTACATCCATACGCAAATCGGAGAAGGAGCAATTGTCGGCCTTCACGGTTTGACCGCAAGCGGGGCAGTGGTTGTCTTTCCGCTCTGTGACGTTGAAAATGACGTAGCCTTTGCCGCAAACGATCTGCTGGCCGAACGCCTCGCAGGAGCCGTTGGTGCAGAGGCCTTCCACGTTCAAGCTCTTCCACACCATCTGCCACGGCTGGCGGTTGTGCTAACTTCAGGTTCTTGCGTTCTCCAAATCCACGAAGAGCATGGGATCTGCTCCATTTCCACCGCGCAGCGGAAGCAGCACTTGCAGGCTGTCTTCTTTCTCTTCTTGTCTGTCGTCCAACTGCAACCTCCGGATAATGAGTCTCTGGTGGTTGGGGGGATCCCTTGGCGGGCCTGAATCTTGGTTTTCACATGGTGTCGGTGCTTTCCACATCGAGCGGGATGGTTTTGCCGGTCTGGAACTTCGCGAATATCTGCATCTTGGATGTTCTCCAAATCAGTAGCTGGAATCTCGCACTCATGTTACCACCGCCTCTCGTTATCGTATGTTGAATGGCATGAAGTAAACCATTTGCAGAAGCTCAGAAAACATGGTATGGTGGAGGGATACTGCAAACAATTGAAAATTATTGCTGGAGAATCATGGCAAGTACGTATGAAGAATCCTTCGCAAAAAGCAATACAAGTGGCGCTTCCTCTTGTGCTGAATGGCATGAACAGATGTGAATGGAATCGAAGAAACGGACTGCTTCTTCTAAGACCACCGAAGAGAGCGTGGGAGTTCAATCTCTACTCAAGAGTTGGAGATCAAATTCAGCAACGCACTGGATAGGTTCTTCGCCTTCGTGCTTCAAATTTCGACCAGAAATTTGGTCGAACATCGTAGTAAGGGGTGTTAGAGTGTGAGCTTTCTACCCTACAACAGCAGGCAAGTCTGAAACTCCTCTTACCGGTTGTATTTCGACGAGAAATTTTGAGGAGCCCTCAAATCGCGGGGCTGAAATGGAAAGTCTCGCACTAGAAAGCTTGAAGAACCCTGACAGTCACCTCCCATGATAAAGTTACAGAGAATTTCAGGACCTACAATTAGTCCAAGAATCAGTTACAGCGGATTTGGGCAACACAACTGGAAATTTCTACAAGGGACCTCATATACACTTTAAAACTGAAGTCCGGAGTACATATCTGCGCATCGACGAATTCAGAAAGAAACTTCAGAGTTGACTGACATCGTAAACAACTGTGACACCTTCTCAGTCAATCGCAAAGCATATCATCAATTCATATCTACCGCCATGCCAGGATCAGCACATACAGACCGAAACAGACAGACACACATGCACACACGCAGTCAATATGTTGATGTTGGAAGAATTGTAGCCGAGTTCATGTTCAGAGATGATTGACGCACCTGACCGAGAGAACGATTCGATCGAACAGCACCACTCTTGTCTGAAGGCAGCAAGATCGAAGAGGAAGTGGTTCAACTATTCAAAGAGGTCCATTTAATCCGCAGCACTGCAAATTCAGTGTTCTAGACAAACAAGTTAATTCGTCGGTGGTAGTAGACAAGCATGATTGAGCTGAAAATGCCCATTGGCTCGAAAAACTGTACTCCGTAACTGCAGGCATCTTCCCCGAAATGAAGAGAATGTTTGGAAACCACGTATCACCACCAACGGGTTCCGATCGTGTGGATTACGGACGGCCAGGGTGATTTGACCCCCTCCGTCATTGCACCGGGTTTTCCGTGGAATCTGTGTTGCAGGGTTTGCTAATTGCTATCATCACACTGTAGTGAACTTCCCACGTGCAGCACATGGGAAATTGGGATTCATATTTTTGGAGTCACCAATATTTCCCCTCCGATGCCAGCAAAGCCCATCAGGAATCCCGCCAGGACAGTGACATCCCGCCAGGGTGAATCGTTTTTTCAAGCAACCGAATCCGGCTAACTTTGAACTGGCCGCCGGTTCTTCCCGAACATAGCTGCATACAGTCTGTGTCAACCCTGATCCAGGATTTCATTGGTTAATTATAACTTGGGAGTACTTTATTTTTGTAAGGAACACGTTGTACTGAACTGTACTGTTGAGCACGTCCACCAATAAGAGTGCGCGGCAATCGATCCTATCGTTGTTAAAATCTCGCAGCCTGGTTTGATCGCCTCACATCTCCCTTTGCATCTTCACGTCGATGCGTCTCAAAAGTTCGCAGCCCATTCTCGATCTGGTTGGTTTAAGATCGCTGAAGGGAGGAGAGTGACACTCAGATTTTACTTGAAGCGACGTCAGCTGGGCCTGAAGGTGTGGGCGATGTGCGCGAGTTTCTCGTTGTAAAGCTTGGTGAATCGATTGACGTTGGTCGGTTGGGAATACATATAGTGTGCACATATATGCCCATGATCTTTTGTTTCCTTTCTTTGGGTTGACCGACTTTGCGTAGTTCGTGAGGGCGGCCGTTATTTCGACCAGTGAACGCTCAGTGGTGTTAACGGATTCTTCACTTGACTACCTTAGCTGCTGGTCTGAGGGCGAACTGTGCACGGGCTTGTGGAGCTAGCGTCGTATTTATATTTTATATTCTTGTGGGGGCATTGATCTGAAGAAATGGAAGGCAGTGATCCGAAGCCCACGGGCGAGGTAAGAATGACTGCCACCACTGGAATTCGAATAAAATTGGAAGGGTTTAGCAACGATTTTAACTACATGACTAGTTTTAGTACATGCTTGATCAATTTTATTCAGCAAACAAGCACTTTATGGAACATACTTTAACAAACCTGCAACGTTTCCAGCAAGCATGCTCCAAAACATTTTTCATAAAATTGGATAATGTTTAGTAGATTAGATTATGTGAACTTTGGAACTACATCTGAGTGTTCTCAGCGAACGTTGCTCCAAACCGTTGGCTAAGGGGTGGTATCCTGGTCGTGTGCTTGCGACTCTGAACTTTCCCTTCGCACTCCTCTGCTGTGATTGTGTGTTTTTCGGGTTGAAGCGGCCATGCACGAACCATCAAATTGATTGTACCGACAAAAGTGGTATGCAAGTATGTTGCTAGTATAGTAGCATTTTCGCTAGTGTGCAGTGGGATTTGTACGGTTCTGTGAAGTGCTGACGGCTGCCTTTGCTTCGTAGGAGTCGGAGATCACTTCTGATGCGACGATGCAACCCGGACGTGCGGAGCCGACGACCATCGACAGTAGTGGCGGAGGTGGTAGTGCAGCATCTTTCCCGTGGTCAGTGCCGCTTGAGCAACGATTGCACAATTTCAAGGAGAATTGGAGAAGGGCTTGCAACGGGATTGATTGCTTTATTTATGATTTCGACCGAGATTTGGAGGACGATCCCAGGCTTTCGAGTGTTATGGCAATATTACGAGTTGATCTTTGTTTGACTATCAACGACTTAGAAATCGACTGGCTGAATACAGATTTCAGGATGACATCCTTGGACTTGGCAATCTTGGTGGGAGATCTCAAGATGGTTCAGGAGATCTTCGAAAGATGCTTTGTTCCAGATGATAAAACATGGTGGGGTATCGGAATGACCGGCCCTCTTCACTTTGCTGTTACGGGTGGGGATAGCGACATCGTGGATGCCCTTCTGGAGAAAGGTGCCGATGTCAATGCCCCAAATGAGGTGGGTCTAACGCCTGTAGATGTTGCTTGCAAGATCGGAAGTGTCGACATGTTGCTAAAACTTCTGGGAAAGGATGCAAAAAAGAGAGATCCCCTTCACGTAGCAGTGTGGCATGGAGACATCGACTTCATGAATAAACTGCCTTCCCTAAACGTCAATGCAGTGGATTTTCACAGAAAGACGCCGTTGCATTACCTTGCAGCAATAGATTGTTATCACGACTCTGATGTCCCAATTATTGTACAACTTCTTGCTCAAGACAAGGCACTTGATATGAAAGTTTTGGATTATTGTGGCCTCTCTGCCTTCTATGTGGCCGTTCTGTACTGCAATACACCAGTTGTGATTGCACTTTTGGATTCCTTCAAAGATCAAATTCGATTGAATGAAGAATGTGACGAAGACCTTGGACCTCCTATCCAAATTGCATTCGAAGGGGGAGTTCGTTTCAAGGACATTGAGCGAGCACTCATGGAATGTGAGCCTGTGAAAGGCTATATGGAGAGGTTGTATAGAGATCGCCAAGTCTATGTAGATGCAGCCAATGCCATTCTCGTGGGTGCAGCTCTCATTGCTGGTGTTACCTTTGCTTCATGGTTGCAACCGCCATTAAATTATACATCTTATTTTGGAGAAGGGTATTCAAACTCTGTTCCTGCCCCTTCAACTTCTGACCTCAATTATGCGGATGTGGAGCACAACATTGCATTACGTGCATTTTGGGTCTTCAATGCCCTTTCCTTCTACTTTGCCATTGCAACCGTCGTTTGTGGCGCTCGTAGTGTGTTACCAAGGAGCCATTTATTCATCAAGAAAACAGTGGAGAAGCTTCGCACAAATCTTTTGGTGACTTCCACCCTCTTGGCGTGTTCAGTGTTGTTTGTGATAATAGCATTTGCAATAGCAGGGACTATTGTATTGACACCATTGTTGAAGTATCAATGGTTTATGATAGTTCCAACAATAGTTGGAGGGCTAGTGTGTATAATTAGTTTAGTGTTTTTGGTCAAAAGTTTGGTAGAAAATTACTTCTGGGCAAAATTTGATACTGAATCACAATCCTCTAGAAAAACCTTTTTAGAGAAGAATCGATACGAGGTGGATGGAATTAGAGAAGTCTTTTTTATGTGAAGAAATGGAAGTTAATGTTTTTGCATTTTATTCATAAATAAACAATTTTCTTAGAATACACAACATAATGGGTTTTTATGACATGTGGTTGATTTAACATTTTTTCATGTGTGAAATAGAATTTTTTGATAATAATAAAAAAATATCATCTATTTATGCCAATGTGTCTAATTTTTCAACTTTGTCTTGGTAAACACTTGTTAAGAATGGTCTTTTGGAAGATACCTTCATTATCTTGACTTGTGTTCCTTTCATGTTTATTGTTCTATTTGCATTAAATTTGAAAAAGAGCCCTAGTTTTTGTAGAAAATCAAAATATGAGAGATTGTCCAATTTTAGAATGCATCATTAGAGAAGGTCAATTACTATTTGTCATAGCTTGTGGAGAAGTATTATTTCCATTATTAATTGTAACTTTTTTTTTTATAGATTGGTTAGTAATTGATATGTTTCACATTTTATTTGATAAAACAAAATAGAGGATTTTGAAACAAAAAAAATTAGTGCATTTTGACATTGTATTCAAAAATTACAAAGGATTTGAATTTTTTATTGATGCTAGCATATGAGCATGGTAATGTAAGCATAGGAGCCTTGAACATGTGTATAAGTAGATATTATACATACATACCCATACTTGTACAATGTTGCCAAGAATAGTAATATATTTGCATTTTATCACCCATGCGTAAATTATGTCCCCTCACCTATACTATTAGATGAAATTTGAGGTCTTTGAAAAACTATGAGTTCCCAAGGTTTGAAAACAATCTCGACTGCATGGGAATGTTGCCAGTCTGACGTAGTCGAGACTGTGTCACGTCATTTTTTGAAAAAAAAATTTTGACAACCAACCATGTTCTTTTACTGCTGAAGCAGTCTTTTAGAGGCCTCAAATGGCTTCTAATGATGCTTCTATAGTTCTATTTGTGTTGCAAGTATTTTCATTGAATTTTCGCAGTTAAAAAAACTCTTCCCAAAGCAGTTCCCGGGGTCACGCTTGAAGCACGCAAGGAAGTGTTACATGGAGGCTAAGCTTGTGGGCAAGTCTGTGGCCATGGTGGCTGTGAAGGTTCGCATTCCTTCCTGTAGGTTACAGAAGAGGAACTCATGCTTATTTTTCGCTAAAAGCGCTAACTATGTCCATAAGTATTATTTGGAACTTATTCGACAGCTGAGTGTTTGAATCAAATTCAGAGTCGTTTTTTCTTTGGATTTAATCTGGTTTTCATCATTTTCTTATCAACTTATGCTTTCCATTGCATGACAATACCAGGAGCACGCCGAAATGCATTCTTATTGCATGGCTCGCTTTCGCCTGCGAGCAACGATTGAGCCGGATGCTACCACTGTTTGAGCATGGATGTCTTTGACCCTGGCATTCGCATGCCCCAGCAAGCTGATTTTGTAGTCTAAGTGCTCTACTATGCGCATTGCCTAGTCAGATTTCATTAAATATATGTACTGTAGTTCATATACTCAATTGGATGCGAACATGCTTCAGTCTGGAGCAGAGGAGTTTGAGTGTACGCTAGTTAGTGTAAGAAGCGTGAAGACCAATTTTTCCAATTAGCAACTATAGGTTTGAGAATTCGTTGAAGCAACCACGGAGTAAAATGGAGAGGACTTGAAATAATTATAGTGCAACGCGTTTACAAGTATCCAGATCATTACCGCAGACTTCATCTTAATTTCATGAATGCTCGAGCTCGATCAAGCAGAACGATTCTGTAACCTTAGTTCACTTCGCCATCGCTCTGAAGACTTCGGCAAGATCAAGTGATCGAGTTCGGAACGCTTCAATTCCATCCATTCGGTTAGAGATAAAGAAACAACTGCTTCACATTTTCTTGCAGGAAGACTCACTGTCTGTAATCCCCAGCCCCTTTTTCCTAACACAAATGAACTGTCTGTACCCTTGTAATAAGAAATTAAGAATAACCCAAGAGTAGGTTTTCCGCGGTTTTAGGGTTTAGGGTCCTAAACCCTCAGACCAGCCACTAAGGTGAAAAAAAACAAAGAATCCGTCAACACAACCCAACGTTCGCTGGTCGAACTATCTGCCGCCCTCACCAACGACACAAACTCGGTCTGCTTGAAGAAGGGAAACAAAGGATCATGGGCAGAATATATGTATTTCCACCCGACCCCGCATCAATCGATTCACCAAGCTTTACAACAAGAAAGTCACGCACATCGCCCACACCTTCAGGCCCAGCGTCGCTTCAAGTAAAATCTGAGCGTCACTCTCCTCCCTTCAGCAATCTCAAACCCTTCGAAACTCTTCTGTCCTATTCTTGCAGGCTTGGCCACTTGTGGCTGGTGGTCTTGTTTTAGTTCTTGCAATGAAATTCCGTTTCATTTGTGTCAAAAAAAAAAAAAAAAAAAAAAAAAAAAACAAACAGCATAACATTCAGTAGACTTCAGATAAGGTAAAACAACCCATTGTGGTCAGAATGAGGAGTTCAACAACCCATTGTGGTCAGAATGAGGAGTTTAACAACCCATTGCGGTCAGAATGAGGAGTTTGACATCATCTTGTTGTTGAAATTTTTCAATTTTTTTCCCACATTAGTACAAGTGTGAGAAACAACAAGTGTAATTGAAATTATATTTTTTTGACAAAGTATGAATTTGCTAGGAATTTCTGAAGTGTTCATTCCAAAAGAGTCTGTAGACTACCTTAAAACCAACAAAATCTAAATCTATAATGCTCATCTCACTACCTAATGCAGTCTCAATATTTTCTATTATGGAAAGCCAAAAAAGTCAATTTTTATAATGAACTTCACACTGAAAAATAAGAAGTTCCTAATGAAGTTGGTGTTCACTCCATTGCTGTCATGTAAAACATGCATTGTGGCCCACATATCACATACTCAAAAAAAAAACCACAATGGATCATTTCCTAGGCAACCACAATGGATCATTTGACTGCAATGGGCTATTTTACCTTACTCTGCCTTTCCTTCTCTAGAGGTCTCATCCACGAGAAAATCTACATGGGGAATTAAAGTAAGTTTCAATACCAGGTGTTAGGATTGTGGCAATAGATTTATAGTGTATACTATTCTTTTTGCTAAATCTTAGACCAATTAAACAAATCAACAAAGAAATGTTAAGATGATTTGCCAATAAACTTGAGAATCCTCTAACCAAAACCCCATTGTCATTTAATCTTTTGCCAATAAAAATAATTTTGATTGACCATTGAAGAAATTGCTAAGAAAATATTTGTGGATGAAGGTTGGAGATGTCATTTTTATATTGAAATCAATTGTCCACCATGAATCTTCAAAGGATATGGGATAATTTGAAAATGAGAGCTTAACCACTCATTGTCAAAATGTAAAAATCGTGTTTGACGTAAAATTTTAGACCTCATTTAGTCATAGTAGAATAACTCTTAAAAAAAACTTTAAACTAAAAAAATTTGGAAAATCTATTCAAATTCCACCTCCAAAAATTTGTTTGATATTTCAAGCCTCCAATCAAAAGTTATGGATAAAATTCAAAGATGATGTTTGAAAATGTAAAAGAAAATGTCCCTTCCAATCCCTCTTTGAAATTTGTCCATGACTTTTTATTGGAGGTTTGAAATATCAAGCAGATTTTTGGAGATGAAATTTAGATAGATTTACCAATTTTTTTTTAGTCTAAATTTTTTTGAAAAAAATTATTCTACTATGACTAAATGAGGTATGAAATTTTACTTCAAGTACAATTCTTGCTTTAATTTGACTTAACTATGAGTGGTTGAGCTCCTACAAATTTTAATTTATATATTACACATTGTTTGTTTTACCTTCTACCACCCTAAATGTATATAAAGAGTTCTCTTTTTGTATTGAAAACTCAAACCATAAATGGCATTCATAGCATAGCAAGGAAATCGAAACATTGATTTCAATAAATTGAATACTATTTTCTCTAAGTTTTTATTCTAAAAGATTGATTTTGTTTCTAATCCACTTGAATGCATTGTTTTTGAATAACTCAATTTGTTATTAAGCTTAGTTGCAATCCTAGTCCATGTATCCATGTGAGTGAGCTTCAATTTTTTGATAGTTTATGATGCGCAGATTATTAGTTATTGATGGATGTGGAATATTCTATACCATATCATTTAGGGATGAAATGGTTTGAAATGTTCCTCACCATTCTATTCAAGGGAGGGCAATCCTTCTCATTGCTACTAAATATTTGAAATGAACAAATCAGGTTGTGAGATTTTAACTCCTAAAGCCTTGAGGCATATTTTAGGCAAAAATTGTGAAAACTACCACTTTTTAGGGCAATGAGAAAAAAATAAAAGTTTTTTTCAAAATTCAACCATACAAATTTGTATTAGACTACTATGGGAATGTGTGAAAAAAAATTCAGAAACTTTAACCACACATATTGAAAGATTATAACGTTTGAAGTTAGCAAAAAAAGTTTTTCTTTGACCCTGCCAATAGGGCTAGCAGCCTTCAACTCCTCCCAAAGTGAGATTTTTACACTACACATGGTTAGTTTTTTTGAAATTTGCTTCTGACATCATGTAAATTACATACTTGCCAAATTTCAAAAGTAAAAGAGGAGTTTTGCAAAAGCTTTCAAAAATTGCCCAAGCTACTATAAAAGTTCAAGGTAGCATAACTTTTGATCCGGACACCCGATCGGAAAAAAAAAATCAAATTCCCACTAAGGGGTTACATGTTCACACTTTGTGTCAAAATTTTGTGAACATCCAACCAAAATTGACTTCGTAGGAACCTACCCGGATTTTCAATTGTCCGTTTAACGGACAATTGTCCTTTAAGGGTTAACAATAAGAAGATTGACTATAGCGCACATTTATTGGTGTCTGTGCTCAAGTATGCAATATAGTACATTGATGCATTCCTTACAAAAATAAAGTATTGCTAAGTTATACTACCTCTGTCTTGAAATAAATCTAGGGTTTCCTAGAAATGACTAGATTATTGTGAGAATAGCTCCTATTTTCAAAGGATTGTTTAATTATTGTAGCTTCTATTAAATCCCACTAGGTGTGAAAGAGTGGAAGTTAATAATGAAGCAGCATATGTTGAACATGTAGCAAAATCAACTATTTTTTTTCCCTTTCTGAAATTGCTCTAATGTTATTCATTTTGATCATTTTTCAAACAACATTGGTGTAGTGGTGTCCATTGATGTCTTCTATATTCAATTCCGACAATGTCCTATAATTCAAGTTGAAGAAATTCTCAACAAAAAATTTGTTAGTAGTAGCTTTTGTATAGTTGTGGGTTGAATTCTTTGCCTTTGGTTGATTAGAGGTTGCATTTTGATTCCCTTTGCAGGGATTGAATTGCTATAAAGTCTATAGAATGTGGTATTTGCAAATTCTTTTGCTTTAGAGTATTCAAACTAGCTTCAGTTATTGTCCATCAAGTTGTAGAGAACAAATCTCAAATTTAATTTGAGACAACAAGTATGTTTGGAAACTCCAGATTTATTTTAGGATGGAGATAGTAATTAAAATCTTTATATTGAGTAAAAAAATAAAGAAAATCACGAGACTTGGTTGTTTGGAAAAATAGTTCATTATGGGAATTGGTAGAAATTAGCTATTGAAATGAAAAATCACTTCCCAAATTGAGAGCATTTGCAATGCACTGAGTATCCCAAACAGTATCAGCACTGTGCCGGGTCCAAACTTTTTTTTTTTTGATTAAAATCGTGCTCCAATAGAACCGTTATTGGGAATTCCAATTCCACGACCTTGGTATGCAATCTTCCCTTGTTTTCATGAACTTCTTTCTTTTGAATATACAAAAATCCATTTGAAATTTGAATTGCCAACTTTGCATTGCTCAATTTTTCTAAAGAAAAAATTAGCACTTCCACAGCCTCATGGAATGACTCACCATTTGCCATTACAAGGCTTGTATGCCGAGCATGCACTACAAATGCTCTGAATGTTATATCGCAGGTTTTTATTTTTTCATATTAAATTATTTATGTTGCATAAGAGAAGTAGGAGACTGCAGTTTTGAATAAATTACAGTAGAGTAAGTAACCCCTTTTCGACCACCCTCCCATTTCCAGAGTCTAGGTTGGTCTATTTCCGTGCTAGTGGATAGGAATAGTTGGTCAATTCTGATAGATTATAAATGGAAATAGGTCTTATGCTTGGTATGTTGACAAGTAGCACTGATCAGAATGGGAGATTGCTTGCATTAGAAATGACTACGGCTAATATTTAGGAAAGTAAATGCTTATTAGTAGAGTTGCTAAGTTAAGACGGCTCATTTTTCATCTATAGATGATTACTAAGGTGGGTACACCTAAAACCGCCACTAATTGCTACTGAGCCTATTTCCTAATATTGGATTGGTAAAATTTTCATATGTTCTTGTTGGCAAGTGAAAGGAGGTTCCAACGCACCAGAGAACGTGGCATTTGGATACTGTATGCAAAAGTTATTAAGGAACAAAGTTTAGTTCTGAAAGCGTTTCTTCCACATAGGTACAGAACTGATTTTGGAGATGTACGTACGGTATAGATGGCGGTTTAAGGTCAGTGGCACATTTGGGTGTACCTACCTTATGTGATCATGTTGTGGTTGATAATGGAACTTCAAATGTGTTGATTTGCATGGGCAGCATGTTGATGTTCTAAAAGGTGCCAATTGGAAATTAATCAACCAATGGACATTAATTAGACCAAGGTTGCAATGGAAATTAAAGGTAGTGACACTAATCCCTTCTCAGCACAATCGCCGCCTTGTCGAACTCCAATCTTACAATCATTGGAGCCCCAAACTCCATCATACAATTCACAATTCATGTTTGGTACAGCATTCCCAAATTTTGTTACCCCTGTGCAATCTATGCTGCAAACACAACAGTCACCTATGATTCCTCCTCTCTCACTTCCAACAATTTCCTTTACCTTTCCCTATGCAACTAGTGTGGCCTATTGGCCTTTACGGCAAAATCTAAGAGAGAGAACTTAGAACTACAATGACGTTCTAGCTTAAGGTTAAGGGTCCGGGTGGCCGATTCTGCCTGTTTTAGGGCTTGTATATTTGGCAGAATCGGCCGTTGACATAATCGGCACTTCTTAAATAGAGAGAGTCACTTGACTTTAATTCAAACGTCATCGGCCACCCAGACCCTTAACGCCAGAGAAGCTTCTGCATGCAGCAGATTCTGCAATGTGGTTCGGCTAGCTGGCTCGCCCGCGGCCTCACCACATTGCAGAATCTGCCGCATGCGGAAGCTTCTCTAGTACGTAAATTACTCTAGATGGAATTTTAAAGCCACATTTGCTTTATTGGTAAAGATGGTTTGTTATATTTGGATTTAATTAGTAATTGTTCAATATTATTATGTGGGATGGTGATTTCATTTGACTACACAATGTTGTAAAATTAGGCTATTCTATACTAATTTTTTTACCATTGACATTGTATAAATGTTTATTCTTTTTGAATTAGAATATACTACTTTTGAATTAATTATTTTTATAATTGGGACTCATGAATTTCTATGCGTACAAATGGAAATATCTCTAGAATAAATTGATTGGAATTATGCATGTTATATCCATTAACCTCTTCTTTTTTGGGTGACCAATTTTTTAGATTTGCTATGTGAAAAGAAGATTGAAAGACTTCAAACCAATTTCATAGTATTATTTGAATTTCTAATTTTTGGAGTTTTTTAAGATTGTGTTATCAAATGCTTTTCATTATTTGTTGTTTACTTCTTCTTTTTCTCAATAATTTTTTTATCTAATTATTTAAAACCTACATATTATAATTTATTTTGTTTATACTATTTTTCATAATACCTTTGATTCAAATTCTATAGAAAAGGTTAAAGTGTGTTGAGGTATGCTTGAGTAGACCTCAAGCACACCTCAACACACTTTTTATTTTTATTTTTATTCAAATTCAATGAAAAAAGTAAAAGTAGTTCAAGTATATTGAGTGTGCACCCTAAACAAACCTCAACACATTCTTTTACTTTACCTCAAGCCTACCACAATACATTTTTTTACTTTATCTTGAGCTATTCTCTCATCAATGACAATTGTTCATATTTCAAAAAATACATATATGTATACATAAGAAAGAAAAAAATGATTCATAATTATATTAGGAAATTTGTTCCTGATCCAAAAATTATAGAATGACAAGATAACTACTAAAGGAGAAAATAGCTTACCATTTTCTTACAACACAACATTCTCTAGAACTCAATTCCAGAACCTCACAAACTTAATTCCAACCAAAGAAACAAAATATCAACTAGAATTAGAATTACAATAGACCATGAAATCAAACCACACGGAAAAGTCGATCAAAGGTAATGGTAACAGGAAGTTCCTTGACCAAAAATGTAACAGTGAATTTCTTGTGAATTCAAAAGTGCTTGTTTGCATTAAAGTAGCCTCGTATAATGCCATGAGTTGTGTAATGAAAGCACATTTGGGTGCCGGAATTATTGCTTCTAATAATGAAGTACTATCGATTTCTTGACCAATCTACAATCAAAATTAGACATACCTATATAATAAGAATAGGTTTCACAAAATTTGGACCAAAAAAATTCACAACAATTCTATTCTTGAGCTAAAAAATGAAAAAAAAAAAAAAATTAAATCAGTTTTAGATCTATTTCCCTACCTAGAAAAAGTATTTCCTCTACCAAACCCAACATGCAACTATGATGAATACCTTAAGTGGTTGGAAATGGACAATAAGCTTCTATTGCATGTCATTGTCCTAGTAGGACTTTTGATGGCCTTTGCAAGCATCACACAGAGGAGAAATATTGTTGAGGATCCAAAAATATGAATCCCATGTGCTACATAGATTCCACGAAAAACCTACTGGTAGAATATATTTGTCTAAGAAAGAATTAATAAAGTGGACTCAAACATTAGTTAAATGGAATCATATTAATTCAATAATTAAGAATTGAAGTCCCTACCTTAAATTAGGCTCTTTTGTTTGTTTTGTTTGTTGTCTTGAGATCTCCAAAACCATCGGCTAGTAGTATTCTAGGTGGAAAGCTCTTTGCAAAGAAGGGTAAGGTAGGAGGTTCATAAAGCAACCATCTATGAGTTGAAATCTAAATTTTATGAGGTGAAGTTTCTTGAAAAGATTATTGAAATGTATTTCAAGTCATTTCATATTTTTTGGAGCTTTGTGGAATTAGTTATGAATTTTTGAAGTTGAAATGGTATAGGGCTCTAATATTCCCACTTCTTCAAATGTATATTGTTGGTACACTGTTGGTATAGCAAAAAGCACCATAAATACATAGTGTATATTTGAGGAAGTGGACAATTTTAGAGTCTAAACACTTTTAAACCTTCTACCTTACAAAGACTCAATTTTGTGGCATTCCAATTCATGGAAGAAAAGATAATTAACCCCTAAAGTCCCAAGGCCTTTTCCCATCAAAACCTACTCAAAACTGCCATTTCTATTGGAAAGAGAAAAAAAAATTAAATATTATTTTTTTTACATATCTAACCTCAAGATCTTGTACTACACTAGTATAAAAATGCATGGAAAAAATTTCAGAAACTTTGACCACATAGATTGCAAGATATTTGCATTCAAAGTAAAGAAAACAAGTTTTTTTTACACCTTGATTGACTAAATTTTTTACTTTGAATCTTCTTAACTTAAAGTTTTTGCACTATTGGTTTTGATTTTCCTATTTTTCCTATTGAAGATTTGAGTTGAGAATCTAACAAAAAAAATTTAAACAAAAAAACAAGAAGTTTTTACTCATTAAAATTTTTAAAGTAGAAATAGCTTCAAGATTTAAGAGATAACTAAACCATTAATAGCTCTAAGATGGAATTAAAACACAATAATCCCAATGGTAAGAATTTTCTAACTAACAAATTTAACCCTGCCTAACAATTTTTTTTTTTAAATTATAAAAATTACATTCAAAAATGAATTCTATAAGTTATTTTTTCAAAAAGATTAGATTGCCTGAAAAACAAAAAATTTCCATAACTTTTTCATTACTAGTCCAACTAGAATGAATCAAAGTTTGAGATGTAGACAAAAATATAGTCTTTGAGAAAAAAATTTAAAATTAAAAAAATTTAACTTTTTGTGATTTTTGTTTAGGCTACCCTTTGAGTTGTTTTTTGGACTCATGGGGGCATTAATTTGTTTCTAGGCAACAATTGAAACAAAAATTATATGCCCACAAAGCTAATCTGCATTCCCATCTTCAAAAAATGTTTCAAAAAATCATGTCAAAAATTGAGGTAAAATGAACCTATCTGAAATCCCAAGAGTCCCTTGTAAGGACTTTGGGATTTTAGGGGTTAATTTCAAAGTTTTTATGAGTTAAATAATTAAAAAAAATTACTTTTATTTTTACTTTTATCATTGCAATGACACAAGGTATATTAGTTGATATGAATTTTCAAACACATTTGGTGCCAAAAAATAAAAGTGTTTGTGGGTGGGACCATGTCTACCTTGAAAGGTTCACAATGAGTGATTCACCACCCTAATTTCATGTGATGACTGATGAGTGCTTTGAAATCACAAGTTTAATTCCTAAAGTCCCAAGGTTTATTTTTCATCAAAATTCCCTCAAAACTACCATTTCTACTATAAAGAACAAAAAAATTAAGTATAATATCTTTTATTTGTTTATCTCAGCATAGAATCTTGCAATAGTCTAGTATGAGAATGTATTGTAAAAATTTCAAACACTTTGACCACACAAATTGTAAGATAAATGTGTTCAAAGTGAAGAAATCATGTTTTTTGGGCTTTGAGCTCAAAAACAAATCCCTAGACATTATTTTTTCAAAAAGATGCTTTGATTGCCTATAGATATAAGATGCTCTATATCTTTCACATCACAAATCCATATACAACAAATCAAAACTTCCCATATAGACAAAAATACAATTTACAAGGGAAAAAAATTCAAATTTAAATTTTAAATTTTTGTGAATTTTTTTCTACTCGCCGAATTCAATTTGGGGCTTGACTCTAGTTTTTGTGGTATAACTTTTGCTCTTAGACACCAATTGAATTAAAAATTACATGCTTGGAAAGCTAATAAGTTTTTTCTATATCATGAAAAGATAAGCTGGCCACTTTTGAAGTTGGTGAAACCAAAGTTCTTTTGGGGTCTAGCCATCATATTTTCACACATCTATTGAAACCCCTGTTGATAAGAGACACCAAGTTTTGCTTTTGAAGAACAGACCACATATGGATTCGCAAGCAAACTTGTAATCACAACCCAACCCAAGTAAGAATTTTGGTGGAATGTAATGTTTTCCTCGACACGTAGAAAATTGGTTGGGAAAGATGCACATATAGCTTTCCCCCTCTACGCCACCATTGAAAGCTCTAACTTTTGCAATATTTGTAGTTCTTTCGTCATATTTGTAGTTTGAACCATCCCACTTGCCAGCCCTGGAACCCTTTTGGGCCAAGCGTTACACGGCCACAACAGTTCCTGATGCATTGTTTGGCAGATCAAGAATCTGCTTCTCATTCAATTTGGAATTCCACATCTTCTCGTTTTCCCAGGATTGATACACTGTTTGAATGAAGGTAGTTGTGACTTGTTTTAGAGCCTTATTCATTTTGGTTCTCACAACTTGGTGCCAATCAGTAATTTGTGTTGAAAATTTGGTCAACATCACCACTAGATACTCCTACCTGAGCGCAATGTTCAGAAAAAACCGGCAGCTAGTTCAAAGTTAGCCGGAGGAATTGGGAAAAAAACCGGTTGCAATTTGAAAACATTGGCAAAAAACCGGTGCAAAAATCTATAAAATTTCTATTTTGAGTAAAAAATAGAGAAAATAACTGAACTCAGTTATGGAAAAACCGGTTCAATATGAGAATTGAAGGAAATTAGCCGGTAAACTCAAAAAGTTTCCCGAACTATGCTGGCTGAGCATAGTAATCATAAGAATTTTTTTTATACTCCAAAGTTAATCTCAGCTATTTAATCTTTCAATAAAAGATCGATCTGATGTTTATTCAATTGTCGGCAACTCGATTTGTCTCACGAACTGTACCATCGAAAACTTAAAGACCACAACAATGATGAACACCTTCGAGATGAGCCAACGATGCGAGCTATGCAAAATGAAAAGTGCATCCTCATACATAGGGAAGTATATCGTGAAAAGTGCCAATCCATGGTTGCTTCAACGAATTCTCAAACCTAATAGTTGCGAGTTGGTCTTCACACTTCTTATACTAACTAGCATACACTCAAGCTCCTTTGCTCCAGACTGAAGCATGTTCGCATCCGATGGAGAATATTAACTACAGTACATCGTACTACCATACTATCATACTACTAAAATCATAATTTCCTCTGTAATATCACAAATGCTACCATTAATACTAGGGGCTCATACTTGCTATGCTACCCATTCATTGTATCACATATTAGTAAAAATTTGATATATTTGAACAGAATGCATGATAATGATTTTGATAAGTCTTTAAAATAATTATTTTAATTATTTTATAAAAATATTTCCAATCATGCATACATAGAAATCATATTTTCACACAATATGATATTACTGAAATAGAATAGCAGTTCACAATCACCTTTGTAATATCACTTTTTACAAAGGGTGATATTATAGAAATAATATAGTCGTCGCAATTGAGGTGATATTAAAGAGGATCAATATGGTGATATTATAAAAGTAGCAGTTCCATTGCTTTTCTTGGCTTTATACTTCTTTTGCATTTCTATGATTTTGTGCTTTTGTGAGCTTTGAGCTTTTGATTTCAATTTTCTATTGCTACTACCAAATGATTTGAGAAATTTATTAGATTAAACCAATTTTGGATTTCACAACAATTAAATTGTTCACGAAGCTTTTGAAATTTACAAGTTTTTCCTTTAAATTCTTCTATTTGGATTGCCATTGTTTGTAACAATTGAGTCAAATTTCTAATGCATTCTAATGTATGTGTATCTTTACCGTATTCATCATTCATTAAATTTCTATTGTTTATTTCAGTGTATGCTTATTTATAAAAATATATATATAAGAAGATTTTAGTAATTTTTATTTGAAGATTTATTGAAATTCTTGCTCTACATTCTATCTAATATATAAAAATTCTTATGAAATTCTAATGGTGAATGTGTAGCATAGGAAGCGCCAACTGCTAGTCATACTACTAAAATTACAAGGCCTTTCGTAATATCATATTTTACACTGTGTAATATTACAGAATTTCAATACCTCTATAATATCACATTTCTACATAATGTGAGTTCCAACGGCCATCTCACCTCTGTAATATCATAAAGTGTAAAAATATGATATTACAGAAGTACAATGATATTATGGAGGTTTGACTTCATACTTCATTTTATTTTCACAATTCTATGATTATTTAAGCTTTGAATATTCTCAATTTTAATGTTCTTTTCTTACTACCAAATGATTTGAAGTTTTGTTAGATTGAAGCAATTTTGATTTCTACAACAAAATATTTATAAAGTCTTTGTAATTTGACAAATTTGCATTTCAATTCTTCAATTTTGGTGACCATTGTTTGTGAGTGACGAAATTTATCAAGTGATGGTGTTGTTGCAATGTTTTCATGTTTGCAAAGATTTTTTTTGTGAAAAATATAATATAAAGATTTTTTTTAATTACTTTCTATTGCACAATATATGTATTTTCAAAGAATATTGTATGAAGATGTTAATATTTTCATTTAAAAATTATACATACTTTATTAATCTACATTTTATCACATGAGAAATTGATGAAAGTAATATAGTTAATACATAGCAAAGCAAGCACCAACCACTAGTATTCTTAATAAAATCTGAGTAGGCAATGCGCATAGTAGAGCACTTAGACTACAAAATTAGCTTGCTGGGGCATGCGAATGTCATGCTCAAACAGTGGTAACATCTGGCTCAATCGTTGCTCGCAGGCGAAAGCGAGCCATGCAATAAGAATGCATTTCGGCGTGCTCCTGGTATTGTCATGCAATGGAAAGCATAAGTTGATAAGAAAATGATGAAAACCAGATTAATTCCAAAGAATAAACGACTCTAAATTTGATTCAAGCACTCAGTTGTAGTATACGTTCTAAATAAATACTTGTGGACATAGTTAGCGCTTTTAGCGAAAACATAAGCATGAGTACGTCCTCTGTACTGTAACCAACAGGGCGGAATGCGAATCTTCACAGCCACCATGACCACAGACTTGCCCACAAGCTTAGCCTCCAGGTAACACTTCCTTACGTGCTCAAACGTGACCCCAGGAACTGCTTTGGGAAGAGTTTTTTCAACTGCAAAATATTCAATGTAATACTCGTCAGTCACCATCGCCAGTCACCATCGCCAGTCACCAAAATCTGTCGGAAACCAACGCAGGACCTAGGAGAACCGCTTAGCTCGCGCGAGAGGGGCCATGTCCTTGACCGGTTCTGGAGTTTCGAGCTCTGGGGCTTCGTTAGGCTTCAAACAACGCGTGAAGAGGTTGGCGATTCTCGCACCGAAAGAGACTAGTACTGGGCGATAGTAACCTCCAGCGCCAGCTATGCAAATAGGTGCGGCCTTCCGTCCTTGGTACATCCACACGCAATCGGAGAAGGAGCAAGTGTCGGCCTTCACGGTTTGGCCGCAAGCGGGGCAGTGGTTGTCTTTCCGCTCTGTGCGTTGGAAATGACGTAGTCTATTCCGCAAACGACCTGCTGGCCCGAACGCCTCGCAGGAGCCGTTGGTGCAGAGGTCTTCCACGTTCAAGCCTTTCCACACTATCTGCCATGGCTTGGCGGTCGTGCTAAAGAATCTCGTCTTCAGGAGCTTGCGTTCTCTAAATTCACGAAGAGCGTGGGCATTAGAGAAATTGTGACCCCCCCGCTCGACAGTGACCAAACAGGTCTATTAATCACTTGTAGTATTAGTAGGGGCATATAGCTGCAGTGCATTGTCAGCTTGTGTGAATATCGCAAAAGTCGTCAGGACTCCAGTAAAGTGGTAGAAGTTTGTTTAATAATCAGCCCCGTGAGAATATAGCATGATTAATTGGCAATTTCAGTGAAATTATGGAAAACGAAGTGAATTTTCAAGCTTGTTGCCAAAAACAATTAAAGCTCTCTTATGATTTCCAGCTTGCTTCAGAAGTCACTTAGATAGGCGTGTTCGAACATGAGAAGAAAAGCTTTTTATGTATACACGGGGTGGTAGGAGGTAGAACAACCCATGTGGGATATGCTATTTAGAATTTGTAGTTTGTCAACCGCTCATAGTTAAGTTTCAAGTAGGAATTGTGTTAAAAACTAAAATTTCAGATCCTATTTAGGCATAGTAGAATGATTTTTTTCAAAAAACTTTGAACTAAACAAAGTTGTATAATTACTCTAGTTTTCATCTCCAAAAATCCGTTTGAGATTTAAAGACTTCAATAAAAAGTTATGGACAAAATTCAGAGAAGGTATTTGGAAATGGCAAAAAAAATCTCCCTTTCAACCCCTTTTAGAATTTTGTCCATATTTAAACCTCAAACGGATTTTTGAAGATGAAAACTAGAGTAATTTTACAGTTTTATTTAGTTCAAAGTTTTTTGAAAAAAATCATTCTACTATGCCTAAATAGGATCTAAAATTCTAGTTTTGAACACAATTCCTGCATTTGACCATGAGTGATCTCTCTTCTAAATAACCCATACCCTTTGAAGATTCACCTTGAACTTGATTTCTCTATAAAATAAACCTCTTCACCATTCCTTCCCACCGATTGTGAATGAAATAAGTCTGT